>JAQOWM010000617.1:0-719833 GCA_029041755.1 Resseliella maxima | reverse complement strand
AAGATTTTTTATCATCCATATGCTAATTTCAATCCTACAAAAAGATTGACTCAAACCATTCAGTATAAAATTATTACTAAACAAAAGTGCATTTATTCACTATTTAAACCATTTCTATAATTGGATTTCCAACGCGCAAGATTGCACATTTATGTGAAATCAAAAAATTGTCGATTATTTCCATCAATAAAAGTGCACAATACTTAAATTTATAATTTTTTTTTTTCTTTTTTTTTCTTTTAACTGGATTGTAATTTAAATCAAATTGAAACTGGATCGGTGCTTAACAACTAATTTATATTTTTGCGTATGTTAATGTTATGCAACTGGATATGCCATTTGTGTTTTGAATAAAATAAACGTAACAAAATATCATTTGACTGATGATTGATTATTTTAATTATTTGTATTTTTTTGCTTTTTTTTGTTTTTTTGAAGAGACAAATAACATTGTCTTCTTAAGCGCTCAATATGTTGGATTATGTTTCTTCAAATCAAATCGATTTGTGATAATTGATGATCGATGATGAAATTCTTTAGCAATCTTTCATACCTTCACAGATGAGATCGAACCAATAATCTGTGGGAATATTCAAAAGGTGTTGCATCATCTGAAATTAAAGGGAAGAAAATATTTAATTTTAATTGTTGTTTAATTTTGTTCTTTGGGCTTTCATTCCAAAAAAATTTCAACTAAATAAAACTGAAATAAAATTATTTAAAGAAAAGAAAAAATACTTACATTTCGCTGAGTGATTGTTTGTGATTGTTTCATTCAACATTTCATTGTGATCTAGTGTTTCTTTTGAGTATCTAACAATAGTTGTTGCAAATACACGGGCCAAATTGGAAATTGGCATTTGAATTTCTGGACATATTGCAACTCTGTAATGAATAAATGGTTTTACGTTAATTTTTTTTCTTCATACAAAAATGGGTTTAAAAAAACATCTCCATTTTCTATAGTTCAATGTTTATTGAATTTACCTTTGTAAATGCAACACCATATATGGCAATGTGTCACGATTTTCACTTGGTATTTGAGCAATTTGCCTTTGAAAACGTCTTTGAATTTTCTTTTCAACTCCGCTACCTTCATTTTGTCCATACATATGCTGGAACAATTGGTTATTTAACGATCGCAAATACTGTTTAATACAACCACAAATGACATGTATGTCCACATTTGACAAATCTGGCATAGTGTTATAACGCTTGAAACGATCTCGAAGCAATTTAATCTCTTTTTCAGAACCAGAAACACGATAAATTCCTCGTTCTTTTAAACCACGTGTTTCAATCTATTGAAAATACAAAAAAAAAGTAATTTTTTTTAAATATTTGCATTTTTAAAGATGTTTAAAATCAATTTGAATTTGGAAAAATCTAGCGAGGCAAATATCTCGTGCGAGGGGGGCGGCAAAATTGCGAGCGATATTTTACCAAATTATTTTCTTGAACAAATCGTGAAATTAGAATTTCCGAACCATAAACATCAAAAAATTTATCCACAACATAATGGTCGCTGTTTCAACGAAACAATTTTTCATGCTAAACATACAAACGGTACATATTATAAGCGTCAGTGGTTGATTTACTCTGAGTCTAGTGATTCAGTATATTGTTTGTTTTGTGTTTTATTCAATCGAAATTCCAATTCATTTTCTGCTCTCAAACGTGAAAAATTTATGTTGCTTTATTAAAAATTGCAAACACGCCAAAACCTGATGCCAGCAGCTACGAAGCTCACAATTTGGCGAAGAAAATGTGTAAATTTAAATTTATTTGTGGAGTTATTGTGTGGCATAATATTTTATCAAAAATAAATGTCGTTTCAAAATTATCGCAATCACATTCAATCGATATCACTCAATGTTCAAGAATGATTAAAAATTTGAGCGATCATTTCAAAAAAGTACGAGAAAATGAAAACAACGATATAATTGATGACTGGTTTAAAGAATCGAAAAGAATCCAAAGCGAATTTATCTTTGAAAATAGTCATTTCGAAGAAATGGCGGTTCAACAACGTCCTGTGCGTCTTGAAACAAAAGAATTTGATAAAGAGGATGAAAAAACATTCAAAGTTAATTTTGTTTATCCCATTTTGGATAAAGCTGTGTCTAAATTGAACGAACGCTTCGAACATTTGACAACATTTTAAAATGTATTTGGTTTTTTATTCAATTTGCACTCATTGGATATTTCAATAAATCATTGCAAACGACTTGAAACAGAATTAACTCATATTCAATTATATGATGAGATTAAGTCATTTCAAGCTTTAATTGACGATGAAGATGAGTAGTCACCACTGGACTTTTTGAATAAAATTCATCTGATTGGTTTGGATGAAATTTATTCAAATTTGATAACTGCTTTAAAGGTGTCCTTGACACTTTCAGTGACTATAGCATCAGCCGAGAGTAGTTTTTCGAAATTAAAATTATTCAAAAATTATTTACGTACTACGATGTCACAAGAGCGATTTAACAATTTAGCAATAATTTCAATCGAATCAGAACTATTGGAAAATATCCCACAAGAAGCCATCATTCATAAATTTTCTACAGCTAAAGCCCGACAAGTGGTTTTCGATTAAGAGAAAAAAAAACACAACTTAAACAATGAATTTTACTACTTTTTTGTTAACACTTTGAAAAAAAAAAATTAAATTAACAATTAAATTGTCTTGTAAATATTTATTGAGTAATTTTGTTTCAAGGATGTGACGTCTTACCAATATATTTATTTTGGTGAAAAAAAATTGGGGCGGCGATTTTCGAATTTGCCTCAGGCGGCACTTGGGCTTTCTGCGCCACCGGTCTCAACACCATTTCTACATAAAAATATGCTCATTCTGAATTGAATGTTTAATATATGTGTCGCTGAGAATGAAAATGACTTTAGCAATCTTACTTCCTGCTCTCTCTTATGGAATTTCACACAGAAGAGTGCAGGAGGTAAGATTTCTAAAGTTATTTTCATTCTCAGCGGCACATATAAATGTGACATGTCCATTGAAACTCACTTTTCATTTAAACAAATGTTGTGGGCAACGGTCAAATCTTCTTGAAGAATTTTTTTTGCATATTATGCAACGTTTTAAATCCACTACAGCCTCTCTTAGGTCATTTGTTCTTATTAAAAGTGCATTCTGTTCTGATGTGTGTCTTTCTTCCAGTTCTTTCAGATCTTCAATTTCCTTTGCGTGTTTTACTTTCAGATCTTCAATTTCGTTTGAGTGTGTTGCTTTTTGTTCTTCCAAATCAGCTTTCAACTGATCTATCTCATCGATAAGTGCTTAATGTTGGTCGCAAATAAAATTTCTAGCCATCTTCCGGAATATTTGAGATTTTATGAACTGGTATGTATAAACTGTTTTATGAGCTGGAAAACAATGAAATGGAACAATTAATGTTCCAATGTGGCATTCATTGTATGTTTTTACATGTGAGGAGCTTTGATTTCAACACATTTACGCCACCTTTACGATTTATCAATGTATACTGATTACACACTAGAGCTACCCACTGAACCGAACGGTTCATGTTCTTTCGAGTTCGTTCGAATTTTAACCGAACATCAACGAACATGAATAGGTCATTTTCAATCCTGAACAATTTGAACTGAACTCGAACGAACATGAACACACAAAATGTTTCCGAACGTTGTTCAATTAATTCAACTGGTTCATAAATGCGATCTGTTCCTATTCGTTCAAATTCTACACACCTGACGCCATCTATACGATTTATCAACGTATGAATTTCTTGCATGAAAGCGATTTATCAATGTACATTGTCTATATCAACGGAAACGGCAAAAAGATACGTTTTGTCGTTTGCATTCCGTAATGGTGTATGAGCCATTCAGTGTATAAATAATAGAGATCACTTCCAACGTAACGTCGCACGACTTATGCCGTAGTACATTATTCGATCGTTGATGTACTTGCCCACGGCATAGAAGTCCACTTTCTCAATTTTGTTTGATATTAATTTGAATTCGCACCGTACTCGACTAGAGATGTCGTAAGATATAATAAATTTCTTTGCTGAAGCGACTTCAGCACTGCTTCATTTTCTGAGACAAACAATATCATATATACGCATCAAACTAACTCACACATTTTACGTATACAAATCCAATTCCATTTCGAGAACGCACCCTCAATTACAAGTAAATCGTTCAGTTTGTTGACGAAAATGCAATATTGACAATGTGTGCGTGTATTAGATTTCATGAAAGATATGCCTTAAGTCATAAAGTACGAATGAGTAAAAATAAATGCAAAAGACGAGAGTGAGAAGAAAAAAAAAAAAGTCAACTTTGACATTTCAATACACATATTGTATTTTTATTTAAACTTCTAATTTTTGACATATGATTTTTATTTTCATTTTGGACCAAGAGAACCAAAACAATGCAATTGCATTATTTGGAATTTGATCTGTTGGTATTGTCTATTGTAATATGTAAAAAAAGTGTTTTGAAATAAAAACTCTTCCGCGCAAAAAAAGACGAATTGAAGGCAAAAAAAATAGCGAAAGTGAAATTTGTTGTTTTCACCCCCTGTATTAGGGCAGATAAAATTCAATAAACATTGCGATAATTGAATTGAAAAAGTGTAAACTAATACATTCACACCGAGGCTTTGGAAATTCAAACAAAGCTCTCCCTCTCCCTCTCCCTCTCCCTCTCCCTCTCCCTCTCCCTCTCCCTCTCCCTCTCCCTCTCTGGTCTTGATTTGCACAGCTGTACCAGCTACTCACTTCTCAACACACATTCACGCATTCTTTCGTTCATTTCTCTCAATAATTCGCACCTAAACAAGTAGTAGTAGTTGGGAACTCGGTCGAAAATCGCTGTGAACATTTTTTGCTCCCATGAGATATTTTAATTTACACCCCAACTAGAGCTGTCCACTGAACCGAACTGTTCATGTTCGTTCGAGTTCGTTCGAATTTTAACCGAACATGAACGAACATGAACAGGTCATTTTCAATTCTGAACAACTTGAACCGAACTTGAACGAACATGAACATAAAAGTGAAACCATTCTCGAACATGAACGGTTCATGTTCAGTTCATGAGCAGCTCTAACCCCAACATATCCCTCGCTGCTACAATATAATTACCATACTTGAATGCAATAAGATGTGTGTATTTCAATGTATGTTCAGTAATTTCAAATAAACTGAGAATAGATTTGATTCAATTTTGGAAATCCATTTTCTAAGAACGCTCATTTATATCAATTTTACAAACAATGTGTTCTTCTCTCAATAAATAGATTTCTCAATCATTACTGTGTACTACGTACAATTCATGTCTCTCTGTTTCTTTTTCGGTCCCCATCTTTCACCGTATTCTAACATTAATCATATTTTTACTCTGGTGTGCGAACATATGTGGAACATTGAAGGCGCACTGGCAACAAGCAGAAAAAAGAAGAAGAAGAAAGTAAAAATACACACAGATATCATACTTTGACTAGTCTGTTCCAGTGACGATGATTCCATTTCAATATCAATTGTTTTTTTTGCTTTTGTTGAGTGTTGAATGAGTGTACAATATTTCATTAAACGCAAAATATTTTTTACATCTTATAAAAGCAAATATTCAAGACAGAAAAAATACATATTCATATTCGCTAAGTACAATGAAAAAAGTGTGAATCAGTGAATTTGACATAGCTTCTTATGTGACTAAGACGAACATATCAATTGTATAAACAAAAATTTAGTTTGAAATTTAGTTAGAAAAGAAACATCAATAATTTTATTTACATCTTGACTTCATTAACAAAAAAAAAAATATAGTGAAATAGTTAAGCAAATTTTTATGCAAGGAGAAAGGGAAAAAATACAACAAATAAGAGATACACCAAAAACATGAATATTCAATTCACGGTACGCATTGATTTGAATGTAATAAACCGTGATGAAGATAAATTGGATGAAATTGTCCAGAACCAAAGAAAAAAAATTAAGATTTGGCCTCAAATTTGATTTCAAATAATGAAGGGAACAACAAATTGCTCGAATAAAGAATACGCTAATGACAGAACTGCATTATAATTAACACACATAATTTTGTTGTAAATATTATATTATTACGCCTTTTATTTCAAGTTTAGTGATTTTATTTTGCCGTCCCAAAATAAGGATAATATTGTGTCCAGTGTATTTATAAAATTGAAGTTAATTTTATTATTTCCCGATATATTTTTTTCGATTATAAAATGTTGGTCATTAATAATACATATATTGGGAGGAGAGATGAAAAAATTCCAGTCTACAAAAAATTATTCGAGATTCATAATCATTCTATCGGTTAACCGCTTATATGTATAGAAGCAATAGAATTCAAAGGCATTTTTAGGACTTTTTGTATAGTGTGTCATCGTTCCTTCTATGTTTTAATATCGGATTTTCTGCTTCTTCTTTGAATTCAATATAAAGACTAACAGCACAATAAGCACATATACATATTACATATTGTCGCTTCGTCAAACAGAAGGAAACCGAAACGTGCATGGTGTGTGTCATCAAATCTACATATGATAAATCATTCTATATAAAATATGAACTCAAATAGATCAAACAACCATATGTATATAAACCAGAGACTTGGTCCACGGTCTATATCATGGACCAATGGATAGACGTCGATCCATTGTATGGATTGACTTTGCGTAACGTATAGTATTGTGTTTCGATACGGCTGCGTGTGCGGCGTATACGAACAAGCTATAAAGTGTGTGCAGATACCACAGGCGCATTGTTCTCAGTCTATGCGAAGCGTCAAAAGTCCATACCGTTCATGGATGGATCGACCGATCCATGGGCCGGCTATCGACTTTACGGTCTACGCATTTACGTCTCTGATATAAACTATTATTTTTATCGGTGTTGTGTATTTTGTAATGCCAGTAAATTGAAGATATCGACATACAAGAAAATATTCTATATCTAATTCAAAACTGTAAACCCTTTATATGTTAATAATAAATTTTGAATTATGTTTGGATATAGACTCTTACACATTGTTTAATTTAAAATAGATCAAATGAAACGGAAAAAGTTTTCATACTGAAAATGTGGATTAAAAATTTATCAGTTGATAGACAAAGTTGTATACTGGTTTATTTAGTTCTACATTTTCAGAGTGTTAAATTACTTACAAAATATTTTTGAAAATTTTACTACGAAATGTTTTTTTATTTCAAAATTTTCAGTAGGAATCGTCCAAGATCTCCAAACTCAACAGTTAAGTTCTTTCAACAGTATTCATATAATAATTTTAATCGCCAATAAATAAGAGCTAATGAAGTGCTTCCATAATTTGTTCGTGACTTTTTCCTTTTGTTTCTGGCACCACAAGAATTATAAACAATTCACAACCAATACAAACGCCAGCAAAAACCAACATGCTACCACCAAAACCGATTTCATCAGACAAAGATGGTAAATATTTTGTGACTATGAATGCAAAAGTCCATAAGAGTGTCATACAAAATGACATACCGAAATCTTTAACTTTTTCGGGCATAATTTCAGATAAAACTACAATTGGTATGCTTAAAATGGCTAAATTAGCAACGAAAATGACAAACGAAAAACTAATAAGAGGAATCCAATTAAAAGCTTCAACAGGATAACCCCATGATTTCAACATCATATACAGTCCTAATATTGTTAGGCCCATAGCTGTGCCAAAATTTGATATGGCAAATAAAAACTGAAATGAAATTTTACAATCATTTAATAGAATTTGATTTGATTCAATGAAAATTAAAATTTTACCTTCCTTCCGGCATGATCAACAACATTCGATGCAGTAATTACACCAAAAACTTGTAAAATACCCACAATTATTGCGGATAAATTCGGTGAAAGATTTGAACCAGCTTCTTCAAATATCGTTCCCGTATAATTTAACATGGTCGGAATTCCACCGAATTGATTTAATGCAACAAGAACAATGCCAATTAGCATGGCTTTGCGAACTTTGTGCGTTGACAAATCGGACCATTCAAAATGATTTTCAACATTTTTTCCCATACATCCATCGGTGACATCACTTTTCAATTTGGTTAATTCTAATTCCATTAATTTGTAATCATTATCACTATCGTGCAAATTTCGATAAAATCGAATTGATTTTTTAGCTTCCTGAAAAATAGAAATAGGAACAATATATTTTGTTCACTTGTTGATTCGTTTTTAATTGCTCACATCCAGTTTATTTTGCTTCACGAGAAAAGTTGGCGATTCGGGAAATAAGAACATCAAATCAGCGAATAAAACAAGTGTGCCAATCGCAATTTTTGGAATCATATAAAAATCACAATAACTTCCCAACACAAATCCCAATAACATGCCACAATTTTCGGTCAATACTAATGATGATACTAGCTTACCTCGAACGCTGTTTAAATTTAATGTCACATAATTGCATTTTATTTTCATGATTTTCATCCTTTTATGCGAGTTTTACCGATCATTTGATATCTCCGATAAGAATATCGGAACCATTACATAACCACCGCCGCCAGCAAAACCATTCATTAGTCTTGATACATATAAATAATAAACATTTTCAGCAAATAATACGAGGAACCAGCTAATCTAAGTGAATAATTTAAAAAAAAAATATAATTATTCTTTGTCTCTCTCTCTTTCTCTCTTTCTCCCTTTTCTTCTCTGAAATCACAAATCTCAAAAAAAAAAAAATGTTCGCTCACAATAATTGGAATTGTGATTACAATTAGTGGCAATTTTCTTCCAAATTTATTTGTAATATAACCAAAAAATGTATTTCCAAAAAGGCAGCCAACACACAAAAGTGCTGCTATCCATGACGCTTCATCCATAGTGATTTTCCCGGATGGTAATGGACTCTGTTCGGATGTTAGTAAAACAATAGTCGGACTGACCTATCCCTCACAAATACCGAAGGCGACTGTAACCAAATTTACTAATGGAAAATTGCAAAAATTACCAACAAATCAGCTTTTACATTATCACTATATTTTTACCTATTATTGCCGCAATGTATTGATATTTTACACTTTCTTCTTGCATCACAATCGCATTTGCCTCCATTATGTTTTGAATTAAATACTATATAAAGATTAAACAAATCAATTAAAAAACAAAAGTTCCACATTAAACAATCCTCAGTCGACTGTTGGAATTCATGTAGGTATTCTCATTTTATGGGCTTGAATGATCGAGCTTATCTTATCCCATCTTATCTTAAGTAGTAATAATTTGGTGATTGAAAGAGTGAAAAAAAAAACTGAGTGGAAAATTAGTCAATTAACTACGCTTTATACAAAATGTAATCTATCATATGCTCTAATCAATGAAGTTTTACTGCTGTGAAATCTTGTACCCCCTTCAGAATATCAATGACGCACTACTTTCATAAACACATGTGTAGCGATTAAATAATAAAAAATATTATTTAATCTTTATACTTACCATTCGAGTGTTTTGAAAAAAATTGAAAAAAAAAAAAAAATCCAATTTGAATGACATTTGACTATATGATTTGATTTAAATCTTTTTATTTATTAATTTTGATTATAATTTCACGGTTCTAATTTCACTTCGCTACTTTTTTCACTGTAAAATTTAAAATGGAAGTTGAAGAGTTAAAAAAAAAAAATCTTCGATTTTGAAAAGATCTTCGATTTTTTTTTTAGCTCATCAATATTTGAAAATAAATTTGAAAAATTCTAGGAGGGGGGGGGGGTCCTCTCGGAGAATTTCAGGATGGGGAAAAACCCGAATACCCCCCCTTGCCCATGTATGGATAAAGCAAACATAAACATTTTGACATGAAATTGAATTAATTCAGTTATTAATGGTAAATATGTTAAAAGATCACTTTAGTAGAAAATATTAATTAATTTCTTGTTTAAACAATGTTCGAAGGTATATTCGGGATTTTAAGCTTTCTACCCGCATAACCTTCACCGATTCCCTTAATCATATAAATAAGGCCACTCCCTGGAGAAGAACTGGTTGTAATTCTTCCTGAATTCAATAAAAAGCCTTGACTTCCCGTTGTCACAAACAATATATCAAGATTTGGACCGCCAAACACAAGACTAGTTACAATTTCAGCAGGTAATGGTATTGTCATTACAATTTTAGATTTCCTGATGTCAAACAAAATAAAGTTGAATTTATATTTTTGATGGATAATAATTGATAAATCACAGACCGTGGATCAATTTTAACCACTGCGCTACCAAAGTATAGGGCGATCCATAAAAACCCTTTTTTATCTATTGTTAAGCCAAGTGGTATGTAAGCTGGCACTTGATTTGCATAAATATCCCAAAATTTGTAAACAATGCGTGGTTTACCTGTAAAAGTAAAAAAAAAAAAAATTCTTCTCTGCTTTTGAAAAGAAATTAAAATTTCATAAATTTACATAGGATCATTGATTTTGGATCATAGCGAAATTCTCGAATAATTCCATCGCACGAATCAACGTGATAGAATTTCTTTTCTTTTATATTCCAGTCGATGCCCGATGAAAGTTGTATATTTTTTAAAATGCGTTCAATTCCAAGTTTTTTATTAAACCGATACGATGAGGCATTCGCAGCCGATGATAGACTGCATATTTCTGTGCGATATGTTCCACCATAGAAGTCATGCGAAGGTGATGGTTTAGCAATATTCCAATAATTTCCATTGTATTTTGGTGATTGTTCAACTGAAAACCAATCCTGAGAAATTCTTGCAATTGAATCTCGTCCATTCCAATTAATTATTTTCACTGTTCGTTCAATACCACCAGCAAATTCATTTGGGCGACTTTTAATTGGAATTAAAAAGGCAGGAATTTGGTTCCCTTCCACAGTTGCTGAATAAATTCGATTCTCTCGCATATCGTATCTATTTAAAACACGATTTTCACTTAAAAAATCTACAAAATATAGACTCTGAGTTTCTTTATCCCAATGCGGTGAATATGAATGATTCCATACATCCGAAGAGAGTGCAATTACTTCATAGCATGACTAAGATTACACAAAAATTTGAAAGATTATCTCTTCATTCTTTGAAAGTACTAAAATCAAAATGATTTTTCTTACAAACGAAGCAAAAATTGTGCTATTTATACTTACAACAAATTTGAAAATTAAACAAAAGATTGCACCAATTTGATACATTTTTGCAACAATACTGAACAGATCGGTTTAATTGTCAATCTTAAATATTGTCTCGAATATTTGTACAATTTTGGTTTAATATAAAAACTCAGCTGTTGACCGATATAATATTATTTTATTTTGTTTTCTGTTTGTTTCAATAACATGAAACACCAATTTAGCATCAATTGCCAACAGACAGTCAGTCTAGTAATTTGAAATCTAAAATAGATCAAATTTTCAATACAAACCGTTAATATTCCTAAATTCCATAATTGATGATAGATATCGAAAAAGTAATTATTTGAAATTAAAATTACCAAAATCATTATAATTTGCTTTGTTTTCTCTTTATTTTGTAATGTGTATATATTAATTTTGTATATAATAATAGTAATAATAATTCTTGGTTTCTGCTGTTAATTGTTCATATATAATATTACGGATTTTCTAATTTAGTGGTAGTAATTTATCAGCTTAATCATTTTCATATAGTCACACTTATCTGAATTGTATGAATTATTATGGTTGATTTTAATATTCTTTTTGTTCTTTTTTTTTTTTTTTTGTTTATTTTCTGTAGCAGTACTTATAACATGATCAAGAGTGTCCATCATTGATCTTGTCATTAAGTTTGTTGTTGACAAAAAAAAAAAAAAAAAAAAAAAAAGTCATGCTTACACTTCTATTGACCAAAATGCAAACTGACCACAAAACTGGATCATCTTGCACCTTTTATTGCAAATTGTTTGTTGCTCCTTTTTCTTTGAAAAAAAAAAAAAAAAAAAAATAAAAAATACATTGTGCCTATCGAGGTGCTTGTTCCAGTATTAGCGAATTGAATTCAGATTTATTTTTATAATGAAAACGCACTTTCGATATTACTATTCTAAATTAAATTTTTTTTTTTCTTCGCAGAATGAAAGAACAAACATTAAAAGCCAACACCATTTTATTTCATCTGTATTATTTGTCATTTAATTTATGCCTATCGCTTTGGTTGTGAATGAAATGCATTCACAATGTTTGAACAATCAAACATGCATTTGACGAAATGTATTTTTCAATAACTCTTAACCTAGATTTTTGTTTTGCTATACAATGTAAAATATTTTTCATTAGCCATGTGTGCCATTTTTTTTTTCTTGTTTGTTTGTTTAGCAGTGTTTATTTCTAGCATTGAAACATTTGTGTGTTTTTTTGCTTTGTACGAATCAATGTTTCGCTCAGAAATATGGTTGATAGATTTTTTTTCACTATGTAACACTTTGCATAGAAAGTGTTGTTCTTTTTCTTTTTTTTTCTTTGTTTGTTATTCTTTTGTAAATAAAATGATATTATTATTCAATCTTTAGAATATCAACATCAAAATTAATTAGCAAAAAATGTTAATGCTTTTTTACACAAAAATAAATGCTCATCGATGCAAGATGATGATGATGAAAATGTTTTTTTTTTTCTTTTGCTGGGCGAAATGTGTTTTAAATGGAACATTTAAACTGAATTTTTTGCACATGTGTTTTCTATTTTTCCAAAACTTGTGGCATTAGATGTCCAGTTTTTTATTACATCGAAATACTAAACAATTTTATCAATTAATAAAATATAAATTTAATGTTGACGTACAATAAAATGATTGTATTCTTGCACGCAATATTAACAAAAAAAAAAAAAAAAAAAAATGAATTAACGAATATATTCCTTTCGATATTTCAATTTGAACGGAAGACTAAATCGTATGATATTTGATGAATGATTTCAAATTATTCATAAGATATCAAGATCAATGCAAATTAAATCAGATTACTAAAAAAAAAAGAAATTATGGCAAGCAAAACCATGTGATTAAGGTTCTGTTGTGACTAACGCGAGAGAAAGAGAGAGAGAGAGAGAGAGAGAGAGAAAAAAAAATGTTTGTACAATTTGATTAGACAAAGAAAACGTTTTCTTTGCAAAGAAAATTCCAATCAGGAAGAGTTTTCAGGCAAATTGAAAATGGGAAACTGAAAATAATTCGTTCCACATTTTCACATCAAACAAACTGAATGTTATGACATATCTCATTGAGAGATTGATCTTGTTTGAACTTTGGCTGCACTCTTTCAAATTTAAATCAAAAATGTTCGGTATTATTGTCATATAACATATATAGTGTATTTTTTTGCTAATTTCTGAATTAGTTCATTATTATTATTGAAATGCCTTTTATCGATAATCGTCATCAATTTTTGGATAAAATTAAATCAGTTGCATTGGCATGGTATTGTAACGTTGTGAATTGATTGGAGATCAATTTTACAGGAATATCATTTATATTCCGTTGAAAAAGTTGATATTTTTTTTAATTTTTTTTTTTTTTTTCCTTTTTTTTTTACTTTTTTGGTTTACGTCTTCGAAAAAACAACAAAATTGCTCAATTGAAAATGGAAAGGAATACGTTTACGGCGTTTTTTCTTTCTTCTTTTTCTTCATAATTGGTAATATTTTAAATGTATTTATGTTCATCATCTATATATCAAAGTCATTTGTCAATTCGAATGTTGGTTTCGGTTTCGCTAGGGTTTTGATTGTTTACAAAAAAGTTTACCACTAAGTTTTTCTACAATTCAACATTCACAAAGCGTCAAATTATCATCTACTTGGTTTGTTTTTATTTGAATATTTATATATCTATTTATATATACTTTGTTTTCTTGATAAAAATGTAAATTAAATTGGACTTGGCCAATTTGCTTCTTTTTTTATTTTTTATTTTTTTTTCTGTTTGCAATTCATAACAACATAAGAGTGATAAGCATCCCTTCTGAAGTTGGACTAACGTATTTTTAATTTTCATTAATTATAATCATAATTATAACATGTGTCTTTTTTATTCGATTTATTAACATTCTCAAAACATAAGCTCGCAATTCGAGCCACTATTTGCAGCAAAAATCAGTATTTATTTTGTTCAAGATTATTCCGAATAAATAACGAGTTTAATCCACGAATCCAATTGATTCGATCTCGTATCAGTTTGGGTTTCTGGCTTAAATTGGTTTCTTATTCAAAAGCACGTAATTTTTTTTTCTTTTTTTTTTTGTTTTAAATTTCCAACAAGGCGATTTCTATTGATCTCCCTTGGCAATATCATCATCATCATCATCATTTTTGGTTTTTATTTTTTGTTCAAAAGGATTTTGTGTGTTTGAAATTTAGTGTCTGTTATGTGGACATTTCAAATAGTATATAATCTTCAAGATTATTTTTATGAATACACTAAAAATATATTTATTCACAAAATATGTATTTAATTTTCTTTCTTTACAGTAGCGCGTATCATTTCATTTCATTTCATTTTTTTTTTTTTTTGCGCAATTATTTCTTCGGTTGACTTTATATATTTTACATCATAATCATTTTATTTCCATTTTTTGTTTTTTTCACTTGTTCGTGTATTTTATTAATACGTTGAAACCACAGATATATTTTAACGAGTTTTCAATGCATGCATTCCGCATTTGAACTTCAAAACGAATGAACCAAAAAAATAAATAGAAAACAAAAAATACACATTAGCTACTATTAGTATAAATATGACAAATTGTTTGTGTTCATTTTGCTTTTTCCATTTATTTTTGGCTGGAAATTCTACTCTAGATCGTTACCGTTTGTAACATCGCCATTTGTCTCTTTCAAATTTTATTTTAATTTGGACACTATGTACAAATACACATTAAATCTGTTTTATAACATTCAAAATTTTGGATGGGGGAGGGCAAGGGTTATTTTTGGGGAAATTGGCTTTAAAAAAATAAATAAGTAGCTTTGAATTTAACACATTACGGCTTGTGAGCTATCGATTTATTTATTTATTTATTTTTTTTTTTCTTTTAATTTAAAGTTTTTCTTTTTCTTTTCGAACAGGAATAAATTGCATTTGAAATGATGTGCATGAAAATATTGCTCTAAGCTGAGTTTGTATTTGTATTTATGTAATTTCAACCATTTTGATTCTCTCTGGCGAGGAAGAACATTTGGGAATTGAACTGTTACCAGAAACGTCTTGTTTTTTTTTTTTTTTTTTTTTTTCTTTTTGAATCAAAGTTTAATAAAGCTAATTAGTTTGTCAAAACTAAAATATAACTTTATTCATCTAAAAACATCTCATTACTACGTTTTGCAAATGTGTGTTTGCTAGTGATTCCGCAAGGGAAATAAAACACAAACAGAGAAAAATGAACAGTATGTTTTAGGCGGAGAAAGAGTATTTTTTTTTTGTACTTTGAATTAGTTGAATATTTGTTACTCATGATACGTCTGTTCAATATAAAAAAAATCGATATTCTGTTGGTTTTAATGGACAATGGTTATAGTTTATGCTCATAATAGAATTGATTCTATGCTCTTAATCGTTTTATCTTAGATCCAATTGCAGTGGATTCAAAACATGCTTCTTATCCAAAGTGTTAGATAGAAAGATAGAAATAGAAAAAATTTCAACAGAAAATAAACTTTCTCTTTTTCTCTCTTTTTCTTTCTTTTTGTTTGCAAATATAAACATCTAAATAAAATGTTGGGCTACAAACAAATGTAAAGAACATGGATTATACATTATTTTTTTTTTATTCTTTTTGTTTCAAACAAACATATTCGGCTACATTATAATCATAAAACTCTTTATATGAAGTGATAATATTTAATAAATTTTTTTGTTTTTCTTCTTCGTCCTTCTTCTCTTGTCATACCTAATTATTAACATGTTTTTGTGTTAGTTTTTTGTTTCCTCTTTACTTTGGAAATGTTGATGTTCGAATATAATATATAATTTGTCGTCACTTAATACCTACTAGATTGATTTTGAAAAGCAAACTATGGCTTTAGTTATTTGTTTAGTTGGTGATTTTATTGTTAAATACGTGTGTTGTTTCGGAGGAAAAAAAAAGAGTCGTCAAATATTTTTTTGGTTTTGTATTTCATTTCACTTATTTAACTTAAATACGAACAATAGCTCTGAAAAGTGAGACTAAAAATAGATTTTGTCAGCTATGCAGTACGATAGAGTTTTATTATTATTATTATTATTATTTTTTTTTTTTTTTGTGGGTAATTTATATAATTTGTCATTTGCAATAAATTGTTTTTTTCGCATTTGGGAATGCTATGAATCTTTTGCTGTAGCAGTTGATATATCTCGAATGGTGTTTTGACTCTTTCGCGCTCGACACGAACTTCTTTCGAATGGCAAATTAATTGTGTTTACTTTTGTTTGCAATTTTCTTTTGCGTTGTTTGAGTTTTTGTTTTTCAATTTTAGTTTTGTTCTCCACTCTGTTCAATCTGCTACATACGTTGCACATAAATTATTGGACAAGAATTCCAACAATCTTAGTGAATGTGTTCTGGTTGGAACATCGCATAAGTTCATTACATTTCGTAAAGCAAATGTATTTGTTCTTATTTTTGTTTTTTGTTTTTTGTTTTTTTTTTTTTACCTGAGGAGAAAATAATTTCGATATCGTTTAAATTTGTTCAAACATATTGATGCTTATGCTGATAATGATGAAGATGATAAAATAAAACAAAGTGAATTATGATTGTGTTTCGCAAGCTGTGTGTAACATTGGTTTTGTATTGTTGATTTTGAGGCAAAGATTTTTTTTTTCTTTTTTTGTTGGTTATTTGTATATATTGGTGAAATATTTGTATCGAGACAATTTTATCATTCCAAAAAACCAAGCAAATAACAAATTTCGAGCAAAATAACGAATTAATATTTCGAGCAAAATAACGAAAAAAAAATGTGTAGAATTTATCAATTGCACAAAATGGAAAAAAAAGAAAAGAAAAATTAATACAATCTATTGTGCATAAAAAGCAGAATAATTTTCAAGCCATATTCAAAAACAGTTCTTATTATTGATTTAAAAAATCCAATAAAAAATGAAAACATTCAACGAAAGAAAAAAGAAAACGATTGAATAATATTTCAAAATCATTGAATATTGTGTATGATAAAATGTAGAAAAGAAAAAGAGCAATAAAAAAAATGTTGATGATTTTTCTTGGTTTACAATGTGATTGCATTCATTTTGTGAAGAATACATTTGCAATTCAATTTCAAATGCAAAATTTTCTTATTCAGTTCAAAAAAGATGCACAATTAAATGATGCGTTTTTGATTTTGATACTATGGCGATGTGTTTGGAATATTTTCATTTTTTTTTTTTCATTTTGATCGATATGTACCATTGGATTCATCAAAATGGTTTTCATGAGATTATAAATGTAAATAGATTTTTGTTGAAATTGGTCTAAATGCTACTTAAATTGGATCATTTTCAATAAATTTGTGTCAATTGGATAACTGTTATTTTGCATGATTTTTGAATAATTTTTTGAAAACTAAAAGTCTGATCAACATTTCAAAAGCAGATATGTTTGGATTTAGTTCGGTGTATTTATGATTATTATTTAAATTCATTTGCACGTTTTTTTTTTTTCGAAAAAAAAGAGATGCATGATTTCATATATTTCATGAAATAGGACTTTTGTGTGATTTTTCTTCGTATAGACGTAAGAGAAAGATATTATAAAGGAAAATCAAGTCTTATAATGTAAAATAAAAAAGCCGAATATGACTGCTGGATTCAAAAAGACAAATGTATTTCTCAAACATCATTAATTGAATGTGAGATGAAAAATATAACGAAATTTGTAAGGATATGTGAAAAACCTAAAGAAAAAAAAAAATAAATTTAAATCTATAAAAAAAACAAAAGCGAAAATTATAAATGAAATTTAAAATGTTCAAAAAGAAATATAAATCAGTGACCAGAACGTTTATTTGATACAAGAAAAAGAGAAAATCATAATTACAGCCATTGGGATAAAATAAGCTTAAAGCAAATTTAAAGCCAAGTGTCCAAGTGCTCGATGAAAAAAAAAAAAAAAAAATAAAGTTGATTTGATGGTTTTTCCTCTGTTGAAAACGCATTTTGAGCAATTGGACGTGCAGATTTGAATGAGAGAAATTCGACTTGTGGTACAATTTTCATATAACTCGTTTGTTAGTATTTACAAAGTTAACAATTATTTGAATACTTAGAGACTATGGCTTTAAACTAACATTCTTTTTTTTTACATAGTCAACGATAATGGCATTCGCCTTAGACATCCTATTTGATTTTTTTTTTTCTATTTTTGTATTCATTTCAATAGCTAATTGTGGTACGAACAATCAATGAAAAAAATTTTGACTATCTAATTTACTTTGTTTTAGTTAATATATTGTATATTCATATTAATTTACTTCATGCTCATTTAATTCGCTATATGTAAATAGAATTTAAATATATTCAACAATCATTTAATCTCACAGTAAATAGAGTTACACTCAAATTTAAACGTGAATTTAAAATCTCACATTTGTCTTGCTTTTCATTGCCTATTTTGAAAATACTTACGATTTAACACAATATATATATATCTATAATATATCTCTCCAAATATACAAATTAAAGGCTACATTTTATTACTCAATAACGATCTTATAAATAATAGTTTTGTTTCATTTGTTTTGCTTTTTTTTTTCCTCTGTCATAGTTAATTACAAATAGAAAAATTTCAACTAGTCGTGCCTATTGCAAACAAAAAAAAAAAAAAAAAAAAAAAGAAATATGATGAATACTTGGACGCGATGCAAGTGCCAGTAACTCATGCACTTTTCTACACATTATTTCAATTCTTCAATTTTATTCGATTCAATTGTGTTTGTTGTGCAAAAGTCACAATTGCAATTATTTTATTGATATTTTTCTTTTATTTTCTTTTTTGGATAAGTTAAATTGACAGAATTTTTTCAATAGACATTTAAATGTAATGAAATGCATTCACAATTCAAAAGGAAAGAATTTTAAAATCATTTTTAGAAGCAAATAGATGCGGATAAAAATACACGAAAACAAAAAAACGAACTAAAAATAAACTTTCAAAATAGGCGAAAAGTAACAAAGATCAAAAATTGTAAAAATAGCAATTGGAAGAAAAAACACGTAAAGCTTTTAACCGGCAAAAATGTCTGGCTTCAACTTGAGAGAGAAGAAAAAACAACAGTGTAATGAAATTATTTAAAAGAAATACAAAAATATTTAAAAATCAAAAATGATTGTGATTGCGAACATCGACATTATTTCAATTCATTATGCAAAATACAAATTCTTTCTTTTGCTTTCTCATTCGTCTCGATATCGTGCGATAAATTTTTTTTTTTTCCACCACAAAAGAATAACAAAAAGAAACTCATTAAAGAGAAATGTATGAATTTGTGTGTTTGTTTGTTTTTGCCCCATAATGTTCTGGCTGATCGTGTCTGTGAGTGTGTATATTGTTTATGTGTGTGTGTGTGTTTGTGGCTGTGGTTGTGGGATGGTTGTGGTAGTGGATTTACTACAGTTGATACCATTTTTTGTCCTTGTATTTTTGCATAAGACTATGGGCTGTTCCACTGAATTCTTGTGCTTGATTTGACATTCGTTCGGCACGATCCTCTAATTGACTCAATTTTTCGCCACGTTCAAGTGCCATCTGATGTGCACGACTTATTTCTGATGCGGCTGTACTTGCGCGTGTACCCAAATCTTGGAGATTTGCACCGCTTATATGCTTGGCAACTGATCGATTCGGTCTTCCACTGCCACTTTCACCAACTATAAATAATTTTCAAAAATAATTTAAAATTTCAACTCAATTCAAGTAGCATTCGAAGTCAAAGCGAGAAAAAATATAACTTACAAAGCTCTTCACGATCCAAATTTCGTGTACCGCCTCCAAAAAGACCTTTGAAAAAACTTTCTTTCGGTGGTTCTGGCATATCAATTGGTGAAAATAGTTCACCAATCATTTCGTTCATAAATTGACTGAAAATTGCAAAATAACATAATTTTTAATCGTGATTAAAAATGATTTAATTCAATGAATGCTATGATTCTTACCAAAATTCATCGCAAACAGTAAACTTTTGAATTTCAGTTGGTGTTGCTAAATATAGACCATGCCCTCGATTGCTAAAGCAGAATGTTTTGGAAATTCTGAACGCGTATCCAAGCAAAATGAATTTAAATAAATAAAAAAAAAAAAAACAAAAAAAATGAAACCTGCGTTAATTTAAGGAGCTAATAGATGAAATACATTTTCAACTACAATCTAATAATCCGTATTAATTTATATTATTTGAATAAATAATCTAAATGTTAATAAAAAAGAGAAAATCTTAACGATTAAATAAATTGTAAAGAAAGAAAAATACGACATGCGATCACACATTTTACATACAATAAACTGATTGAAAAATTGGTGTTATGTTACAATCATTTGAGGAAGTTATTGTTAGGAAATTGTATATATTTGCATGCGATTGAAAATTGTATTATTATTATTTTTTTTTTTTTTTTATTGTTAAATAATTAGAAGTGATTAAATGAGTGTGATATCACTCTGCAAAGTAGAAAAAAGAAAATGGTGCTGGCAAAAGCAAAGAAAGTCCAAAGTCAGTTTAACAAATACATAGAAGAAGAGTTTTAGTGGAGTAAAAGGTTTAAGAATGTTCGAATAGGTGGCTTTTTATTGACTTTGATGCAGAGTTTTTTTGTTTTGTTTTTTTTTTTTTGTTTGGTCTGATGGCAAACTCACTAATACATACATAGTTGACGTAGGATTAATGATTTGGTATTCCTAAATAACAGCCGATTAATCAATATTCATTTGGGGTCCAGTTTTAAACCATTTAATTTACTACTTATTTACACAGACATTTCTGTCGGGAATATCAAATATTCAACGTTTTTTCTTTTCGGTGTTCTGTCTAATTACATTCCCAAGTGCCCACTACAAAAAGTGTCACTTTTCTACATTAAGTTAACACTTTTTACATTGTGTTGAGCATTTGGTTTGTTTAGTTACGTTTGAATATTATGAACTGTTATATATAATTTATACATAATCGTACTGCAAATGAAAAGAAACCAAAAGCTTTAATTTTTTTTTTTTTTTTTTTTTTTTGATATTTGAAGATGATTCAACTTCAATAATAAAATAATGATACTATTTCGATTTTAACTCGATAAAAAATTAATCTATCCTTTTCAGAAATATAATATAATGATAATATGATAAAAACAAATGTGATGTCGTTGTTTCATTTGTTTTGCCATTATTAAAAACAATATTTTATTGATACTATCAAAAATACGTTGGCATAATTTTCTTAATTTGATTGCTTGAAGCTATAGTTCGTTGCTTTGCGCTTAATACCAGTAGATTGTCTTGGTTTATGAAAGGTTTTTAGCATAAATCTTGGCTTTATGATTTTCAGTTCCGTTGACGATAGCGATTTTTTTTTTACAAAAAAAAAAAAAAACAAAAAAAAAAAAAACAAAAACAAGTGAAATTATTCAACATACTGCTACCATAAATGAAATCATGGATTATTTTGAGATTAATTTATCTAAATTATGTCATGTATATTTTTCCCACATTATAAATTCAATTATTAAATGACAATATTACATCTGTCTAAGTAATTGGCAAAAATGTTTCTCGTTTGAAAGTTGTTATCATGTTATAAAATAATTATGTTTTGGTTTGATATTCAAAATTAAATTTCCATGGTATTATTCTGATGTGATGGTGACGTAAATGCAAAAAAAAAAAAAAAAAAAAAAATATTTCACTTTGATAGCGTTTCAATTCTCTTGCGTTTTTTCTTCATCAACTTCTTCTTCATCTTTTTGCAATCTCTTGGGAAATGCAAAATCACAGAGCCAAAAATCCATGCCAAAGCTACCATGAACCAAAACCATCTACTTAAATTTATATACAATCTTTTGTTTCATACAATCGCCTTTATCAAGATTTTTTCCGATTTTTCTTTTTTTTTCAAGTTTTGCTTTTGTATGTGCCGCTTTTGTATAATCGAAAACAGAAGAAAAAAAAAAAAACGAAACGAAAAAAGAAAATTGTAAACAAAAGAGACAAAGAAAAAAATATATACGGGAATGAAAAAAAAGGTAGCCGAAGAAGACAATACAAACTTACTGGTTGGTATCCTCGTGCACAATTAGTTGTTGGCCCCATATTGAAAGCATTGGATCTACAATTCCTTGCTTACATTTTGTTTGAAAGCTGCACACACACAATAATATTGGATCAACAAACAACCGAAAATGAAAAAGAGACACGTACACAAGAGAAGAAGAAGAAGCACATGTTTGGATTTTAGTTAAGAAAAAATATGGGCAAATAGACAGCTATAGCGTTACGGGATTTGGTTTTTTTTTTTTTTTTTTTGGTTCTAAATTGTTTGTTTAATGTTCGTCGTAACAACACTTTTTTTAAAAAAAAAAAAAAAAAAAAACAAATGCTTATGTCATATATTCAGTTGGATTTAGGAATTGATACATTAAAAAGTCTTTGGAATAACAAGGGAATGCGCGTACAATCTATGGTTTTTTTTGGTTGTTATTGATGTTTCTTTTACAAAAAACAAACTTTTACTAAAACAAATGCATACAAAATGTAGGGGATAAATAGATAAAGATGGACTGGAAAAAAAAGTGTGAAAAAAAGCAAATTTGGTTCGATCAAAAATTTAAACAACTGTTAATCAACTGTTTGCTGAAAGGGATTTTAATTTTGTTTTGTTGTTGTTTTTTTTTTTTTCAAATTCAAGCTGCTTTGGTGATGTGTATAAAAAACTTTAGATAAAAAAAAAATACAGTTCATTCCAAAGTGTTTCATCTAATAATAATAGTAATAATAATACCTGATTCCTGTTAATTTTCATTTTTGTACACTTGCTTAATTCTATAATCTAAATTGATCTGTTTGTTGGTCTCTGTACAATGTAATATATTTCGGTGGGGCAAAAAAAATCATTTTTGAGTATTAGTCATCAGTTGAAATTCGATTTGTTGGTTAACTGAAGCATGGTCTGACATTTAATAATACAATTAAATTACAAATGAACGAAGATGCCAACATTTTATTAACACTTGAATAATACAATGTTTCAAAATGAATAAATATTTGGCGCATTTTGGGCATATTTTGTTCGTATTCAAAATTCTGACAAGTTTTCAATTACATACACATTTGACTGTTTATCACGCTCAAATAACTTCTAAATGAGCATTTGAATATGACCGATTCGATTTAGCCCATTGGATTGGTATATGTTGCATTTCATTTGTGATATTCAATCGACTTTTACTCAATAACGAAATTGAGCATTTCATTATGCCAAACCCAATTTGAATCTTTGCATACCATAGTCAATAGAAAATCGATTTCGATCCCCCAATACTTCAATCATACGAAGAATGTTCATTAGGTTGCCAACGATTTGAAAGTGGTTACAATCAAAATGTGTATGTAATGCAATATCGCTAAAACTTGACGGATATTAAGAACAGAGAGAGAGAGAGAGAGAGAGAGAGAGGAAGAGAGTGGAAGAGAGAGAGAGAGAGAGAGAGAGAGAGAGAGAGAGAGAGAGAGAAAGAGAGAGAAGGAGAGAGAGAACATTGTACAGATAGAGAAAAAGAGATAGAAATATTAACAGAGATTTGGAGAGATAGAGAGAAAGAAAAAAGGGACAAAAAGTGACAGACTATAGAAGCGATTCGATAGAGAATGATTGGAAGGGAATACAGATAGATAAAAGAGATAGACAGGCGTGCTCATTTGCGTGACATTGGCTTTATTGCACTGGTGCGTTTTCATCTACGGTTGCTACAAATCTATTTGAAAATAAAAGCAATAGCAGGAGAGAGAGAGAGAGAGAGGAGACAAAAAAAAAACGAAAACACAAAACGTTTTCAAGTATGTGCAATTGTTAAGTCATTTTGTTGATGCTCTACTTCACCAATGTGTAATGAAAGAATTGCCTTGAAAAACTTTTTTTTTTTTTTTAAATAACAATTACATTTCCATATTAATTACGAATAAAGGTGCTAAAACACTGTAATAAATTCCATTGAAGCTGATTTGAATTGTGCACAGCCAATAATCCTATAAATCTACATTCAAGTGCATTTTGATTTGGTGTTTTATTTAAGTGAGTAATTTATGCGCTTTATCAACAATAAAAACTAACTAAAAAGTATCCCTTAAGTCTGAACGCTTGTGATGAACATTTTTGGATGGAAAATCGGCAATTTGTCGGTGAATTTGTGCGTTGTATTAATAGTACTGATTTATAAACATTTAATTTCCTGGAATTAAAGGTGCACTTTTTTATCCATTGTCTGATTTAAATTTGATGCTTTGCCATTTAAGCATGAGACAATAAAAAAAAAACTGTGACCGGATCAAAGCTTTATTGTAAGGGGATTATGAAACAAATGTGGAAAATGCCGACAATGAACATCAAACGTTCATGGCATTAAAATCATTTCGAATTGTATATGTATGAGTATTCGGGAATTCAATTATCCAAAACAGTGTGGGTTATATTTACAATAGTTCACAAATACATTTATTTGGAGAGATTAATAGCTGAATGCCGTCGGCTTTGAATTCAGCTCAATGTTATATTACATATTTCAAGCATAAATCTGTTTATGAAGCGCGATTTTGTTTGTTTGAACATTCGCAAATCGTATTTCATTTATGTAATGCTACTAATCAAATACAAAATGTTTAGGTGTTTTTTTTTTACATTGTGATGTTCAAATATACATAACATCATTTGTACACTTCAATAGCATCCCAGCGCGTGTATATGCAATTTCGAAAGTATTTTCATTTGGGAGTATCATTTTAGCAAATGTTTATGAACACAACGAATTTTTCATTGGCAACAAAAGCATAGGAAGAGACAAAATAAGAGAAAAAGAGCGAGAGAGAGAGTAGAGGAGAGAGAGGGAGAAATAGAGAGTGAGTGATGAGCGCGGGAAGAAAGAGGGGTTGTAGTGAAGATTATGTGACTGTACTTTAATATAGTTTTTCATGGTCATTCACAGCAGGAGCAAAATACTCACAGAAATTATTGTGCCATTGTTTGTTATTTTGAAAATTGCTAAACCAACATTTAAGATAAACTATTGCACAGTGATTATCCACATGATATGCATAATGAAATACACATGTTAAATGTATCCGATGATAATTAAATGGAATTTATTCATGATGTTTCTTGTATTGAATTTCATACATATAAAGAAATTACATTGTTTACAGTTAATGTACATAAATTGGGATATTTCCGAGGTAAATCTTTGAATTCAATTGATGCGTACGTTTATATTTCCTTCAACAATTGTTCGTTCGCATATTATACACGGAGAATAAATAAATAAACGTGGGAAAATTATGAACGAATATAAATTCTGATTACGTAGATTGATGGCTATAGATAAAAGAGACTGGCTGTTTTAATATTTAACACACGCACACACATACAGACAGAGAGAGAGAAATGTCTATCCAAGCAAAAGATGCTTTTAGCCCTTTCTTTTATTATTATTAGATTTAGTTTTGATAGATTAGTGCAGACAATGTTACTACATTAAAATTGCTATATGTGCAAAAAGGTGGTTTTATTCTAACAAATAAAATTTGGAAATTTTGTTCATTCATCGATAAAGAGATAGATAGTTGTCACAGATAGATATTTTCTTTATTTATACTTTCGATAGATTATATTACGGTTGTTTATTTATTTTTTTTCGTTTATTTTGGATACGTGGATATTCCATCAAAACAAACGAATGACACACGATTCTAGATCGATAATACGTTCTGAAATACATTTCTTAATGAGGCTTATGATTTCAAAACGTAATTCAACCAAAATATTAACAATTCAATCAATTGAACGAAGAGTGGACGTAACGAAAAAAAAAGAAGAAAAATTAATACGTGAAACAAACAACAGAATTAGTAAAAAGGATTGAAAAAAAATTATTTGAATTTTCAATACGAGCGAATAGAATAAAACTGAATAAGAAGTTTAAAGAAAGAAAATTACAATGAAAATTCATCATATCGCGCAGAATATATATAAATAACGAAAGAAATTGTGTGTAAAGAAGACAGGATTTATGCAAATTTTTTTTTTTTTTTTTTTTTTTTCGAAAAAGAAATTCTAACAAAAATTGTGTTAGTTTTGACGAAAACAAACATTAAAAGGATTTATGGGTTGATTTTGCTATTCTGTTGAATAAGCATAAAGTACCTGAGATCGGCCAATGGTAGAAAATCGACGTCCATTAGTTGTCGCAAGCTTGGCAAACTATATGCTATCAAATGTCCCGTTGATATATAGCAAATCAGACAAACGCTATCTATACGATTGAAAAGACATTTGAATTGCCATGGCAATCAAAATGCGAGAAATAATGCAAGAAAAACAAAAAAAATTACAAGAAGTTAGAGAGAGAGAGAGAGAGAGAGAGAGGAGAGAGAGTGTGCGAATCAATAAAATGAAAAAGTGCCTTCTTTGCATTTTATGACTATTATACGAATGGTATCTGTCCGACATACCTTTCAAACTAATAATTTCAGCTTTGACAACGTAATCGGTGTCAGCGATTTGTTGGCGATAAACACAGTTTTGACTAGGTAATGCAATTACGCGTGCCGTTTTCTCACTGGTAATCGCAATAAATTGTCGGTCGCTGAATGAATCAGTACTGCCGCTGCTGCTTCCAGCACCAAGTGTTGGGCTCATTCGATTGCTACCTTGTTTGGTTGGTGTACCTATTTATTGATCACAGAGAGCAAGAATTAATATTAAATTTTTGCAGGGCTTTTGCTCATTTCAAGCAATAAATTTCAAAATTAAATTGGCCATGTAAATCGATTATAGCATGAAATAAAAGAACGAGAAATGCCAAAGAAAAAAAAAAAAAAATAAAATAAACGAAAAGATGCGCTAAATTATATAGAGTATCAGTATTACGATCTCGTCGGCTAGCATCAGTGCTACGATTCTCATCCTTCCACGGCTCGTACGAATATGGAATGAGTGCACCATTGCAATCTAAAAATGACATTGATAGAATCGAACCCTTCAAGCGAAACAATGAACCACCTAAAGCATGTAAAACAAAATGAAAACGAAACAAAAAGTTTTGTAAAAGTCATTAAAACCTTTTTTTTCCGTAACTAATTAGGTATTTTTATTTTGTATATTTCTCGCTTTTCTATTCATATTATTCATTGAGAAACGAAAAGCTGAAAGACGAAGTTTTATATTTCATTTCAAATGTTGCTAAATTGTTTTATATAAAAAAAGTAAAATTTATACCCATAATCGTTGGAATCACCGGTTGTATTTTACGCACATCGGCATCAGGTAACGTAATCGATATGGTTAAAACTGACCCAAGGCTTGTGCCAACCCATAATGTTGGCATTAAGGTGGATGGATCTATCAAAATTAAAAGATTTAAATTGCTCAATTTAAATGAATAATTAACGACAGATAAATAGTTAAATAAAAACGAAAAAAAAAAGAAAAAAAAATGCGGAACGTACATTTCTGCACGTAAAAATTCAAATTGTAAACTTTTTACTTACCACTTTTCTTGGTATAACTATCAGCAAATGCTAAGCATGTCACCGATTCAGTGCTGATATTTTCCAAGCTTGACATTGACGATGAACGTGACCGCGAAAAAGACGTATCCAATTTGTCTACACGGCCCGTAGTATGGAATTAAATTCGATGAAAAGTGATGAAGCGCACAGATCGCAATACGAAAATAAATAAATACACAGATTAGACATCAAACGAAATTATGAGGGAAAAATAGGATATTGTTATTGAAGTTGAATTTTTTGTATTTTTTTTTTTTTTTTTTTTTTGGTGCGCGAAAAGAATCTATGTTACTGTTTTGCTGTTAGTGGTGTTAATGTTGCTTATATAATCCAATCGAAGCGAAAAAATTTGCATGATGATATGATACAAAATTGCATATTTTCTATTGAATTCATCTCAAACGGATATTTTTTTCTCTCTCATTGCATATTGTTAAACCAGAAAGCGAGAGAAAAAAATATGGTTCATTTTAATTTTTTTTTTTTTTTTTTTTTTTTTTTTTCTTGCATTTTAGTTGAAATATTATTTATTTTGAGATGTTAACAAAAAGCAACAAGATAGAAGAAAAAGCATAGAAGAGAAGAATGTGAGTGAAACTATTTGATGTATACGGTATTGACGATGAAGTGATTGATGATTGAATTCCCAGGATATTGATTTCAATGAGCAAATTTCCGTTGAGCAAATTCAACGTCTTTTTCATCTATCAAAATCGCGCACAGGAAAGATGTAAAGATTTTACAATTTTGGTATTCAGGGAATTATAATGGTTTAGCACACAGTTTAATTTATGCAAATTCAAGGTTTTTCTATAGCTATGCATAGTACAATATTTGGGATTATTTTCACTTGAGTTGGTGAAATGTTATTCGTTTGTTAAAATTCTTATATATTTTTTTTTTTTTTTTTTTTTTTGCTTTCTCTCACACGTTACTTGGGAAATAAATGATAATCAATCACTTCATGTCTAATCATGCATTGTATTAGTTTAATTCAAAAGCTTTGAGGGTGGAAAAATAATATGTTTGAAGAACGGTGTTGATTGTTTTGTTTATAAAAGAAAAGACTTGATGACGATGATGAGAAAAGAGATATAGAGAAAGGATTGACGATTTAAGGGAGATAAGAAAGATAGATTTGCATTAAAATGAAAAGAGTACATGTTCAAATTCACAAAGAACATAGAATAGATAGAGGATAGAGACAGAGAGAGATTTTATAGGAACAGAGAAGATTTATTGCACAGAAACACCAACAACAAAATAAGAAACAAATATATAATTCAGGGCATACAAATAGAGAATAAACGGCACACACTTGATGTTGGCGTTAATTAAAATGAATGAACACATAATTATATATAAAAAAAAAAAAGAAATGCACACAACAATTAGGTTCGAGCGATAGGTTAGCTAAAGAGACAGCACGAATAAAAAGCATTGTAAATGATTTTGAGCATGTGTCATATACAGTGAGGACAGTTTTTTTTTTTTTTTTTTTGGTTGTTTATAAATCAAAGTGGTTTGATCAATTTGTTAGATTTGGAATATTTGGTGTGTTTCTATTCATAGACGAAAGAAGTCGGGTTCACGTTTAGATAATATCAGAGAAAGAAAGAATGAAACAAAAATAGAGAAAGTTAGGATATTTAAGACAGGAAGGAAGAAGACAAACTAATTTACTTGAACGATTACCATTTAGTATAATTGATGGCGATTTCATACAAACATACATTTTAATTATTACAGGGAGGAAGACATACACAACTGATAGATGGTTGTGTATTTCTAAAGAAAATGAAGTTTCAGTATACATACGGATAGAGTAGTAGAAGTATGTTTTTTTTGGTAAAGTTAAAGAATTTTCTGTCTCGTATTTCCTTAGACTATTTTTTTTTTATAAAATACATTATTATATTTTTGTTTTCTTCGAAGACAGTTGGTTATCTGTTTTATCTTTTTTGCTTTGTAATTTAATAACGAAGAAATAATTTATTTAATTAGAATGTTCGGAAAGATAGTAATTACTTTACATATAGAGAAGTATAAGTGTTATTGTTTGTACAGCAATAAATTGTAAATACATTTAAAATATTTTAATATCGATTATATTCTCAAAATCAAAATTTCTAAAGACTAAATGCAATTAAAATCGTGCGATTGAATATTTCATTCATTTCGTTTGAACTTGATGCTCAAACGCTCACTTAAAAACTCTAGTGCTTTGGCAACTAATTACAAATTTTAAATTACAAATCAATTTCATTTATATATCGATGTAGTTTTTTTTTTTTTTATTTAAAAATATCTATATCCATGAATCAATCAATATTTCAATCTGGTAATACATAATCGTATGCATTTTTGAGTGGTATACAATTTCACGGTAATTTTTATTTTGGTTGTATTGATTGGCTGCATCGAAGGTTTTAAAATCCACAATTATTCAACCGCATATCGATTGGTTTCAATTTAAAATGAAACTTGCTTCGATGAATTTGTTTACAGTATTTCTGTACGTTGAACGGCATCCATTGCATCCTTCGTATCAAATTGCAGAATTTAATGGAACACCGTATATAGTGATTAGTCAAGGCTAATTATTCAACTAAATCAAAATGAGCGCGAACAAATTGGTAATAATTTGGACCGCCATATTGTTGCACATAAATATGCTGAAGTTGATGATTAAATGAATAAACATTTCAATTCTCTGGATATTCCTTTGAATTTTTTTTTCAATATCAGTGCAATAAATATTATAATTACTAATCATGATATTGATAATCTTTCAAATTTATCTATGTACAAGCACACATTTAATAGTGAAGAATCGTTGAAACTTATCATAAACAGAACTGTTTCATCATGGCGCATGTAATAATTTCATAAATTAATTTGCATGCATTTCGTAAAGCTACATAGTTTTGGTGAAATTTTTGATATTCGAAAAACAAGACATCGTTTGAAGCGATGGTAAATATTTTTATGTAAACTTTAAATGACAACATTGCCAGAATGCTGCTCGCGATTGAGCGGAAGTGAGAAAAGAAAAATGAAAACATACATCTAATAGAACTAAACGATTATGTGCCATTGGCTAAAATGTTATTTTATTTTTGTGTTGATTTCAATTGAATTCGAATACCCATTGGCAAATTTTTTTTCTTTTTTTTTTTTTATTTTTCGTTTGTTCATGGTATTTAAGCACAAGTGAATGGCTATAAATGAGATAGCCTTTGATCAAATGCAATGAAATACATTTAAACGGTTTTTAATTACATGTGGAGATTATCACCCGCAGAAATTCATTCAAAATATTGTTGATTCATTTTCTGGGCATGTGATTTGCGGTGATTTTCGTGACATTTCAATAAGTAATTTAATGTAATTGTAATTAGTTGGTGTGCATATACATATATATTCATAATTAAATACTATAATATATATTTCTAATTAAATACGAAACAACGAGTACTCAGAATGGTCAAAATAAAACCTGTCTGTGGCTAGAGCAGGAGAAACAAAAAAACACACGCACATACCAGAAATCACGTTGAATCAATGGTCAATGTTTAATTTACTGAAAACTCATTGTTTTGTGTTTAATTTGTAATAGGATAATATAAACCAAAATATATTGAAAAAAGGAAAAAAATATAAAATCAAAAAAAAAAAAAAAATAAAATAAAGCAATATTCAGTAATAATAAAATTAAAAGTAACAAAAATCAACCGAAATATTTGACCCAATTTGTGTAAATATGTTATCACATTAAAACCGGAAACTGCTATTGGAAATGGTAATCATTATCAATTTCATATATTGGTTTTTATTACTCTCCTTGGGCAACATCATTCGACCAGATTCTTGCTTTTGCAAAATATACATGCTCATTCAATGAAATTAATTTTAAACATTTTCATTCAATGAAAATTTGTAGCAATTTCCAAAACTTTTTTTTGTTTTTTTTTTTTTTTTGTTTTATTTTGATTGTTTCTAAATCATTGTGCACGTGAGTATAATTAATATACGTGAATAAAAATCTAAATATAATATAATTAATTGAACGATCAGGAGAAAACAAACACTTTACAAAAAATACGATAAATTTTGAAAATACTCAAAAATTATCCATTTTCAATACGATGTTATGGTTTTTGGTTTTTGACAAGTTTTTAATAGAGAATATAAACTCATAAATATCCAATATATTAAAATATTTTTCCTCTCTACAAATCGTTGATATATAAACAAATTGCATACGAAAAAAATAAAATTGTTTTCAAATGATTTTTGGTGTATTTTCCACAAAACTTTCAAAAGTTTGAAATGAAAACAACAGATTTGCAGGCACAAAACAAAAAAAAAAAAAAAATATATAAATATAAATGGTTGGTCTTTGCAAGACTTGATTTTTACAACAAAATATATAAACTCAATGCATGCTTACAATGGTCACAATAGTAAGGACGTCAAGTAAGTATTTACATCAAGTGTGATTTTGTTGAAAAATGTCTTGTTACGACAAATGAAAAAAAAAAAGAAAAATAATTTTGTCAAACACATTTAACAATACGAATGCAGTTTACTTCTAAGAGTTCTACACAAGTAATTCTCAATCAAGTTCTTTTTCAAATGCCAAAAGCAGTGTTTGAGTGAGATCTTATTTTTGTTCATATTTATTTGTTGAAAAAAGAAAAATAACAAAAAAAAAAAGAATATATATATTCAGTGTGAGATGGTGTGAGTGTATATAAGCTAACATTTCCACAAAGATTTTTTTTTTACAATTTTTTTTTTTATCGTTTACGCTTGTTTTGTTATATATATAAAGATATATATATATATAAATATATATAGTTTTAGATAGTACCACATCACAGTTGGGAAGAATATAAGACGTCTCTACAATAAAACGAAAACGAGAAGAATCAACTGAAATGAAATTGTAAAAGACAACCAAACAAATCGAAAAACGACACGAACGAAAAAATAAAATAAAAATCGAATCAAAGGAAAAATGTAAGACGTGAGAAGAAAACACAAGATTTTATATCAATGAAATAAAAGGAATCAGGTAGTTTACAGTGTGAATATGAAGAGATGATTGACACACACACACACACACACACACACATACAAAAAGGCTCAGTTTGATACTAGAAAGACAGAACCATCGAACTTTGACGTATAAGAAGAACAGAAATATAGAATACACAGAATAGAATACACGACGATATATGGAATTTAGAGTTAAATAGATTTATAAGTGATAGAGAGAGAAAGAGAGAGAAAGAGAGAGAGAGAGAGAGAGAGAGAGAAAGAGAGGGAAAGACAGATAGAATGTGTGAGAAAAACAGAGACAGTTGCAAAGACATCACAAAACGATAAGTTTGCGAATCTATGTTTACATCTGTTGTTATCCTCTGAACTTTTCAGTTGTGTCTAGCTTTCATACAAATTCGGCTTCAATATATTTGAAACGAGAACAATGCATCTAAGCAATATGTGTATGCGAGCGTGAAATTAGAATTTAGTATTATCAAAAAGTATGTGATTACCTCGTTAGTAAGGTTTTTCATTGAAATAGATGTTTATCGAATGTAACAATCGATACGATAAAATAAGAGAAAATCGTTGGGTGTTTGTACAATGCAAACGGTTCAACGCGTTCGTCGATTCTTATTTTTAGATGAAAATTGTCCATTCATTCATCTGGTTGATTTGTATTTGCCACAAGAAATACGAAGTTGGTTTTCATGGATAGCATCATCCAAGTAATTAACACTTACAAATGTGAGTTGGTTTCAGTAAAATTTGAAAAAAGAAAAAAAAAAAATACTGAACGATGGATAACCAACAAGAGATATGGAAAACGATAAATTTTTGATTTCGATGAGGAAAAAAGAAAACATCATGAAAAGGGTCACCTTTTAGTAGATGGTTTTGATTTGATTGCCTTGCTACATGTGTCCGTAATTGATGAATCCATCAATAGCATCGGCATTGACAGGTTTTATAAAGTCGATGAAAAAATTATTTTGAATATTTTACTACTTCAATGTGATATGGTCCGATTGAATTGATTTGACATAAACCAACGTATCCATTTCGTAGGTGTGATATAATGTGCAAGCGGCAAAATTTTATGATTTGTTCATCTTTTTAAACAAGGTTTAGATACCATTTTTTCCACTTACAAACTCATTCGAAATTGGTCTTTCTGTTACGAAACGAACTGAATTTTTTTACTTAGCATCGTTCCTATAACGTGCTTTGGGGCCCATAGTATGTACACTTGTACACGTTTTAATGACATGAGCATGTTTGGTTTTAGCAATCGTTTATGTATTTACGCCTTTAGGTGACAATTAATGGAGATTGGAATGTGTCTAATTGTGTTTTGCACTCTGGGTATCATGCTGAGTAAAATTTAATTTCAAGTTAAAATGAAACTCCATCCAACCAAAATGAAATGAATGCATTCACATCGATTGGATGGTGTTTCATAAATTAGATGAAATGGACATGTCGTAGTGGTTGGAAAAAGCCAAATTCGTTGAACGCACGCTGAACCAATGTTTACTATCATCGGTTTTTCGGTTAAAATTTAGAGGTTTAATTTATTTCAATGTAGTTGGTGTTGTTGTTAGTTTTTCGTTTTTTTTTTTTTTTTTTTTTTTTTCAAATTTCTCAACATTATACATTTATCTACTTACTCAAAGCCAACTAAAACTATTTTACACAAATTTCAATTTTGAAACTACATTACTTTTCTGTAAAATGTGAATGGAGACAAGTTGTAAATTTCAAGTTGTGTTAAGTTCAACAAACTACACAGTGCTGAAAATCAATTCAGTTTAACCTACATCATACGTTTTCAACAAAATACAATTAACATATGCTACATATTCTAGATGGAAAAATTTTTTCTGTACAGAGATTATAAAAGGTGATACACAATCTACGAGTATAGAATGAAATTTCAACGGAATTTCAAATAAAATAAATACAGAAACAGCAGACACGTTTGGTCTTGATTTGTCGATTTATTTCGGGATGAAAAAAAACAAACGTTGAGGAAAAATACAGAACGTACACAATAAATGTGAAATAAACAAGCGAAATGAAAACTTGAGCTTATTTGGGATTTCCCATGGAGACAATGACATACAAAATCTTAAATTGTTGTTTTGCACTTTGGTGTATATTTGTGTGTGCAAAATTGTGTGAGTATGTGTATGTGTATGTGTGTGTGAATGCATTTTATCTTTGTCCACATCCACAAAAGTACATCAATCGGTAAAATTGCACAAAATAAAACACACAAACGAACTATCAAATGGAATAAAATGACCGCAAATTTTTATGTCGGTGAATGTGTGTGTGTGTGTGTTATGTGGCTACGGTGTACACAATTCGACAGATGAAAGTTTCAACAAGAGAGAAATTGTGTGAGTTGAATTTGAAAACTGATTGTGCCTGTAAACTAGCTGTGAGTATGCAGTCGAAGTTCTGCAAACAAACACAACGTATAACGAGCGACTGTAATAAAAACAAAAAAAAAAAAAAAAAAAAAAAAACTAGCGGAATAAGTGCAAGATTTAAAGCCAATTGACAACGAGAAATGGTGATAATATTTTTCCCCTTTATCTTTGTCTATTTTTTTTTCTTTTTTTTTTTTTTTGCTCTCCATATTTCCACAAATGGTTTGGTATACTTTTTCTTACTACAATCGGTTGGTCGCTTGGACAATTCTGACATGCACCGGATTTCAAACATAAATAGCCTGCTTTCAATATAATAAAATATTGGAGTTGGAGTCCGTTGATGTGTTATGTCGTTATGAAATACTTTTCCGGGTCACTTGAATCGGATTTGACCAAATCGACGGTGGAAATAAAATCGGAAACAGTCTAGGGAACGAGTGGATGTAAGAGTGAATGAGAAAATTGTAGGGAAAGAGAGAAAGAGAGAGAGAGAGAGAGAGAGAGAGAGGGAGATAGAGCATGAGCAAAACGATATTGAATACTCTATTCGGATGCTGACGATTGAACACATAGATTTACAGTAAAACACATTATTTGTGTGCATGTATGTCATTGATGAATATTTGAAAGCAAAGAGACTTTAACTGATTGCTTAAATCATTTGTATGTCACGGAAGCTTTCAATTCAAACTGATATCGTTTCCAGCATAACGTAATTCATTACATTTCGTTTGACAGAAAATTCCGTTTTTGTTCTTTCAATCATTTTTTTCTTTTCTCTATTTAGAGTTCTAATCATTCTGGATTGGATATCAGAAGTAAATAGAAAAGAATCAAACTCTGATCTCTGAAAAGCTTTAGTTCATTAATAATTGTATAAAATTCTATACTCTAAGCTTATGTATATAAGAAATAACAATTGGAAAAGATGAATGGAAAATTTGTTACAAGAAATTTATAAAAGACGAGACACAAACACTACATTTCCAGCTACACGGTAAATGATAGAAAATCGAAATTACCAAAAATGAAACTTCATACAGATTCTAATATAGAGGGAAAAGTTTTTTTTTTTTTTTTTACTACATTTGAGCTAATATGTCTGGGTTCAGTAAGGACTTTGTATTTGCTCAAATGATAAGGAGAAAGTGAGAGAAAGAGAAAGAGAAAGAGAGTAAGATAGATATATAGAATTTAAATGTAAAAAAAAACACGATGATTTGACTCAATTCGTTATGCAAATGATAGATATTTTTTTTTTTTCTTTTTTCATTTTGGGAATGTTCGTGTCATAGTGTAGTGAGAGAATGAGGTGGGATAAAAAAATGTATTCATGATTTTACCTATCGATGGACCTCGGTCTAAATTTTTCATTTTTAACGAATCCAATTTTTGAGTGAGTTTTTCGATTTGTTTCGAGGGGATTTGATTTTGGTTTTAAATCAAAATTGAAGCCATATGTAATTTTTTTGTTTTTTTTTTTTTGAAACCAAAAAGATAAAGAAAAACGTTTTCGCAATTAATATTATGTTACAATATGTTGTCCTGATTGTTTAAATAAAAAAAAAGCGATTGAAAAAAAAGATTAATTGTATAAAAGAAACAAATAATTTAACGTTTGTACAACTAAAAAACCAATGCAACTCATAATTATAAGAATATTCATTAAATGAAACGATGAACAATTTGACTGATGTAAGAAACAAAAAGTTTTTTTTTTTGTTTTTAAATGTTGATGTTAATGATGATATAGATTTAACGATTGTAATCAGGTGGTGACAGTTGTTAATTTAACAATGTCATTCTTCCAACAACAATGAAAAAAATAGTAATACATACACCAATCGATGGATCTAAAATTTGGAATACACTATGACTACTGCTGCTGAACTGACAAATAGTACACACAATTTATACGGATTACAAAATAAATGGGCGGAATGAGCTTTTTTTTTTTCTTTCTCAAAATACAAAAATATATGTATGTGTTAATGTGTATTAGCTCGAGAAAATATCTCGGGATGGCTACTGAAATGGTGGATTGATATATATATATTGGCTTGTGTCTCTTGTGTGCGTGGGCATTTAATACAATTCTAAGGGTTCTGGATTTACAGATAATTGCGGCAGGGTCACAGTTCAATTAATTAACGTTTAATATGTATGCATAAAAATGTATGTATATATAGAGAATAGCTATGTGTGATAAGAGAATTCTCGATCTGCTTTTTTTTTCTATTTCGAAGGAAAAAAGAAGGAGAGAGAGAGAGAGAAAAAAAACACAAAACTCTATCTAAATGAATAAGAAAATTGTAAGGTCTAATATACTTTTTGTTGGGGTTTTTTAAGAGAAAATTCCATACTCGTGTGTATATTGTCGATATCCAAATGCTTTTGAGCGTTTTGTGTACCTATATTGATGGTCACGGGAATAACAAATAGCAATTTTAGTCTGTGTGTTACCTAAACTTTTTTTTTTTTTGCAATTTATTTGTAATTCGGCATTGATTTCATTTGTTTCTTTTATTTTTTTATTTTTTATTTTTCGTTTTGTTGGGTTTCAATTTTTTCTGTTTCACTTTTCGATTTTTTGTTTGGCATAAAAACACTGTGTTGCGTGAAGTGGGAATATACCGAGCACAATGGGCCAATTAAAAGTATCCAAAATTGAATTTTGAGTTTACGGATATGAATATGTGTGTTCATATATGTGTGTAGTCATGTAGACAAAAGCACAAATGTTTCAACGGAGTGAAAAATTGATTTGGTGTTTTTATACCAATTAATTCTGAACATAGCACAGTGGATATATATATGTATATATGAAAATATGGGTGTCATGAGAACCATTGACTTTTTGTACAAATGGAACTTTCTAATTTATTCAATTAAGAAAAAAGCAGAAGGACAGCAGATGATAATGAATATTGTTATTATTGGAGCACGTTTCGATTGGTGTCCGAGGACAAGATTATTTTATTCTTCACAGTCGCCTTTCAAGCAAAACACGAAATAAAATTCATGGAATTTCTGCCATGCAGCTTATCTAAATAATAATATTTGTATTGCATATAAAATGCAATTAGTGAATTGAATTCTAGTGCATTTTTCAAGCAAAAAATTGTAATGACAACGAAATGACATTACAAGAGCATAAAACATTATGCAAAGTTATGGAAAACATGAGATATAAAAATGATGCCCACCGCATGGATAAATTGGAAAACATTTTATCCAGATTCTGTTTTTTTTCTTTTCTTCTTTTTTCATTTTTGTTTGTTGCACATATAAACTAATGAAATATTTTGATTGGAGCATATCGAATAATGTCACATATACGCAATTATCGTTTGAAATCCATTACAGCTTGTTGCATATGAGTTTTACGTTTATGAAATTGTGTGGTGTCAATGGACGGAATGAAACAAAGAAAAAAAAAAATGAAATAATCGAAGGATGAGAAGGAAAAGGTGGTGGAAACAACAGATGCAAATCGTTGTTTGTGTTGTACACGTGTGAATTTTAACATTTGTTAACCTATCTGTTGTCGTGCTCCTATCTGTAACACACATATATCGAATTTATAAAACGTCGTGTATGTAAATGTGACATGAAAAGAGTTTGTGTGATTAAAATTTGTGATAATAAATCAAAAGCGCTGTGATATTGTCCTCAAAAACGAATAAAATATTTCAATCAATGGGATTTATGCAACTACGACGTAAAAAAAAAACGTATAAATGATCAGAGAAATTACATCAAACTCTTTTTGTTTCTTGTTTATCTGTTGTTATTCAATGAATGTTTTGAAGAAAAAGAAAACAAAAAATTGAAAATGTGTAATGCAAAAATCATAAAAAAAAAATTGGTTACATAAATTATACACAATCGAAAAGTAAAATTGAGAAAATTCGGTTTGTTAAAAATGAAACAATCAACAAACTGAAAATCCATTGAATTGTTATACAAATCATTTTTTGTAATTGAAAAAGAAATTAAACGTAAATGGAATGTTTGTTTGTTTGTTTTTTTTTTTGTTTTTTTTTTTTTGTGGTTAATTAAATTGAGACGTGGTACTACCAAAACTGCAATATTGTCGCGTCATTAGAAGATTATGCGACAATGGCGTCATCTGTGGTCGACTGATAGACATATCTTCCCCGTATGATGCGGTAGATAGGCATTTTTGTAATTTCTTCCCACCTTGTGAACGTGATTTTCGCATTGAATCCGAAGATGATGACATCGTATATTGTGCGGTAATCACACCACGTCTTATTGGACTTCCGGTTGCTGTTGCGCTATTCGTACGTTCCTGTAAGTTCGGTATCGATGACACAGTACCTGACAATGATGGTCCTCCGCATAATCCATTCATCTAATCATTTTGTTATGTGTTGTTGATTTTCGTTATTCAAATCACATTTTGAGGGCACGCATGGTTTGATTGATTGGTGTGTATGTGGTGGTAGTGGTGGTGGTGGTGGTTGTGTCCCATCATCAATGATCGACAGATGCATGAAGCGTAATTTGATAATAATTTGGGAAAATGTGTCAGTGTTTATATGGTTTTTGATGGTTAACATATTTTCGTATTTTTTTTTTTTTTGTGTTTATATTTATGTTTTGTTTGTGTCTGTTTTGTGTTTTTTTTATATCTATGACAAGCATATTATATTTCTCCTATTCAAAAACAGTGCTTTCAAACATCTATATCAAATAACACAGGTGGTGTTGGAATGTGTTTTTTTTTTTTTTTTTTTTTTTTTTATGTTTGTGTCTGTGTAGGTTTAGGAGTGTTTTTATCTCATGTTAGGTACGTATCACGTCTGCATGAGTAAAATCTATTTGTTTATTTAATTTTCCTTGATATTCAACCATTTCATCGTACTCTTGTAACATAAAATTCAATAAATTCGAAATAAATACCAAAACAAATATATAAAAACAGAAAATAGATCATTTTCGTCAATTGGTCAACCATAAATATAAAAAGCGAGAAAAAATTTCGTTTTAGTTCAACCAACATTTTAAGTTTCGTTTAGTCAGTACTTGTCGTTTGTATTCAATTTTTTGTTTGTCGTCATTTTTTTTTTTTCATAGAAAATAGTCTCCAGAGGATATCAACTAAAACTACACAAAGCATAAAGAAAAAAAAAAGAGAAATCAAAGGAAAATATCGAACAGAAATTTGCAAAATATAATATTGAACAGAACAGATAGTCTCGAATTGAATTCAAGATGTGAAAACAAACATTTAAATGTGGAAAAGAGCTCGATATTTGTATCCAGCAAAATATAATGAAAAAAAAAAAAAAAATGATATAGAGTGAGTCTCAGACAGTTATGTTTAATATGGAAAGTATATTTATATGCAATAGGATTCGTATTATGAATTATTCGTTGTGTGAAAATGTATATCTGGATTTATTTTGATTTGTTCAATATATTTTCATGTAGTTTTTCTGTTTTGTTTTGTTTTGTTTTTGACCGTTTTGTAAATATTATTGTTTTGATTGTAGCAAGCAAATCAATACACGAATTTAAGTAGTTTTTGGATGTTAAATTTACCTCTAAAAACAACTAGTTTGTTCAATCTATTCTATTCTATGTTATTAATCATTCGCTTTAATGTTGTTTTTTTTTTCTCAATTTTAATTTTACGATATTTAAATGAATAGACAGAAAAAAAATAATTATTGTATTTATCCTCCATTAGATTGGATTAAGATTATTAAAATCTAGTAAATTGCTATGATTGTAAATCTACACTCTCATCTTTCATTATTTAGTCTATGGAAATTGTTTTGTCAAATGTTTAAAACATTTCAAAAATGTAAGTGTAATTATGACACAACTAAATTACTAAGCGATTGATCAATTTCGTTTCGATTAATCAATCGAAAACGAGATATATATATATATAATATAAGTATATTTATTTATATCTACAGGCTAAATGCCAATACCAAAATATACTAGATAGATTTAATAATATAAATATAGTCAGACTAATCAAGCTACACCTACAACATTTATAGCATTCCGTTGACTTGCATCGGACGCATGATGAATCAAAGCATTAGTATGAATGAGCATTAAAGCAGGAACTTAGTAGAAATGTTAATTGCATTACGTAATCACGATAATTATGGTGAAGTTCAGCCAAATGAAAATGGAGACATATTTCCATGTGTTTGATGAGTTAGTATTGTAGTTAATCGCATTCTCTTTTTGTTTTTTTTCTTTTTAACTTTTATTTCACTTCCACATGATGTTATCATTCGAAACAATCAAATCTATCCATTCTATGTTCGTTACTATGGAGATATGTGTGTGTGTTCATTATTTGTCAATTACATTCACAATGTCAGCGTTTAGCATCTATTTTAAGCGAGTAAGGGCGAATGAGTAAAAGAAATGAATTGAAAAATAGACCACCAAATGATTTCCGAAGAAAATTATATATATTTTCGAATGAAATGTAATGTGCTTCACATGAAATCATCCATAAAATGCAGCAGACGATTAGCATATCAAATTCGAAAATAAGGTATTTTTGACACACAATCAATCGAATTTACAAAAGTAAAATCACATTATTTTTTTATTGTTTATTTTATTTTATTTTTTTTTTTTTTCTGTATAATTTTCATCTTGAATAATGAACTCATCTGAAGGTCTAATGATAACGATAAATAAAACGTTTCTTTTAAATTCCTTCGCTCTTCACTGCTTTTAGACGTTTTGATAGACGTTGCAATCAAATTAGCTATATGAAAATGTCTCTATATTAAGCGCAATGAAATCAAATGTCATGAACAACAATGGCGGAAAAATCATTTATTTACCAAAAAATTCTCCAAACAAAGATTTTAGACAATTTTGATCATCCGAATCGGAATCCGAATCCTGTGTACGTTTTTGTATTTTAAGCGATTTCATTTTTTTTTTTTTTTTTTTTTTTGATTTTCATTATTGATTGCAGTTCGTTTAATATGTTTACAACAAAAAATGGTATTGCGGGGCACATCACGATCAGAATGTTGCGTTGTATTTTTATATTTTGGTATATGTGTGTGTATTTGATATTTAACATGATTTCGGTTTTGATTTATGTGTAGACGGACAGCAAACGGCATTAACATCAGTGCAAAAAAGAAGCAAGCATTCAAATATAATTATCCATCATGGAAGCATGAGCGTATCGAATAATTCACACATTTCAGTGGTTCGTATCGAACCATGTTATGACCATGTCGACGAATATCAAACATGAAAAATTTACCAAAAAAGAAAAAAAAAGGAGAAAATAAAAGAAGAAAAAACAATATGAAACATAAAATAATGATTAAAATGCATTACAAAAAACTGTGATTGAAAAATCGATTTTGAACCGCCGAAGAGGGACTAGGGTATCATTTAAATAATTCAGACAATTTTGCAAGGAAAATACAATCAATTTCTACAAACAAAGCGAAATTTGTTGAAAAAAATTGGGGAGAGAGAGAGAGGTAAAACAACGAAGATCGCTTAATTTGACTAGCCCCAATTAATAAAGCAAAATACAACTAAATGTCAATATGTTGAACACATTTAATTTTGAACATTCTTTTATGTTCTCATAGATGCCAAAGAAACAAAAGATCAAATACATTTCTTTCTCTCTCTCTCTCTCTCTCTCTCTCTCTCTCTCTCTCTCTCTCTCTCTCTCTTTCGAACTACATTCAATGAATATTATGTTGCTGCCAGCAACTCGCTAGAAGTTTATTGCAATCACACAATCACATAATATTATGAAATTTAATGTGGGGGCGAACATTTTCAATTCATTCGCATTTTCAAATTAAATATTATGAAGCTTAAACACTTGATGAACGGAAGAGATCAAAACATTTGTATTGATTGCATTAGAGAATGTACTTGAATTTGATGAAACATCCGTAAGGAATGTGTATCAAATACTGAAATGCATACTTTGTATGTGGAAATTGTTGAAAAATGAAATTGCTTAAGGTGGATAGAATAATGTCCATTAATGGCAATGGTTGCTCAATGCATAATTTAATGGGAATTGAGATGTTAGCATCGCCCTTCATATTCACCAAAAAAAAAAGGATCTTATTTTTATAGTAGTATAAAAAAAAAGTTATTGCCTTTTATCACTTAATGCATAGAAAAAGAGACAGAGAGAGAGAGAGAGAGAGAAAAAAAAAAGAAATTATTTGCTGAAATGGCAACAACAGTAAGCTTTAATGCCATTTAAGCGTATTTTAGTATTATACTTAGATTTATTTGTTTTTCCTTCGTTTTTGTGAATTTTTATAATCATTTTGCAGAATACACGACAACGGGTATAAATTGAATGCATTCAGTTCAAGGGAAAACAGTTTTCGTGTGTAGAATTTGGTTTCAAGTAATTGTGTAATATGAAAATTGAAATTGAAATTGATTCCGGAATAAGTATTTAATAGAATGAATTTGATGGAAACTATAGAATATATACAGCTTATCACATATAATAATAGATTATTTTGTGTAAACACTTAACGGATCACGGCATTTGCACACTTGAACATAGTGTTTAATTGCTTTAATTACAATGACTCCATAATTCATGCATTATCATTTGTTTAGACACATGCAGCCAACGCAATGATAAATTTAATACATTTCACATTATGGATGTCATTCAGTTTTAATTTTGCCATTAAATGATGGAGATTTGATTTTTGCACATCATTTACATTAATGATATTCGCTTGAATATAAACGATATTATGATTTTGACAAAACAGGAAACGAAAAAAAAAAAAAAAAAAATTGTTGAAATACGTTGTAGTTGATTTCTATGGAAGCTCTCAAAGGAATATTCAATGTGAAGCACCGCGTCAAAAAACTAATGTTCTTTTTATCCCTTCCACTCTAGTTAAGAAGATTAATCAAATATGCGAGTAAATTTTTCTTTCGTTTTGAATTTTATATGAATAGTGCTGGGCGAGTACTTGAAATGATAATTTGACCACTCGGCTCAATTCAACTTAGTCAGAACAGTGACTTGAGATATTTTATACATACGAACAATGCTCACCCATAACTCAACGATAACAAATGTTAGCTCACTTGCATAATACTTGGATGTGCATGTGTGTGTGTGTGTGTGTGTGTACCACAAGAAGTTAGACTATGTTTTTGAAATGGTTTCGTAGTAGTAATTAGGTTGAGATATATAAACAATGAAAATTCTCTGATCACATTGTATTCTTCACTGCATTTGAATTACATTCCAGCAAATCGGCTTTACCACATCAATTATACAAGCTCATTTTAGTATCCAAACCACTGATAAACACACACGCACACACATACATACACCCCCACATACGCACGCATCAATATATATTATATTTCTCAACACAATGATTCTTAGTCAAAGCTCAATGCGAATTATTTTCGCATTCCATTGTTTCTCGGTGAGCATTTGATGATGGCCAATAATTTTGCAACGTATACAATTCAACGTGTACATTATTCAAGAATAGTTAACAAAAGCTATTCGAGTGGAACGATTATAACCAAACTGAGATGGTTATCAACCACATAAGCAAATAACTTTCTGTGGATTGTAATTAGCCGGCGAAGCTTGATATTAAATTAGTGATTCAATCAAATCTAAAATATTTTAATTTGATTTCGTTCGTTTTTACCACATTCTCTTAACCAACTGTTTCTCCGCCATACCACTCTTTCTCCTGCCAATTTTGAAATGCCTTATCTTCCGAAACCGTTGAATTTATTGCTAAACTGTGAACAACGATTGTTGGATGTACATGAATTTGTCTATAAAATAAATTAGCAAAATTGCGTTCATATCCCTCATATTCTATGTATTTATATATATATATATCAGGTATGCAATGAACGCGCTGTTATATCGACCATCAATTTCATTCGTGCTGAAATATTTCTTTGGTAATATGCATGGCATTTATGTGCTACTGGTGCGCTCTAATTATGTGGTTGGCAAAAAATGTCTTAACGAGAATTTCTGTAATTAATCATACAAAAGGACATCATTGTTCGCATTGTATATTAAAAGCGGTCAAATACGCGGTAAATCGCTAAAATTTTCCATTCCGTAATTTTGCAAATTGCCTTTAAAAGAAGATATAATGGAGGTGTTATACTACAGAACATTATAAACGGCAAAAGGAATGTGAAAAATTGAAATCAATGTTAAAATCCACCGTGACAACTCACTGAACATTATTCTGTATGAAAAACCATATGAAAATGTCGCTATGTTCCCCCAATATTTAGATTATACAGAAATGATATACATGCATAATGTGCAGCTATCACAATGTAGCGAAAATGTTGAATGCCGTCGGCACTGATCAAAATTTGTGCGCGTGTATCATACCCGTTTTCAAACACAATTTACTCATTAAATATGACAACTTCCACCTATTGTTACGTGAATATGTTTTACAGCCATAAAATGTATGAAATTTTTTCTTGTTCGCGAGATGCTGTTATTTTCTTTTTTTGTTTTTTGTTTTTTTTTTCTGTTTTGTCAAGCTCACACAGTGATCGTTTTAATATAAGTTACACGGTGTAACTTATTACACCGATGTTTTCCCTCTACTACATACTATTATTCTATTTACCGTGAAGTGTATTCAGCAAATGTTGGCCATTCATTTTTCAATTTATTTCTTTCTCGAAAAAAAAAGGTGTTGGAAATGAATTCAAAATTATGTTGCTATTATTGACGTATTTATAAATTGGATTTATTCATGTAAACGCCATTTTTCAACGTCAACAACTCATATTTAATCATATCACGGAAAATGGTTAAAATTTACTCTAAAATTGTGTAATACGAAAAAAGAACAAATGCTTTTCATTCAAAATAAATGAAATTTCAAATTTTTCACATAAATTTGTGATTATTATCTTTGAATATTGTAAATCAATTGTTAAGCAGCCAAAATCAGTGAGAGAAATATTTTCATGCTCCAAGCATAATTTTCGAATTTGATAACTTGAAGTGAAAATAGTAATAATAATTATTTGTGATAAAAAAAAAAACAAAAAAAAAAAACAAACCAACGGGTGTGACGATTTAATCAAAGTCATCCAAAAAGTTTGTAGTAATGACTGTGCGTAAGCAATAAAAAAGGGACATCATTTAAATCATACACAATTTTGAAATTGTTTTTTCCAACTAATTAAAAGTGTGATTTAACAAAAACAGAACAAATGTTAAGTCCATCATAAAATCAAGTAAAGAACCATTCGTTAAGTAATAAAAATGTAAAGAAGAGTGTTAAAAAAGCAATGACTTTTAACATTCTATATGAATGGGCGGTTCTTCCAGCTGATCGTATGGAAAAGCAAGTATTATTGTTGAAGCCTTAAAAAGTGAGTGAAAAGTAATTCAGTAAATAGAGAGATATTACTTCTCAAAGACTTTTATGTCGTCAAGTGGCATTTTTTTTTCTTCTTTCAATTTTAAATAGCAAAAAATCGTTCAGAGAAAATAGTGTTTTCTGAATCATTTCGATAAAATATAAAGTTTAAAGAAAAAAAAAAACATATGAATCAAAAGTATATAAAAAGGTGTAAACAATTTGAATTGGAACACAATGAAACAATTTTCTCTGCGCATTAACCTAATTCGAGAAAAGAAAAAAAAAAAAAAAACGAAAATTGTAAGTGCTTTTTTACTACATTTCTGGTACTTGTATTGCATCTATTGCCAATTCCATTGCTAAACAATTTACTACGATTTATTTTTGTACGAAAAACTTTTTCATATTTTTTCATTCTTATCATAATTTTACTTAGCCAGAGAAAATGTCATCGGAAATTCCAAGTGTTTTAAATTTTCATTTCTTTTTCGTTCATTATTTTTCATCTACAAATTATCTATTACTAAATTCTAAATCTAATGCATTAATAAATTATTTCAATCAATATATTCCACGTTAATGTTCAAAATGTTTTGCCACATCAATATTTCAGAATTTCAATTGAAAAGTACAAAATACAAAATTTTGATTTTATCATAAATTTTTGATAAATTACATAAATTGGTTAATTTTATTCAAAATGTGAATCATTAATTTTGGAAATTATGCTTTTTAATTTATGAGAATATTTTCTCAAGTGGAAAATTTGCATTTTATTTGCTTCAATAATTTCCATACAAATGATTCAAACATTGAAATTTATCTAAAACAATGTTATCGATTAAAGAAAGAAGAAAAAACTTTTATTATTTTGAAGAAGAATAAAGAAAAATGCATGACCGAGTGACTAAAACACACTTAGAAATAAATATTGAATTCTTAGAAAAATTGCGAAATCGTTATGTTTTGACATTAAAACTACGAAATTCTACAATAAAATCCCAGCAAAAAGAAACGTTTATTTGTTTGTTTCTTTTTTTTTTTTTGGTTTGATTTAAAAACGAATATTCTAAAAACATTATTTTGAAAACTATTCAAGAATTCGAAAAATAAATCTGCATTGTTTTAAGAATTTAAAATGTGCTTCTGATTATTGATATAATTATGTAAAATGTAATAAATGCTAAATTCTAAGAAAAAAACTTCTAATAAAATTTGATATCGTTGAATAAATGAGCTGAATAAAAATAAATTCATTGCTTGAAGAGAGAAAGAGAGATAAAAAAAAAACTTTATCTACGAAGCATGAATTGTAATTAAATAAATTATTTTGATATTAATAGCTAGAATCCACTCGTTGAATTTTGTCATTTGTTGAGTGAGTGAGTGCGTGACTGTCTTAAATGGAATAGTATATTCGGTGTTTAGACTTTGTTTGTTTGTTGTTTTCATACAGTGTTGTTTATGATTTCTTGTCAATTTTTGTATTTTAGATTGAGACAAGACGTTAAACGTTGAATAGAACCCACAACCCATGGAAAAATTCGGACGGTGAAATGACGATAATATACGAAAATAAAAAGACCAAAAAAAAAATAAAAATAAAAAATAAACAATGAACAAACGAGAAAATGGTGGAGGAGGGGGAAAAGAAGAAATGAGACTTTTAATTTGATGTAATATACATATATTCGAATCGCCTCGATGTTGAAAATGGAATGTGATGAAAAACTTTGTTAATTGTGATTATTATTGTAATTAATAATTGTGTTTGTGTGCGTTTATCGATTGTAATAATAAATATACATATCGAAAAACTGGGTTAGCCAGGATTTAAACGTAAATAGTAGATTATACATCAGCGAAAAAACGTAAACAAAAACCGAAACAATAACGCAAAATGTATTGATTTTTTTTTTTCTTATATAATCGATGGGAGAGAGGGAGATAGTTAGAGATAGAGAGAGAGAGAGAGAAACGGTAAGTCGATGCCGTTACGAAGTAAATACTTACTGAATCGTCTCATTAGATTTGCTGCAATTGAAATTGGTTCTTTTCTTGATTTAGTTCGTGTATTTTCGCTAATTGAACGATTATATTTGATATTTGGCACCGATAATAAACGTTGATTGCGATTCGAATGGGTACGTGGTGGCGCAATTGGACGCCCGTTGTCATCAAATAATGGTAAATCAGATGGCCGTGATTGACGTGCCCCTTCTGAATTGGCTACCGATACTTTTGTGATTAATTCATCAGATACATCAGAACGACGTGTTTGTAAGCATTGCGGTTGTGACATAATACGCCTTTTCCATTCAGCATCTGGATCAGCTGATGATGATCGACGTTCAAATACTGCTGTATCATTTTCATCATTGTCCGATCGATCTTCAGCATCGGAACCAGCATTTAATTCTGCTAAATTTTGAACAATCGATCGTTCAATATTATCAAGATCGTTGTACGTTGAACCGGCAACATTACCAGCCGGCAATTCAACATTGGTCGGTGATACTTCAATTGGGGATAATGGTGTTCCCTCAGTTGGTCCAAAACGATGTACATCATCGCCAAATGTCATATTTACTTTGCTGATGCGTTTTTTAATATTTAAAGCTTTTTTCCAAATTGATGATTTGCGCCGCGATTGCGCCATTTTTTTTGTTTCATCATCTTCGTCTTCATTTGGGCTTAATGCTTCTTGTGCCTCTTCGATAGCTGGTGATGCTGAACGCGGTGATACACCACTGCCGCTTACGTCAATCGGTGATGGTGGTATTATTGATGGTAAAAATTGTACGGTTTTTGTTGGACTGCTCGATAAATCTGGTATATTCTAATAACATAAAGGATGGGGTATTCCATTTAAAATTTATTTTAATCATTTGATTTAGTTTCCTCATCTTTCAAGCGCACAATGATTGTTTGTTGTTATTATTGTTAATAGAAACCATTCGAATGAAAATGTTTCCATTACAACAATTGAACCAAAATTGTGCTTGGAAACATGTAAAGCCTAAAATATCTGTTGAGAATGTCAAATGTACAATGTCTGACACTAACATACATAGTAATATTGTCTGTATTTTATGCCTATTTTCTCATGTCAGTTTGAGATGAAAATAACCCAATTGTATTTATATAAATGTATATGTATTATTATAGAAAAACGAATTTTCATGTTCCATCGATTTTTGTCTGATACTCCTTGTGTATTATTTCCATCCAATAGAGTAAAAGCGCATATATTTCTGTACAATATCATTACTAAAATCTATTTGATTTCATGGCAGTTACCACATATAGGAATGAATTAATAATTCAAGTTTTTCTTTTATTTCAGTCTGACTTTTCGTTATTTTAATAATTGAAATATCAAGAGAAGATCGCTCAGAAGTGAATCTTTATTGAATATTCGTGATGACAGTGCGGGCATAATAATAATAAAAAACACAACATTCTCACTTATATACTATTGTCAATGTTCAAATGAATGAAAGATTTTCGATATTTCATTTTTATTACTTCCGAAATTGCATTTTATATTGGTAAATAAATAATATCGATTTTGCGATAGTTCCAAAAATATTATGATTTTGTTTATCTTCTTTTTTTTTCATAATTTTAAAACTGTTTTGCTATGTTACAAAATGAATATCGCACGATTCATTCGTGTATAGTTTGATAAAATCATGATTTCAATTTATCGGAAATATTGTTGAGCATTTCAATAGGTTTTGTATATCATATGCATGAGAATGTATGCAGGTGGATTGAAGTGAGCGAGGCGATACGTGTTGAATTGTTAAAATACAAACAATAAGACAAAACAGACTGAATGGATGGCAGTCGCATACTATGAAACCAGAATCAGACAGCAACAATCGAATTTTGTTATAGAGCAAAGCGATAACATCATGAATACAAAATATATTTGTGTTTTGGCATTTGGTGGTGCAACAGCTGATGGGCAAGAGCAAAAAAAACAAAGCATGACAAAAACTGATTGTCGATTTGCAGTGCAATCGGGAAAAAGATGAAAAATGAAAAACGGTAAAAACTGTTCACGAGTTTTGTACGAAAAAGATGATTAATAATTTGTAAATAATGATTTTTTTACTCTCTCGCTTGTTTTACTTATTCTTTTTTTTTTTTTTTCCTTCACCTAAACAATGTAAAGAAAAGAAAACAAAAAATGAAACGATGCAAAGTGATTTGGTTTTTCAATACAAGAGCAATCAAAAATCGTACATGTTTTCGAATCGTGATGATGGTAGCAAGCAAGTATGGTTTCCATAAAATGTGAAAAGAAAATATCTTAATTAAAATCATTACGACGGCTTCCTTTTTAGACGGGATGAATGAAAAATAAAAATTTATTAGTTCGCGTAGAAAGATGTACAGCAATCAAGATCCCAAACAAAAAAAAAAAAAAAAAAAAATGAAAAAAAAAAACACGATGCGGGGAAAGATAAATTGTGCTTGAGAAAAGCAAACATTAGTAGCCAGCAGGGATTTTCAACTTGTATAAATATTTTCTTGCTTTGTAAAAACCGAAAATGCACGTTTGAAATATCAAACGCATAAATCCATATGGAATTTGTGTTTGAACAGCTCGATATTGTTTTTTTTTTTTTCTTTTTTGTTCTTCCTCTTTCTGCCATAGCAATAGCTTTCATTGCTCATCACATCTTACAAAAGCGAACAAAACAAATGAATAAGGAATTTTTCAAGGTATTCACAACTGACAGTTATTGTAAGATGATGATGGCGATGAAAGTTAATTAGTTCTACTGATAAAGTAGTCAGTGATGCAAACGTGTAAACTTTTTATGCTTGCGAATGAATTGAGTTGTGTATAAGCTTGTACACACGTACTAACATTAAATTGAAGTATGCAATTGTACAATTGAGAATATAAAGACAAGAAAAAAAAAACGAACAAGATGCATTTATAGACAGATGCTGTTGCAAGTAGTGTTAGTTTAAATACCAATTGCAAACAATTCGATGCACAATATATCGATTATTTTTCTAGAGGGAGCATTTACAAATATATTTGACATTGGAATCCAGTTCAGAGGAGAAGTAAAAATATTTCATTTAATATAAGGTACTGAACTCGGATCTCTGTGTATTTTTCATATGTAGAAAAGGATTCTTTTTTGTCTCAATTCGGAAAAAAAAAACTAAATTCGACCCTCCCGAACTCTTAACCTTAAGAACAACTGAATACAAATTTATTCACTATTTTACTCGAAAGAAAGATGCAATGTTTGGAGTGGGATTCGCATGAAACAGAAAGAAAGAGAAAAACAAAATGTTATGGAGAAACAAATGACATGGATCAAATTCAAGTCTGATTACAAATTATTGTCATAATTCTTTTTGGCTGGAAAATAGTATAATTCTGTCAGTTGTTGTTTCTTTTAGAATTTTTAAGTAAATATTTGTTGCTTGAATTTGTACTGATAAATTGCCGAGCGTGAAAAAGATGAAATTGGAGGTAATACGCTTCATTAAAATGCGATACCAAGATAATAAATAGTGCAATTTCCAAAGTGGTGCAGAAATAGCGCGTGTTTACTTTTTGTAAGGTGAGTCAGACCAAGGAAATGACGCTGAAATTTACCCGGAGAATACCTTTCGAGTCACTCTCGAGAAACAGATGAACAAAATGAAAATGAATATTAAAATGAAAAAAGAACAAGCAGCAAAAGATGCCATGATTATTTTCGACATTTACAGAAATGGATTCCATTGGAATTGTTTATGTGTGCACATTTGGCCGTTGCTAAGTTTCATATTATTTTTCATCTTTTTGTTTATTTTTTATGCATATTCATGAAATTAAACGAAGATAAGAAGCAAGAAGAATGGAAAAAAAAGAATGTAAAAATTCAAGAAAAAAAAAACTGATCTTGCCTAACAATTTTGAATGTGCACATTTTATACACTATCACTGAAATTGCAGTACATGAAGCTAATGTGCGCTAATTTGCCTTTTGAAATGCATTGTTTTGGTAGCTGACTTCCGTTATTAATAATAAGTTATTACCCGCATTTAGAAGTTTATTTTCTCTCTCTCTCTCTCTCTCTCTCTCTCTCTCTCTCTCCACATTGTTCTTTTCATTTTAAATACAGGCGGTTTTTACTGCCTAGCTTCCAGCTAAAATATAGTTTATGCAGAATAATGAATGGTTTTGGCATTAATTGTGTGTGTCCGCTTAGTTTCATATCATTCTTTGCATTTAAATAGATGCTTGCAATCCTTCGAAAAAATGGAGTATCGCGTGTGAAGCAACTTTTCAAATCATCACAACGCGACCACAACGTTGTTTGGTCTAAAACAGACCATAACCAAACCAAGAAGACATAAAACACGCATCTCTCACTGACCAAATATAAATACCGACTTTTTAATGTCGAAATACGGAAAGTTTTGCGACAAAGTTTTATGCGATGATATCATTTGATTGAGAGGATTTGTTTGTGTGAGACTCAATAAAATCGTGTTTTTAAAATCCCATTTTATGCATAAGCGCGACGTCTATTCGTGCAGATAAAATATGCATGAATTTCGCTAAGCTGTTTATTGGGATTATTTTGTTGATTGTGAACCACAATTTGTGGCCGCATATAAAATGCGTGCTTGAGATAAAAAAAAGAGTATGTAACCCAGGCGGTATGCGGTTTCTCTGAATCTAATTCAGTCAGTCACACACACACACACACACTCACGCACACATTCCAAAATAAGTTTATCCTCGACTTGGAAAAATTTTCATTTAGGCGCATTTTGTCGACTTTTTCATCGCCTGTTCATCGCAATAAGTGTTTGCCCTCTAAAGTGTGCCAATATTCATTGTATAATTTATTTTTATAAATTCTTGTTGCTGCTATGGTGGCGGCTGCTGTTACTGCCGTTGTTGGTATTTTTGTTGTTGGCAGTTGCTCTGGTTTCATATGGTGCGGCTTAGCAAATTTTATTCAACTCGCATCATTCACAAATGGGCATAACACAATGCTAATAAAATTATAATGACGTTTTTATATTTTCAAACATTGAAGAGTGACAAAACGGAATGTTAGATAGAAGAATTGACAAAAAAAAAAAAAAAAAAAAAAAAAAAAAAATGGCGTGAATTAAATATGAATGCAAAATGGAATAATAGGATGCGTTTTCCTTTTCTTTTTGTTTGCTTTGGATATCGTTGCGCAAAAGCTATTGTTGTCAGCTGCAAAATTGTCGTACGCATTTGATTGCTCTTGTTTCATCACTTCGTGTGATTCGATTTAAACTGTCACATAATTTTTCTTTCATTCATACTATCTTTCGTTTGTTCGATGTTTTCACTTTGTAATCGCTTTTGATGCAAACTATATTCTTTTGTATATTACAATTACACTGGTGCACGGTTCATTTGATTATATTCAATTATTATTCCGTGCTTCTGTCATGGGATTTCATGAGTAAAAATTTGTTCATTTGATTTGTTATTATTTTCAGTCTGATTGTGGTTTTACTTTTCGTCATGCTGACTCTATTGTATGCGAGTGCATTGTGTACACTTCATTTTTCATATTCTCTTTTAAAATCTAATCTAAAATGTGGTTTCGTTTAAATATACACAGTTTGCATTTGTTCTATACAATCTCATACACAAATAATATAATATAATTTAACATCTTGCTTTTACTGAACAAATGAACGAACGTGTATATTTTCTCATTTTCATTACAATTGATGTTTGAGAAAAAACAAACGTCGCACATGGCACACATAACGTTTTATATTCAATAGCACGTTATGGTTGCCTGTGAAAATGAAATTAATTGAAAGGAGAAAGAAAGGAAAAGAGAGAAAGAGAGAAAGAGAGAGAGTGAGAGAAAACACGGAAACAACGAAAGAGAAAGAAAAAATTCGCGGTCGTTTTTCGCCTGATTCTTTCTTTCTCCGTAATATAACATTCATTTCTGGAATGTCGACCCTCTTTTGAGCTTGATTCATTTAACTTCTGCGTCATTTATCATCTTGAATTCTCTCATTTCATTTCTAACGCTTCAATTCCCATTTTTCGTTGAAAGTGCCCTCGAATTGGGCGCTAATGTGGCTGCTTTTTGTTTATGTTTATTATTTTTTTGTTTTTTATGTCTAATTACTTGTTCTAAAATAATTATCACATTATCTTCTTATGTGCTCAGAATTTCGATTAGTGAAAAACGAGCTGGTTTATATCATTTTATTTACAGTTTTGGTGCAAAAATTTTGTGGTTAAGAAAGATACATTTGGTGTAAGTTAAAATGAAATTGAAATTGAAACGAAAAAAAAGAAGAAAAAAAAACATAAAAATTCAATTTAGTTTTTGCGAGCAAAAGACAGAGAGCTTAAGTTCTGCAAATTGTCTTTAAGTAATGAAAAAGTGGTGTAGCGTTTTTAGAGTTGTGTTCCATTTCACTTGTTTGTTTGTTATTGATTTTGGCTTGCTTTGTTTGTTTTAACCAAATGGCTGTATGTCATATTTTTTTTCTTTTCTTATTCGTGCAAATTGAATTATTTGCTGCGTTCTTCTACTTAAATTTTTATTATTTCTATTTATCTCCAGCTGATGTCTTACAAGATAGATATTTTTTCAAGTTTTTAACAAATTATTTACGATTGAATAAAAGCTCAGCTCCTTCGATACTGAAACCAAGTAACTTGTTAATTTTATGATTCCCTGGTTACATTGCACTCTCAATGAAATGCGCGTATTACCTTTCTAGTTAAATTTTTTTTTTTTTTTTTTATGTTTTCTATAAAAAAAAAATAATTGTATCGATTTCTATCACTAAATGTAAATGACGAGCTTTTAACTCACCAAAAAAAGATGATTGCCGCTAACAATCTAGTAGTTTGTGTATGATACAGTCCGAAAATGATGCTTTTCGGAATTTTTATGTTAAAATTGAACAAAATCTTAGATTAGTTTTCATCTAATCAAATTCAATGTAATTTTCTGTCCAAGTATTTAAAGTGCTAGTTTTATTCAATAGCAATATTTAAGAAAAAAACATGTTTATTTTTCCCAATTCAGTTGTAATTGTAAGTGAAAGAAAAAAAATCATGTTTTTCTTCTTGCATATGAATATCTAGACGCTTTTTTGCCTGATACACTTGGACACCTAAGACATTTTATGTAAATAACGGTCGCCAATCTCAATTAAAGTGCACTATGGAAGGAAAAGAGCTTTCACAACATCTAACGAATAACGTTTGGGATTTAAATAAGACATAAAATGGAAACGAAAATGGGACATAACTGAAATTGGCTGGAGAATAAAATCTATGCAAAAATCATAAATATAGAATAAGATGTGAATTGTTTGTTTGTAAAAAAGAGAAAAGATTTGTACTACTTAGTTAGAAGGGTTTGGGAAAATATTTATAGATATCAAATTCGGTTGTCGCATTTTTGTCTAACTGCATGTTTTTGATTGGTATTTTGTTTGGTTGGTTGTACTTAAGAAGCCAACATAAAATAAGTGTAGAATAATGGTAATAATAATAATAATAATAATAAAAAATTGAAAAGAAAATTCAAAATTGATAAATACTGTAATTGATTTTTGTTTCATAAATAAGAAAGAAAAACAAATTATTTTGTTTTGTAAAAAAAAAAAAAATTGTTAAGGTGACAAAATGAAAAGAGCTAAAATTCGGAAGAAAAATCAAAATAAGTCAACAATTCAAATAAGCATTTTGAAGGGTTGTTTATATAATTGTGTCTGCTTAGCCTATGACTATGAACAGTCAAATTTATCTCAAATTGTTTTTATTTTATTTTTCTTTCTTTTGTTTCATTGTTCGTTATTTTTGTTGCTAAATAAAATCAAGTTTTCATTAAATGAATAAACTTCAAACAAATGTACAAACCTGATCTATGCTCGGAGAACGTGCTTGTTCGTCACGTGAAGCGGCTGTTTCCGTACGTTTTGGACTGCGCGGCGTACGTGCATACGGATCTTGAGCACCATACAAATCTGGGCTCGCTATATTCAATAGACATATTTTCTGAACAATATCAACGATTACTAATCCATATTCCGTTCCGTAGGCCATACTAAAAACAAAATGAAAAAGAGCAAACAACAACAAGGAGAAAAAAACAAACGAATGATGAGAGATAAAACAATGAAGAGCCAATCATAACTTGTGTATGGGGTGCTGTTGGGTAAAAATTGAAATAAATGAGAACTTACAGTCCATAGTTTGAGTTAATGCACAGCGCTGTAATTTGACCTGGATGCGTTCCATTAGTCCATGGTGTTAAGCATACAATCTGAGCTTGAAAACCTGCCGGTTTTCGTTGCGGGCCAGGCCGAACCTTTAACATACCATCGTTCTGTAATGCCAAAATTGTATTATAAAAAAACCTTTCACACATGCACGTATGTATACATAGATATATGTAGAATAAAATCAGTAGAAAATCAAGAGCCTAAGTACAAACAAACTTCAACTGGATTTGCACAACTAAGAGGAACATTTCGTAATGAAAATGTTGACAGCACAGAACCATAGTGAGAGAGAGAGAGAGTGAGTGAGTGAGAGAGAACGAGATTGAGTAAAGTATTGAGCTTTTTTCGTGCACTGCACGGGCAGAGAAAACCACATACATGTGCGCACGTTGCCAAGATAAATGGTTCTTCAAGTACAAAAATCAAAAGACAAACTCAACTCCGGCGGTGAACCGTAAACATTTTCGAAATAATCAGCTTATATATTTATGGCTATTATTTCCATATGCTTGTCCCGGATAAAAGGCTTGCAATGCCTTTCTTTTTATCATTTTTGGTGTTACTGTGTATTCGATCTGACATGTCTTCCGTGTTTGTTTTGAATTCGGATCAGGCGTAAATGCGAAGTATATGAAGAGATATGTGGACGTGTGCAACTAAAGAGCTTACTGTGTTATAGTCAATATTTTATTCGTTATGGTTTATAGTTTTTTTGTCCACTTACTTTCGTATCAACAGAGTCCGGTTGTTTTGGTAATGATCTTGGAATAAATTCACATTCTGGACTGCCTTCGGCATCGTCGAAATTTTCATAACTAATTGGAATCTCTAAAACCTATAGCGATTAACGAATCGTAAGAAAAAGAGAGAGAGAGAAAAAAAAAGAGTTGGTAATGTATTATGCATGGTTGAATGGTTTTGATTTTAGATAAAAGAAATCACATATCTATTGAGTAGATCGAGAGGAGAGTACGTGAAAAAATTCAAAATAATTTTGAAAAAGGAGAGTATGGAAAACATCAATTCGGCTATACTAAAGAGGAGAGCATGTTCACTTAAATACTAAATACAATGCAAAATCGTAAAATCCGTACACTCTTTTAACCATTTTTAGTGTTACAATTACTTACTTTCCTTTTTTGCTATAAAGTCGGATGAACATACTCTCCTCTCGATCTACTCAATAGATATGGTCTTAGTATTTTCAGATTTTTCTTTTTTCTTTTTGTTTTTGGTTTAAAAGAGTAAAAACAAAACACTTACTAAATACTCCGAAACGCTTTCGGCTTTACGAAACTTAAATAGTATCACATGACCGCTTGCACCAGCTACACACAACCTTCGTGATTCGGCACACAATGAAATCATCTGTATCGCTAATGGATCATCGTCGGAGCCATCCATTGAACGTGTTCGTGGGCGGTCGAAAATTTTTGCCGTTTTCAATTTATATAGGATTTGCAACGTTCCAGCGCTGCTATCCCAAAATTTAATTGAACCATCTTGATGGCCAGTTATAATGATTTCAAAGTAGCTACATGACGATGGTGACCATCCGCCTCCAGATATAGGCCATTGACGATCCGATAGACCCGTCTTGCGATTATTTGGATTTAATCCAACCATATAGAAAGCTGGCACTAAGTCCGATGGACAATCAGCTAAATAAGTGCAACATGTAACCGGTGATTCATGAATATCCATGGGATAAGGCGACTCAAAGCATGGAAATCCAGGAGTCAGTAAATCGATTAAAACTAAATCATTTTGTAAAAGTACGGCTATTGCATAAGGTTCTTGCATATCTGTCAATTGCAATCAACAGCAGCATAGTGGCATCATCAAAACCAGCAATAACATGTTCAGCAGCAAAATAATTGAAAAACGTAAATTTCAATTTACATACAATGCAAAGAGAGAAGAAAAGAAGAGAAAAAAAAAAATGAAAAAAAAAAAAAAAAATCGAATATTTGCAATGGAAAACTGCAGAATTGTGTAGTTTTCAACAATCAAAGAGACAAACTTTTAACACAATTTACTCACCACTTGACCAAGGGCTTTCGCATATGGTTATGAAATCGACTACCGGATGTTCCATTTCAAGAACGGTAGTTGATCTCCCTTGGAGCACTGTAATACACGGCGACTTTCCATCTCGTTCTATCGATAAACCGCCCGAAAATATTGTGAACGTTTCACTATTAAATTAAATGGAGCATCATTATCAATGGCAACCCCAAGTTGTTAAGCAACAGGCAAAACAAAATCCCAAAACACACGACATGACGAATATAAAACAAATATGAATGGAAGAAAAGAATGCAAACGATTATTAGATTTTGAACAAGAACAAAAGACGGAAAATTGAATGAGACGATGATTGAAAACATCAGACTGCTATTTGGCAAGTTAGTGAAAACATAAATCACTCTCTTATTTCCAAAAAAAAAAAGAAAAAAAATTCGTTGAGCGCACACACTATGGATATGTATATTTGTTTTTCTCTTTCTTTCCCTTTCTCTCTGTGTGTATGTGTGTGTGTGCGCTATTCAAGTCGTTTTCCGTTCGTTATTCATTCCGTGACTAATGAATTTAATTCAAGAAATTCAACTTACCCCATTTTCGTCGTTCTAAGGTCTACTTTATGAATCGGTTTGCAAGTCTCTAATTTCCCATCTTTGTTTGTTTTAGCTGAAATGGAAAACCGAATACAAAGACAAAAATCAGAGAAAAAAAAATGAGCACATTATCACTTATCGCTATCGTTTTGATGGAAGAACCGACAATACAATGGTTTTACTAAGAAATCGCTTCTAACATAAACATTTACTGACTCGACAACATTTATATTTATACAAAACGACCGGAGTATATTTTTCAAAAGAAACAACGAACCGAAAATGTTCAAGATTATGTAAGAATAAAGATTTATCTTGATATTCTACAAGATAATAAGACTTGATTTAGGAATTCGGATGAATTTGAAAATACCATTGATTTTGAGAATACGATAAAATGATTTATATATATATATTGTTGGACGTAAATTATATGCTTTCCGTTGTACTTACCGTGAGGATATGAATGAAATTGAGGTTTCGGCGTTGGTCGTAAAGGCCACGTACATAGTGAACCATCTGTATGTGATGATACAAAATATTTGCCTTCATGATGCCATGCAACTGATCGCAATGCTTCAACCGATTGCCATCGCATTTCGGCGCATTTGCCTCGCAAGTCCCACAGCACTATTGTTCCAGATTCATAAGCAATCAACAGCTAAAACAAGTTTAGAAAATATCATTTTACATTTTCTATTTAAAAAGTTGGTTTTAAAATGAAAAAAAAAGAAAAAAAAAAATAATAAAAACAAACTTACTTTGTTCGTATCTGTTGGATTATCAGCCAATGAAACAACGGCACCTGGTCGATCTTTCCGCAAACTATATCCAAATGAGTGAATTAATCAATAATTTAGTTGGAAATTCAAAAAACCATCGAAATAAATGTAGTTGTTAAATGCTCCGGGCAAACAATTGTGTTATTTTGTGGCGATGGGAAATTTATTTGCTTCAATGCAATTTGATCGTTATTAGTTGCGATGTGAACTTTTCACATCCGGTCAATAGTGTGTCTATGCGAATGGTTTTTAAACATTTTCAAATTATACCGATCCCTTGAAATGAATGCGGTTTGTTTCGATTTAATCTTCTTTTTGAGGTTGCCACAAGATAAAATGCTTTATCGTCATTTGTCGAATGTGGGCATTTTACAAAATGAAATTTTACAGCATTCTTCATTGTTCAAAATGTCCAAATTAATAGAATCGGATACTGCTTTTGATATTTCGGAATTTGATTTCACACAAACAGTGTGCTCCCTATGGTATTAAATGATGTTCGCTTCCTTCCTTTCTGCCGTTTTTTTTTTCTCTCTCTCGAGTTAAGCGAAAATTTTTGGGTTCGAGTGGCTATGCGATTTGGTTAAAGTTCATTTCGTAAAATAAGGCATTTGGTTGGTGACAGGCTTCATTTTGTTCTACAACAAACTAAAAATTAACGATGCACAACCCATTTGGAAAACATTTTTGAACATTTTGCTGTGAACAGCAATGGCAATGAGCCGTTGGCAACAAAAGCACAACGAATGTGACATTTTAATTAGTATAGTTTTTCCTTTTGGCATCTTTTAGTGTGTTTAATTCTCTCGCTCTTCTTTTTTTTTCTCTCTCACTATCTCTTTCTCTTCTGTTATCTCTTCTCTCTCTTCGTTTCGTGCCTCATTTAACGCATTTCAAAATGATGCTCTGTACGAACATACAAAGCGATGTTGTGGATGTATAATTAAATGATTTACTTTCACCTCTGATCTGTGAACGTATTCAAAGTGTGAAAAAAACCAAACCGCACATCATTTCTCACAGAGCTCACCGTTTACCCAAAAAAAAAAAACGAACCAATGCTCTAACCAGACAAAACAATGAAGATGACAACATACACAAAAAAAAAATGGTTTTACCTACAAAAACCATTTTTTTCCCTCCGTAAATGATGGTGAAAGCTTTTGTTTCGACCATTTCAAGCGTTCACATTGTGGGCTCTTTTTCAGTCATCATTTTTCTTATTAACGTCTTTTTTTCTCTCTCTCAAAGTTGTCAAAATGGTGGCGCATGACAAAAAGCACAGTGATTATACCCATTGCGCAAATCTCATGCTACAATAACATGAACTCAGTATTTAATGCTGAATATTGTGAATGCACCCACCACGACAGCAGCACCAACAACAAGACCAATAACAAAGAAACGTTAAAATTATACTTCATTGTCATTAATTTCGGGGTGGTGCGTTTCTTTTATAGATAATGTTTTTGAGCGTATTTATTTGATATCAGACAACAACAACAATTTAGCGAGGAGCACACACACAGAGAGAGAATGAAAGAGAATGATAGAGAGAGAGAATGAGAGGGAAAAAGAGAAAGAGGGAGAGAGAAAAAGAGCGAGAGAGAGAGAGAGAGAGAGAGAGAGAGAGAGAGAGAGAGAGAGAGAGAGAGAGAAAGAAAGAGAGAGAGAGAGACAAAGAGAGAGAGAGAGCGTGCACCGAATCCAAGGCTGTCCGCCAAAAACAAGTTTCATAAAAAAAACAATTATGAGTGGCAAAAGAAAAACATTGACAAAAAAAAAAAATTACGAAGAAAATTATTTTCAAATAAAGGAGACACAAATGTACCCGCTCAGACGAACATTCAAACAAACGATGCGGGCTTTATATTAAAAATCATAAAGTTAACAACAGAAACATGACAACGACACAAATAATACCGAATAAAAAGAATTCCGATGTCAGAACAATAAAAAAAAAACCAGTAGAAAAAAGGTCGTCGAATAGACAAAAGAATATGTATTATTCATATTTTGTTTGAAATTTTATTTGAACACAAAATATACATGCATACATATCTTTTCCCATTTCAATTTGCTCATCTGAAATGTGTGGGTTTTGTACGAAGTAAAAATATAAAAAATTATACCTGAGCGTGAAATTAAATTTCTAAATTAAGGGATAAACAGCGTCAATACCGCATAGGGCAACGATAATTACAAAATTTTGGAATAAAAAATCAGGCAAAATTTATGCTGCAGGCAAGGAATATCATTTTTATTAACTTAAAAACCATTTTACCGACTTGTTTAGCAATTAACAAAAAATGGACAACTGTTTGAGGAGGACCAATCTCAACTTCACATATGGTTGAAATTTGTAAAAACAAAAATAAAAAAAAAAAATCTCCGAAAAATTGAATGTATTATATGACCCATGTAGTGACCCATTATCAAAATATTTTGCATTTTTAAGCAAATTTCCGGCTACTTTTTTCCACTTGATTCATTTTAAATTTCCGCCTGGCAACAATATGGTGATTGAATGAGCCGTAAAATTAAATATTGATTTTCCTCTGCACAAACAGAGGGAAAAAAAGAATATTTAAAATGATAAAAAGGAAATGAAGAAAACAATTTTTTCGGTTAAATAACGTTCATGTAAACTTCACCTTAATTCCATTCGACACAAGGCCCGCACAATGGATGTCGATTAATAAACATGTCATGTGAATCTGACTGACAATCAATATTATAAATCAATTAGTGGTGACTTTCCAACTTGAAAGCCATACAAAATTTCTTTGCTGTTGAACAGTAGAAAAAAAAGGGGTGTAGAGTAAATGAAGTGAAGAAATTGAAAATGGAATGAGTTTGCCATAGAAAAGTTTCTTTTAATTGTTCAGATTCGGTTTTTTTTTCCTCTCTGTTCGGTTTGGTTGAGAAAGTGTAACGATTTGCGTGAAGTTTTTTCTACGCCACACAGTAAATTCATTTACGGTGGGGCTTTTATTTTTTGTTGCTATTTTAATGATGTTTCCAGTATCAAGATCTTTTGTTTCACAAAGAACGAACAAGTGAAAAAATACCCAAGCATTTTCCGCACTAAATATGTTTCCTTAATTATTTCACCAGCTAGAGCACAAAAAATGGGAATGAAACGCCACACACAATTTAAGTCGAACTGGAAAATGATAACAAAAAAAAAAAAAAAAAAAAAAAAAAAAATGGGCATCCATTGAAATACAGAAAATGCAGATAAAGAATGTTAAACAACAACGACGTGGTTTCGTTTTCCATTCGGATATGAGTCATTTCAAAATTGTCACTGGAAACAGATGAACATTGCAACGATTGAATGGGAGCATTCCGATATATAATGGAAATGTTCATACAACGTTGAAAACAAAAGTTTTCATTTACTAGACACATTTCATTTGGACAGGCGAAAAACAACAACAGCAACAGCAACATACACGAGAAATAGAAGAAAAGAAATTGGGTCAAACGAAAAGAGACGTAGTAGTGATATTTGAACAACTCAAACCATTTGCATGTTAAAATCGAAATTATAAGAATATAAACACAAACAATGCCATAGAAAATGTACGATTTTCTTCTCAATGCAAAAACGTATAGAAGTTAGAACAAACAGTTTGAGCACAGTAGGATGAATATGAATGTGTTGAGATACACACAATAGCAAGGACGCTAAAATCAAAACCAGAAAATGAGTAAAAAGTTTCCTTGTCCTTTTCTTTTTTCATTTTTTTGGCTACATTATCCTATCCACTAGATGAAAAATGAACTTTTCAAACAAAAGTAGTTAAGTGCTGTGTTGGTGTGTATTCTGTCATGTTAGAAGGCTTTTAATATTCCATAAGCGATTCGTCACATCGACCAAAAATGTAAAACGGGATGAGAAAGGGAATGGGGGAGGGCGGCGGTAGGTTTCTCGATGAAATGATGAAAAGTGACGATGAAAATGAAACGAGGCGCAAATCAAGCAGCCAACTGAAGTGGCGACGATCATTTTCAGTTTTAAACGTTTTTGCCATTTTGCGATGTTCACACTTCGATAACTATAGGACCATTATTTAAATAGCATAGCTGGAATATTTTTGAAACCATGCAACCGAATCGACATAATATAAGCACTTTGAGATTCGAAGTTCAACAAGTTAGTCTTAGTTTTTTTTCTTTTTCTTTTCATTTTTACTGGGGGGCTCGGAATTGAAGGAAAAATTGAAATGTGTCATTTGTCTTGAACAGACGCGAATGTGAGATATCCATAGATATTCATTTAAGGTGATTACAGATTAAGAAACACGACCGATATGGGATATGAACAGACGCATGGGTTTCATAGTGATAACACTAATTAAAATTTAATGTCGATTTCGTTATGCATTTGCATTATGAATGCACAATAGTGAATGTCATTGTTTTCATACAAAGCATTAAATGATAAAAACGCTTCTCAACTAGCTGCCATCGACAAATTGTAATACCAAATTCAAATAACAATAGAGAGACCAAGAGACAAAGATAGTATATGCATTTGGTGTGCACGATCAAAACAGGCAACAATTTTGAAATGTTGATGTGCCAAATTTCAACAGAGAATTATACGACGTAGCGGTTGAAAATGGAATGTTAGTATTTATTGGGGTTACGTGGAAATTGATGACGGTTTACGCTCGTAAGAGCATGTGCTAATAGTTTTCCATGGCAATGAGCGCATAAGCGTACACACTAAATTGCTATACTAATTCACATACATCAGCTGCCCCATACAAAGAATAATTTATTTTATTTAAAAGTGGAACAAGTAGGTTCTTCGAAATGGATTATAGAATTCATTCAATTTCACCCTCGTCTGTCTGCACAATATTTTGCATACAATTGAAAAAACTATTTTTAACATTTCTCATTTTTTTTTTTTTTTGCATCTATTTTACTGTACATACACATAATGTGTAGATCCTTTTAGTTTAAAACACAAACATAAAAATATACACATACACATACGCAAAGCATATAACTTGAATTGGATAGTTCGTTGCTATACGATGTCGTTTTATTTGATTCAGTTTTGCTTCTATTTTATTTTTCAGTTTAAAAATGGCATTTTCAAGCATTTATATAAAAATTACATAGAAACATCGCATCGATAATGGGCGCGTGAGTACTATATTGCAAATGTTTAACTGCAACGACAACAAGCAATGGGCTACAGCAATAGCGACAGTACAACAAAAGAAAAACGAGAAAAGTAAATTTGTTGTATGCACGTAAACATTAAACAATTGCATTGAAGCTATCGCATGCTTACAAAATACCATGAATGCAGCAGCGTTGGTTTTGTGTTTTGTGTGCAATGTACTCACTACGTGTATGTATGTGTACCGTGCATTTTACTAAAAGCTCCTTCACAAACCAATGAATGTAAGAGAGTACACTTGACATATCGCTTCTACAGTTTGTTCCCCACAACAAACTGAGTTTTTCTTGTCTGCCATTACATTTAATTCTTGTATTGACGTATCAATATGAATGAGAGAGAAAGAGAAAGATAGAAAAAAGAAAAACAAAAACAAAAAAAGAAGAAAGCGATCGAGCAAACGACGTGTGTTTATACGTAAGTGTCGTTGTAATTTGACCTAAACTGAGCCGAATCGAGCCAACTTGAGCCAAGAATTGCTTGAGAGCACACATCTTTTATGATAGTGAACGCATGAAAGCGCATAATGTCCTCTAAATGAATATTGAACATATGTTTTCCATAAGCTTTCAAACAACCAAAGATGGATGAGTGTTTTGTGTTATTTCCTCTGTTGTTGTTATGTACCCATATATGCACATTGTCTCAATGTGCAAACACACCAACGAATCATCCGGACATTGTTTACAATTTGAATATAAATCATAATAGGTTCTTTTAGTGACACTCATTCATGACTTTAAACAAAAATAAAGTGCCACTCGTCTATTTCATGGGCAAATAAATAGTCAAAGAGCATCCGAGTATGTGCCAAAAATGTCATGATTCCATGGCAAAAATACGAGCGCCCAAAATCTATTGCTTGCACAGCAACCATTCACCTCAGCGAAACGATTCAGTCAAGTTTTCCGTAAAATATATTTTATCACAGAGCACAAATAATCCATTCGTCCTATCCGTAGTGCGAAATGGAAGCAGAAAGAGTTCATGTTTTATGCTGCTCGAGATTTTCAGTGAATTATTTATAATCTAATTTGCCATCACGTGAGTTGCATAAAATGTGAATTTTATGCATATTCAAGTCGATTCACTCATCTTCATTTCGATTTAGTTTATTTCGCTTAACAACAGCCATGCAAAAATATGGCAAATTTTGTAGCGTTCATAAACAAAATTTCGAATATTCGAAGTCAGATTTAATTTGTTGCCTGTATGGTTGTCAACTCCTAAGAACCATTGGCGTCTCATTTAGATGGTACGCTTTTCCGCAAACAAAAATATTCCGGAAATTGAACGTAACTTTGTGTGTTCCTCTTCATTTTACGTGTATATAGAGACCGAGATAAAAACACACACACACAGAGAGAGAGAGGGGGGGGGGGAGAGAGAGGGAGAGAGAGAGAGAGAGAGAAGACGAAGCATCCAGTTAATCTCATTTTAAGAATTATTTGGCATCCTTGAAATAATATTTGTAGTTTTCAGAATTTCATTGTTTTCTCTTGAAGAGTCGATTCTTGTATGCTGGTCGTTTGTGCAAGAGCCAACAATTAATTACATCCTAACATTATTTTGCCTGAGGTTGTAAACTTTAGTTTCATTTTCGTAACTTTCGTTCAACAAAATTCGAATTTCTCTTAACGTTATATGCATTGCAATATACAAATTGCTAACGCTTCGCAATATTTGACCATGAATTATCCATTAACATCAACATTCATAATTATTTGAAGGCATTGCTTCTTGAGCATCTTGCATGTTAACACTTTATCATGTTAAATATCTGCTTCGACTGTTTGAAATCCATGAATAGATAAGCAAATTAACAACGCACAACATTTTCACTCTCTCGGCCTCCTTTTCTCTCTCTCCCTTTCACTCTCCCTCCCTCTCTCTCTCTCTCTCTCGCTCGCTCTCTCTCTCTCTCTTTCTCTTTCTCCCTCTCTCTTTCTTTTGCTCTCTCTTCCTCACTTGATGAGCATATTTGAGTTATCTTGAAATATACGTAAAATGAGGAGTTTAGTTATAAAACAAGAAAAAACACTCTGTTGTGGTGAAAAGCATCGAAGCGAATGTCGTCGTCAGAAAACCTGCGCCGGATTTAATTTCTTCTTTGTCGCATATTTTGCACTAAGCCATCATTTTAAATAAATCTAAATAATTGGTCATATTTTGGATAGTATGCTCGAATGCACTCTATAAAATGCAATATACACACACACACATACACACCTATATTCTGCAAAGAGACAATTACTGTGAACGTGTCGGAATGATAATGAAAGCATTGGAAGACACTTGAACAAATGAAGTGTTACGAACGATTAATGTTACCGTTTTCAATTGCAAAGAGTATAATATCATATAATTCTATGTCAAATGTGCTGTCGAGTGTTTTTATAACATCAAGTACTTAGAGATGACATTTAAAGGCTTCAGTGAACGAATGACATGATATACAAAATTCAATTCAATACCGAATATGTCTTTTAATGGTAACCCCACTCAAGCAATTAATAACATCCTAATTAACTAGAATTCTTCGTGTGTGTTTTTTTTTTTCTTTTTTTGCTCTCTTTTGCCATGTCTTTATACTTGAATTTTCAAAAGCGTTTTCGCTCATTCTAGTTTCGAGATCTCATTCATAAATATTGAATGAGATGTATCTTAATCAGATATGGTTCGAACTTGTAAGGCACAATGTTGAATTATACGTGTATGAATTGCAGAAATTCTATGTAATCGGCTTACTTCATTTCATAAGCACTCAAACAAACTTACGCACGCACACACACACACGCACACACACACACACACACCTTTCATTCATTTAATGAAGTGAAACGAACCATGGTATTAATATAAATCATACCAATTTTGAGTTGGCAATTATTACAATGTTGTTTAAAATGGAATGGAAAATGTTGTTAAAATGATACATTCAGTTTCTCATATTCGATCAGAAAATTCAGAGCAATTTTTGAAAATTGGATTCGTTCATACATTTTAGAAGAAGTAAAAGTTTTTTTCTTTTATGGAAAATTCAATTTTTCCACGTTTCAAGTATCATTTCTGATTTAAAGTTGTAAAAAGTGAATTCCTTTTTTTTTTTTTTACTTTTGAGCTTCAATCAATGCATCGTCAAAATGTTGTTGTTGATGTTGATGTTCATGCTGAAATGGGACAATTGAAGTCACGTCGTCAACGTTTATGTAATTCGAGGATCAAAAACAACCAGACTGACTTTGTCAGCTATGCTACTTAATTTTGGTACGTATAAATTAATGTATTTTCTGCTGCATTCAAAAGAAGGTAAACTGTATTGCAAAAATGCATTCGTGATCAGCTACAGACTCTGTGATCTATGTTTTCAATATAAAAGTAAGTTGCTTAAATCGTTCATTTTTTTTTTTCTCGTTTCTTTTTGTGATTTTTGTTATTTGGATTAACGTTTATTTACGTACATCGGATAAAATGTGTGCATAAAAGTTTATGGTTTGCATTTATAAAGATAATCCAAAAAATGCACTATTGAAATCATATGAAAAGTGCTTTTGATTTTTCTATATATTGTAAAGTTGCATCATACAACCACTCGGCAGACAACTTTGACAAGCTCTTGTCTATTATATGTTGAATGTTTTTTCTCTCAATTTTAACTCATACCCTTTAATTTGCTCTTTTTGTGCATGCCATTTTTTCTGTTGCCATGTGATTTTTGTTTTCTTTTCAAATACATTGTTGTCAGTGCACTTGATATTTGCAAAAAAAAAACAAAAAAAAAAAAAAAAAACATATGTATTAAAAGCTGTTGACGTAGTACAGCTTTTACAATGGAAGTTCACAATAATGAAAACTGACAAAAGGCCATCTTATAAACTGTGAGCCACGGTAAATTTAACAACGAATGGTGGATATGAAAGGTACTTACACTTCAATCGCCTTATTCCAATTTATTATGTATCCACTTAATGCAAACGATTCAATATTAATTACATGGATGTTACCCTTATCTGTTCCAACATAAAGCCATTTGCTAGCAACAGGCAGATAAAGGCATGTAACTCTAAATGAATTGAAAAGAAAAAGAAGCGAAAAAAAAGAGAGAAAAATATGGAAAGAGAAAATAGCAAATATTAAAGTATTGAATAATATAGCAGAATCAATCCCCCGTGCATCATTTTTCATTGTAATTTACGAACGAGGAAAAATAACTACCGCTAATCATGTTATCGAATCAACAAATTTTTGTGCGTTTATTCAAGTTTTTGGATCCGTTTTTTTTCGTTCATTCCATTACATTATTCGATTATAATAAGCGAACTCGTTCTTTTTCATCGTTCATTCGGTCGTTATTTGTTCATTTTTGTTCATACGGGGTCTCTATTGTATCACTTGGTGATAATAAAAATAATTCATATAATCGATAATAGCCGTAATGTCTTACCTTTCTCTTTGAAATTTTAAACTTTGTACTACTTGTGGACTTTTTTGACGAAAATTCCATAAATGCAACGTGTCATCGGCGGTTACCGTGATCAATGCACCTTCATTAACTAAAAACTCAATGTGCGTTACAGCACAAGCTGATTCACCTTCATGCCGTACATGACAATCAACGCCTGGTTTTCCCAATCTGTTTTTACCATTCGAATTGGATGAGATTTTTGTTGTTTTTTTTTTTTTTTTTTTTGTTTTTGCGTTGTATTTGAAGTTAGCCACGCGAAAATGATGATAAAGTTGAAAGTGTTGTTAATTGTTTTCGTGTTCGGCATGTTCAAGTGAAGCGAATATTTTAATTTAAGTGGATTAAGGAAAATGTTTATTGATATAACTTTCTTAGTCGGATGTTTATTAAATATTTGTGACAAGTAATGTAAAATATGCGTTCGGCAAAAATGTTATATTGTGCGTCTTATTTTAGTCAGAGAGGGAGAAAGAGAGAGAGAGAGAGAGAGAGAGAGAGAGAGAGAGAGATAGAGAGAGATATTGAGTGCGTTTGTTTGGTTGTTGTTCGTCATTTGCGTCACAAAAAATAAAAACAAAATGTTGTTTATTTTAAAATGTGTTTGCGCTTTTCGATAAGAATAGAGAATAAGTCTGAAATGTCTACGATGTTCGGTAAATCACACATCCTTCATATTTATTTTTGTAGCAAAGCATCGTTAGAATGGCATCATTTTCTGCAACTCATAAATTATGGATCAACCATAATTACTTCTTGTTGAAAAGTATCGACTATACTTCGAGCGGAAAATCTCAACAAAAATATACTATGTAACAAATAGAGAAAATTTATTGATTTGATTTAGCGATGACATCATGTTATGTTGGACGCTTTTATGCCACTAGCATCGCTATGGAAATTTGTTATGTCTATGTTGTTGAGCACATTTGCTTTTGTCGTAAGTGCACTCATACACACACAATAACACTTTAGATAACTTTTTTCCATCGAGCGGTGCCATGGCATCATCGACGCTACAAATAATCAAATAGTCGACATTTTGTCGCTATTTATTGCATAGCCGGGTTACATGAAAACTTGGTGTAAACTTGAATTTTGTGCCAAAATTGCATTCTTTACAAACATTTTAACATTTTTCATCAAAACAATCTACAACATTCTTTTAAAATACATAATATTTCTCGAGGTGTTTTCCATCGGAAATTTCCAATTTTCAATATTTGTAATAAAAAAAAAGAAAAAAAAAAAAAGAAATGGAAAAAGAAAAACTTGTTGGTATTTCATTTCTTTACGCTCAATCCATAAAAGCTAGAATTGCTTATCGATTTTCTATTTTGTGATAAACATAAACTTATATGAAAAACAATAGGATCTTAATCAGAATTTCTTGTTCGTTTTCCATCCACCCTTGAAACGTACCGTCGAAATAATTTCTCTTTACCTCCATTTCACCCTGTTTTTCCATTTCTCATGAAAAAGTAATCTTCGAAATCAATTCTTTTCCATGTTTTCATCGTTTTATTTTATCCACGTATTGACTACGTACTTTACTGCGTTTGTACTTTTTTTTCTGTCTCTCACTTTTGGTTCGTGCAAAAGTTCCATTGCCACGACTGATTGATTCGTTTCACCTTTTTTCATTATTGCTGCGTCGAGTCCTTCGTTACTGCAATTGATTCATTATCGGCCTATTTATAGTGGCAATAGGTCGTGGTTGACCTGTTGCCCCAACTCAATTCAATAGATAAATCATCATCATCGTTTGGACATCCCACAATGTTCATCGTCACGAAAACAATTTCAGCGTTCAATTCGCGTTGATGTACGATTTTATTTATTTTTTTTTCTCGTATTGCTTGCTGGTTATCCTTCGTTTGTTTGCATTTTTTTTTTTTTTTTTTTTTTCATTTCATTTTCAAGTGAAATCATTTTTCTGTATTTGTGCCCTTTTGTCTGGACAAACATCATTTCGTGCCGCATTTCAATTTAATTTTTGCTCGTTAGATCTGTGATTTTGTTGTTTTTTTTTTCTCTCTCCTTTTCTCTGCAGCATTCTACATGAAATGAATATGCCGCCTAATTGATTTATGCAAAGTGGCTCGAGCGATCGCGTCTGGCTTGACTGACTCGTTGAATCCGACCGAAATGAGAAATGGCATTGTGGCAATTTGCGTGAACGATGATGTAAATGTAGATGAACGTCAACAATGTATGCACTCGACCATCACTCATATTAGATTGTGCCAGTTTAACTTAAATTGATATATTATTGCTGCAAATGGATGGATTTATTAATTTTGTCTAAGTAGAACATAATCACCTCTATTTTATACGTATTTTTGGTTGCAGAATTTATGTGTGATTGGTGGCAATGAGTGAGTGAGTGAGTGAGTGAGGAGAGAGTGAGAGCGAGAGAGAGAGCGAGAGAGAGAGCGAGAGAGAGAGCGAGAGAGAGAGCGAGAGAGAGAGCGAGAGAGAGAGCGAGAGAGAGAGGAGAGAGAGAGCGAGAGAGAGAGCGAGAGAGAGAGAGAGAGAGAGAGAGAGAGAGAGAGAGAGAGAGAGAGAGAGAGAGAGAGAGAGAAAGAAAGAAAGATATACCAAATTCATTGCAGCAAATGTACGAGAATCAATTTAAGGTGGTAAATTATTATCATTGCGTGAGCGATATTATTCAACACAAAGATCGATTCCACTAAATGTATACGAAATTGAAAGGAGTGGAAATAACAACAGATAACTATATATCTTCATTGAATGAATTACATTTTATAGCTTGAAATGTCATAGAAGAAATACGCCATTTTTGCCGTTGAATTCAATTTTGTTTTTGTCGAGGACGATAATAATGACAACCACAGCACAGTTAAATCAACCAAAAAATATTCAATATGATGAGCGCACGCATCATAACAAACGAATAACGATGAATTGCTAAAAATGTTCGATGAATTGTTATAAATGGTAGATGTTTATGTGTCAAAAAAACAAAAAAAAATTGTCCTGAATGTCATAAATTTTAGCAGCCGAAAGAAATATTTCCGTCATGATCAAAACATGCAAAATAGTCGAGCTTAGCATAATATGTAAACACGTGAAAAAAAAGACATTCAAACCTGTTCGGAGTCAAATGACACATTTTACTCAGCGACTGTTGATAAATTTGGTAGTTTGTTTTTGTTATTACACTTTTTTTCTACGATGGAAAATAATCTGTTTATTTATTATTATTGTTTCTTTCTTCTTTATTCTTCTTCTTCTTCTTCTTCTTCTTCTTTTCTTCTTCTTTTTCTTTTTGTTCCATCCACTTTTTTCTCATTCTCAGCTTTTATCACACTTATTTGTTTGTACACGTAATTCATCCCTTTCGCTATTCCATATTTTGTTTGCATGCCAAGCCACTCGTTCATATTGTTTCGAATTATATTCACGTTGATCATGCCCAGGCACAAAATGAGCAAGCGATTTTCTATTGCTGTTGTTGTTGTTGTTGTTTTTTTTTTTTTTTTTTTTTGAGAATTAGTAAATGGGCCGTATAAATGCGTTCAACTTTTAAATTGCGTATCAAAGTAACAATGACAATGACAATCAGAAAGTATAGACGATGGCGGCCTCAACAACGAAGGCAGTAATGACAACCGTCAAATGAACGAACGAGATTGAAAATTAGAACAATACAAACTAAGTAGAACTGACAAGGAAATCATGAGTACTTTAATAAGGTAAGAGAAAAAGTTGAAAAGCATCGTTAACCGTCAGATGAATTTTGCCGCACTAAATTACAAACGAAAGGAAGTAGAAGAAGAAAAAGAAGAAAGAAATATAAGAATTTATTATTTAAAGCTGTCACTTGTGTTTTTACACATTTTATAGTTAACCAACCAGACGCCCACACAAAGTAACGACGGAACTCAAGAAAAGGATTTGTGCAAATGGATGTCATTAATTCAACCGGGTAAAAACATCATTGACAATGAAACACACGCGGTATCCATGTTTTGCTTCAACATGCAATACACTTCGCTTAGCGGAATAGAGACAAACGAATGGAAATAAGCTGGAGACGGTAGTGGTGACAATGGTAGCTACCGACAACAAACTAAGCAGTGACAAAAGGTAAAAATTGTGTGTGTGTGTGTGTGTGTGTGTGTGTGTGTGTGTGTGTGTGTGAGAGAGAGAGAGAGAGTGAGTGTGTGAGTGTGCATCAACGATTGGTGAAAAAATTACATTAAATACATTTGAAATGGTTGAGTCAAAGCACGTGGTGAAAGACAAATATCATGACAAACAAACTGAACGCCGTGTACACACGCAACAAAAGGATAAGAAACTGAGATAACAGTAGATAGCAGCAACCAATATGCATATATAGAAATGGCTGAGCAGAAAATAAGCAAGAAAAATTACTTGGTGGTACTTTTGTATGTCTGAAGATGCTTTTTCATTTTCGTATAGCACAACATGCTTATATATATTTACAAATACTTAGCAACATACAATAGGATTCACAATATTATAAGATCACACACTTGGAATTCATTTTTTACTTTCGCTCTGTCTTTTTTTTTTTGTTGTTTAGTTTCATTTCGTTCGATAGCTATAGCAATCGGTGTGCAGATGTTGAAATAGAGGATATGATGCAAGAAGTGAATACCCTAGCAATTTCCTTTTCTTCATATGCCATAAAAAAAACTGAAACTTGGAGAAAGGTGAATAAATCGAACAGATGAAATGATTGAAAGAACGCAACAAAAACGGTAATATATTTTTTTTCTTGTTTTGCCACAATTTCTCATTTCATTTTTTTTTTTTATTATTCATTTTTTGCCATCTCAATATTTGTATATTTTGAATTCGTCTGAACTTTTATTAATGTTTCGCCGTATTTTGTTGACAACGGCATTGGAGTACATTTGTGTATTTTTATTTTTCCAGTTCATATTGGAATGAAATATGTGTTGAACGCGAATGTCGATGTCTCTCAACTGTTTGAACTTTTGAAAATGGAGCTCAAACCTTTTCATATTTGCCGCAACTAAGTTCCCATTTCAAAAATCAAATATATTTTTATCATGGCACGGAATTGATGAGATTAGTTTCGTTTGAGATGAGAACATATTCGAAATGTTTTTTTTTTTTTTTTTTTTTTTTTGTTTTATTTTGCTACATAAAAAGGGCCATACTCTTGTTATTTGTAAAAGGATATAACACATTCCGATAAACATAAGCTGCTCCACACCTTATCGGTATGCGGTGCACAATTGAGCGAGACAACGAGATAGAGATAGAGATAGAGATAGAGATGGAGATGGAGAGAGAGAGAGAGAGAGAGAGAGAGAGAGAGAGAGAAAGAGAAGGAGAAAGAGAAGGAGAAAGAGAAATAAAGAAAAAAAAAGACCAACGACATAGACAAACATGTTGATAGAAAGTAAGAAATGATTTAGTGGCATTTTTGTTGATCGAATAAATTTCATTTTATGTACGCACATATTGACATATTCCATCATCAGCATAAAGTGAACAAAACGACAAACGAAGTTGAACAAAAACATTACCATTGATGTTTATTTTGTTATTCGCAATTGGAATTATACCCGAGGTTATCAAAACGATGAATATCATTTTGGCGATATTATTTTCATCATTTTTAATTTGGATTATCCATATTTCCATATTTGTGACTTAATATTATTGAAATTATGTAAAATAAAGAAATATGCTGCAGAGATATGATATAAAAAAGTAAGATTGGATTTCACAAGCAGACATAATCTTTTACAAAAGAACGGATATCAAACAAACAAAAAAAAAAAGTCAACCATCAAAGAACCCGAACCCATCTAATATTGAGTTTGTACCAGCATGTGTGATCTAAAAATAGTTCATTTATTGCATGGTATTTTGTATTTGTTATCGTTTTTAGTGTCCCCGAAGATATTACAATGCGATTGGTAGACAATGTGGTATGAGTACAAAATCCATATTACTTTATTTTTTTCTGTTCGATTTTTGTTAGTAGTTGGTTGCTTTCGCATATTTTGTGCTATTATTGTTTGAATATTGAAATGAAACGACAATTTCTTTAGAAAATAATATTTGTAAAATGGACGGTAAATACGTAGACGGTTATAATTCTTTGAAGAAAAAAATGTTTGCATCTTTTCATCCTTTTTCAACATTGCATCTCAAACAATGGTTTGAAAATGAGCTCATGTTTGATTGTAACTAAAGAACTAGTGAGTGCGAAAATAATTCGAATTTTGAATAAAAGAAAATAAGGGAAAACGTGAAAAATGTAAAAAGTAGGTGGCCATATTTTCAAAAGATTTTTCTAAAAAGTAAAACTGTGAAAGTTTACCAATCAGAGTGCACAAAACGGCTTAGTTCTGGTTTGCTGCACTTTTGCTATGATGCAAAGTCGTGGAACATGAGAAAAGAAATGATCTAAATATTTTTACGCGAATTTATACGTTGCAAAAATGTTTATTTTATGAGGACGGGAAGCAATTTACAATTCCAACGAATTTTTACAAATATGAATAAAATGCATTGTATTATAATGTCATTCCATACACTTTGCATTGCTGTTGACAGTTCGATGCTACGTAATAAATGAACCATTTGTTCGTTTGCATTTTCTACATTCAATATTTCATGTGAAATATGAATTGACATTTAGGTAGTTCTTTTCAACTTTTTTTTCTTCTTCATTTTTTTCTTCTTTAGAATAAATTGTTCCTGTGCTCTTTATATGTTTCGATGTTTCTGTTTCTCTGTCTGCAATGATCATATTTCATTTGGGTTTTTCATTCTTTCTTTCTCTCTCTCTCTCTCTCTCTCTCTCTCTCTCTCTCTCGCTCTCGCTCTCGCTCTCGCTCTCGCTCTCTCTCTCTCTCTCTCTCTCTCTCTTTTCTTTCTTTCTCTTTCTCTTACTTGAAATTGCACAACAATTTCTTTTCATTTTTGTGTAATGTCCCTTGATGCTCTTAATTTATATTTTATGACAAGCGATACTTTTAAAGTAAAAAAAAAAAATAAACAAGAAAAAGAAAACAAAAATAGACACAAAAAAATCGTAACAAAGTTGCTTGCGTGTCGGATATTCAAGAAAATTCTCTGTAGCAATTTCAAATTGTGATTTTCAAACTTAAATAAATACTCGAAATTTGTTAATGGCAATTGTTTTCTTAGTTATATTCAGGATGTTATTCATCTACACAGCACAAGTTATGTATCTGTCTGATAAGATTCGAATTTCTTGAATTTTACAATTTAAAATATTATTCAGAGTTTGCATGAACTCAATTCTCACTCATTGTACTCTGACTACTACAAAGCGTTTACTTCTTCTTCTTCCTCTTTTCAACATCAAAGTTGTTTATTGAATCAAAGAATTTTCATTTCTTGGCATTTTTGCAATTCTTTTTGTTCACTTTTATCGTTTTGAAACTTTATTCGAAATATTGTGTGTATGTTTTTTTTTTTGTCTTATCCATTATACGAAATAAATTTTGTCGAGCATCAAAAATAGCATGAAGAAAAATGACTGAAACTGTATACATGCTGAAATAAAAGAGTGCATTTTGATATTTCACTCTTTTCATCATCACATTTTTCCATTTGGGAATGGCATTCTGAAAATTACTTTATTTCAAATATTCCATCACCCGGAGCGAAATATTCATAATCTGAATGTATTTTTTTTTTTTTTTTACAAACCAACCGGAGAAGGTGCGTCACAGTTGTACCCTTGTGCTAATCAAATTTAATGGAATACCTTAAGAGCCAAGCGACGTGACGAACATTTCCTGTTTGTAGTGTTTTATGACAGTTCATTTTTTTTCCATGTAATCGATACTCTTTGAGGATTCTTTTCTTAATTTTTCTTTTTCGTGCGCACGCGAGCGCATTTCTTTTGTGCTGTAGAAAAGAAATTATACATAGCGCTTTTTGTTGTCTTGGAATTGCCTTTTTTTTTTTGCACAAAAGCATCACCGGAAAAGGATAATAGAGCAAAAGCGACGATTTTCAATAACAAATTTATCTAAAGAAATTCAATGCACAACAAAAAAAAAAAAAAAACAGACGGTTTTCGCACGCGATAAAATTATTTTGTCGTCAAAGTTAATGTTTTTTTTTTTTTGCTCCGTCATCCTTTTGCTGTCATTTAATAAATGCACACAAAATTTCAATTCTTCTGTTTAAATATGTGACTGACTTTGATGTTCATTTTCTTGTAAATTTTTTAGTTTGAAAATTCATTTTGGTCGCTCATTTATTTTATCTCTTTAAGTTGAATCCTTAATATTTCTTTTCAACGTTGGCTTCCTAACGTTCGAATTTTGCCGGTTCTTGGCCACTTTTGCCGGTTCTTGGCACATTTTTTCAACACTGTTGAGTGTAAATTTTTTTTTTCCTCTTTATGTGCTATTTTATTTGTTGACTGGTTTTCAGTTTTCTGAGATAACGCACGCACGTACTCCATAATAATGGGACAGGTAATAAACTTGAATTTCATCAAAAACACAAGTGATTATTACATGAAACTAAAGAAATCTGTTCCGAAATCTGTCCACTGGAAAATATTTTAATTAAAAAAATTCCTTTTATTTTTACACAGTTTTTATTTGCAAAATACTTATACTACGTGCATGTAGATGTTTCTCTCTCTCTCTCTCTCTCTCTCTCTCTCTCTCTCTCTCTCTCTCTCTCTCTCTCTCTCTCTCTCTCTTTTGAATAGTCAATTTCATCGTGAGCATGGTTGAAGTGTACAAATAGTAAGTGTAAAATCCGCATGAAACATGAATGATATATATAAATTTTATGAAATTCTGTAATTTGTTCTTGTGAATATGTTTTAATGTATTTTTTGCGAGCAGCATCCTCTTGCTCAATCTCTATAACGACAAAATAGAGCAAAAACACACATAAATGCAACTGGCATGGTAACGATAAGTTATAAGAATGTTATTTGAAATACACCAAAAAAAGGCTCCAAACTAGAATTTAATTTAAAAAAAAAAATCACTTTTCATGTTCATTACAGAGATTGTGAAAATAGAAATAAAGAGAGGGAGAGAGAGAGAGAGAGATATAGAGCAAATAAAAAATCAGACGAGACTACTTTTGACGCATAAAAGTATGGATTATATTAAAATTCGCGCTTTGATTCACTCTAGCATGTTCCATTCAGATGAGTACTGTGATTGTTGAAGTTTCTTTTCTTTCATTCGCAAAAGAAAATTTTTTTCCAAGAATTTATAAAATTTAAATTTGCTTGAAAAATAGTGGCCATTGACTTCATTTTCTTTTCATTTCATTTCTTTTCTTTTCTTTTTTTTTTTTTTAATGAAATTTCATTCTTGAGAGAAGATCAACCATGGTTTCGAGCCGTCAAGTACATGCTGATTGTACGTGGTGTAACGCCCATTGAAAAAGTACTCTCTATTCAAATTCGCGTTAAATTGTAAGCACTTAACTCATCAACAAGCATTCGTAAAGATTTTGGTTGACGCTTTACAACCACAATATTGCCCCAACGTTTCCATGTTAATGCCAGCAAATAGATACTCACGTAATTTTGTTTTGTTTAGTTACAACCATCAACTTCAAATGAATTTCATTCGTAGTACAAATTCAGTGCTACTAAAGTAGTAATTGTAAGTATTTCAAAGTACAAGCAATAGTTAAATTTAAATGCCTTTTAGTATTCTTCCGCATTGCAAGTGTGAGACACATTTTATAAAAAGAATCACACGAAAGATGTAGGGAGAGATCTCAAGTTTTGCAGCTAAAGTATTGAAAAGGCAATTTCATTTTTTCGACAGTCACTAAATAAAATTCCGTTCAAGAATGTTAGATAAGTGAAGACAAGAATACTTCAACGATGAAATCCCAAAATATACAAAATTCATAATATAAACAATGGGGTGTGATTAAAATGTAATGATACATGGGCGCCGGATTCAATAAACCAATTTTGTATTATTAATGTACACGAGACATGTTTTATCAACAAACACTGATATTAATTGTCCACAGAATAATAATCCCGTGACGCAAAAGGGATTATGAATTTGAACAATAAAACATGATTTCTTAGAAAATTCAAAATTGCTAATCGATTCATAGATTCATAAACGATTGAATCATTCAATTATGATATTTTAAGAGAGAGAGAGAGAGAGAGAGAGAGAGAGAGAGAGAGAGAGAGAGAAAGAGATAGAAAAATTTGAAAGAAATATTTCTTCGAAACCTGAAACAGAAGTGTAATTGTTAGTAAATAAATTGAAATAGTAAAACAACAAAGAGATTTTTGTCAAACGATAATAATTGATTGAAAGCGAAATATATTATTCAATGAACATGAAAATCTAAAGAATTTTATTACTAACTAAATTCTTTGAAAATATCATTATTAAATTCCTTCAATGTGTTCAATCTAATTGAGGTGCAATGCGAAAACTGTGATAAACACAGAACAAAATGGAAATATGCTTTGAATATTAATTAAGATCTATTTGAAAGGAAAATAGCTTGTCCAAACCACTCACTGTGAACTCAATAAATGTGAAAAGACAGTACATTTTTGTTGCCATTGTAAATTATGTAATCATTGATTAATAAATAGTTGCAACATAAAATTTCTGAAATGAAAATGAAATATTCGTATATGCATTTAGTTTCATTTATCGGCATCGATACCGAAATTCAATTGACTATAAGCCATACACAAATTATTTTGTATTCAAAAGCAGTTTCACTCAACTACATCTCAGTTTTCAGTTTTCATTGAAAATTGGAATTGCCAATCATGGAAATGTTCAAATGCATGCAAATTAAATGTTTTCTTCAAAATTCAAATATCGGAAAATCCAACATTGACGTATTTAAATGTTGATTGAATGTTCAAAACAGACAAATGTTTGTGTGTGCATGTGTTTGTGTGTACTATTGTGCATTGGTTTTGTGCATTGGATCTTTGCTCTTCGTTCACACATAAATGGATTATTATTTGTGCATTGGTCAGACCCTGTTGACATATTTTTTGATGATGATAACTGTCTTTGGATGGCAGCTATTACATGTAAATATTCCAATTTAATCAGCTACTTTGTTCCTTTAAACATGAAAATTACACATTGAAAATACCCAGACAAAATCAAATGATAGTTAGAAAGACCATCATAGATAATATATGTCTGATATTTAACTATTGGGGTTCACGTTTCCTGTACTAATGTGACAAGTATACAATATTTTACTTTGCATTGTATTTTCGAAAATTGTCTGTTTTATTTAAATCATTGTTTCAATGTAAATAAATAGATATGTTTGTCATGGAATTGAAATGGCATTTTATTAATGTAACCAAGGGTTCTTCTTTTTTCTTCTTCTTCTTTTGTTTTGTTTTTTTTTTTTTTGTTTCGAATTTTATAGCAAAATGAGCATGCACGAGCTTTCATTTTATTTTCGAATTGGTTTAATATTTGTTTTAAATCTGTGTAAATTTTTGCACTGAACTACCGAGTTGATTGCTGTTGCATGACCGCAGGTCATTGTGCAATATTAAATTTGTTCACGATTGATACGCAACGATGGATTAATTTCAGATCACAATTTTACACAATGTAGCAACAACGTATCGATTATCATTTTGTGTGGAAATGCTCTAGAGGCTCTTCACCATAAATTGCATAATTGTCATTTTAGATGCGCTCGTCTGCAAACAAATCGTATGCACATGACATTCGACAAGTTTTTGGGCGAATAAATACGCGGGGGAGCGGAAGGGGAGGGGTGTATGAGTGAGGATGTTTGAAATTTGTAAAATTGTTCGCATTCACGAAACTTGAGTGAATCAGATCAAAGATAATGATAAAAACCAAAACTAACGAAAAGCAAAATTCCTTGGACAATTTTCCATAGCAACATAGTTTTATCAAAACCATATCATCTACAGACTTTTCATTGCTAAATAACACTTGAGTCGAAAAAGGTTTTTGTTTTTTTTTTTCACTTCTTCTTCACTTCACATAGTATTTGAACGTACTTTTGTATTTCAAAAAGTTTAAACTTCATTTTTACGAAGTGATACAAAAGTACAGACATGGGAATCTCGATTTTATAGCCCCAAGCGGTTGAATTAAAAGCAATATGTGGTTGCTCGCATTAAGCAAATGCATGAGTGTAATCAAGGATATCATATCCATGGTAATGTAGAATTCTTCTTCACTTGTATCTATTAGAAACAGGGAGAGAGATAAAAAACGATATCGTTAGATGCGAATCTATGCTGAGTGTAAAATAGCAATTTGAACATTTGTACTTTACATAGGCACATATGTATGTCGAGATGCGAAAGACACAATCTTTTTCCAACTCTCTCAATAGTATGTCTATATGCATGCACGATATCTCAATTTCATGCATAGAATACTAGACGAGAATCTACAGTTGCGTTTATGGAAATAATATTTACAAAGAGACTGAAAGATAGAAAAGCGTGAACAAGAGCTAAACAAACGATGCAAAAGAGATATGACTGTAGTTGTGTGTGTCGACACAACGTATCGACACTCACATAAAATGAATGCACTGCATTCAAATATTATCATTTTCAAAAGGCAATACCCCATTTCCTTCATTATCGCACTGATCAATTGCAAAATCCCTTTAAAATTTCACCTTTCATGTCATTACTCGTCGTTGCATTTTGAATTCATTTGGCAAAAATAATATGATTTGTATTTGCATGGAAAATGCATGTTCGTGTACCTATCTCTTCGTTTACTTTTAGTGCAAATGATTATATGGTCTAACTCGGCACACAATTGTTTGTTCGTTTTTTTTTTCTTCTTCCCCATCATCTCGTAATGCTTGGCAATCTCCAGATGTGCACAATTATACTTTTCAGTGTTTTTTTTTTTTTTTTTTTAGTTTCAATTTGAACAACCATAGCACGTGCAAAGATTCTTTGAATTTGTAAACATTTTCGTTCATTCTCATGCACGTCGAAATGTGGACGAGATTCAGGGAAAGACTAAAGATGTGAATTCGACAAATTCAAGTACGATTTCATATATAGAATTCAACAAAACTATGTTCCAAACACTTGACTGGCGATATACAGTGATAAAGTTTACCCTGGTTTACTATAACATTTTCTACAATATTCTCTGAATTTGGCCTGCATTTCAATAGCACCGTGTACATGCTGGCAAATAGAAAACGCTTTTAGAAAACTCTACCTCAAGTAGTTTTCTCGTCGAAATATGTATAGTGTGTGTACACACCAAGATCAAAGCGATTTTTATCGAACAAACAAGTCTGCTTTTCTACATAAATCTAGTGAAAATGATCCATTGATCCAGCCAAAATCCACAGTCGCAAACACATATACACTCACATGTGTGATTACTACTAGTTTTGAGGTATTCTAGTGGTTGGTGAAAGAAGGACAAAGGAAAAAGAAAAACAAAAGAGTGAGCTGTAATTGTTAGTCATCGCCAGTTTTGTGTTTGGTGTTTGTGGTAAAAGCGCCGTCTTTTCTCAGTGAATTATGTCTTTTTTGCGAGTGTCGATTTTTTTAAATTGAACACGACATAGGCGGTTGCATTCATGAGTCGAAGTGCATAACTTCGTTTGCACTATTTAATGCTGCACCCAAAGTTTCCATTATTTCTTGCATGCTACACTCATTCCTCTTTACTCTTCTCTGCCTGCCTGCTGGCTTGACAGACTGTTTCCCTCTCTCTGAGCGTGTGATTGTGTTTCGGTAACTTTTTTTATTTCATTTCTACCATTTTTCGAAGCCCATTTTTTTTTTGCATGTTTATTTTATCTTTGGAAAATCACACGGTAGAGAGTACATTTGGCAGCATTTACGAAATGAATATGCACACCACAACTGTGCATTTGCAGAACAAAACTACCAAGAACAAAAGTAATATATACGTGTGTCGCATTTTTTTCTCATGTTTCGTGTGTTCGCTTTTATGGACCCTCATTCTTCCTATACAACCCCCCCCCCCCCCGCTCTCTCTCTCTCACTCCGACCTCTCTCTATCATACACACATTCTGCGTCCACATTCCAAACGTGGATTTTAGTTTCATGTATTGTTTTACATTCTGCATATTTTCATATATCGCAATAATGTGATTTTGTTTTTGTTTCGATTTTCAGTTTTTCACAAAAAGAAAATGATAAAAACGTCGAAGTTGAGACTATGACATAGAATAAAAGAAAAACACCGATTTCATTTGGCTTTTGTTGAAATTCATGCACGGAAGCGAGATTCATACAAATCCATTGATAAATCCCACTCGAAATGTGTGTGTATGAAATTTGAAATCACCGAACCGAACCATACTGAACCATATCAAAAGCGAATACGGTGCAATAAGGTCAAAAAAAAAAAATAAAAAAAAAAATTAATGAGAATTTTCGACTCACATATCTCAATATCACTTTAGCATCAATCTGCTCCTCCACATCAATCGTTCAAACAAAAATATTGTCTATATTTTAAGCTTATGCACTCACCCAATTTTATCCATTCACATTATATCAACATCAACAACTACATAGCTGCAACATTTATCTCTATCTCTCTGCTCTCTTGTTCAATGCTAAAATAGATGAGATATTCAGTTTTGTCAAACACTATCAGTAAATTAACACCATATACGCAGAAAAAAAAATGGATACTGAATACTGTAATAAGACTTTAAGAGAAAATGCACACTGTCGCATTGAAGTAGATTTTTTCGTTTTCACTAATCCGTTTAAATATTTTATTGACTTATCTTAAAACGCATAAAAGTCTGATTATTTGGAAAACTTTTCATACAGATAAAGGGTAAAAAATACAGTGAAAAAAGTCGACAAAAAAAAAACTGGAAAAATGGAATAAAGTGCTCGATAGTCGATAATCGAGCGCACATTTTACGATTTTAACAATTTAAAATGTCCTTGTCATCATAGTAGTCATCGTACGTACGAGTTGTCAGTTTTGTTGAAATAGTCAATATTAGTTAGTCATGTTGTTGTATAATTCATTAATTCACAATGCAATAGAATTGCATTTGCGAAAATGTACAAAATGGAATTTGTTCCATCAAAGAAATAAACAAAATGAATAATAAATAAATTTGTTTTTTTTTTTTTATGAAAAAGGATACATTCGTAGAGATCCAGATTTGTCGCCTATAGCTAAGAGTTTCTGAACTGGGTCATATCCTAGTGCGGTCGGTGAATGCGGAAAACCATGACGAAAAGTCTGCAAAAAAAGAAGAAGGAAAATTTATTATTTAAAATGAATACAATACAAAATCTATTTATAAAACAATTATTAGTCATTTTTCATTGTGACATCTGACGATAAAGAGGAATTTATTGTAATTAACCGTACGCGTAATTTCATTTTATTTTAATGTCACATGGTATATATCGAAACCATTTTATATACGCATAATAATATGGCAAAATACGAACAAATTCACCAAAAAGAAATGGAATGTAACGCATTACATTATTGTGTGCGAATCAATTTTATTTCCATTCAATCAAGTGTGCATGGTAACGTTAAAGCATTTTCATATATTTCGTTTGCTATTTCAATAATAAACGTAAACTCGCTCAAAGTGAGCTCACATGTAATTTAATCAAAGACTGGAATTCCATATTTCGAATGAATTTCAGGCACTCATGTGAGTGGAAAGAGAGGAAAAAAAAACAAACAAAAAAAAAATTGCACAAAATCCTGGATAGAAAAATGAGTATCTAGATAGATGTGTGCTAGAGCTGTTCACGAACATGAATTGTTCGTGTTCGTTCGTGTTCGTTCGAGATTTAATCGAACACGAACGAACTCGAACAATATTCTCTTTATCTCGAACAACTCGAACCGAACACGAACGAACACGAACACCAAAATTGGAACTTGAAGTGTTCGAATTTTGTTCGTAGTCCATTGCCACAAAATGAAGGCAAAAAACGCTTCACAACACAAAAAATCCAACGTTTGGTCACATCACCAAATATTTTAACTTCACCAGCCAATAATACAATACTGGTTGTACCACCACCAAAGTCAGCATCTTGAGATTTAGCAATTATAAAGTTTATAATATAAACAGTGTTTTAGAAGCTGGGTGAACAATATCAACTGCTGCAAATAATCCCAGAAATTGCAGCAATTTATTCTTAATGAGAAAGCGTTAATGCGAAGTCGCTTTAGCAAAGAAATTCATGTTTCTTACGCCATCTCTACGAGTATGGTGTGAATTTAAATGAATATCAAACAAAATTGTGAAAGTTCATACAGTGGATTTTCATGCCGTGGGCAAATACATTAATGTACGATGGCATAAGTCATACGACGTTACATTGCAAACGATCTCTATCGTATATACACTGAATTACACATACACCATTACGAAATGCAAACGACAAATCGTATCTTTTTGCCGTTTTTGTTGGTATAGTCAGTATACATTGATAAATCGTATAGGTGGTGTCAGTGTCTTGAAATCAAAGCTCTCCTCTTGTAAAAACATCTGTTGAATGAATAGAAGTACAAAAATTGACAGCAAACGCCATCTAACGGCCGATTGATCTGCTGAGTTGATTTGTTCGGTCGTTCAATTGATGTTTGAATTGAACGTTCATTTGAACTTTGAACGACCGAACAAATCAACTCAGCAGACCAATCGGCCGATAGATGAAATTAACAACAACAACAACAACAATCATTTAAAGACCATTAATGCCTTTCAGCGTCTGGTCTGTTTTGTAATGGTCGGCCAATAACAATTCTCCTCCAACATACCCTATCGAGAGCCAGGTCTTCAGTTTCCCTATTCCAGTCATACCCTCTTTCATTCAAATCATTTTTTACCGAATCCAAATATCGTCTTCGCGGTCTACCTCTACCTCTCGGTGCATTCACTTCAGCATTCAAAATTAACTTTGAACCGAACTATTGTTCAGTTGTTTTTGTGAGAAAATGAAGCAGTGTTGAAGTCGCTTCAACAAAGAAATTCATTGTCTCTTACGCCATCTCTAGTCGAGTATGGTGTGAATTTGAATTAATATCAAACCAAATTGAGAAAGTGGGCTTCTATGCCGTGGGCAAGTACATCAACTATCGATTAATGGACTACGGCATAAGTCGTGCGACGTTACGTTGGAAGTGATCTCTATCATTTATACACTGAATGGCTCATACACCATTACGGAATGCAAACGACAAAACGTATCTTTTTGCCGTTTCCGTTGATATAGACAATGTACATTGATAAATCGCTTTCATGCAAGAAATTCATACGTTGATAAATCGTATAGATGGCATTGCTCATAGATTTTCATATATCAAGTGTGTAGAATTTGAACAAACAGGAACAGATCGCATTTATGAACCAGTTGAATTAATTGAACAACGTTCGGAAACATTTTGTGTGTTCATGTTCGTTCAAGTTCGGTTCAAGTTGTTCAGAATGAATGTCATTAACAAGTGATAATTTCTTAGCTTTCCAACAAAGACAACAACCGATTTGCAGCTAAAACCACGCGTTCCCTATAATTCATTGTCAGTTCCGTATTAGTTCGTGTTACATTTACAGAATAATCCTATGGATAAAAAAAGTTATTCAAAAGGTAAAATTATTTAGATAATTTAGTATAGAATAAGGCATACACTAAATTTTGAAATTACATCAATTATTGATTAATGTACTACGGCATAAGTCGTGCGACGTTACATTGCAAGCGATCTGTATTAAATATACACTGAATTGCACATTCAGGATTACGGAATGCAAACGACAAATCGTAAATGCATGAGAACAGCTCGTGTAAATTCCAAATGAAGTATTCCTAAGACTAAGATCGTCTTTAGCCACTTCAATGCAACAGTTCAAGATGGCGCCCAAACTAAGACTGCGCAATATTTGTGTTGTTACCCAGATATCCGCAGTATTCGGTTCTATTATTGGCATGGAAAATGCCATATCCAAAACCTTTTTTGTTGCTTGAGTGAACCAACTGTCGATGTGGTCAATTTCATTCGTTTCCGGTGTGTCGGAATTTTAAATCGTACGAAAACTTGCAGGAATTTTAGTTGTCAAACAATTCTCCCGAATTCCTACCAACTCGTATTATAATCGCATAAAACGGGATAGCGTCTCCCAATCAATTTATTTCAATGCATACTAACAGTAAAAATATACTGTTCCATAGCATTAAACGTATCCACCCAAATGTTTGATAGACAAATCCGCGCTATTAACTTTAACACGCTATTCTCAAATCGAAGCGATTAGAAATTTTTTATATCATTTAGTCAAAACTAGGGTTTGAAAACGCGGTATTTTTCAGTGCGGTATGAGAAAACGTTTTTTCCCTAATCCATTTAAAAAACGTTCAAAAACGACAGAAACATTTTATACCGTTATTTTTACGTTATTTCCAACCTTCAAATTAAAATGGCAGAGAAAAAAAACGTTCTTTGAACGTTGCTTGCGTTATTTGTTGACTAAGCTATTTTGTCCGAATAGGATCGTATTGTGATAAGATTGTTCAATGACATCGACATTTTTTCAACGTATTTAACTTGAATTCAGTTAACGAAAACCAATTACAAAATAGTAAAATGTGCATTTGTTTAATTCAACGAAATAGTAAAAAAAAATTATTTTTTTGCCTAGCCATGGAAGCAAATAATCCAATTTTACGCCGCCTGTTAGAAAGACGTAAGTGAATGTTTTTTTATTTAACTTTAGGTTAATTCTTGCAGACATTGAATATTCATTACAGCTACTCATGAACTGTTCGCCTTGACATTTTACATCTCTCTAGTTCTAGCAAACACACTCACACACAGATTTATGTATTCACTGTAGGTTGATGTTCGTTCATGCTTGTTACTAGAGTTGTTCACGAACATGAATTGTTCGTGTTCGTTCGAAATTTAATCGAACACGAACGAACTCGAACAATATTTTCTTTATCTCGAACTAGAGCTGTCCACTGAACCGAACTGTTCATGTTCGTTCGAGTTCGTTCGAATTTTAACCGAACATGAACGAACATGAACGAACATGAACACACAAAATGTTTCCGAACGTTGTTCAATTAATTCAACTGGTTCATAAATGCGATCTGTTCCTGTTCGTTCAAATTCTAAACACCTGACGCCATCTATACGATTTATCAACGTATGAATTTCTTGCATGAAAGCGATTTATCAATGTACATTGTCTATATCAACGGAAACGGCAAAAAGATACGTTTTGTCGTTTGCATTCCGTAATGGTGTATGAGCCATTCAGTGTATAAATGATAGAAATCACTTCCAATGTAACGTCGTACGATTTATGCCGTAGTCCATTAGTCGATAGTTGATGTACTTGCCCACGGCATAGAAGTCCACTTTCTCAATTTTGTTTGATATTAATTTAAATTCACACCATACTCGACTAGAGATGGCGTAAGAGACAATGAATTTCTTTGTTAAAGCGACTTCAACACTGCTTCATTTTCTGAGAAAAACAACTGAAAAATAGTTCGGTTGTATTTGAAAAATAGGAATTTTTTATATAAACAAAACCTATTCGAAATATTGTTGCTTACTTAATTGTTGTATTGAACAGTTCAATTTGGTTCAGTTAATTGAACAATATTCGAACGAACATGAACCGAACTTGAACATCTTGAACAAACTGAACTTGAACTCGAACGAACATGAACACCCTTTTTTCTCTTTCGAACAACTCGAACCGAGCCCGAACGAACATGAACATAAAAGTGAAACCATTCTCGAACATGAACGATTCATGTTCGGTTCATGAGCAGCTCTATCTCGAACAACTCGAACCGAACACGAACGAACACGAACACCAAAATTGGAACTTGAAGTGTTCGAATTTTGTTCGTAGTCCATTGCCACAAAATGAAGGCAAAAAACGCTTCACAACACAAAAAATCCAACGTTTGGTCACATCACCAAATATTTTAACTTCACCAGCCAATAATACAATACTGGTTGTACCACCACCAAAGTCAACATCTTGAGATTTAGCAATTATAAAGTTTATAATATAAACAGTGTTTTAGAAGCTGGGTGAACAATATCAACTGCTGCAAATAATCCCAGAAATTGCAGCAATTTATTCTTAATGAGAAAGCGTTAATGCGAAGTCGCTTTAGCAAAGAAATTCATGTTTCTTACGCCATCTCTACGAGTATGGTGTGAATTTAAATGAATATCAAACAAAATTGTGAAAGTTCATACAGTGGATTTTCATGCCGTGGGCAAATACATTAATGTACGATGGCATAAGTCATACGACGTTACATTGCAAACGATCTCTATCGTATATACACTGAATTACACATACACCATTACGAAATGCAAACGACAAATCGTATCTTTTTGCCGTTTTTGTTGGTATAGTCAGTATACATTGATAAATCGTATAGGTGGTGTCAGTGTCTTGAAATCAAAGCTCTCCTCTTGTAAAAACATGTGTTGAATGAATAGAAGTACAAAAATTGACAGCAAACGCCATCTAACGGCCGATTGATCTGCTGAGTTGATTTGTTCGGTCGTTCAATTGATGTTTGAATTGAACGTTCATTTGAACTTTGAACGACCGAACAAATCAACTCAGCAGACCAATCGGCCGATAGATGGAATTAAAACCCGTCATATTCTAACAAAACCTGCTCGTGCAAGTCAATGAAATTGAGATTTAATCGAACACGAACGAACACGAACATCGAAATAGGAATATTATCGAACTCGAACTGTCCGAGTTCGGTTCGTGAACAGCTCTACACATTGTGTGCAACTTTGTTGTATTTCGGTTGTCATGTAATTAAAATTGGAATTTAATAAAACAAATAATAACTGTTCATTTTTTTTTCTTTCTTTTTCGATGATGTGCACAAACAAAACAACATAGAGGGGAACAGTCGACTGGCATCAATTTTTATTTCTCAATTTATCGAAATCGACCAAGAGCAAATGAAATGATGCTGTAGTTGATATTGTGAATACAATTGCTACACACTATACTGCGTATGAATTTGTTGAATCGAATATGAAGTCATTTTTTGGCATACGCGCACAATATTTCCGATAAAATTCCGATGCGAATATCGATACACATAACGTATTCATACTCGCATTTTCTACGTGTTTAAATTCAGTCGGTCTCGCTTTCCAACAACATCCCACTTGTTTCACTCTCTCTCTCTCTCTCTCACTCTCCCTCTCCCTCTCCCTCTCCCTCTCCCTCTCCCTCTGTCCTTCTCTCTCCCTCTCCCTTTCGGATATTTGTATACAGAATTTTCGTATAAAATACATTTGCCAAATAACTCGAACGCAAAATATTCGCAAATACTGCAACATAGCAAAAACGAATCAAAAATCATTTCAAACAGAAAATTATTTGATATTTACGTGTAATAATTTCGGGTGTTTGTTGCTGTGAATCGTGCTGAATGTTAGACTGCATGCGAATAAGTACAACTGAAACGATATGATAGAATGCCAACTCACATATACATACGCCAAAGAAACTCCAAAGTATTTGGTTACTGGTTGCGTAAAAATTCAATGCCAGAATTTACAAAACGTAGTCAATGTATGTTCAACATAAATTGAACCGAAAAACGACCAATAAGTTGCATGTAACCATTTGCTGGCTTTTGGAATGGCAACCATGAGATCGATAAGAAATTTTTCAATTTGCTGATCCTGATTCAGTTACGAAATGGAATTCTTCAAATCAAATATGAACAGAGAAAGAGAGTAAGGGGGAAGGGGGGGGGGGGTTTGGTTAAGAAAAAAGGAGGATGGTTTTAGAGAGGGAAGCAAAAGCAGCAAAAAAAAAAATCGATTCACATGCACACATTTTAAAACATATTTTCATGTTATAATCGAACTCGTCGACAGGAACAAGCAAATGAAATTCCAGTTTCAATCAAAATTCATGTGGTATATTGAGATGAAAATGAAAAATTACAATTATTTTATCGACTATTATTGAAATATTACGTTGAGGATGGAACAATTTTTTTTTTGTTTGTAAAACTAATTAATGAATATATTGGAATTTGAGAATAATTTTGCGAGTATTTCGATCCAGTTTTTTTAACAGTAGCAAGTGTTTTTCATTTTTATGGACGTTTGAATTTCAAAGCACTTGAATAAAACTTTTCTGTTTCTCTCATTCTCCCATTCGCTCTTTCTCTCTCTCTCTCTCGCTCTCTCTCTCACTCTCTCACTCTCTCTCTCTCTCTCTCTCTCTCTCTCTCTCTCTCAACAAATTCGTTCCATAATTTGGCTCAACACTGACGCAAATGCTTTTTTCCGGAATTCAATGTACTAGCAATATATCAGAGGGCCATTTTTCCGCTATTAGTAATGCTTAAGCGATCCAATCTCTCGACTCCAAAATACGATGGATTCGTGCATTGAATACACGCATTTATCGATTCAACCACATAAATAAAGAACACTCTAAATATATTCGTATTTATAGATGCTTAACATTTTGCACAGGCCGGCTATCGACAAAATTATTGGGTATAGTAAAAATAAACGGTCTCTTTCCATCATCAATTGACCTTTTTTTCATTTTGAATTTGATTCAGCAATAAATTTTGACATCTCCAACTTGAAATATATATACATTCCTAACGTGTTTAAATTGAAATATAAAGAGTTAAAATAACGTACGATTTTCCTAATAGGAAATGTGGAACGGGTTTGTAAACAATGTGCAACTTGAGGGAATTAAATAATCGCAATTCATTTTAATTTCAAAAACCCTAATAAGAAAACATTTTTGCTTTGACTCAATCGACTTGAATCTATGGAAAGAGAAACGAAAGAAAAATAAACAAAGAAAATTGTTTATAAATTGCAAATTCAATTCAATTCAATATGAAATCGTTTATCGATCTATTTGAAAATTGCAAAATTTATTTCCCACAATGTCTATAAAATTTAAATCAACGGATGCCCCATCCACCATCCAATATGGTGACTTCATCAAATTTGACTTAAAATTTGAATGCGATAATAAATTGTTGGCATACTTTTACCTAAACTGACAAAAACCATGAAAGCCACATTGATCCCCTGGTGCTTTTGTCGAATACTCAAACTACAAATTGAAATGTTTGCATGCACGATGAATATCATGAAGATATGAACGCTTCCAATGGAATGTAGACTGGCATGTTTACTGTGGTTCGCATTGTTTCTAATATCAAGTATGGTTCTTTGCGAATGGCATTTTTTTTCCCATGCATTTGCCAAATTGAAATAGTTTCGGCCATATTAATTGATAACAAACAAGGGGCTATCTGCACAAACATTCATTTCGCCAAAACTTATTCATATTATGGAATTTCTCAACAGAAAAGAAAAAAATTAACAACACATAATATATATTTCTAACAAATTATTTCACTTCATATTTGCATTTGAATTTATTAGAATTTGTGGCAATGTCGAGAACAAAGAATAGAAAGTTTTCCATAATGTTTTTTTTTCTCCTTCTTTTTGGCGTAAAATCTTACGGTTAAAACGCCCATAAATTCGTGGGAAAAGAAAAACAAAGAACGGGGACTTGTTTAAACAAGTGCTTAAAGTCAATATTTTTTGAAGTAGGTCCCCGATTGCCGGTGGAATATGTATTACTTTACAAATATATGTAATTTACATTTCACTTCATCCGGGCATTCAGCATTGAAGTTATTCGTGGAATGTTTTCGAACATGAATTCAATTCGTTCTTTTTTTTCAGTTTTTTTTTTTTTTTTTTTTTTTTTAAATTCTCAGTAAATAAAATTTGAAAAATGAAAAAAAAAAAAAAAAATAAATCGCTAGAGAGTCAAGCACGTGCTAGATTGAATCATGCATTGCCAGTTCATTAGTAGCTTGTTCTATGGCTATTGATTTCGTTGTTTCTACATGAATAAATGAATAGGAAATTGTTTGGGGTGTTTTTTCCCTCCTCTGTTTGATTTCATCGACATGATTTTGTCATTTTTCATATTCGCGCGAGTGCGAGCTGCATTATTGAATTTGTTGCAGGTGTACCAAGCATTGGATATTAATTGAATAAATTTATTAAACATATTTAAGCTTGATGCATGGAATGATGGTCCGCATATTCGAGACTTTTTCGATAATATTTTAGTTTATAGACGAGGTGAAGGTTTCACTATTGTTATCGATGTATGTATGTGTTTGTGTGTGTTTGTGTGCGTCCATATAAATTTTGTTAGAAATAATTTCATCCCATATCTGTTTGGTATTTTCAACATGATAAAATATTCAAAAAATGTTTCGAAATAGCTGTACATTCCTGACAGACAGAATTTGAAAAACAAAATGAAACAAAAAAAAAAAATCTTTCTCTTTCATTCTCTCGTATACATATGAAAAGCATTTTTAAATTCGATACATATATCAAATTGTTTGCCAACATTTTATGCCCGAACAAAGGGATGAAGAAACAATGTTCATTATAAACTATGTGTATGCGTGAATATGTGAGAGTTTTTATGTATGAGAATTTGTTTCCACTTAAACGCATCACATACACATTAAACAACCGAAGAACTCAAAGCGTTAAATACATAGTCAACACACAGTTAATATGTAGCTATGGCGGGTGTATTTTTTGTTCATGTTTACTACCGTCACTGTTGCCGCCACCAAATGTAGCTGCCGTTGTTATCAATGCCAGCCTGTGTATTTTATGATGAAGTCAGAAGCAAACATATTTTCCATACCATTTCAACCACGATAAACTTTGCAATTCAATACAATGTGCACTTTGTTTGCTAGTGATGTTGCTGGTTTGATGATTAACACAAAACAAAAAAAAATGAAAAAAAAAAAAATAAATACAACACAACTGGAATAATCACATTTCAATTGAATAGAACGCTCATTTTATGGGTTGATAGAAAAGCATGTATTTTGCATGGCTGCAACCTGAGCATGCTGTGATATTAAATCTGCATGTTTTACATCTAACCAACTCGTCTACTGTTTTAACTCCCATTTCATTTGCAATCATCCACATGATCAATTTTCCAAATAGTTTGGCAATTGAAGTTGTTTTTTGGCCGTAAAACTTTTGATATTTTTCGTATTTTTCAACAATCATTTCCATCATTTACTTGCATTGTTTAGCTCTCTTAAAACTAGATTTAATTTTGACAATGTTCAGACAAAAATGACGCTTACCTATGTGTATGAAGGCAATCAGGTGGCAACATGAAAATGGAAGAAAAAAGAGAAAAATGTTAGTTAGTTGTTTCTACATTGAATCCAGCAGATTTTATAAAATATGAAATATTGAAAATGTATGAATTATATGGAAAAGTGGCGATATGACAATATCAAATTTCTGAAACAGTGTATATTATATTGTTACATATTTCCAAATTGGCTAACTAGACAAAACGTGAGACAAAAGCATTGAAAATTATTTGAAATTTTTCGAACAAAAAAACATCAATGAACAATGTAATGTGCGTCCACATTTTTTAATAATTTTCGCAACCAAAATAATTTTCAACATTCACGTGAAATCAGAATTTAATCTCATTTTTTTTGTTCTCTCAGTGCAGTCGAATGAAATTCCAGAAAATTTTTGCATATTTTCTAAAGTCAAAGATCATTCTTCCGCCGGATTTATAATGAATCGAATTTTATTTTCTCAAATTTACTTAATAATATTCGCATTGCAAAATGTTTAGCCCAACTATTATATGATATGGGTGCTTAGTCGCGGAATATATCGTTTCCATGGCAGTTCTGCGTGCAATTTTTATTTTGATATTTTGTTGGTGTAGCGTTGCTTTGTTCCATTATGAATGAAAATTCAATTCAATACCTCATTAATTTGAAATAATCAAGGCTCTTTCAATTTGTTAGTTCACACAGTTTGTGCTTGGGCTTGCGCGCGTATTGCGTACCAAACGTTCGCTATCGCATAACCAAACAAATCATAAGCTCAATAATAAAGAGAACGAGGCTTACATTAAATAGAATGAAAACGAAAACGAGAATGAAAACGAGAACGAAGAAACGAGAAGCAAAAACAAAACGCACGTTATATTTGCGAAATATTATATAATCAATTTTCATGCATAGGATCATTTTAGGCGCACACATTTACACACACCATACCCGCCATACCATATATCCATGGCAGACTATATCATGTGAAAAAGCTACTTTTCAGCAAATATCTAACTGTAAGAAGGGTAGGCAATTTGATACGGCTTGTTTGTTTCTTTCTTTTCTTGCTCATCAACCAATATATATATATATATCAATACATGAACACCGCATTAATTCCATATTTTGCTACATCATATACACATGCGAATCCAATTGAGTTGAGGTGATGAAGCCCATGAGCGGTGTTAGCAACATTCTATATATTTATACTTTGCACTTATCCTGTGTGTATGACTGCGTTTGAATGGCGTGGCAGCGCAGCATAATTTAAAAGTTTTTGTGTTCATGTTTTTGGCGTCGTAAACGAAAAAGTAGTTTTGAATGTAATGCTTGTGCGTTTTCTCTCTGTTACTCTTACGCTGTCTCTTTCTTTCTTTCTTTCTTTTTTTTTCTTAAAATACTTCGTGAAAATGCTTTTCATTCACGTACTCAACAGAACAAAAATCAAACGACAACACCGCCATCGTTGGCAGCCAATGGTGTATGTCTCCATTACGTAATGAGGTCTCATACGTTAAGTGAGTGAATTCAAGCAAAACGACATTTTCATTTTGACTCAATTCCGTTTTGATTTGTTCGTTTGCGCGGAAATCACTGAACGTCAAATACAAACAATTTTCTGGGCACATTTGTTTCTATCTCTATTTTGCTTGTTCTCTTTTTCCATACCATAGTTGAGCTTATAATCATAATATCGAAGATGAAATAACAACCTAACATTTATTTCATTTCCGCCATTTCGAAATTTGTTCATTTTGTTTGTCTTTCGAGTATTTCTTCGTATGTTTGTTTGTTTTTGTTTTTTTTTCTTGTTCTCGGTGCTTGATTTGATTGGTGAATCGTGTCGATGTTGATAGGTTTACCATTTGAACACAAATCAAGGAATAATGAGACAGTTTGATTGAGAACACAACGAAACACAGGCACAAAATTGTATGAAAACACGTTCCAAAACTATTACGTTGACATTTTTTCTTTTTTTTTGCTTTTGCTCTGTTGCTTTTCACTTCTTTTTGGTCGAATTTTATTCAGAGATTGTCTGCACAACATCAGTAGCTTGAAAATAAAGAGAACATCACAACCAAAAATTGTGTAAAATTCAGTGGCAAATGGGGGATGAAAATCCGCAGAAAAAGGCGAATGCATGGAACTAAACAAATTGAAATGCTTTAAGATAAAAAGTTGTTTGTGACTTTTGGCTCTTCTGGCACAAATAATGTGAACATTGTTGTGTATTTGCGATTTGTTCTTTTCGTGCAATCCCTTCGCACGTACAGACGCTTAAAACATGGATTTATGGCAGCAGAGATATTACAAAGAAGTGAATCACAACGAGAGAAAAAAAAGAAATGTAACGGAAAAAATTAGACATACACAGGGTGAGGGAGAGGAAGAGAGAACTAAAGAAAGAGAGAGAGAGAGAGGCAAGAGAGTGAGAAGGAGGAAGAGAAGGAGGAGGAGAAAGGGTATAATGCAAGAAAATCTTCGAAAGTGGCATTTTCCGGTGCAAGACTGCTTGATATCAATTCATTTTAAAATGTACATTCAGATAGAAGTTCACTTTGTCCACCCGCCGTTCACTTCATGCACCCACCATACCAATGGCAAACAAATTTATTTGCCACTCTTCGCCTTGTGCAAAAACTTTGAATAATGTTCACTCTCATGGCACTGTAGCATAATTTGAAGTTTAGGACACATCAGCTCGGGCGACACACATCGACCGCCCATTCAACCGCTTGCCCATCCCCATTGACGACAGTAAAAATTCAGATTTGCAGATGCATTTTGCGGAAGAGCAATTCGTGTTTGTCGACTTTATGCAACAACTGCATGTACTACTTATTTCTTACAGTTCAAATGGTTTTTCAGTTTGTAGTCGTTCATTGCCATTTTGTAAAAATTTTCTTTTGAACTTACGCTTTATAAATGATTGCACTGCCAGTGGAAATAAATAGCACAAAGAACTTTCATTCATTTAAAACTGAATGCAAAGCTTCAGGATACAAAGTGGCATTCAGATGTATCGTAACAAAGTTTCTATTTCTTTTTGTTTTTTTAGAGGTGGGGAGAGGGATGAGAGGCTTATTGAATCTCCAAAGTGAATTAATGAAAATGGTTTGCTTTGTTTTAGTGAGCAGTGAGAAGTACTTGCAAAACCATCAAAAGATGCTTCTTTTGTGTGCGATAAAATTTGCAGCACAACTTTGTTATAATGAAGACCAAGCAACAATGAGGAGATTTTTTTATGTGTGTGCGTGTGTGTGTGTGTGTGTCTGTCGTGGGCAGTTTGAATATGAAAAAGAAAACAAAGTTATCAACATCAACCAAATAGCTTGGATGTATTGATTTCACATAAATGAAAATTGACTTAAATGAGATAATCCAGTGATCACAAAAACACATTGCATATACATACAGTCAGTTGTTATGTCGATGTCAGCGAAAATAATGCCGAAATATACGACAAGCAAAATTCTGACATTTGCTTCATTTCAATTTATGATGTGGTTTTCATCGCTCTGAGCAAGAAACAAAATCAAAAACCACAGCATTTGCAACAAAAAACAAAAAAAAAAGAAAAAAAAAAATAAGAAAACGAAAAGGAAAAACAATGAGATGAGAAATTGCTTCGTTGCAGATGGACGACTTTTAGCATGAAAATCAATACCATAGCCTAGAGAAAAGATTTCACATTATAAAACGAAAGCTTTTTAGACTATACTTTTGTTTATTGAGGTAAGCTAATATGAAATGCGCCTCAAGTGTTTTATTTGAATGAGTAGCGAAAACTCTCTTTGACTCTCTTTCTCTTTGCATACACTTTATGTGTCTAATACAGTTTTGTATAGTGAGTTTCGTTTTATTTTCACATATACGGGCTGACACAAACATCGAAGCATTTCTTATGCATGGCAAAATTGTGTGGTATATGTGCGTAAGTTTGTAATTTTAACGCAAGTATATAAGAAGCTTTTTTTCCCCATCTTTAGAGCACCAATTTGGTATCATAGCCAGAGCTAGTCGCAGATGGATTTTTTTCTACCATAAATTTGAACGATTTTGGTTAACCACTTTGCAAATAACTTTGAAATCAACACAAATGTGTTTGTGCATGAAATGCTTCGTAAAACATGAAACGTAAATCATAATTTGTTACGCATACAATAGACATACAAAACGACAGACTAACTGAATAAACGAGAAAAGAAACCATAAACATATTGTAATTTACGGTTGGCAAAATTTACATGCGTCTTTTTTTCATCAACCATTTGATTGTGTTGCAAGAACAGCAATATTATTGACATAGGATACTTATGTTGTAGCAGCAAAACTTGTACCAGAGATAATGTGTCGATTGTTAAAACGTCAAAAACCCGTACAATGAACACAAAAAAAGAAGAAGAAGAAGAAGAAGAAGAAGAAGAAGAACACAAGAATTTAGCTTGGGAAATGAACAGTTTTTATGGAAGCGTGAGTACCTTTGGTTATTTTCAGTTATATTCAGAAAAACAACAAGAAGAAAATATGAGATAATAAACATCACCCCAACAGAAACGAAGAGAAAAAAAAAATAACACGAAAAATTCGAAATTTATACACATTACTGAAAACATTCTGGACGTTAGCACATTTGCCGTAAGGTGTTTCATGCATCATGACGACTTAGACAACAAAATCCAAATAATTTGCTTTGCACCGCTAAAAATGGCATTCATTTTGGCACAATGAACTTAACGGTAGGCTTATGAAACTCTCTCGCTGTCTCTTTTATTCATCATAACCAAAGTATGAAAAGTGTGACTAAAGAAACAACATACCACGTCGATGGAACGATGGAAACAGAAACAACAAAAAAATAATAATTTTCTTGTCCTACGACATTTAGTTAAGCACCAGGCATAATAGCACTGGCTCCATATTCATAATGTATATTTGCCATTTTGCAAACACACATATATAATATATACACAGTCGTTGCTTCATTGGTCCTTTCATGCGCGTTGCATATGGGCTTTTCAGGTGCTCTTCGTGTGTGAATATTTCCATTTTCAAAGCTTATTTGCATGAAACTTTAATTATAACATGCGCGCGTGCCATTTACACATTTCACGTCGTTTTGTGACGTGGCTATTACATACGATATATCTTTCATTTATTCTTCATATGTATGTATGAAAGAGAGAGAGAGAGAGAGAGAGAGAGAGAGGGAGGGAGAAAGAGAAAGAGAAGTAAAGTCAACAAAACGAAGTATGAGAAGATCTTTTTGAAAATGAAGCGCATGAATAGAATACATATTTGCATACATTATCATCATCATCATCGGTAGCACTCATGGTCTGTTACTGTACATCCTGTTGTTCTGTAAGTTGGTTTTGTTCAGCATCATGCTACAGATACATTAACTACCGCATTTTGTTAACACTTGAACAATCAGAGTCCCAAATCACATACGAAAACACAAATTCAGCACCCGTAACAGCAGCAAATGATTCTCTTTATTATTTTTCCTTTTTTTTGAAATATCACATCATATCATCTTCTGTTCTACCTCTACTAATTATGCTTTTAACACTACTTTTCTATATCATCACCACACACTCATGACTAGAAGTTTAGGATAAGTGTCATCGGAATATATAACAAATAAGATGAAACCGAAGGAAAGTCATAAAAATTACGCAACCATTATTCAGACCGATTATGTTATGGATGAAGAGCAAAGAAAACCATACTCTCACTCTTTCTCTCTCTCTCTCTCTCTCTCTTTCTCTCTCTTTCTCTCTCTTTCTCTCTCTTTCTCTCTCTCTGCGTACCACGCATAAAAACATCAAATACAAATCTACGGATTGCTCTCGTAATTAGAATGTTTATGGTTTCTCTGTCACTATTTCTCTTTCGAACAGCGGTAAAAGTGACTGCCGATCTACGCGTACTTGAAATGCGTTTCAATGACTACGTGAGCAGATAAATTCAATTTCAGGCATGATTCCTCTTGTGTGCATTCTACTTATTGTTATTTGAACGTGATCCAAAGCTTTGCGTAGTAAATTTCGATGATTTCATGCACACGCATCGTGGAGAAGAAGAAGAGAAACAAAATAAAAAAAAAAGGTCAAAGATCCGGAGAATTTATTCTTAATCAGAATTCTGTTGCTATAAATTTAATATACCCAAGAGTGAATGTAGATACACACATATTGAGATTGAAATTGGCATTCATTTGCCATAAAAAGAATGAAAATCCAAATCACAGTATTCGAACAACGAACATTATCACATGCAAAGGTTTTCATTCAATTTAATTTTATAGCTCTTAGCCCTGATTTTGAAGTTGAGAGAACACAAGTGGCTTTGCCATTTTATTTTTAATGGTGCACACATTTTTATGGGAAGAAAACAACGTAACAAAAAAAAAGAAAAAGAAAAAGATCCGAGACATTCTCAGAATGTTGGAATTTTTATAATGAATATGTTTGCAGAAGGAAGCGTGAAACGAGGCTTAAGTATTTGTAGATGCTTATGCAACAAAATTCTACCGTTTCATGGAAACAAAAAAAAAAATTTGAATATGCTGCTGTTGAATTGACGAACGAGAAGGTTACACAGAGAAAGAGAAAATTGTCTTTTACGCCATTTAGTTGACAATTTGAAGCATTTTCGATGGGTCGAATTTCGTCAGACACGTTTTTGTTCCTATTTTCAATACACTTTGCATCTATCTGTATCGTTTTTTTTTTTTGTTGTATCATTTGAATTGACAAACGTCCCAATTTTATTTCCATTCCAATCGTGTAACGACAAATTTTCGTTACCAAGTGAAACCCACACACAGTCACAATGTTGAAGCATACACACACACACACACATAATTTATTACCTGAAAAATCTTTGAAACGTAAAGACCATGTAAACGTTTTATGAGATAAAATCATTGGCATCGCTTATCATTCACCACTTTCATGTGTGAACATGGAGAAAAAGAAAAAATCCATGCCATGAACACAAATCGAGATCCTTTTCACGCAGACAAAAGCCGTGTATTTGATTTTTTGACCAACGCATTATACACCGCGTATAAATACAGTGTATTTTCTCTATTTAAATTTTATCTCAAGCCCGTATCATTTCTGTGTCGTGTAAGCTGTACCATTTGTCAGTGTTTTCAAAACCATCAAAATATGAGACAAGCTTTTCAATCTGTTCCATTCGACTAACGAAAAAAAAAAAACCTATAAGCCATGGTTGTTGAATTTGATGTGTAATGCGAGTTGTTTGCAATTGGGTATAAATGCAGACAAAATATGATGAAAGAAAGCAAATGGAATGAGATATGCCGGAGAATGACGAATAGGATGGGAAAACAGAGATAGACACTGTATGAACAAACTAAAGGTATCCCTCAATTTTCACATTGATAGTTAAATGAATACAATGTGATGTGCGAGTATCTCTCTCTCTCTCTCTCTCTCTCTCTCTCTCTCTCTCTCTCTTTCTCTCTTTCCCTCTCTCTTTCTCCTCTCTCTCTCTCTCTCTCTTTCTCTCTTTCTCTCTCTCTATGTGTGTATGTCTTTGTATATCGGATACACTTTGTGTATTCTTCAGCATTATGAAAAGTGATCAACTATGTTTGCTAAGCTGAATATGCAACAGCGAACAACAGCTTTTCTATATGCTTAACCAGCTCACCAGACAGCAACAATCTACATATTTGCATGTGTGTGTGAGTGTGAGTGTGTGTATAAGTGTTTATGTGGGTGCTTTAGTGAGACGAAAGGGATTTCTCATTTTCATTAGCACGATGCAAATACAACGCGCCAAAATGAATTCATATCACAAAGATATTTTCCTAAATAAATACAATAAAATGCGCTCATATCATGCCATATCTCAAGAGCTGAAGCTTTTATACATACATTTGTCTGGCTAAAAGGCATCATGTTTACTGAACATTTCATACAAAATAGAATGAAAACAGATCGACATCATTAGCAACATCAAAGCCATAAACACTTTGTACAAAAATCCCACAATTCTGTTTGATGGCACGACGCATGTGTCTGCGCTTCAACAATTCGAACGACATACAAAGTGCTTTTTATGGATTCAAATGAAAATAAATTGCATAATTTGAGCGCCATTTATTAAAATAATTGGAAATGTGTGTGAGTGAAAGATAATGGGAATGAGAGCAAAAAAAAAAAAAAAAGAGAAAAATGCAAACCAAATGAAAATATTTCAAATAAACAAAGATTTTTGAAGCGTTTATAACCATCGCATGAATGCTCAGGTTGAAAACATAACCAACGTGTATTCATTTGTATCTGTTTAATGAAATTCTCATGGCGTTAGTCAAATGTAAACATTGGAAACCATCAGGTTTCATTTTCTCACAATCTTCGTTGTTCATCGTCACTTTCTATTTGACATTTTTTCATTAATTGCTCTTTTCTTGTTCCAATTTTTTATCGTCCTTTCTTTCCCTCTCTCGCTCTCTCCTTCTCACTCTGTCTGTTTCTCTCTCTTCTTTTTCTTTCATTTCTGCTTGCTAGAAGAAAATGGCATCATTTCAGGACACTGTACATATATATATATTTGCTTTTCGTTTCTATATGCAAGCAGAAAAAATTCTGTATCCTAACAACATTGATTCGAATTTGTGATTGTTTTGTTTCATTTTTTTTTTTTTTTTTGCAGAATCTTCGGGCTCTCTCAATTTTTGTTCCATTCTATTTCAATTTTTACTTCGTTTCTTGCAAGCTTGCACTCAATTTGGCATTGACGCGTGCTTAGGTTACGTTGCTTGGAACTAATCTAAAAAATAAACAATTTTCACAAATGTTCCATTGTTGCTGTTGCTGAATTTGTTCACTCGTTTTCTCTCCATTTTCATCAAATGTATATGGTCGTTTTCTGCTTGTCTCATTCATTGACCGTATATTTGTTTACTGTGATGCTTTGCTTTTCGTTGTAGTGAAAATAAATTTTTACTGTAAACAATCTCTAAAATCGACATACATGCGGCGCATGAAAATTCCTTAATTAAATTTTGATGACAACACAGTTATTTTGGAATTTTTCGTCTCACATCTTACAAATCTCTCTTTCTTTTTCACTCTCTGTCACTCTCTCACTCTCTCTTTTTCTCACCCTCTATCTCTCTTCTCTCTTTTTTCCTTTCCTACTTTCTCTCATTCATTTACAATCTATTCTTTTCATCATTTTGCTTCAAGTAGAAATCATTTGAATTCTGTCGAGCATATTTCAATACAATGTAAAACAGTAGGTAGCCAAGTGAAACTGACACAATAGATTTTTGTGTAGATTTGCGGTGATTCGCTTTTGGTAAAAGGATCAATATTGAATTTGTTCATCTTGTCTTGGGATTTTTCCATTGTTGTCTTGCTTAATTCTTGTGTTCATTCAACTGTCATTCACAACGTCACATTTTAATAGATCATTTTACACTTACTGCATTCATTTCGTTTTTTTTTTTCTTTCTCTGTCTCTCTCTCTCTCTCTATCTCTATCTCTCTGTATCTCTCTCTCTCTCTGTATCTCTCTCTCTTTCTATTTTCAATTTTCTATCGTGGTTACTACCGAGTTCGGTAGAATTACTATTTTATTGTCTAATGTGTATGCGTGTGTGACGACAATGCAGCGATTCTCAACAAATTAAGTAAGCATTTGGTTGAAATTAAAATACACTAGAGATGAAACAACGGTTCATGTCAACGAACGGCTAAAACTTCCATGACTTGAAATGCCAAAGTGTTGTAACAGTAATTAACTTTGGGTACAATTTTAGTACGAAGAAAATTGTGTTGACTGAAACTGAATGAGTAAATAATTAAGTGAACTTTGTCGTTTGGTCTCCCAATAAATTCGAATCCTATGTAATGCAAAAGCGTGACAAAAATGCTGTACAAATATTGGCTTTTGATTACAGTTATTGCTGTTAAAATCAGTAACTCAAATCTCTTGGGTATACCGGTTAATTGCTGACGGGCCCCATGATAAACGCAACTAAATTATCTATTAAAAAAAAAAAAATATTTACAGAATTTTGTTCTATTCAAAAAAGAGATACCGCACTCACATGATAACAGTAAATATGCAAAAGGAAAAGAAAAAACCAGCTGTTGTCAGCACAGCTTCAAAGCAAACAGCGTTTATTTCGAGATATTTTTACCATAAAATATTTAAAAGTGTCCTTTGAGCCCTTCTTCTCTGAAAAATAATTTTGCGATTGAAAAATGTGCAAAATTGAGAGAAAAAATACCGAGAGAAAAACAGAACTACGGAAATACCAAAAGACGACGAGAAACATCGAGATGAAAGACTGAAAAAAGGGCAAAATTGTGATCATCGTGAACAGAGAGTTAAATTTCAAAGAAAAAGATGTAATTTTCATATGCTTGGCACTGACATTCATGTAAAGCAAAAGAAAAAAATCAAAAAAAAAAAAAAAATAAAAAAAACTCCGAGTCAGCAGTCACATTTCATCGATGTTTCACATGCATCCCTCTACTTGTTTGTCGCATCTTTAACGTTGTCTTCATTTCGCATATTTTTTTCGTTTACATTTTTATTTTGCTTTATGTTCAGATTTCAACAAAGAGAGAAGAAAAAAATGATTCAAACCAAATGATTGGCCAACGGGTGTTCTTGCTCCATTCTATTGGATCATAAATAACTGAATAAATATCTCCATGTATGAAATAACATTCTACAAATGTGTTTGTGTTTTCTTTGCCATTTTTTGTTGCTATTGTTGTTTTGTTTCATTTTCTTCTTTTGGTTTTCTCTTAATTCAATCCATCCATCCACGTGTGGTTCCATATTATAAATATCGCAATAGCTTCAAATCATCTCACATGAATACAACTTAACACTGTATCCGTGTAATCTAATGTAATTGTATTCATGCGAAAACCATAATCTCAGTTCAATTTTATGAATGTTCCAGTTCATTTGGTGGCTTTGTTTTCATATCATTTTCGACGGATTTGGATGGTTGTTATCAGTGAATTTTGTTTTGAAATTGCTGCTTCAATTTAATTGCATTACAATTGAAAAGAGGGATAAAGGCAAAATAATCAACCATGCTTATCAGTGAAACATTTGTGAAATTCATGTATTTGGATATTTTGTAAAAAGACACACAGATGCCAATAGCTAAGCATGAATATATTGTAGAAAATGGATGTCAAGCTGATGCTCATGGAAATTTGGCTTTTTTTTTTTTGTTTTTTGTTTTTTGCCTTTTGTTTCTTTTTCTTTTGTATCAAATTTGTTTTTGTGCACACAAGTGTGCTTTGATTACACTGAATGCTAATAAATTCATTTTCAGATGGCTGGGAAAAGATGAAGGAAAGCTTGTTTTTTGTTGTTGTTGTTATGCTCTTTTAGCATCTCGCAAAAAGTGTAAATCATCATTCGAACCATATCTAACACATTAAACATATCACAACGACAAACATTCAATGCCACATTTTGAATTTTTGCACAATACAACAATTCGTAAATGCTGTAAATCACCATTGGGAATTCAGTTTCGATTTGAAAATGTCAATGCTAGCATACAATCGTATAATATGCGTAGATAGAGAAATAGAATGAAAGAAAAAAAAAAGTGTCTGCACAATGATGTAGAATTGATACATCGGTCATAGCCGCGTGTGTCTTATGATAATTTCATATCATTCAATACCAATAAGACCTACGTCAGCTACAACAAATGATCTCTGTTTCGAAAACCAACAATAAAAAAAAAGCAATGAACAAAAAATTATTACGAATTCCTACCAACAAGTTTAAACGTCGTTTGCCACACAATACGATTGCTGTGCAAATCGAATTTATTTGGCATATAAAAGATATACAGCAAATAAACACCATGTAGAGAAAACCAGAGAGAGAGAGAGAGAGAGAGAAAGAGAGAAAAAAGCGAGGATGAAAAAAAAAAGAAAAAAACATTCAGAAATTTCAAACAGCAAACAACACGTAATTGCTTATGGTGAAATGAATGGCAAGTCCTGGCGATAATTTGTATTCCGTTGTGTTGAGATATTATCATATTTGAGCATCATCTTGTGTTTGGGCTGAATGATGAAAGAACCCAAGTGTGGCTTGAGTTGAACGTATTTCTGCATATGCTTAATGATTGTACGATATTGGCATTTATCTCTAACTGAATGTTATTGCTGCACACATTAAGTGAGCAAAACACACACACACACACACACTCAATGCCATACATTTAAATTTCATTATCATTCCAAGTGTACCCTCCATCTCGTTCTCTAAATTATTCTCTTTCGAACATACTAAATGCTTTTAAAGCGTTCACCATTCGATTTTTGTATTTCAATCTTGTTACAATTCTGATTCTCTCTCTCTCTCTCTCTCTCTCTCTCTCCCTCTCGCTCACTCTCGTAATATTAGTTCCGGACATCACTTGCTAATTTCTGTATGAATCGAGACATTGTATGTGCATTTACCAATGAATGAAATAGAATGAGTTTTAGATTTGATTGACAGAAAAAAGGCGTGCGTGAATGATGTATTCTCAATATGTATCCGTTTTGATATAAGCGAAATAGAAAAGAATCTAAAAGAGAAGAACGAAAGAAAAATAACATCTAAGAGCAAAAAATAGAAAAATAAAGTTGAGCTAAGCTGAGCATATTGGTAGAAAAAAGCGAGCCATTTCTCTTAATATCATGCTCAATCCTATTGAATCCGTTCATAATGCATTAACACGGTTTAGCAGCAGCAATGAATACACACACACACACACACACACACACACACACACACACACACATAGATTGACGCGCCCGTACATCCTTTGGTGTCCCGGTGTAAGTGGAAATTGGATATGTTTCTTGTGTTCAACGCAAATGGAGATGTGTAGTACAGAATAGACGTTTATTTTCCTATCGTAATTTATATACAGCTCATTGTAGATGCGAGCACACAGAAAAAAAAAAAATAAAAGACGGGAAATTCAATTCCTCTCTCCATGTCGTTTGAACTTGTACGTCTGTATATATATTAATGTATCTCGAATATTGTTGAGTTTTTTTTTTCCTCATTCGATTCTTTCGCATGATTCGTTTTTGCTCATTTGTTTGTCATGCTTTTATAGGAATCTTTCTTCATATACCAAATATGCTTCCATTTCCAAAAGCCTCTGTCGTTCGGCTCATCTCAATTCACGTTACAAAAAAAGAGAAAAGAAGCGATGCGCATTCTGAGCCGATTTTGCAATTCATCCTTGCTTGTATCTTTTGATATGAACCGAACTCATGCTCTCGCTTACTTATTTTAAATTTCAATGGGCAAAACAGTAATTTCAATGATGTGTTTTTACAAAACACTAGGCGAAAACGTGTTAAATTTAACAAAAAAAAAAAAAAAAAATCAAAAAAAAAACAAACTACATCTGACACGCGCTCAATATAAAAGCCATCATGTTCTGTTAACATCGGAAGACTGGAAAATAGACTTTTGCCTTGAATTTATCGTACAAATGGCAGAAAAGTCTGAAGAAATGAAGAATACAAGCTGTACGAACAGACAAAAGCAGATTATAAAACATTTCAAATACATTGACGGTTCGCTATGGAACGGCATTCCTCTTTTTCCATCCGCCTACCTTTACTTCCCATTTAAACGGTGTCCTTTTCATTTTATCATAAAACTCAACTCTTCTCTCCGACTCTTCATGCCATCAAATTTAATGTTTTATCCCATTATTGCACGAAACAATCGCACCTTTCAATAATATAATCTACCTTGGCCACTTTTCCACACTCAGTTTTCCGCTTTTTTCGCGAGCACATCTTTTATCTTTACAAACTTTTCTCTTTATCTCTTTCACTCTTTACATCAGCATTCTTTATCTCTCTCCCTGCCCTTTCTCTCTCTCTCTCTCTCTCTCTCTCCTCCCTTTCTATCCCTCTTCCATTTGCTTTTATGCCATTTGCCAATATCGCTCGATTTTTTTTTTGCAATAATTTCAGAATTTTATCGTTAAAATCTCCATCATAATGTTAAATTTTTTATATTGCGTAATATAACTTCTCTCGTATGGCTTAACAACGGATAAGAGTATAATGGATGCGAAAACGGGACGAACGCTAACGGGTGATGAACAATGTTATGGGGTTGAAATAGATTTATGTTCAACGAGCTGTTTTCAAAAATCCTTGATAAATAAATGGAAGCACAATGTTTTTATTATCCGGTTATTGCACACTTTAGCCATTGTGAAAATGCTTTGTATTGTATTGTACTTGAATGTATTCTTTTCATTTCTTTTCGTGTCTCTTTTTTTTTTTTTTTTTTTTTTGTATTTCGGTGAATAGTCGTTATAAGATGAAGTTGACCGACTTTGTAGCCATTAGACTTATTCATCCCTTTTTCGTAATTCTTGATTTCGTGTTTTTCTTCGTTCGTTCATTCATTCATTCATTCACATAGTAATATTTTAACAAAATAAATAAATTAATTTGAATCGACAAATGCTGTAACTAAGTTTCCATAGTTTGAACAACAAACATCAATTAAGAAAGGTCACATTTGATCAAGTTTGACCATTTGACTTTTCTGAATGCTTATACTCAACAATCATCATATTGTGAATTCACATAGAGCCGATTTGCTGGACTACAATTCGTAATGTATCGTTTAAATAAATGATAAAAACATAAATTTACCATAACAAAATTAATACATTGAATGATGCTTGTTGCATCATACGGATTGACGATTTTTTTTCTTCTCTCGACTGAATAATTGATACTCAAGAACAGAAGAAAAAAAAATGGAAACATTTAATGGTTGGTTTACCGATCAGCTATCAATTTGAGGCGATAGGATAAAATGTTACATAATTAAAAACAATTTAACTTTCCCTTGAAAAGGAATTACTGTTGAATGTTTTTCTTCTTTTATTCCATAGCAGCAAAAAAAAAAAATACATCAGAATAATCGAGAGATCACTTAAAACACTTGATGTGTCTACCTCTTGCTTCTATTAAAATTTAAATGGAAGCCAAAAAGCGCGTTCACAATACAAAATTTAAAATGACGAAAGGCAACAAAAAAATGAATCTAAATTGCGATGCCACGCAATATACGGAAAAGACGGATGAGAGAAAAAAAAAAACGAATAAAGTATGAAGAGCTTAAAACAATCGACATTGGCGTATTTTTATGCGAAACTCTGCCATTTTCGTAGGCCCTTAAAGTATTCAAATACCATCGAGAGATTCCAATATTGACTGTCGCGCAATTTTCTCCATTCATCGCTTCACTTTTTGTATGGTTAGCGCTGATGTTTTGCCAAACATTTCAAAAAGTATTTTATTTACTTTTTTCATATGGCGAACGCGAAACATACGCGTGAACACTCTGTTTGTTGATATTGGTAGAGAGCAAACGGGGTACAAAACAGAAGCGAAAAAAAAAAGAAGAAGAAAAAAACAACAACATCATTTTTGATGAGATGATATCAATATTTACTCTATTCGCTTCGGTTCGGTTCGTTTTTCGCTTTTATTTTTACTGTATTCGATGTTTTCCTTCCGATATATAACATCAGACTATGGCATTGTTATTGTTTGGAATGGAATTAAAGGGAGAGCTCTATGGTAAAGGCGATATTTTGGTTTTTTGGTTGTGCTTTAATTCGTTTTGTCATTTCTCAATGATACACACACACACACACACACAATACATATTTTTGCAACAACATTCGTAATACGATCTATGTTTGTTTTAGAATAGAAATGTGAGTTTTTGTGTTGCGAATGTTTACGCCAGACATTGGTATTTCGTAATATGAAATAAGTTTCGAAAGTATACACCAAATAAATTAAACATTGAATTGATGAGAAGTAGCTAAAATACATTGCGCATGTATCAATCTTATCTCAAATAGTTGGAATTTCAAGAAAATTGAAAGAAATGCGACCCAATTGTATTTCGTTGCCTTCATACATCGTTCAAAATGTTCATGCCAAACGCACAAATACAAAAAGGTTGAGTCGTTTGTTCGTTTGCAAACAGTAACTTTGGGATTTTTTTCTTTTTTTTTTTGGGAACGTAAGCACAACACACGAAATTCCACGGGCTTTTCCCAAAGATGTGCAATTTATGAGCACCCACAACATCGAATCCAAAACCGAATTCACATCGAACTGAGGAAAAAAAAAACGAATATTTAATTTTCGTATACATCGATTCAAATATTTCGTATACATCGAGCGTAAATCCATATCGTAAATTACCCAGGCCAAATCTGAGCATGCAATTCACTTAGCATGCGAACGCAATCGAAAATATATGTGATGAACGCTCACGCTCAAGTCTCGCGCCTAAATACACACTGCAGAAAGCATATAGCATATACAAAGTACATATTATGATGACCGTCTTTATGCCATTCATTTTGGCGTCCACGTATTCGATCGTTTATCAACAAACTGAGTATACATGTAACTGAGTATACGGTTCGTTTTTTTTCTCTCACTTTGGTCGGATATTGCATTTACAAAACGATAGATACTTTTAGAAAATTTCCGGTTCTGACAGAGAACAGACGCCGAATGCGTTGCAAATTGTTGACACAAATTATTCAAATAGATCCTGGAGCGCATTAAGGCCAATCAAACAAGAGAGATAGAGAGAGAAAGAGAGAGAGAGAGAGAGAGAGAGAGAGAGAGAGAAGAAGGGAGAGAGAGAGAGCATGAGCTAGCACGAACTCGAAAAGTTATAAATTAATATGCCGTAAATTTAATTTTTGAATGAGGATTGCTGATCGTGTTGGTTTTCGGCGCACATTTCGTTCCAATTCGATATTGTCTTGTGTTCCTTTTTTTACATTATTGCCAGGCATTTTTACAGTTTTGCAACTGAATTTGGATTCGTTATAAATTCGAGTATGAGCTTAGCAAGCATTTTGGAATAATGCCAGTATGTTGAACGATACCATACTGTGTTTGCAAATTTTCATCTTTTTCCCTTTTTCTTCTTCTCTCTCACTTTCTTTCTTTCCTTTTTCTCTTCTCGCTCTTTCGTTATCTTCCTTTTCACTGATAAGAAAAGAAAAAAAAAAAAAACAAAATCTCTACATCTAATTTTTGTGAGCAAAAGTGAGAAATTTTTCCAATTTTATTTCATTAGCTAAAAGCAAGCTCAAGAATAAAGTCGAATAATGATGATTTAACGGAAGTTGTGCGAATGTTGTTTGACTTGGATGAAAAATTCCTCGGGGTCTTCAGCCATAATGAAATTTCATTGCGCGCTTGAAATCATACCAAGTTAACTTGACGCACAAAGTGCACCTAAAAGATTAACGATAGCAAATTTGATATATTTATGTGTTTGTGCAGAAATTCATATGGAAAAACCACGGTACAGTGTCAGAGTGAATAGAATAAGAGCATGAGAGAGAGGAGCGTATAATTTATTATCTTTGGCATTACTTTTTCCCTTCATTTATGCAATGTGCGTGTCTATAACATGAAGATTAACACCATTTCCATTTGTTATCAACACCATTCGATTTTGACAATTTTTTTTTTCTCTCGTTCATGTTCATTATGTCTTTTTTTTTTCTTTATTCGTGTGTTAGGAGGCATTTTTTATTTTTTGATTTTTAGAAAAGAACCGAATTATGTCTGCATCACAAAAACATTTTTAATGCGAAAAAATATGTGTGTTTATTCGCTTTTTTTCACATGGCATCAATTTTTTGTTGTTGTTGTTGTTTCCTTGGAATGTGCAATGTTCCGCTGAAAGATGACAGCATGAATAGGCGCATAAATAAAGTAATAAATTATATATATTTTTTTTTTCATTGATTATAGGACCCCATCTGCTATTGGATAACTCGCCGATCCATTTCAAAGTGAGAGAGAAAAAACAATATCATATAACAATCAATGTAGTCGAGCGTTCTGGTTTGTTTGATGTTTAAAAGCCATTTATGACAAAGTTATATATTATAATGTTCATTCAAGTCAACTTCATAAACTTTTGAAGTGACACTACTTGTTAAATTCAATGGGAATTTATGGAAATAAAATTGAAATATCTTTAATTAAAATAAAGAGCGAGAGAGAGAGAGAGAGAGAGAGAGAGAAAAGTGGGAAGGGGGCGCGAAAAAGAGAGAAATGCCAAAAAGTGCCCGAATGAGTTACCTATTTTAAGGTAGATAAATAAAATGTTGCCAATGTGCGAATATTGTAAGAAAGAAACCATTTTCATGAAATCAAACTTTCGAACGATATCGCCACAGGATGAAAATATTGTTGAGCGATATTTTCAAATGTTTGATGGGTGTTTTTATGTACTTTTACCGCTTGATTAAACCGAAAAATGCACTGGACCGAAGAACATTTATCGTGAGAATGGTCCCAATGAACGATAGTCAAGATAAAAACATTGTTTTTTTTTTCATCATAAGAGGAAAGCGGGTTAAAGAGGAAAGCGGGTTAAAAAAAAAATTCGATTGAAAGCGAAAAACTATTACTTTTGTTCGCTTTTAAACTCGCATCGAAAACTATTTGAAAAGTTGTTGGAAACTTTGTGCTTCATTGTTGCGGCCAATGTTCCTACCATTTTATCATTGCCGTGTAATATTAGTTCAAACTTGTTAAAACGAAATTGTAAATAAACACTTATTGAAAATTGAAACGATAAAAATGTCAATTTACACAGTTCATTTTACCTAAAGCAATTGAAAGACCTTTTTTTTCCCCTTCATTTTATATCACAGTGTCTACGTTGCCGCCGTTTATTTACCAATCGATAAAGAACTTTTGTGCTAATTGTTCCTTTTTTAATTAAAAAATTTCTGTAATTAAATTCCGCTGTGTATGAACTCACCGTGATCGGGCGAACAAATACATACAACAATGGTACATTGCATCGATATGGTGCCTCGTACTATTTGTATTTTTGTATTTTGTATTCGTAGTCACAGTCGTAGTCGCATTCGATTTGGAGTTCGTAATTAGCTCGAATTTCAATTTGAATAAATATACAACTTTATCAGCAATTATTTGAAAGAAGCACGAAGAAAATTTAAATTCAAAGACACTTGATAATAGACTTTGTGCTATATTTATTTTATATATTGTTGTCTCTCGTTCGTTATATGAATTTGGGTGCCCTTTGTTTTTGTTTCTCCATTTTTCGTAAGCATGAATAAAAGAAAAAACGCTCTGTTTGTTGAAATAATAGGTATGTGAGCGTCCAAGGAAGCAATCCAATTGATAATTTAATGCGAATTTACATACAACCAAAAAAGAAAAATCAAAAGAAAATAATTGAAGAGCAAACAAAAGCAGACAGACACAACATAATCAAAATGAGGGTGAAAGAATGCAAGATTTGGCATTGGATATAGAGCTTCATTCAAATTGTTGCAAACGCATCGTCTGTACAGAGAATAAAAAAAAACAAATTATCGCCGACTAAAAAATGCGATTTGCGCACAAAAACTTAATTTAAAAATGCTTCTTATTCGCTTTTCATTTTTGCATGTAAATTTTGCAACGAACAACTTCCATTAAAAGCGAAAAAAAAAACAAAAAAAACTTTTTTTTCAAACATATAAATACTTCTAGTTCTTCAGTCTACTTTTTCATTCTTTCTCTCTGTATTTCTGACGAGTGTTTCTAGCATATAAAGTTGCCAAAAGAAAATTTAATTTTTCTCTATTCGATTGTATTCGTTTTGGCTTTTTTTTTTGGCGTTCTCGAGTTTCTTTTTCGTTTTTCAATTGAAAGTCCAAATATTCACAGCGTTTTGCCGTCACTCGAAATTTTATGCAGCATTCATTTTAGAACAAAAAAAAAACAACAATCATGCAAGCGATGTTCGCTTATGAAAAATAATATTGCACTGCTAACGATAATACTTAAAAAAGAATGAAGCGAAAAAAGATAGAAAAAATGCTCGAGAAAAAAAAGCAAAAGTTCGAAGAAACTACATCAACGGACATTATGCGACGGGCGTATGTAGTCGAGCGCGAGTATGAGTGGCAAACAATCGAAGTTGAATTGATTTCGATACATTTTTCTTTGGCTTTGATAGGAAGACTATGTCGCTTGTCGCTATTGTTCTCCCATTTTTTTTGTCTCTCTCCTATGATTAAGATGAAGACGATGACAATGTCAAACTTTCAAATTGAACATAAAATAAATTAATAATAATTCGTTGATAGAAAATTAATGGGAATTCCGTGCCGAATTTTTCTCTTTTCGTTAAAAGTAAAGTTACTAGCTTATAGCTTTTGTTATAATAATTCAGTATATTGAACAATTCGAGATGAAAACAGAGCAAGAGAGAGAGAGAGAGAGAGAGAGAGAGAGAGAGAAAGAGAAAGAAAAAATTCCCTGCAGACCAAAAACTCTGAGCTACTCTTTTAATATTGATGTGACAATCGCACTTACATGTAGCTGCTAGAACATTTTATTCGTTTCAATTGCCACGTTTCGATTTGATTTTGACAACCCTTCGAAAAAACAATTCTCATCGTTTCCATGGAACTTGAAATGCCTGGCTCTTTCCGGTTGAAATCGGATTTTTCTTCTCTTTTCACATATTCGTTCTGTCGTTTTATTTGATTTTTTTTTATGCTTTTCCGCAACCTCTATTAATACTAGTTCTGTTTTCGATATGTGAATGTCATTCAGAATCAATGGAGAAACAAAGAAAAGACAACAATCAATGTTACTGTCAAGATACTACTTTGTTATAGAAAAAGCTCGAAAAAAACCGCCCTCTGCAACAAAAACTAAAACTAATGAGACATTCATGTTCCCAATATAGGATGTTTGACATTGAGAATTTATGCTGCTGAACAATGAAAATCGATTGAGTTCATCACTCAATACAATATTATTGAGTCGATCGATGGTGTCGAACAACGGTATAGATTGGATTAGCTTAGCTAGGCATCTTGTTATGTAGAAAAGATAAAACGAGGAATAAAATAAAAAAAAAAAAAAAACAACAACAACATGCTATGCGAATATGGTCCATGAAATTGTTAAATACATTTCATAATGTAATGTTTGCTCATGTGACCAGATGGTGTCGCTTTTTACATGTTACATATCACTCCCACAAGTTTAGCAATATCTTCACATCATGAATTGGTGTGTTTGCTTGTGTTTGCGGGTTGATTACTTTGCTGTTTTTGTTCGAAAATCACCGTCACTTGAAGCGTGTCGATTTTTTATTTTATTTTATCTTGAAAAGCTGTCTAAAGTGGCTAACTGAGATAGGAAAACCGCACAAAGATGGAAAAGAATCAAGCCACTGCCAATAATGGTCAAAATGAAATTGACATTGGTTCAGACTTGAGCATGAAATGTCCATTAAATTATTGCAAATGAATTTGAATGAATCAACGGGTAAGTTTGATAGCTGTGGTTGATAGAAAAAAACAAATCAACAATTATTTATTGCTTAAACGAGACAAAAAAAAGGGGCAAAATACGGAACTAATCAGCGAAATATAGATTTCTTTTGTTGTAGGTTTTGAAAAATAAATGAAAAAAAAGTCTACATTGTAAAAATCGAATAGAAATTTGTTCCACTTTCCGATTAAAATCCATTTGTCGTAATAGATGAAAAAAAAAAAGAAATTCTTGTGCAAATATTCCAATTTGAGTCATATCTTTTTCATGAGCTTAAGCTTATTTGTTATCTTATTTACGCCATGACAGAACACAACTATTTGTATACAAAGCAGCACTAATAAAAAGAAACAAGTTTCTCCATTTATTCTCCCTTTGCTTGTTATTGTAATGCATGTTCACCCGCCCCATACATAGTAAAAGAAATCATTTTTATCAGCGCTAAGGAGAGAAAATCAAGTTGGAAAAATTACGAAGAATTTATCTCGAAGTAGCAATGTGTCCGTGGTAACAATATCGCCTATTGTTAATACGTCTTTTTCATTGAAACTTGTACATTGACGGGAAAAAAAAGAATGTACATTTATTTTATATAAGGAAAGAAGAAGAAGAAGAAGAAAAAGAAGAGAAAAGGAGGATATCGCCTCAATGCATTATAAACATATAAGCATATTTCAAGAAGATTATATTAGAGTCTTGTCTCTATGTTGTGTATGTGTGTGTCGAACGCATAACTGTTGCTAGTCAATAGTAGAAACAACATCACTTAAAAGTTCAACCGGGCAAGACGAAAAAGAAATGGAGAAATTTTCGAAGCAAAGCATTAAACACAAATAAACAAATAGGATAAAATGGAGAGAGAGATAGAGAAAAAAAAAGTCAAAACTTGTTGGAAAACATGAAAGTAAATGGAAGTGATGAGAAAACTAAGACGTCGCATGGCGAAAGTTTGGCACAAATGAACAAAATAACATAGATAACGAGGTGAAGAGGGACCAACCGGAGGAAGAAAAATGTTCGAGAGAGTGAGAAAGAGAAGAGAAAGAGAGAGGGAGTGAGTGAGTGAATGTAATATGTGAGAGAATAATAGTTTTTATTCGAGTCAAATGCTATATGCATGAGGAAATACGAAGGAAGAAATGGAAATAATGTGTCCGCTTCCTATTATAAGCATTTGAATTTTTGCAATACAAAACTCTCTTGCTGTGCACATTTTATTTATTCAGGACGATGTAAGTTTGCGTTTTGGTAAAACAGCATCAGTTTGAATATATTCGCATGAATATGAAACTATCGTCACTATATTGTGGAAACATTGTTGGCTGATGAAAGGTGATGCAAACACAAACACATATGATTGTAAATTTTGATATTCATAAATGGGTGTTGGCGTGTGTTTTTTTTTTTTTTTGTTGCTCTCCCACTCTTTCGAACAACCAACAACATTAAGTATATTAAGCAGACGAGTAGAAAATGTTATGCAAATTGAAGTTCGAATAAAAGTCGTTCCATTTAAGTAAACAATTTTCATTAGGAATCCTTTTAACTTGATGGATTCTATTTGTGATCAACAGGAATGCTGAGTGGATTCTTTAAAAGGATAAAATTAATATGTCGTTTGGATTGATGAAATTTCGTTAACCATTTTCAAAACGAAGCGTTTTTCCTAATAAGAAAGAATCGATTTGATCATTGACTTCCGAAAAAATAAAAGAAACGAAGAGAAAATGACCCAAATCAGTATTCCCCACATAATACAGACCAACATATTGTCCTGTTGTGTCATCGGTAATTCCAAGACCTGTTGTATAACGATTATTCGTTATCATTCCATTTACATTTATCCAATCGCTTTGACGATAACAAATTTCGACCGAAACGAAAATGGGACTCTCTCTCTCTCTCTCTCTCTCTCTCTCTCTCTCTCTATGTGTGTGTGTTTTGTGTTATCAAAATCTGTTAGTTTGGGTCTGTTTTCATTTGATTTATTGCTAGGCACGTTATACGAATAACAATCTAACTTGAAACAGAAATTCCCAAGAAAAGATAATGTGAGTGTATGCAAGCATATAACAAAAGTCAGACCAATTTAACATACAAGTTTTCAGTGAAAATGTGATAAACGTTCAGCTTACCAATGTGCTTTTTTACACAGATTTCAATACATTGCTATCACACAAAGTATTTCGAAAACTATTATCACTGCATCCATAATTTATGGGATTTTTTTCAAATACAGTTAACAAAAAAAAGGGGTGAAATCGGTGAGAGTATGCATACATCTTTTAACCATGCGAATGACAACTTACATAACTTCAATGAACAATGTTGTGATGAGATAAAAATATCTTTTCTAAAGAAAATTGAAACGAATTTCTCAATTTTATCGCCAATTGGTGTAAACTAGATTATTTCTTCATTCTTATTGAGTTTGTTACCAAATAATTCGAATTTTCTTTCAAAACCAAGTTCACAAACATATGTCAGTTGTAATGCTATTTATCATTTTATATCATTGATAATCCATTATCATTCATTCATTTTTCATTCATTCTTTTCAAAATTGCTTGAATAATATTTTCTATTTTTAACATTTTCCATTTTTCTAAAGTTTCAGTATTTTGCTCCATTTGGAAAAGCGTATTAAATAGCAGTAGAAGCTTGACTGAAATGAATCGTTACAATTTTTTCACATTTAAAACCATTTCGAAGAAAATGTATACTCGAGAAATATCGTTAAAAGAAAATATGCTCATTCAAAAATCCAAGACATTGAACTTTGGAATAAATTGTGGACTTGTTTACGGAATATCTAAAGTCATTATTGGCATTCGCATTTTGGATACAGTTTAATATACAGGCTCTCAACAGACCACCTAAACTACAATTCAATCAATATGACTTTTCAATTTTTCAAAAAATTCAACGAGTTTTCAATTAAAATACATTAGAAAGATATGAAATGGAACAAAAAGATTCATTTATTTTTCTTTTGTGCAATTTAAAAAAAAAAAGTTCTGTTGGAAATTCTTTTTCTGAATTTTCATTTACTACGAATTTACTTTCTTATTTCACATTTATTATTTATTTTACGCTACAAATGCTGACTTCGTGACTTTATTTCTCATAAATGTGCGCTTTGATACGATCGATAGCAATTTTGTGTTCAAAATATTCACACAAACACATTCTTATATATAAAATGAATGAATTTTATGTCATTTGTCAGAGATAAAGGAATTTTTCTCTTCTATACTTTCAGCCACCGGCATTCAGAATAATAGTTAGCAAGAGACCGATAATAGTTGATACGGTTCCCGTACGTATTCCTTAATGTGAACTAGTATCGCACGAACAAAACAAAAAAAAAAGAAAAAAAAAAAAAAAAAACAGAACGATTCTTATTGCAATAAACAAATAACCAAACTGGGCCGATCAACTTTTGCCTTATCTATATCACAAATATACAAAGTATGACGCATACGAGAAGAATCTGGTTTATCACATATTCTTGGAATGTTACGCGCCTAAAAACCATAGCAAAGCCCGTCAAATCACTGGAAAAATATATTGTTTATTTGCTGAAGCTTATGTAGCGTTCAATACCCAGTATGGAAAACGTGTAAATTGCATGAATAATTAATACGAGAATACGACAAGAGGGAAGTGAATGAGAGTGTGAGAAAGAGAAAGAGAGAGAGACAGAGCGAGAAATAAATATCTATTATTCATCGAGGCGAAACGAAAACGTCGCATAATAAATGAAGTTGATGTTCGCACGTGTAACAAGGGCAATAATTCAAGCAAAATTGTATCAATCGATACATTTGATCTATTTTATCAATAATTTGGATTGGGGTTTCACTTTGTTGAATCATGTTTTGATTTCACTTCCGTTTAATATGCTTTGAGATACGTTTCAATATTATATAAATATATTTCGCTTTTGCTGTTGGCCTTCCTGAAAATTCCAAACAAAAAGTCAGGCCAAATTCTATGTTAGCTTCAATATAAAACAAAGAATAATTGATTTCAGTTGATGCTGTGATTTGGCGAATAATGATTTTTCATTTGCCCGAAAATGACTGCAATAAAGATTAATCGATAAAATATTTTCAGATTGCTCGAACTGAATAATTCAATGGGAAATATTACCGCTTCGGATTGAATCAATCTAAAAATTTTGAGATTTGTTGTCAATTCAACACAACTTTGGCAATTAACCTATGAAGCAATTTCGTCAACTTGTTTAATATATATAACCTTGCAAATTAGAAGCTTTCATATTCAATTCGTGTGGATATACCGAATTACCTTTCAATTTTATTGACATCATACAGACACAAGTATGAAGTTATGAACTATGCAAATTAATAAACACTTTTTGGAAATTTCACTAACCCAAAAGAGAAAGAGAGAGAGAGAGAGAAAAAAAAGTTGTATTGTGGTTTTGAATCACGTAATTTCCACTCGACATTTGGAAACTTCAATGAAATGTGGTGAATACATGTTGAGTTGAAAATATCATTGTTAAATATTCACCCAGCCACAAAATCACAATTTTCCAGTGTTAGTTTATCTCGCGGTGTAATTGAATCGAATACTATGCAGAGCTTCTGGTATTAAATTTTAAGCTGATCGAGTTGTCGAGCAATTTTTTCCTATTTTAGTTTTTTTTTTTCTTCTGTAAATAGCGATTCGTTCACCATCAAACGTCAAAATGAAATATTGTGGCTTGTGGCCAAATTTAATGGAATTTCGCCCTCTTGATATGCAAAATGGTAATTTTACGCTGCCACGAATATTATGCAACGAAATGTGATATCAAATCAGCAATAAAATCCAGCTTGTAAATTGAAATGAAAAAGTGTCGAATGAGAGAGTGCAAGCAAGGGAGAGAGAAAGAGAGAGAGAGAGAGAGCAAATGCTCGCAAATCACGATAATGTAGCATCAAATAGATGAAACAATACGAGAGAGAGAGAGGGAGAGTGAGAAAGAGAGAGTGAGAAAGAGAGTGGGAAAGAGAGTGTGGCAGAGAGTGAGAGAGAGAGAGAGAGTGAAAGAAAAAAAGTAAAAATGCTTCATCGGAGTAGAAACATGCTGGCGCAAAACATTAATGCCACAACTGAACAAATTATACATTATTTGACTTATTTAAAAATAAGAGTCAATGAACTGATAAAATCTGGTGAAAATTGTTCCATAAAATGGGAAAATTATTTCTTAAAATTTATCATAATATTTATATCAGAATTATTAATCATTGTTCATTATAGAAATGGCGCGCATGCACCAAATATATATTTTTAGTTCATATTATTACACCATTGTTTATATGGTGTTGGTCCCTTTCATTATTACTAGATAATAGAGAAAAAAATGACGAAAAATAAAAACAGAATCTATGGAAATGTGTTGGGAAGTCCTTTTTCATCTAACTCATTTTGTATCGATTGTAATATGCCGCCGCCATGGGTCTTTACACAAAAATATCGCGGCAAAGTGAAATAAGCTGATAGCATCCAATTCAGTTAAACAATAGCACTTCGATGAAAAGTCGATCAACAAGCAAAGCATCATTCATTAAAATTAATATTTGTTCAGTTGAAATAAATGAAAAACAATTTTGCATCGCTGCGAAAATGAATGGTGGTGTGTTTTGCTTTTGGTCGATTTTTGCATGCAAAACTGAATGTTGAATAATAAATTTTATTTACTTTATGATTCTCACACGCAGATACTAAATATTTCGAAAACGTAGTGCGGTGCAAACTAACAAAAAAATCTTTCACAATTATAGACACTCACGAAACACACATACACACACACGCACGCACACGCACACGCACACACAGATACAATATGTACTGCGAACATTCGCGCAGAGAGCAATTTATTATTTCAATATGGAAATTTTTAATAAATAGATAAAAAAAATATTGAAATTTCAATAGAATGATAGCACAAAGACTAAAAACCAGAATTGTGGCACACGCTCAGTTTTTTAATCGAAACCAGCAAGAGTTTATTGAAACCAGATTATATATTTATATTGAATTGTGTATGATGGAAAAAAAAATTCATCATAATTCAGACTGAAACGTATTAATGGAAAGGCTATACTACGATTCATTTATTGTATAGAAAGAGTTGCATGTAAAGCAATGCTCATTCGGTGTAGGAAAAATCCGGAATTGGAAATACTCGTTCGTCGCCAATGTTCTGGTTTCATGCTATGAGAGCATATTCCATATTGAATTGTGAGTAGATTTTCATTTAGTGTCTAGCACCGATGATGACGACGGCGGCGACAGCGACAACAATGGGGCAAATGTTGGGCGAATGACAATCGCCGTGTGTGTATTTGTATTCATTTTGCACATGGAATACATGGGGTAAGCTGATGCATGAAAGAGTGAGCTTGGTAGTGAATTTTATTGAGGTTGCTTTCAAGTCTGAATTTTCGAAACGAATATAAAGGGAGCTGCATAACAAAAATGTTATGCATACAAAGATAAAACTGATAAGCTGGTAGTGTGTATAGATTCGCATTTGGATATCCATGAAAAATCGATGCATGCTAAAGATGATGTCTTATTCTTCTGTCATTTTACATTGTTCATATCCGTTATTGAACATGAAGTCAGAAAGACATTGTGATATTTCCATTACATTTCGCCCTCGTTTCACAAATGCTTTTTTCGCTCGTTTTATTTTTTTTTTTTTTTTTATCATTATTATTATTGTTGTTTTTTTTCTCTGCTGTTTTGATATGTATAAATATATAAAATGTCGAAACACTAAAAGCTTTTCGCATCAAAGTATTAAAACCTAGAGCAATGCGAATGAATAAAATAAAAAGAAGGAGGAGAAGAAGAAGAAGGAGAAGAAGAAGAAGAAGAACAAGAAGAAGAAGAAGAAGAAGAAGAAGAAGAAGAAGAAGAAGAAGAAGAAAACGAAGATGATGATGATGATGACGAAAAAGAAGGAGAAGAAGAAGAAAACGTGGCAAGCAAGAGAAAAAATCACAATGCTGCGGAAAACACATAAAAACAACAAACGAAAAACCCCGTCAGCTAATACTGTTGGCTCGTTTCATTTTATTTCTCGCAACAGGACAAACGTATTTAGACGCACATAAAAACAATGAAATCTGTTTGAAAGTAGATTGAAGCATAGAGTACGCTATTAGCAATTGGGCGTTGATGAGCAAAAACGGTGAAATGTAGCGTGGTGTGGCGACGCGCGTACACATGTACAAACAGTGTGATTAAAAGCAAAATGAACGAGTGAATCGAGCCGACGAAGCAATGTTTTTTCAATTTCATTATTCCTTGCAAATAAACACCGACCGATAGCAACAAATACATTAAAATTAACAGCTTGGCACTAATTTAAATCTGCTTGTTTATTAATAGCAAACTGGGTCGATCGCAAAGGATTTTCATATTTTATTGTAGTTCTTCTTCTTGTTTTATGCGCTTTTCTCACTTCATCCCTTCGTCCGTCCCGATCCATTCTCATTTTAGATATTAATTTCAGTTCGGTGTTATGTTTTTTTTTAATTCAGAGTTTCCCAGTATGTTATGTTAAAAAAATCATGCATTTTTCATCATCGACCACACAAAATATTGGCCATATGTTTTTGTAGCTATCTTTTTTTTTTTTTCTCTTTAATTGTGTGTATGAGTGAGCGGTTCGTTTTTTTCCCTTCATGCTTTTGTTTGTACTGTTGTCATTGTTGTCCGTGGTTGCCAATGTGATGGATATGCGGTATAAGTGTGAGATCCATTCAATAATATACACCGGCGGTTACGATGATAATATGCACTCCCTTTTTTCATGCTGAATATGCAAAACATTTTTTTTTTTTTTATTATTATTATTGTTATCATTTTTGCGATGACCAGCATCAAAACGTTTCTACACACACAAAATCGATTGGTCAATCTAGCAATATTTTCATAGAAAAGCATTTTGCTGAAAATAAACAACCATGCACAAGAAAAGATGAGATTCGAACAGTGAGAGTGAAAACGAGAGCGAGGGACTTTGGCCGAAGATAGTCCATTTTGCTTCCTTTCCATAAATTAAACTCGGAATTTAAATGAAATATATGGTGTGACCGAAAGGGAGAGAAAAAGAGAGAGAGTAACGGGTCATCAAACATCTGATATAAGCACAAAGATGACATATTTCAATTTAATGTTCGCTTGGATGTGCATCATTTGCGCTTTTCAAAATGCGAACATGGTCGCATGTAATCTGATACAAAATGTATCTAAATAAATATCACTTTATCGTGCCACAATCAGTGTACACGAAATAAACCACCCCCTCTCTCTCTCTCTCTCCCTCTCTCTCCTCACCTATCTTCATACGCAAACCAAATCGAATTGAATTGAATCGAATTGAAAAATTAATGAAACACTTAGAATGAAGAAATTAGATCGCAAATGCACATTCTGTTTACGCCTGGTAAATATTTGTCCATCAATTCGTCTCCATCGAATCGTTTATTTATTCAAAAGCCCGTTAACCGAGCGCTCGCGCAATGTTGTGTTATATTTTTGCTTTAGCGGTAGAAATTGTTTAGCAAAAATTTATTATGATGCTGGGCTCTGCTGTTGAATGTTTGTTTGGTTGCGTTTAAATTGATTTATCCGTTCGATGTGACAGTTGGTGCGAAATTTTCTCTCGTCATCTTGTAAATGTTTATATCCGTCGTTCATTATAAATTTCCGTTAGACCAGCTGCCAGCGTTAGCCTAAACATTCACATCGGTCCAATTAAATTAATTGCTCATGAATCATAACCTCATCAATAATGTGTTGCGTGCGCGCCATTTTGTTTGACTGTATAAAGAGTTTTCTTTGATTTTTAATACACTGTGTGTTGTTTGTTGTATGTTCTCCCTCTTTTCCCCCCAAAGTATGGAGACTATTTTCTGATTTGAACTTTATAATCGTAAACTCAAACAAATGTATACGATTTTCCATTTTGCATTTGCAATGCGATTCGACATAAAATAAGAATGTCGCCCTGTATGTGTGAGTTAGTCGGTGAGTTTATTTCTGTATGAAACGTGCAAAAGCTGTAAAGTGTTTACACTGTACACCACATACAAAAACAACAAAAACAACAATAAAAACATCTTCAAAGTGGCGGAATAGACTTATTATTACATATTGAGCATAGTGTTTGCATTTAAAGAACGCCAAAAGACCTGTATAATAACAGATAGATTTATATAACATAAACTTTGTTGTACAGTGAAAAACCCAATTAAACTTATAAAATCATTCTCCAAACAAAGTAAAAGCCAGGCCAAAAAGGAAAGTCATGTCAAGCCAAGCCAAGCACGCAGACTGTTTGAGCCAATTATGAACGAAATGTAGAAAATAACCGTATATTGGCCATTGAACAAAATGCTACAGAACTTTCTATGGGGAAAATCAAATTGCAGTTATTTTTTAGCGACAAAAACGAAAACAACACACCAAAGTGAAACATTATTCGGTATGTTTTTTTTTTTCCTTTTTGCCGTGCGTTCTTTACATCTTTGGTCATAAAAGTTATTCTTTTCTTTTGGCAATGGTTTTTATGTGTAATGCGCTGTACCATTTCTATATGGAGAACATTTGGAAAACGCGCTTTTTCTGATTTTGTTACTTTGATTGCGGCTTGATTTTTGCTCTTTCAACCATTCTACCATCATGTTTATGTTGTTCATTAAAAATGAGCTGGAACAATGTTTTCAATTTTTTAGATTCTTTCATCAAGTCCGAACAGAGAAATAAAACGTGGTCATGCATTAAACTGTACGAATAAGCAGAATTAGTACAAAGTTATCGAAGGTATTCGCCACAATTTTGTTTTTCATTTTCTTCTCTTAATATTTTTTTCCTCTTTTCTTTCTTTCTCTCTCTTTCTCTTTCTCTCTCTTTCTCTCTCTCTCTCTTTTTCTCTTTCTTTCCCATTTTTGGCTTGTTGAACATTGTTGCTGTATTTTTCATAAACATGATTTCTATTATCTAAAAAAACTCTTACTAGGCTTTATGCGCGCCTGTTGTTCAATACATAACACAGAGGCGGTCGCATTTAAGAAGCTTCATATCCTGAGATGTGTGCTATGCCTATTTGCTATGGGCAATTTTATGAGGCTGGGTTTTTTTTTTTCATCGATGTTATATTGCGTGCGTATATTTTGTGTGTCTTCGATAAAATGCTAAATACAAACAGCATGTAAATGTTACTTACGTTATATATATACATATATGTGCCGTATAAAAATAATGGCAATAAATTTCTAATATTATCGCTTAGCCCAATATATGTGGTGTTCAAAGGTAGAGTTTGCATAACACAAAATTCACAAACGATGAAATGAGCGACAATTTAACGATAAATAGCCTATTGGCTAAATAAAAACTAGCTCAAAATGAAAGAGTAAACTAATGTGAAAAAGAAAAATCATGTATGTGGTGATCGTCATTTCGAAAGCATGTTCAACCAATATATATTATTATATATGAGCTGGTTCACTATTTTTCTCATCTTTCATATAAAGTGGTTGTTTTTCGGTTTTTATTTTTGGTTCGGATGTTTGGTTGGCCCCCTTTTGAGCCAAACAATGTGTTCGTTATTTTCATTATGAATTTTTCAATATACGTACGTTTGTATTGTTTTTGAAGAAAGGCATGAACATGATCCCACGCTTCGGCAATATTATATATACTTTTGTATTTTAACCAGCTCTGTTGTTCAGTTATTAAATTCATTATTGAATTTCATTACATGCATCACAAACATATATTTATAGATATTATATGTTTGAGACGCTCTATTACGGATAAAATGTTCAACTTTAATGACTTTGATTTAGAGGATTTGTAGTTGCCGCATGCTGGCGTTCCCACCATGACTTACTCTTTTCATATTATACTTAAATTATACCAAAGAATGTGTCAATTGGATTTCTCCCCCCTCCCAAAAAAAAAAGGAAAGAAGTAGAAGTAGAAGAAGAAGAAAAAAATACAAGACGGAAAAAAAGGTTTACTATTCTGGGCGCCATCGATTGAAGTGTGGCTTGTGAATGTTCTTCTCATATTATACGCGCGAAAAATACATTTCCAACCGATAAGCTCAACTGATTACACATATGTGTATTCGTAAATTGTAATAAAATCGCTTTTTATTGTTATGTTGGATTTTGGCGAAAATGGGTGCAATGGGCGCTCACTTCTTCTTCATCTTCTTCGTTTTTTTTTTTAGTATTCGGTAATATACATATGTAACAAAATGAATGAATGAATAAATGAAATTTTGTGTACTTACCTTTTTCAATTGGAAATGTTCGGGTCGTAATGTTTCTGGAATTTCTTGTTCAGGTTTAACCATTTGTGGTTGAACCTGTTGTCGAAAGCCATCGAGCACACCTTTGAATGTGAACTTTTTCATTTTGTTTTGTTTCGTTTATATTATTTTATATTTGAGTAAATTTTATTTTAGTATGTTCGGATTTACTCCTTTTTTAACAGGTAATTTTTTTTACGGATCTTTTTTACTCGTTTTGGTTTTTTATTTTCTTATTTATGTGATTTTAAGCTTTAATTCTTTTTTGTGGTTTAAGAAATCTCTGTTCTGGAAAAATTAAATGAAAAATCCTTATTTAATATTGTAGATCGGTGAAGAGACAATGGATAAAAAAAAAAAAATTAGAGGGAAATTGAATTGTGTTTTCATTTATTGGGTTATAAATTGATCTCCAGTTTTCAGGGTTTTTATTTATTAATTATGAGAGCGCGATTTTGTTTTTTTTACAATTTGTATCAATTGATTTCAAATCAGGTCAAAGTACATGTCCAAAACTCAGCACAATAAATTGGAACAGTCAAAAATTAAACATAACACGAAAACAAAATTATACAAAAACTAATATACATATATATATATGTACGTAATTTTTTTTTCTTTTTTTTTTGGTCGATGGAACGCATGTGTTCTTGATTTATCGATATAGCTACACAGAACGTAAAAAGCAAAAATAAAAAAAATAAAAAAAAAAACAAAATGAATAATAACAGAAGAGAATAGGACAATAAAAATAACCGTGAAAAAGCACGCAAAAACTTATTCTCTTGTTAATTCAGTTAGCGTCGATATGCAAATATGCCAAAAATATTCTTCTGTACGCTATTTTTTTTTTCCATCAATATGTTTCCAAATTGACGTCGTACAATTTATTGAAATTCCCATAATTCGTTTCGATTGATTTGAATTTTGTTTTGCTTCATATTTCATTTCTTTTCTCGATGAATGCTCTTGATTCACACACAAAAAAATTATTATTTGGATATTTGCATATTTTTGTATTTATTTATTTTCTTTTTGGTTTCTGTTTGGCGTTGCAAATTGTAAACGTAAATTATCATTTTTTTATTACGATGCGAGCGAGCGGTTCAAATAAAATTTCAAAATATTTTATATTTATTAAAGGGATTTGATGAAAAATTTGGGTTTGAAGAATTCGTATTTTAAAATAAATTTATTTCTCGCTTTTGTAATTCACCAGTCATTTAAGAGAACAGGGTAGTTTTTTTTTTTTTTCTTCTTTTGTCTTGGAATGTGTGCCAGCCAAAAGGGCTGCTACAACACTAGCAAAAAAGCCAGCACCACACACTGAATAGCACAGTGAACACTTTCAGCATTCAAGTAAAAATAAATGAAACGTTTTTAAATCTGCGACGTTATGCACTAGAATGAAATCATGAACGAAATCAACTTGAATTTTCGACTCTGATCGACGAAAAATTTACGAACAAAAATCATTGCATCCTTGTCTTGCTTGTTGTGTATTTCGTTTGTTCGTTCGTTTCGTACGATTTTCAATTTTTCCCCAACTTGGAATTTATATGTTGATGAAAACACATGGAATGGTTTCGTTGTACGCATGCATACGTCTTTTCATCCCCTATTTTTTATCAGATGCTTCTCCTGCACATTAAGTTTGTTTTTTTTTTTTTTTTTGCTTTTTTGGTATGTTGTTGCTTCTATACTTCGTTGCTCATATACATACAAATCAGGCTTGCGTTTTCATTATTCATGTGCACACAACAATCACATCAGAAACAAAACCAAATTATATAACATTGATTGTGGTGGTTTTTTTTTTTTTTTGGGAAAAAGCGTCTTTGGCGCGGACGTTTGTGTATATATTTCTCTGTGTGTGCTTATATATGTGCGGGGCTTTTGCATTTACATTTCTTCTGTTTTCTCTACGGTATAATATATCAGTATTGGTGGCGTTTGATGATTTGCTCACTTTTTCAATAGTGCGGTGCGCACTAGTGTGAGTTTTAACATTAAATGTGATTGTTGGCTCAAAATGAAGGGAATGAAAGAAGGGAGAGACGGAGAACAAGTAGTCGCTAGAGAGAGAGCAAGAGAGATGGAGAATCACATGCGATATGGAAGCCCATTTACATTGAAAATGCTACTTTTACTGCTTTGGCATCTGTTCGTATGTTGAACGCAATTTATCGCACTTGAGTTGGTTGCTAGTTTATATTGCACACAAATACATCAACAGTAGAATATCAGCAGCAGGCGTTTCACATAGCACGTACAAAAGCTTTGTAATGCATTCGGGAATAATAATCGGTTGGATGATATGAGATGGAGATGGAGATTGAGATGGAGAGTAGTGTTTCTTTTTGCCATTTCTTTTTCTCATCATTTACTATGCTTGAAAATCACTTTACTGGCGCTAACTTATTATTATGAATATAATCAATTTTCTCATTTCATATTTATTGCAAACACAAAAAAACAAAAAAAAAAAGAAAAGATATGTTCACATGGTCTGATCAATTAGTCAGTCAGTCATCATTCATTATCAAATGTATGGCAACAACTGAATGTTGACGAACATGTGTCTAGTCTAATACATCGTCACTTATCATTTTTGTACACAAAAATGAACGAGATGGAGCGATTGCGAATTTTTGTTTGGTCGAAATATAGTGTGCATTCGACTTCCTCTTTTACACAACGTGTACGCAACACACATGTGACACACATGGTGCGCTATTTCTCGCATACAAAATTGGGAAAATTTTGGAAATGGAGCAAGCACCACACAGCACCGAAAAAGCGAGATGGACTGAAAAGTATAAGAGAACAAAAGCAAAAAAAAAGCACATATAACGAAAAGCACCGTAGAAAAGTGGCTATTGCGTTTATTTTTTTTTTTTTGCTCTTCTCTCGTGTTCATCGGTTGAAAATCGGAGTTTATGTATGCGTTTGCGCATAAAGTCAAATTTTCATCAATTCATACACGCTTCTTCATCTTTCTTTCGCATATACGCATTTTGCAATCGTTGAAAATCAAGCACCAGCGTTTTTTCTTCCCTTCTTCGGTTCAGTTTTTTTTTTTTGCTTTTCTTATTCAAAATATATAGTATATTTACGGATCAATTTGAATGTATGTGACTGAGACAGGCACATAAATTTTACATCAATGTGTGTGTATGTGACTCTTAGTTTACGTCGTAATATAGTGAAATTATACTCTTTCTCTCTCTCTCGCTCTTTCTCTCTCTCTCTCTCTCTCGCTCTCTCGCTCTCTCTCTCTCCCTCTCTCTCTCTCTCTCTTTCTCTCTCTCTCTCTTTCTCTCAGTCATTTTACTTGCAGAACATTGACGACAAATGATGGCTCACCAAATGAATGCAATACAAATGGAATTTATTTATGGATGCTCCGTCGATTCGAGCGCCACAATGAAACGAAAAGTGTTTGATTGATGATTGCACCCATATGCAATAAAATTAAATACATTATTTCATTTAATCAAGTCTCTCGATCGCTGTACTCTCTTATCATATTGTGGACACATGCATTATCAAATTATGAGTAAGTAACAAAAATTCGGATAAATAACAAACTGATGATATTCACTCGAAGTCGCATTAGCAAAGGAATTCATTGTCTCTTACGCCATCTCTACGAGTAAGATGTGAATTTGTGTCAAACAAAACTGTAAAAATTTATACAATGGACTTTCAACCCGTTGGCAAGTCTATCAACGATCGATTAATGTACTACGGCATAAGTAATGCGACGTTACATTGCATACGATCTCTCTCATATATACACTGGACCGTTACGGAATGCAAAAAGCAAATCGTAAATCTTTTTGCCGTTTCCGTTGGTATAATCAGTTTACATTGATAAATCGTATAGGTGGCGTCTTGGCATCAAAGCTCTTTACATGTAACAACATACAACGAATGCCACATTGATTCACTCTCTATCCCTTTTCGTTCTGTCTCTCTACAAATGATGGAGAATTTTTTATTCATTTAAATAATTGTTCAAAAATAGCATATGATTAATATTCTACTTGAATCGACATCATATTTTGAACTGAATTCTACGTCTGTTTCCAATGCAAATTTTTTTTTTTTTTCTACAAATGTCAACACAAACAAAAGAGAACTTTATGTAAAATCTCTTGATTATGATTCAACGCTCAATAGAAACAAATTGTAAAATTGATGATAAAAAAAAACGCACAGCAACAATTTAGCAATGACACGAGCTCAAAACTGGTTTCTTTTTTTTAAGGAGACGATCGGAACCACCCACAAATTCAATTTAAATATCGTCACTTTTTCTCTTTGTGAAAAAAGTCATTTTTTTTTTTTTTTTTTTTAGTTAGTATGGTTTCACGCTAATTATTACCGAACAAATGTTTAATTATAACAAAACGACAGGGTAGTCTTCGTTTCAATGATTTTGTAAATACTTGAATTGGTATTGAAATTTGAAAAAAAAAAACACAGAGACACACACAAAACGTTCAATAACAATATTGATAATGTGATTTAAGATATCACCTCGAAGTTCAAATTCGTCAACGCACTACGAACATTGAATTATTATTGAATAAATTAAATTACGTGTTCGTAAACAAGATAAAAAATTTACGATACGGTCGTTGATGAATTACACAGATCAATTTTTAAATTGTTTCGTTTTGCTATAATAATTTTGTGTCGTTTTGTTCTTCTTCTCAACTTTTTGTTCGTGTTTTTCTTTCCTCTACATTGATGACGATTACACAGAATTGGTCTGAATAACACTAACTAACAGCAGCATTGCGGGACTATTTTGACAGATCAATAATGAAATATAAAACGCGAATTTTTTTCTTTTTCTCTTCTCTCTTTTTCTATTTGTTTGTCGAATGAATATGTAATTGTATAAGTTGAAAACATACGTTGAAAGCACAAAACGCAACTACTGACTCTTGGTTACTTTTAATAAATTGTTTTTTTTTTTTCTCTCAATTTTTCTCTCCTCTCTTTCTATTGTTTTGTCTCTTCTTTTGGCCACCTAATGAGTGTAAGGTAGCGCAAACTAGAGTTGTATGTAGTTTTTATTTCTTTACTATTGACTACGATCAACACAATTACACACATACAATATGACACAGAAGCAGAAAATGTATCGATAAAGAAAGAAAAAAAACCATATGGAAACTATGAATGTGCTTTGCACACTTGTTTTTGCCTCGAACGTGTTGCACAAAAATTCCACTATGCTCAAAATGTAAACGTCTCGGTTTCCAGTGTATTTGTTTACACACTACAAAAACATTTACAGTATTTGACTTTGGTTGGAATACACATGTAAACAGATATATGTTTTCTGTCTCGCTTGCACTTTTATCGTTGTCTACAACTGACAATGAAATGCGATACGGTTTTTATTATAACGTAAACATCTGCAAAGTTGACGTTTTTTTTTTTGCTCTCACTGTGTATGTGTGTGGTTTTGTTTTTGTTTTGTACTAGCGCACTGTGTAGAATGGAATTGTGGATTACAAACGTCTATTCTGATTAGGGTACATTAAGCATTTCGTTGAATGTATTTAATGCGAAGTTTGCTTTTTTTTTTTTTTTTTGGTTGTTTCGTGGTAAACCAGTTAGAATGACTCTCACGTCGCGCATATCAAAACTTATTTTCAGATATTGTTTTGTCAACGAAAATGTGACAAAAGCAGAAACGTAATAAAAGACCTGTCAAACAAACACACGCTAAAACTATGACAGTCCAATTTGACATTATCATAGACCATGTACCTTCTACCTTATCGTTTGCGTTTGTGCGCTGCTCTTTCTCTTCTCTTTTTTTTTTCTTTCTTTCCTTCAATTTTTCTTTTCTCTACTTTTCTACACTGTTAAATGTATATGATTGTTTTGTTTTTCTGACATTTTGTCAGCGCAAGCGGCGATAAATTGTATTTCATATGTATTTTCAACATGATTATCTCAAATTTCAAAAGTCTAATTTGATTTGATACCTGTATTGTGGCAAATGACTGTTCTTATTTTGTTGTTGTTTTATGGTTTTTCATGTTAAAATTACAAATTGAATGGAAAAGTGATAACGAAGTTCAATGTGTTTTGTTTAAATAACGAAACTACGTGATTTTTGGAATTTTGTATTATGTGAACTCATTAACCAATAGTGTTTAATGTATAAGAAACAAAACTAAAAAAAAAAATTCTGATTTATTGCAAACACAAAATGTTTCGATTAGTTCGAAATCGTGCTATGACATTCGCCCGGCAAATGCCGCTGGCTTTTAAAAGTTTGCAATCAAAGTCGTCGAGATTAAAGTATGTTCTGGGATTTCTAATACAATTTTCAAAATTTTTAACACCAACATTTTTATTGTAATAGGTTCATTGGATCGGTTATTGTTGGCACTGGTGTTACAACATATTTTTCAGTATCATGTGTTGCATTAGAATCAAAGAAAAAATTTAATTTTAAGCAATATTTAGCCGAACCAATTACTGATGTTAAGAAATTGATGGAAAATCAAGATGATATGAAAACACGTATGGAATTGTTTATTATGAAAATTCAAACTGATTTTGTGCGCGCATTGGAAAATGAAGAAAATTTTGGCAAAAAATTCATTGTGGATCGTTGGCTTCGGAAAGAGGGTGGCGGTGGTGTAACATGTGTTTTACAAGATGGTGACGTATTTGAAAAAGCCGGCGTAAATATTTCGGTAGTATCTGGCACACTTCCAGCTGCAGCTGTACAACAAATGAGATCACGAGGCAAAAAATTGAGCGATGGCCCGTTACCATTTTTTGCAGCTGGTATTAGTGCGGTTATTCATCCCAAAAATCCAATGGTCCCAACCATTCATTTTAATTATCGATATTTTGAAGTTGATGACCTCATTTCTGGCGAAAAACAATGGTGGTTTGGTGGTGGAACTGATCTCACGCCATATTATTTTAACGAAGCAGACACCATTCATTTCCATGAAACATTAAAGGCAGCATGCGATGAGCATGATGTTACTTACTATCCAAGGTAAGATTTGTTTGGCAAAATATGTTTTTTTTTTTTTATATTTTAGTAAGTAATCATTTGTTATCGTTTGTTCAATTTCAGATTTAAAAAATGGTGTGATAAATATTTCCATATACCACACAGAGGCGAATGCCGTGGCGTTGGTGGAATATTTTTTGATGACATTGATACTCCGTCACAACAAGAAGCATTCAATTTCATATCATCGTGTGCCAAATCGGTTATTCCTTCCTATATGCCAATTGGTACTTAATTTTTTTTTTTTTTTTTTTTTTTTTGCTTCTGCTTGTGCATCGATTTTCTTATGATTTTGCTAATAAAAGCACTTTTGTTTTATTTCAAGTACGAGCTCATAAGAATGAATTCTACGGAGATCGAGAGAGACAATGGCAACTGTTGCGCCGTGGACGCTATGTTGAATTTAATTTAATTTATGATCGTGGAACAAAATTCGGTTTATATACACCTGGGGCTCGTTATGAAAGTATTTTAATGTCTTTACCTTTGTTGGCGGTGAGTGAAAGGGGGGGGGAGAAGAACAAACTTACAACTAATTAACAACTGCTTTTACCAGTTTGACTTGGCTTTTTTTTTTTAAAAAAAAATCGAAAGAGCAAAATCTGTGAAAAACTAATTGTGATTCATTCTATTCTATTAGAAATGGGAGTATATGCATGATCCACCAAAAGATTCCGAAGAAAGCAAATTACTGGAAATCTTACGCAATCCAAAAGACTGGATCCCACTGGAAGAGCCGGAAAAGGAACAATAGTATTTTGCCAAATTAGCAGATTTAGAGAATAAGAATTGGGAATGTGAATGGGAATAAAAATTGAAATATTTGGTTGGTTTTTGCTATAAAGAATTTTATTACACAAACTATTTTTTTTAAAATCAAAATAAATTATATACATTTTGAAATTTCAAATGGGTTGAAAAGTATTTTACTTTGATAATAGTTGCATGGCAAATGATTCAGCATCATCCACTGACAATTTTGATGTGATTTTTCGGATTTTATTCGACGTTGATGGTTCTTCATCGCTGACGTCATCATTTGTGATTGAATATTTACGTTTGTTCTGATTACGCATTGGTAGCTCTTCTTCTGATTCACTATCATCATCACTCGATGAATTGACTACTCGACGAGCACCAAATCCACTTTCACTCTCTGAATCGGAAACATCATCATCGTAATTTTTTTTCTTGAAAACTTTGTCGGGACTAGGCAACCATGAAAGATCTGGTCCATCGCTTTCTTCATCACTTCCGAAATCATCACGTTCTCCATCATTGTCATCATCTTGTTTTTTTGCTTTCAATTTTTTTTCTCTGTGCTTAGCTTTAACCATTTGCTTAAATCGTTCTTTATCAAATTTATCCTCTTCTTTGATCAATTCTCTAGCTTTTGAAATATCAATGCCACTTTCTGTTGATTTTTCATATTGTTTAGCCAGTTCTGATTTTAATGTATTTGTCTTTTCTAATTCATTGCCTTCTTCATCGAATTCGACTTTTTTGTTTGGTAAAATCTTCTTTTTTATCAATTTTTTCGCAAGCGCTGCTTTTGTAACAGCTTTTTTCTGTTTTTTTGCTTTGATCTCAGTCAAATCTGGTACTTCGGGCAATGTATCTTCTTCGATTTCGTGATCTCGACGTTTTATGTGCATAAAATCATCTTCTTCCTCGTCATCATCATCCGAAGACTCGTAGAATTTATTGGTATTGGGTTTTTTCATCTTTTTACTTATTCGCTCTTCGTCTGATTCCGAATCGGATTTCGATGATTTATTATCCTCTTCATTTTCATCATCTTCTTCTTCATCATCTTCTTCATCAGATTCGTCATCACTTTCTTCGTTGTCACTTTCGTCACTGTCTTTCGTCTCCAGTTGTTTAGCTAAATCATTATCATTTGATTTTTGTTTCTGTTTTTCAGCTCTCTTTTTCTCGGCAAAATATTTCACTCCTTGCAAGAATTTCACTCGCGGTGCAAACATTAATCCAAGCGACTGTGCAAATGCTTCAATGTTCAATGCTTCAACTTTAAAAATCTCTTTGTCTTTCATCAGTGCTATTGATTTAACATAATTGATAAGTGCGCGCTGCGCAGATTCTTTCAATTCTTTATTTTGAGCTAAAAACGCTTCAATTTTTGCACGTGGCGAAAACATTTTCTTTGGATCAACATGAATTTTATTTATTGGAATTTTTCGATTTGTCAATTCCTTGACCATTCCTTCTTCTTCGCTTGGCAATAAAACTAATAAACTTTCACCATGCGCTGTATTTCTTGCTGTTCTTCCGGCACGATGAATATATCTATTGAAAAAGAAGTTGATAATTCAAAAGATAGTCAAAACAAAAGTTAAAAATTAAAAATTAAAAAAAAAAAAAAAAATGATCAAATATTCATACTCATTTGGATCGGATGGTGCATCCAATTGTATTGACCAATTTACAGCTGGAATATCAAGACCTCGAGCAGCCAAATCGGTTGCTAACAGTACTGCACTCGATTTGCGGCAAAATTCATCATAAATGGCCATTCGACGATCTTGATGCAATGTGCCATACAATGCCATTACACTGACACCAGGACGAAGCTTACAAAATATCTCATAAACATATTTGACTTGTTTGCATGTTGCCATAAATACAATTGTTTTTTGTTTCAAATGATTTTTGATGAATGACCAAAGCATTGTTAATTTATCCTCTAATTCGATAACAACGTAATTTTGTTTGAGTGCAGCTGGTGTGATAACTGCTTGTTGTTCATGTGGTGCAATATAAACTGGATCACGTAGACTCAAACGGGCAAGATCTTTAACTGATCTTGTTTGCGTAGCTGAAAACAATAACGTTTGTCGTTCAAGTGGAAGATTTTCGATAATTGCATTCATTGTATCTTCAAAACCCATATCAAGACATCGATCTGCTTCGTCCAAAACTAATATTTGCATTGACGAGCAATTAAACAATGGATTTTCATCCATGTGTTGCAACAAACGACCTGGTGTACAAATAATTACATTGCATTGATCCATACGCGAACGTTCAAATTTTAAATTTTTTCCACCGATAATTAGGCCAGCCGAAAAATCATGATGGGCACCGACTTTTTTCAATGTTTCAAAAATTTGATAAGCCAATTCACGTGTTGGACTAATAATGATTGCGCCAACACCATCTTGTCGCACCCATTTCTTGACAAATAAATTCTCCATTACCGGTATTAAAAATGCCAACGTTTTACCACTCCCTGTGATTGCTGCACCGAGAATATCGCGACCTTGAAGTGCATAACCAATTGATTGGCGCTGAATTTCGGTTGGTGTTGTGAACTTACTCTTTTGCAATCCTTGTAATGTTTTCCGTGACAATGGAAAATCACTAAATTTTTCAATTTTCTTTGGGCTAATCGTTGAATACTTTTCTAATAACAATTTTATTTCAGCATCTTCACGAATGCCACCTTTTATTTTTCCTTTAAAAATTGATTTACCATCACTTTTTGTCTTCTTTTCTTGTGCATTTTTTTGATTTGGACGCTTTTTAAGTTTTTTCTTCTCCATTATTTTGTGAACTTTCTAGTTTAAACACTTTGAGACGAATATAATATTGTTGTGGTTTAAACACGCGTGTTCAAATCGTTTTGACAACATGGGAATTTTGTCTGTCTACCTGTCAAAATGTTATAGTATTGCCTGCGTTGAATTTTTTTAACTGTCACATTGTTGAAAAGTCATTAAAAATGCCGGAATAGTGACAGAAAACAAATAATAACCACATCAATAGCAAGCGAAACAGCGATTTTATTATTTTTTTTTTTTCTTATTTTCTTTGCATTCCAAATTATGTCAAATACTTTGGGCGTTCGAATGAATTCGTTTAGTGAAAGTTTTTCTGCAGAGACAGAGCAAGATGCTACATCAATTTTAACTGAATTGGATAAAGGTGAGATTCTATTGAAAATCCTTTGCAATTCAAACTGTATTTTATTGTTCCCCTTGGTTTGTAGGACTTCGTTCAACCAAAATCGGTGAACAATGTGAAGCCATCGTACGATTTCCGAAAATTTTCGAAAAATATCCATTTCCAATTTTAATTAATTCATCATTTTTAAAATTGGCCGAATTTTTTCGTGTTGGATCAAATTTATTACGTTTATGGGTGTTGAGAGTATGTCAACAAAGTGAAAAACATATCGAAAAAATCATCAATGTTGACGAATTTGTTCGACGTGTTTTCATTGTCATCCATTCAAATGATCCCATTGCCAGAGCGTTAACATTGAGAACATTGGGTGCCGTGGCTGGAGTTATCCCAGAAAAGCAACAGGTTCATCATGCAATTCGCAGGGCTCTCGATAGTCATGACATTGTTGAAATTGAAGCGGCCATTGATGCATCCGTTTCATTTGCAGCACAATCAAAGTAAAAAGAAATTTTTGTAACAAAAGTAACTTGCAGTCAATCAGTTTTAATTGAATTATTTTTTGTTTTTTTGTTTTTAAGGACATTTGCAATCAGTATGTGCTCAAAAGTGGCATCAATGATTGAATCATTACAAACACCCATTAAAATGAAATTGCAATTAATTCCGGTACTAAAACATATGCATCACGATGCCAATACTGCTGCTTTAGTGAAATCATTGTGCAGAAATCTATTACCAAAATATCCATCTGAAGATTTTGTTGTTGTCATTTTGAATTCACTCACTCAGCTATCATGTGCAACATTAGTTGATATTCCCGATCAAGTAACATTGTTATTGACCTATCTGAAGGATCCACGAAAACGTGTTCGATACTCCATTTTGCATTCGATGCGATTATTAGCATTGAAAGGAGCCTTATGGCCAAAAGGGGCTTTACAAACTCTATTGACAAAAGCCATGCATTGCAAGTGAGATAATTCAACATTGATTTTCGCCACAAATGTATAATTTGAACTCTTTTTTTTTTTTTTTTTTTTCTGTACAATTTCAGTGATTTGGGTGATGAGCAAAGTCTTGTTTTAAATGTGGTGCTAACTTTAACAGAGTGTCCAGTATCATGTCATCAACTTTTAAACGATGAACAAAATATTGTTCTTGAGCTATGCACTTCGTGTTTAGTTTTGGAGCATCATGCAGCCACCAGGTATGTATACATTTCAAATTTTATCAAATATTTTTCATGCGAAAATGATTTACAACAATTCAATGATTATATTTCAAAATTCTTTCACAGTAAGGCCCTGGGAATTTTAACTAAACTCGTCACATATTGTTACACCGAACGGATAGCGCCTCCCATAAACTATGTAAACCAAATAGATTTGCATATTGAAAGTTTGATTTATGTATCAATGGTCGATGTTAACTTGGAAAAAGAGTTAAAACACTATTTGAAATGTGGTGTCAATTTATCGCAATACAATCAAGAGTTTCGTGATCGATTTTTGTATATCGTTGGATCCCTTCTTACTGATAATTTTGGTGAGTAATTCACAAATCACTACAAAGTTGATATTTTATCAATATTTTTTTTTTCTCTTATTGTTCATTATTAGTGTATCCATCGAAGCATTTGGCTTTATTATGCGAAACTCTCGGCGCTCTTGGTTCACAGTATATGAAACAAGCCATCGATGCCTCATTTCCAATCTTAACCGATGCAAACACAATGGAAGTTGATGATGAAGATGATGTGTTTCGAACAAGAAGCGCATTCCACGAAATGTTGCCAAATCTACTTGAAAAATTGGATTCAATAGCAAATAAGCCAATTAACAAAGATCAAGTGCAAATTGTTGAAAATCTTTCGGCCGTATGTTTACAATCGATGCTTGGCTCATTTTTACCCGCTAAAGTTTTACACATTTTTGATCAAGTTTTGAAAGCAACAAATCACTGGACACAATATCGAATTGCTCGATCAGCTTCAAGGTAGAAAAAAATTCAATGAGATTTCCATAAGTTCATGTTCATTTGAAAGTATTAATTCGAAGAAAAAAAAAATTGTCACATTACAGGTATGGTCATCATTATTTAGCCGCAACAATTTACGAGAAACTCTCTTCTAATGTTTCATTGGAGAAATTGCATTTCTTTCTAAGTGGACTGAGTCAGATAGCAAAAGCAGAATGCATTCTGAGCTATGGATGTGAATATCAAACAATTGACGAGTATTATAAACAAAATGATAATCGTAATAGTGGTGCAAACAAGCTTAAGAGTAATTTAACGTTAGCTGAACGTTTAGAACGTGCTGTTTCGCTATATTGGAAAGCATTAGCTACATTAAAAGCAAGTTCATCAACAAGTCATCCATTGACATTTCAAACAGAATTTGTACGATTGCGGGGACAATTTCTCGAGGCAATGTTTAATTTGGTCATCATTAAGAATACACAAAGCATCACTCCACCACCAATCATTGCACAAACATTGGCACAAAATTCACGTGATTATTTACAAAAATTCGGTCATGTTACAAATCAATTGCGAAAAGCAGTAAAGGTAAGGAATCAAATTACCTTGAATTTTCCGAATAAATTGAAAAAAATGCGAAAAATTAAATAAAAATTCTCTTACAGATTTTGAAAACATCTGAAGATTCATATTTGAAACTGTATAAATTTGCATTTGATGCTGATCCAAGTACACTGGAGTATCTTGAAATGTATGTATAAAACTCATTTATTTGAATTAAGAAGAAAAGAAAAAAAAAAACATAATTCTTCTTTATTCCTTTCAGCACCCAGCATGCTTGTGCGCTCTTAAGCTATTCAGTCGAAACGATTTGCTTTAATCAACCATCAGAGCAACCAAATACGCCATGCGATGGATCATATCCAGAAACAAAATATCTTCTGGCCGGTTGTCGTAAAATACAAAATGAATTGACCAAATATTTGCCATCAGAGCAAAGTAATCAAAAAACAATTACAAATCGACACACCGAATTGATATTGAATCAACTTGAGATTTTAATGCAAATGCCAATTTGCATGCCACGATTTTTCTTCCAAGTTTTACAAAATACATCGATCAAACTATCATTAAGTCCACAGCCACGTGTTGCTGGTGATCCAGTTATAGTTCAACCTGGAAGTAATTTGGTCGTTAAAGTTGAAGGTGTAATTCAACATTATGCAAAAACGCCGAGTTTATATAGATCTGTGGATTCAGTACAATTGACTCTTACATCTCAGCTTGTTTCGCCAAAAAGTACTGATTTTAAAATGGCCAGCGACACAATAACATTAACACAAACTGTGAAACCGCATCGAGACTTTTTAACGGGAAATTTTATGATTCCGTTAAACAATGTACAACCAGCAGCACCTGGCCAATTTAATACAGTTGCAATGGGCGGTCAATGGCAAGTCACACTTGAAGCCTGTATCATCGATGGAAATAGTGTTGTATGGAACACTGGACCAAAAACGTAAGTCACAATATTCACTTAATAGTATTAAATCAATGAATCCCTCCCCCCTCCTCATTTATCTTCAGTATCTCAATTATTTCTTCATTTTTACAGACAACTATCGGTTCGAGTACCAGAAGAAGTGAAGAATACAGCTGGTCCCATGCGCAGATTTTAAATTCTTACTTATTAGTCTCAAATGTATACACATACAATGTCTGACAATTATGATTTGTTAAGAATTCAAAAGAGTGGAAAATTAAAATTAATATTGGAAATACACGTTTTAATTGAATATAATTTTCTTTTATTATATATTATTAGTTAGAACCTAAATAAACATTTTTGTTGTTGCTGTTGTATTATTCATTCAAATTTTGAGTATATGGGATTTGTTTAAATGTGATTCACCTTGTTGTTGCATTGATTTGTCTACTCATGCCACTAACATTACGTTTCAGGTAAATAATCTCCCAAACCAAAAAACAAACAAAAAAGAAAAACAAATATCGAATAAATTGAAATCCATTTTGAAATCTTAAATGCTAGCTTTTAAATTGTAAATAAAATGTTTATAATTGTTTTGAAAAATTTGGTTTTGTGTATTTTTGGGGTGCTCGAATATCGAGAATGTGAAATCTTCCTCTGGTCTTTACGACATTCGCAGTCGTTACTTGTGAAAAAGAATGTTTTTTTTTTTTTTTTTTTTTTTGCCTAGATTTGTGTGTGTGTGTGTTTTTTTTTCTTTTTGTTTTAGTTTATTTTGAACCGCACCAAAAATCAACGAGACCCCGAACTGTAGTATTATGCAAGGGTTGAAAGCATAAAACGAACAATCTATGATAATTTTCTGTATAAAAAATATTATTCATGTTCGGTTGAGAAAATAAGAACTGGTGATGCATTTGCATTTGCTTCAGCTATTTTAGTTAAAAAAATTAGAAGTGACAGCTTTTGTTGATTGAGTAAAAACATAAAATGCAATATTTTCTGTTGAATTTGTGTTAAAATAAGATAATTCTATCTTTGAATCGCGATTGCAATTTTTGGTTTTTATATTTTTTTTTTTTTTTCTTTTCTTTTGTTTCGTTATTTAGGCTCATTCAAATGAATCGTTTATAAACTGTTTAACACAGAATATTTCAAATACGACCGAATTAAATAATCTTCTTTCCATTTTTATCACAATTTTCCAAAAAATTTGCCTCTTCGATTTATGCCATTTCATTATATATCGCTTGTGCTTATTAAATACAATGAATGAATTAAAGTAATTTTTGCATGAGAATAAAATGAATTCGTACATTACATTACATTTGTCATTAACATTGCACAAGAAAGTTTTTTTCTTTTTTTTTTTTTTGTTTTTTTTTTTGTTTGTTTCTTAGATATAAAATAGCTCTGTTTGTTTTAAAATTAAATATTTATGGAATTGCTATCACATCACGTGATTAATCGAGGTGCATGAAGACCGTGAACTGAATCGATTGGCGGGACATGTGTTGCTCCAGTCGGTCCCCAATCATGTAAACCTCGGGAATTGGCCAAACGATGCGTTAATCGATGAGCAATACTAAATCCACCACTACCCTCAAGCTGAGTCAACACAATGATTACTTGTCTGTTTCAAAGAAAGTGAAAAAATTTTCATTGAAAAGAAATTCCAAGAAATGTTCAAAAAAAGCAAAAAAAAAAAAAAAACTGTTATGCGATGAATAAATAATAAATACCTTTGCAACGGAGGTACAGAGTCAACGGTTTTCAATTCACCACGTGTTGAAACAACATTATAACTCTCTTGACAATCACATTTCACGTGAATCCACTTATTTTCATGACGATTTTCAACCATCACCACCAAACCAGCCCAACCCTTTAAATGTTTTAACCACATTAATTTTTAATTTAATAAACTTTAGCAAATGTTTCAATTTACCTTTGTCAAATAGTAAGCTGTCATGCCTTCTCGCCCTTCGTGTCGTTGGCCTTTTGCCAATGTTAAATTGATAATTGCATCGGCTAAAATGAATTGTGGCGGAACAATTTGTTCAACTAGTAACCGTTTTGAACTATGAATGGCAAGTACACATTGTGGATATAGTGATGGATCATCTAAACCTGTATGCCAATGATTAAAAGCCAAACAAACTAACAAATAGAGATCTCTTTCAAGCATTTTATGACAACCGACAAAACCACGAACCTATGAAATTGATTGATTTTCGGTTAGTATAAAATATTTACGGAACATTTATTTATAAAAAAAAAAAAAAAGAAAAAGAAAATGAATGTGTTTCTCACTTGTCGTTTGCTATGTTCTACTAAACGTCCAACTTCTGGATTGGCAAGTGACCGCGTACGAAATATAACAACACATAAATCTAATTGTGATCGCTGTGACTTTTCTGAATTTCGTTGTCCCTCTTGGAATAGCGTGAATTCAGCTTCAGTTGGCTCGAGTACGGTGAGAAGAACGCATGATAATGAACACAATGGTTGAAGTGTGCCTTGCAAACGTACCTCATTCCAACCAGACCGCACTTTACATACAGTCAAAATACCTACGAGAATAACAAATTAAAATTAGCATCAATATTACTGAAGAAACTGCATCATATACAGTGTACAATCGAATGATAGATTTACTAATTGCACATGATTTTAGTTTGCAAACTCACGCAATGCAAACGAACGATACCAATAATCCAAGATGGATTTCTATTGAAAGTTCGAACAAGTTGATTTTCGTCACGAACACTTGATTTCTGGTGCACCGTTGCTTCGAACAAACGGCTGCACTATTTCAATGAAACATTTTGACGTTTCGTGCGTATGCAATGGCTTAAAAAGAAGAAGAAGATAAAGCAACATCGTGTAACAGACGCATCGAACTGAATCTGTTCATGAACTTCAAAACTTGTTCAAAGCCCAATGATTTGCTCAGTTTCCATAGCTATTTTACCATTTCTTTTTTCTTCTTTCTTCTTCTTTCTTTCGTTCCGCTTTAATTTTGATTTTAATTACAGCGATTTTTGCTACTATCCAAATGAAAAATGTGATTGATTTGCTGGCTACCGACATATTTTTTGATTGATATATATATTTTTTTTTCTTTTCATATGCATATTGAACATGTGCTTCCATAGACAGATTACGATAATCATTATTACTTGTTTTAAAACTTTTATTAGACCAACAAATTGGTATTTAAATTGGTCAACAAATTAATTGGCGCAAGGAAACTTTTATAGACATTCAAAGGTATTGTTTGTAGAATTTGTGACAAACAGGTATTACTGGGAACATTTTAAGAATATTGTTTAATTTGCTTAAATTGTGTATGAAATTTGTTTGGTTGTTTGTTTGTTTAAAATTAATTCAAAAATTCATGACTAAATAACCGTTTTTTTTTTTCGTTTGGCCATTCATTTGACGAATGTCAATGAAAAGAATGCAATGAAATTTTAAATGACATAAATCAAATTGATTTCATGGGTCTGTGCATTGTAAAGAAAGTATTTCACAGTGAAATTACATGTAGTTCGGTTTGACATTGTGTTGGCTTTAGGCATAAGTGAGAAATCAAACTTGTTTATACTCTTTATTTTTCGAGATCCCATTCATAGAAATGACAAAAGCAAACATTTTATTGGCAATTTTACAAACATAGCCGCAACCACAGCGTTTAATTTTAATGTGTTTGAATAGTCAAACCGCGCGTGATCTCTCATAAGAAAAATAGTCAAACTGGTGAACAATAACACCTAACGTTTATACATACATATGAAGAAAATGAGAACGGAAAATTTAAAAAAAACTTTTTCATCCAACTTTTAGCAAATGTATGTACAATATAGAATTGTTTGTACAACGGACTCGTCAATTAATGATCGGAACTTCAAAACAGAAAGCAAAAGAATGTCACAATAATCCATAGTGTTGTATTTTGAGCTGTGTGCCGCATCCAATGTCGGGCACATTCAGCGAAAAGCGGACATCAATATTAACGGTATAATACGGATTGGATTGGGTTTGAATTGGATTTATTTCAAAATCTATACACTAGAAAATCATGTTATTTATGCAAAGGGGGTTTTTTTTTTTTTTTTTTTTTTTTTTTTTTTTTTTTTTTTTTTTTTTTTTTTTTTTTTTGTTTTTTATATTTTTTTTTTTTTATAAAAAAATTTTAAGTTATCTTTTTTTTTTTTATTCTCTTTTTTTTTGAATTCAATCGACAATAAAAAGAAAAAAAAATCCATATGACACCAAACGAAATCGTGCCAAAACCAATTAATTGAATCGGTTGCATCGATATTTCCAGTTCATCGATACCTCAAACTAATTTTCATAAAATGTGGCAAAGTGTTGATTTTTTTTGGCCGGCCACTCGCGGCATAAATTCAAGTCGGCTGCTGCAAATTTTTTTTATGATTTTTTTTTTTCAAATATAAACCAATGGATGTATTAAAAACTTTGTTGCGATTTAAGTTGACTTCTATTGGCTTTTCATTTGGCATCACGTTTCCAATAATGAAATTGGAAAAGCTTGAAAATCTTATGGCTTTTTTAAAAACTGTATTTCATTCTTTTTTTTTTCATTTTTGCCACTCATTTTTTATCTCAACAAATCGTATTGTTTCTAAGTGAGTGCGTTTCGATTCGATGTGATTTATTTTTAATTAGATTTTCTTCTCTCTCTCTCTCTCTCCTCTTTTTTCTCTCTCTCTCTCTCGTTTTCCCAAAATCAAATTGACAAAATTCACATATGCTGAAAATAATGAGTCAGCCCAAATTGATGAAACACCTGACGATTGAAACACATCAACGCAATAGAATGTGTTGCATAGAGTAAAAGAAAACCAAACAAACAAATTGTACTAAGAACCAAGCCATTTTCCGCTTGTGATTTGTAAGTTATGAAATTTAAAATAAATAGAACGAATATGATTTGCGAGACGACTTTTTTTTAAAATAAAGAAAAACGAAAATTTAATGATACATTTTTAATAATAATTACCGTAAATATTTTTTTGATTGTTGTTGTTGGTTGTGTTTTTTCTTCGTTCTCTTTTGTCGTTGTTACTCACGTTGATTTTTTTTTTTTTTATAAAAACCAGTTCAAACAAAATCGTCCACCTTTATGTTGTCTTTTTTCTGGATCTGGTGATGTCTCTTCTAGTGCTTCATTCAAGAATGTACGTCTGAAACCACATAGGCCAAAGACCATTCAGTATGAAATCGACACAATTTTTGTTTGCTTATTTCTGAACTAAAAATTAGATGCGCTTATATCACGTTTTTAAGATATTGTAATGAATAACAAAGGGAGAAAATTATTTTAAAATTTATTAAATTACCTATTTTTAAACGGCAAAGGAAACGGCAAAAAGATACGATTTGTCGTTTGCATTCTGTAATGGTGTATGTGCAATTCAGTGTATATGTGATAGAGATCGCTTGCAAGGTAATTGTCGTTCAATTTATGCCGTTTTTGATGTACTTGCTTACGGCATTCAGTGCACGACTCATTTGCTATGGTATGAAAACTTTTTATGCATATAAAACGTGTATGAAAGCACCAACATGAAAGTCCACTGCGTGTGCTTTCACAATATTGTTTGATATTTATTCAATTTCACATCGCACTCGTACAGATGGCGTAAGAGGCAATGCTCATCTTTACTAATGCGACATCGTTTTAAATTATGTTTGCTCTCTCAGTCACGGTATAATGTGATTTGGATGAAAGAGTATTTGAATGGAAGAATGAAATAGGGAAACTCAAGAACTGTGTTGGAGAAGAGGAGTAAAATCGTGTGAACTGCACTTAATGTATGACAAATGTCATTAAGTTGGTTTTCAAATGAAATGCATTGAGTTGTCAATGTGCTAATGCGCTTTACAAGTAAAAAGAGATATATATTGGCAATAGTTATTTCGAATTGAACGTACTATTTCATTTATTCCTCTCGTGAATTGCAGATATTTTGTTTTATCTAAATTTCGCAAAAATCAAATTAACTGAAAAATAACAATAATTCAAGATGAGTTTACGTGAAATTAAAGATGACAAGCAATTCCAGAAAGAGCTGCAAGCCGCTGGTAATCGTTTGGTTCTGGTTGAATTTGCAGCTGCTTGGTAAGTTATTTCTAAAATAGAAATCTGAATGTGCTTGTTTAACTATTAAATATTAAAAAAGGTCTGGCCCATGCAAGGGACTGCTCAGGAATTTGAATATTTCTGAATAAATATTCACAAGTAAATTTTCTCAAAATTGATGTTCAAGCATGCAGTGAAACATCAGAAATTGAAAACATCAGCGTCATTCCAACATTTTACTTCTATAGAAATAAGGTAATTTATTTCGTAGAAAATACTAAATTGGGCTAAAACTGTATATTTTTGTAGAAAGAACTTAAAACATATCATATATTAATTTTTTTCAGACAAAAATTGATAAAGTCGAGGGTATTGATCTGGCCCTTTTGGAGGCAAAAATCGTAAAGCATTCATTCGCTAATCACGACGATGAAAATGAACTATCGTTTGGGTCGACCATTAACAGCTTGAGCAATTCCAACACATCAGATGAAACCAATTCAAGGTATAGCTTTAAATGAACTTTCATTTTTCCAATTTCAATTGTATTTTTTTTATTTTCAATTGCATTTATTAGTGTTGACTTGATTCCACCAACGTTCACACCCGATGAGCTAGGTTTGGCACTTAATTTGGATCGTGAAATAGTAGATTTTTTGAAAACTGATCCGGTCGATGAGCGTGATTCACTGATGGTTCTTAATTTCAAAGTTGGTTTTCAACATTTGGAAGATGTGGGGATAAAAAAGGCAGCAATTTTCAATGCATTGGTTGGTTTTTGTTGATTTTCATTATTTTGTATATAATACAAATTACAATAATATATTGTAAATATCATTAATAGGTGACAAGCGGTTCTCAACATGTCCACGGAAATGTGTTCAAATTTTCGACATGGGAAGAGCTGTATGCAAGAGAGCTGTTCACGAACATGAATTGTTCGTGTTCGTTCGTGTTCGTTCGAGATTTAATCGAACACGAACGAACTCGAACAATATTTTCTTTATCTCGAACAACTCGAACCGAACACGAACGAACACGAACACCAAAATTGGAACTTGAAGTGTTCGAATTTTGTTCGTAGTCCATTGCCACAAAATGAAGGCAAAAAACGCTTCACAACACAAAAAATCCAACGTTTGGTCACATCACCAAATATTTTAACTTCACCAGCCAATAATACAATACTGGTTGTACCACCACCAAAGTCAGCATCTTGAGATTTAGCAATTATAAAGTTTATAATATAAACAGTGTTTTAGAAGCTGGGTGAACAATATCAACTGCTGCAAATAATCCCAGAAATTGCAGCAATTTATTCTTAATGAGAAAGCGTTAATGCGAAGTCGCTTTAGCAAAGAAATTCATGTTTCTTACGCCATCTCTACGAGTATGGTGTGAATTTAAATGAATATCAAACAAAATTGTGATAGTTCATACAGTGGATTTTCATGCCGTGGGCAAATACATTAATGTACGATGGCATAAGTCATACGACGTTACATTGCAAACGATCTCTATCATATATACACTGAATTGCACATACACCATTACGAAATGCAAACGACAAATGGTATCTTTTTGCCGTTTCCGTTGGTATAGTCAGTATACATTGATAAATCGTATAGGTGGTGTCAGTGTCTTGAAATCAAAGCTCTCCTCTTGTAAAAACATACAACAAATGCCACATTGGTTAATGAGCATAATACTTTTATGTTGTTCATAAAAAATGCAAGTCCGAGCAGGCTTTGTTACATGTGTTGAATGAATAGAAGTACAAAAATTGACAGCAAACGCCATCTAACGGCCGATTGATCTGCTGAGTTGATTTGTTCGGTCGTTAAATTGATGTTTGAATTGAACGTTCATTTGAACTTTGAACGACCGAACAAATCAACTCAGCAGACCAATCGGCCGATAGATGGAATTAAAACCCGTCATATTCTAACAAAACCTGCTCGTGCAAGTCAATGAAATTGAGATTTAATCGAACACGAACGAACTCGAACAATATTGTTTTTATCTCGAACAACTCGAACCGAACACGAAAGAACACGAATATCGAAATAGGAACATTATCGAACTCGAACTGTCCGAGTTCGGTTCGTGAACAGCTCTAGTATGCATACTATGCATCGCATTATAATCTAAGAGCTGCAATCCCGTGGACATTTTATTCGGAAGATCCTGTTTTTGCGGATCGATGTGGAGTAAACAATAGTCCCACCATTCAAACTACAATAATAACATTTTTTTCCGAACAAAAATTGTCAACACACCCTTATGAATTCTTCAAAATTTAAAAAAAATGTGTTACATGAATCTTACAATATGATGAATATTATATAGTTTCACAGTTTTCAGTACATTTCCAATGATTTATAAGCAAATACAGTTCAAATAAATGCATTAAAATTGAAAATATTTGTTGCCATCAAAATTAAAAGAGTTGAAAAGTTCCCTTTTCCCAGAGGCATTTTTAGCATATGTGACGGATATATGAAACTTGCTGAAAATTGAATGGTGGGCGATTAAAAGGAAAATTATTCGATTTTACTTGGCCTTCTGATTGTAACTAAAGCATTTTCATTATTGTGAAGAAATTTTTTTTATTCGACTTCATTTGAAGTTGGGAATCCGCGGGTTAATGAACCAAAACTGATCGCTTTTTCTTGTAACGTATAGTATGTTTACACTACCAAATATAATATACATAACTATCATCACATAATGAAAACTAATTGTTGTTTGTTTTAAAAAAACAACACAAAAATTTGCTAGCTAGTAGAACGATTCAATAACATTCAAGTTGTTTCTATTTTGCAGTAGCCATTTAACATGTTTTCAGTTATACAAAAAGGTAATTGTTTCACCAGAGCGAAAAAAATCATATTCATCAAATGGTCAGCTCTACTTTCAAAACATCATCGTAAGCTAATTTAGCCAATCGAGGCTTACCGGAACAAAATTTTAGAACGTTCAAGTATGTGATGGCGGCCATTCGACGATTCAAGTTACTATGGCTTAGTCACCTAATTCTATGTATTGGTAACACTTCATAGAAATATGAGTGGTTCCGATGCTAACTGTAATGTTACCATTCTTTGTGTGTATACATATACGCACCATACATGCATACTAAGAAGTGGTTAGTTAAATTGGCTCCCTTTCTTCCCTTAGTGAAAATGATTCTCATGTCATGGGAAAAGTCGCAATCTGTGGTCTCTATTTTGTTGGGCCTTAAAAGACGAATCACATTCGGCATGATTTTAGAAACAGAAAATAAACTCTTTTTCGGTTGTAATGACACAATAAATAAAACACCGTCACGATCGTTAAGTGCAATAAATTCAAGGTGCTGAAAAATAATCTAACTCTGTTTTGTGGCAAAATTTTTATTTTTTTGTATAAAGTGCAAAGTCGAACCTGTCAAGTAAATGAATTTTTTTTGCAGAAATGAAAAGTGAAGAATTTTATCTCATTTGAAAAATGACAATATATTTTCGCTACCTTTTGCGTATTGGATTTTGAATACGACCGCTAAAAATAATAGTATTAGATGCACGGTGTCGAACAAAAAACACAAACGGATGATCAACTACGATACGAGGTTGCTTTAAAGCAACTTTAAATAACTGTGTGCCTGAAAAAGAACAGATTTCAAAGAACATGAGAAACTCACTGCCAATTTCGAGACCTCCTTTAGTCCCGAGAGTTCCCAACTCATCAATGCCAAAATATGCTTTATGAATGATTTTATCAACATGAAATGTTGCATTGCATCCGGAAAATTCACTTAAATCGGCATTGTCACTAAATATTTCAGTAATATTCAGCTGTAAGTTGGAAAAATAATTGATTTCCATGATGGAATAATAAAAATGATTATAAATACATACATTTTTCAAAATTGTATTTAATTCGATGTCAAAGTCAGTTTTATTCGTTTTTCTTTCAACAAATTGATTAATCATTCGTATACTGTCATTTTTTTCCCTAAAATTGAGATGTACAACTCCTGATGCAAATTTGTAACTTGCAATTTGTTGAAATTGTTCGCTGATTCCACACTTTTCCTGCACATAAACTTGGTTCACAGTGGCTATGGTATAATTGTCATCTTTTATCTTTGTATTAAAGTCATAAAACTGATTTGCAATGGCCGCTTTATTGATGCTCAAGTGCAACCCTTTTCTTATAAGACAATATAGAAATAAATATATATATTAGCGACACAATAACATTAACACAAACTGTGAAACCGCATCGAGACTTTTTAACGGGAAATTTTATGATTCTGTTAAACAATGTACAACCAGCAGCACCTGGCCAATTTAATACAGTTGCAATGGGCGGTCAATGGCAAGTCACACTTGAAGCCTGTATCATCGATGGAAATAGTGTTGTATGGAACACTGGACCAAAAACGTAAGTCACAATATTCACTTAATAGTATTAAATCAATGAATCCCTCACCCCTCCTCATTTATGTTCAGTATCTCAATTATTTCTTCATTTTTACAGACAACTATCGGTTCGAGTACCAGAAGAAGTGAAGAATACAGCTGGTCCCATGCGCAGATTTTAAATTCTTACTTATTAGTCTCAAATGTATACACATACAATGTCTGACAATTATGATTTGTTAAGAATTCAAAAGAGTGGAAAATTAAAATTAATATTGGAAATACACGTTTTAATTGAATATAATTTTCTTTTATTATATATTATTAGTTAGAACCTAAATAAACATTTTTGTTGTTGCTGTTGTATTATTCATTCAAATTTTGAGTATATGGGATTTGTTTAAATGTGATTCACCTTGTTGTTGCATTGATTTGTCTACTCATGCCACTAACATTACGTTTCAGGTAAATAATCTCCCAAACCAAAAAACAAACAAAAAAGAAAAACAAATATCGAATAAATTGAAATCCATTTTGAAATCTTAAATGCTAGCTTTTAAATTGTAAATAAAATGTTTATAATTGTTTTGAAAAATTTGGTTTTGTGTATTTTTGGGGTGCTCGAATATCGAGAATGTGAAATCTTCCTCTGGTCTTTACGACATTCGCAGTCGTTACTTGTGAAAAAGAATGTTTTTTTTTTTTTTTTTTTGCCTAGATTTGTGTGTGTGTGTGTATGTTTTTTTTTCTTTTTGTTTTAGTTTATTTTGAACCGCACCAAAAATCAACGAGACCCCGAACTGTACTATTATGCAAGGGTTGAAAGCATAAAACGAACAATCTATGATAATTTTCTGTATAAAAAATATTATTCATGTTCGGTTGAGAAAATAAGAACTGGTGATGCATTTGCATTTGCTTCAGCTATTTTAGTTAAAAAAATTAGAAGCGACAGCTTTTGTTGATTGAGTAAAAACATAAAATGCAATATTTTCTGTTGAATTTGTGTTAAAATAAGATAATTCTATCTTTGAATCGCGATTGCAATTTTTGGTTTTTATATTTTTTTTTTTTTCTTTTCTTTTGTTTCGTTATTTAGGCTCATTCAAATGAATCGTTTATAAACTGTTTAACACAGAATATTTCAAATACGACCGAATTAAATAATCTTCTTTCCATTTTTATCACAATTTTCCAAAAAATTTGCCTCTTCGATTTATGCCATTTCATTATATATCGCTTGTGCTTATTAAATACAATGAATGAATTAAAGTAATTTTTGCATGAGAATAAAATGAATTCGTACATTACATTACATTGTCATTAACATTGCACAAGAAAGTTTTTTTCTTTTTTTTTTTTTGTTTGTTTCTTAGATATAAAATAGCTCTGTTTGTTTTAAAATTAAATATTTATGGAATTGCTATCACATCACGTGATTAATCGAGGTGCATGAAGACCGTGAACTGAATCGATTGGCGGGACATGTGTTGCTCCAGTCGGTCCCCAATCATGTAAACCTCGGGAATTGGCCAAACGATGCGTTAATCGATGAGCAATACTAAATCCACCACTACCCTCAAGCTGAGTCAACACAATGATTACTTGTCTGTTTCAAAGAAAGTGAAAAAATTTTCATTGAAAAGAAATTCCAAGAAATGTTCAAAAAAAGCAAAAAAAAAAAAAAAAAAAAAACTGTTTTGCGATGAATAAATAATAAATACCTTTGCAACGGAGGTACAGAGTCAACGGTTTTCAATTCACCACGTGTTGAAACAACATTATAACTCTCTTGACAATCACATTTCACGTGAATCCACTTATTTTCATGACGATTTTCAACCATCACCACCAAACCAGCCCAACCCTTTTAAATGTTTTAACCACATTAATTTTTAATTTAATAAACTTTAGCAAATGTTTCAATTTACCTTTGTCAAATAGTAAGCTGTCATGCCTTCTCGACCTTCGTGTCGTTGGCCTTTTGCCAATGTTAAATTGATAATTGCATCGGCTAAAATGAATTGTGGCGGAACAATTTGTTCAACTAGTAACCGTTTTGAACTATGAATGGCAAGTACACATTGTGGATATAGTGATGGATCATCTAAACCTGTATGCCAATGATTAAAAGCCAAACAAACTAACAAATAGAGATCTCTTTCAAGCATTTTATGACAACCGACAAAACCACGAACCTATGAAATTGATTGATTTTCGGTTAGTATAAAATATTTACGGAACATTTATTTATAAAAAAAAAAAAAAAAAAGAAAAAGAAAATGAATGTGTTTCTCACTTGTCGTTTGCTATGTTCTACTAAACGTCCAACTTCTGGATTGGCAAGTGACCGCGTACGAAATATAACAACACATAAATCTAATTGTGATCGCTGTGACTTTTCTGAATTTCGTTGTCCCTCTTGGAATAGCGTGAATTCAGCTTCAGTTGGCTCAAGTACGGTGAGAAGAACGCATGATAATGAACACAATGGTTGAAGTGTGCCTTGCAAACGTACCTCATTCCAACCAGACCGCACTTTACATATATCGATACAGTCAAAATACCTGCGAGAATAACAAATTGAAATTAGCATCAAAGAAAAGTAATTGAATATGAATAGCAAATTAATGAATGAAACATAAATTATGCAATCCAATGCATAATTAAAAAAATACAATTTAAGCAATGAAGAAGAAATTGAAATTGTGTTATTTTTTTTCATGTTTTTCTCACTTTAAAACATCCTCAAATGATATCCAGAATACTCCTTCGCTGCCACCATGTGGCATTAAAATATCACGTAATTCATCAGTCCATAACTTTGAATCATCTGACCAATCTCCACGCCATGAATAATGGCCCCAGGGATTTCTAAAATTTGATTAAAACATTTGTTTATAGTTTTGAATTTTCAAACCAATATAAAATGGATGAACCTTAATTTTAGTAGACGATGTCCTTGAATATCTCTAACATCTAAAACAGAATATGCATGACGTGGCCTCAAACCTTTGCGCTGATATTCATCTTCATCAACTTTCATATTTCCACCACCGCAACTTGCTCCCATAAGAAATTTGACGCAGCGTGAGCTCAATAGCTGAGCCCATATTAGATCTTTATCAAGTTCATCCTCGCTTGGCATTGGCAGTGAGCTTGCTTGTAATGGTATACTTTCACATGGTGCACCCGTCAAAGTAGCAAGACCTTTAAAACACATTGAATTTTTAATTAATTTCCAAATTGAAATGAATTGAATCAATTTCAATGAATTTTAAATGAAAAAGCCAATTTAAACAAATTTCGAATTTCAAAACACGAATGAAAACAAATTAAAATTTACCTTCAATGGCACGCCCTGAAACGAGCGCTTCATAGCATCCATGAATTTTGGCAACTGCTTTTTCAATGAGTGGAACCCATAGTTGCTTTCGTTTAGCTTGTGAATACACTAAATGGCCACGTTTATCACATGGCAAGAGATCATCAACTAATACTGTTGTCCATTTACCATCTTTGCATAAACGCACCTGATAGGCGCCCTGTTGACAAATATCTTTTGTCACTAACACTTCTTTTACTAAATCTTCACGTTCGGCGAGCACAGCTAATGCAGACAATAGCCAACAATTTCCTAAAACACCTTGACAAATGTCACTTGGCAATGGTGTTCGAAAAACGGCCCACGGTGGAAATGAACCACCATCGCAATTGATTTCATGTGGTCGTCGCCATTGAACCACTGGATTTCCATCAACATTTGAACTTGGATTATAATACAGACTTTTTGGTGCTGGCGGAAATGAATCATCCACAAATGTTTCAAGATTATCTTTGCAATATTGAATGATATTTTCCCATTTTGTTCTAGCCTCACTTTCTTCTTTTCGACGTAAATTTTCCATCAGTTTACTCTCTTTTCGACTTAAATCAACCGAATTGTCACTTGTTACCGTTCCTTCGTAACGCAACGCACTCATATCATTTGATGATTTTGAACTATTTGCCAAACCACGTGGACTTGAACATATGTCACATACAACGCTAGCTGATGAATTTTCATAAGTACATGCCGGACAATGCCACACTTTAACCGGAATTGTTGTGGTTGTATTCGGTCCAACGCTATGTCTATGGTTGATATTTGTTGTTTTTCCAATCATTACGCCAGTACTGTGTCTCTGTGTTTTTGGTGAAAATAATAAATGTTTAAAGCAAATTACAAATAAAAATGTTTTTGAGGTTAAATTCAAAATGTACCTTTGGAATGGCCCCAGAAGCAGTTTTATCGTATTTTGGTGATGGGCTTCTTAACACTCGTTGAACTGGCGGTGTAAGAGTAAGTCCACCACTAATTGCATGCTGTGATGTGGATGTTCCAATGATATTTGGTCGATTTTTATTGTTTAAATTTGACACTGGCGTCGATGTATATGGACGATAATTGGTTTGTTGTCCGGAAATTTGTTTAACCGATTTGCATGCAGCACAAATCGTTGTTGACATTTCATTTTTTAATGTACAATGCGTACAAACCCAATAATGACCCTTGCGAAGCGTTAGTTCCTCAAATGTTGAGACACTTTTTAATTTTGAACCACCGCATACAACACATGTTAACACATTTGGAGTATTGACCAAAGTGCATTTTTTGCATGTCCATTCTTGCGGATAATCAACAGTGTCATCCAAATTATCATCTTCCAAATCTTGTTCAAATGTGGCCATTGGAACCTCAACAATATTATCCACTGAACGTGTAAATTTCACTGTTTCCGTTTTATTGTTAATGCTCACTTGGCTTTGATCGTCCGATGAACGGGATTCAATATCAGCATTTACAGATGGTTTATCCTTTGTCACCGTTATCAAACTTGGTTGTGTTAATGATGGCGGTGTTCTACGCAATGTACAAATATCACAAATATCAGCCCAAAGTGGATTATAACTATATGAGCATTTGGTACACGTCCACATTCTGGGTGCTGCCGTTTGTTGAGATGACGATTCTGGCGAACGATTTTGTGCTGGTTGTGTTGAACTTATACTTGAATGAGAGAGAGAGAGAGAGAGAGAGAGAGAGAGAGAGAGAAGAGAGAGAGAGAGAGAGAGAGAGAGAAACAAACAATTGTTAACTAGATGTATTTGTTGACTTTTTTGGTGAGTCGATCAACTTACATTTTGTTCGATTCCATTGGTTTTTTATTGCCTTTCCACACTTTCGTTGAGAATTCTACATTATTTGCGGGCGATATGCAATCGCTTGATTGCATGCCGTTGTTATTATTATTATTATTATTATTGTTCACGCTGTTTAAACTAGGCATTACATTGTTAAGATGTCCAACCACAACACCATTATTATTGTTACTATTACTGTTACTGTGATTATTGTTGTGCTGTGAGCATTTTGTTGATGCATACAATGATGCATCTGTTTCAATCGTTTTTGGACTGATACCAATGTAAGTGAATTTCGTTTGTTCGGGCGATCGTACCGATTGAACGGTTTGTGGTTTTGTATTTTTCGTTTTATTCATTTTGTTTACAACTGCATAAATGGGACCATTACATTCCGATTTTACACTATTTTCATAAATGTGTGTTTGTGATTTGGCTGTTCGTAGAATTTCTTTATTTGTTTGTTCAGGCGTTGTTGTTGTTGTTGTTGTTATTATTATTTGGATTCCGAAGAATTTCATAATAATTGTCGGATGACATTGGTGCTACTAAAACACCATTATTCTTTGGAATTGAACTATTTTCCATTGACCAATCGCGTACGGCAATTAAAACGCCACCATTTCGAGTAAGCGTTTGATTTTTATCATTCGTTTTAACCGCATTATTGCGTGAAAGTGTTGTAATCGTAAATCGACTTGTATCTAATGGATTTTCCAATTGATTTTTATTCAACAAAAATGTGTCATTTTGACATCGGCCTAAATTACACATTCGACATGCTTCACCAGTTGTACACATTTTCTTAACAACGGATTCACGAGCAGCCGATTTTGTTGCAAATCGTGTAAATTTATGAATTTCATGCATTGGTGTAAGTGATTTGCGTGCTGAATTGATACCATGATTTGTGGTTAGAATTGTTGTTGTCGTTGTATTTGCATTTTTCATTGTCATTGCATTTGAATTTGTAAATAAATTTGGTTTATTTACCGTAAAAATGCGTTCACCAAATAAATTTTCGGATATTTCTTGTGTTGGCATATTGGTTTCCTTAAATGCATCCACAATATTTGGTAGAGATTTATTTTCCAAATGTCGATTCAATGGGCATAAATCACCACCAACAGGTCGATAACGTGTCACTTCGTTGTATTTCACTTGTTTAATATAACAATCACCAGTTGTTGATTCAGCAGCTACCAATACGGGGCATAAATTCATTTGTCGATGCGAAAAACGATTATATCTATCAAAACCATTTAATGATGACTGATTCATAGCACCACCACTTTTCCCAATCAATTTACCGCACGATATTGAATTTGGAATTGATTTTATTTTACATTTGACATTGTTTATTGAATTCGTATCATTATTTGTAATTGATTGATCATTTCGTATGCATCCTTTTTGTAGTGTATCTTTGTAAATTGGCGCTACAATACTGACACATTCACAATTAAGACAATGCCATGTAACCGAATTATTAAGCACTTTACATGATTGGCATAACCAAAATCGTTTCAAGCTCGGCGTACTATTCGAACGCTTTAATTGTACTAAATGTTCGTGATGATCCGTGTAGTCTTCACTACTGTTTGACGATGATTCGCGTTGCGATTCGGTGGAATTGTGTTTGTGATGACTTCGCAATAAAGTTTTATAGATACGTTTCGATTTAAGTCTGAAAAATAAAAATAAAAATCGAATGAAAAATAAAAAAGAAAAAAAGAGCAAAATAGATGAGAAACAAAAATGAAACTATTTGGTTTTCCAATAAACTTGAAACATTCATGATTTTAGTTGAACAAGAAAACACTTTCTCCCATGCAATTGAGCTATATAATTGCGATGCGGCTCTAAAATCGAAATTCCCAATAAAAAATTCAGCGCTCGTTTATTTTTCAAACATATCGAAATCATAAAATTCAAGCATATTATTCATTTCTCATTTTGCATAAATTATTCTCAGATTTCGAAATATTGTGGTGTAATTAATCGATTGATTGCCGCTTTTATTTGAATTGTAATGAATATGTAATGCATTTGAATTGCAATTTATTTTCAAAGTGGGTCAACAAACTAGAATTATTTGTGCTTAAAATGTGCACAATATGCAAAATGTATCGTGATTGGGTCAAAATTGTATTAGCAGAAATACACTTTAGACAATGACACTTTTGCAAATGTGTTGATCGAACAGATTGCAACAAGCATCCACATTTTTATGTCACATATGCAAAACAGAAATTGAAATTTGATACAGAAAATCAAATTGAAACTGAATATTTCATTAAAATGAATCTGTTTTGTGTACTTTATTCACCAGTAAACTTGGATAATTAATTCATTTTGAACGTTGAGTTCATCCGTTGAATTAGTAAAGAAAAAAAAATGTGTTTAAATTGCTAGCTTTGCATTGTACGTTACAATACTTGATTTGAATTAAATACAAGCTGGAATAATAAGTGAATTGCACTTCGAAGGAAAACAAAAAACCACCGCCAAATTGTTGTTGGAACTGTATTTATGAAACTGCCAGTTTCTTAAAGTAGGTTCAATAATTTCAAAGCCAACAATTTTCTTTTGGGTGCAAAAATTGACACACTTTTCCATGTTGTTGCACTTCAAGAACCATAGACTTTTCGCTTTATTCCCCCTTCGCTTATAGTGTTTGGCACATTCACAAGTCTAGGTCAAATATGGTTTGTTTTATGTGAAACGATTTTAAAATCAATATTAAACGGAAAGCAATTTAGTTGCATACGAAATGGCATAAATATACAAAAATTGTAAAATACATATTTTTTTTTTTTTTTCATACAAAGAAAATGCATTTTTCTATATGAATCAATTCTCACCCAAAAAAAGAAAAAAAAAAGAACGAATCAAATGGCATGGAAGTGTCAGTTAAGTTATGACGCTCAGACAAAACGAAACGTTTATATCAATTTTTCACCAATAATTTTTTATAAAAGAAAGAGCAATCAAATATCGAATTATTCAACTGTACTCAGTTGATACACATCACAAACTACTCTACTTGCGCTATAATCGTTGTTTTTTTGTTCTGTTTTTGTTCTGTTTTGTTTTGTTTCGTTGCTCTATTGCCGCCGTTCAATTGTTGCAAACTCTTTTCTAATCGAAATATAATAACTCAGAGTATGAATCAATCAAATGATGAAGTGTGTGGCATAGAGCACCTTTTATTAATGGTTTCAATTAGTGTCATTTGTTTCGATATTGAAGATGTGAATGGAAACGAAAATTTTCAATGAAATTTATGTCAAGTGCTAAGAGCCATTTGCATTGTGTTATTATTATCAACAAATTGACATCAAAATCATTTATCCATTATGGTTGAGCAATATATTTATGCTTTCACACAATTGTGAAAGTGAAAATTTAATTTTCTCACCGTCACATAATCGTCATTAATATGAGAAATAATTTTTTAGGATAATTTAAAATACAATTTTGTACATATTTTGTACACAGTTGTTCGTTGTGTTCAATAATTTTTGGATTGACTATAAATTTGATTTAAATCTATTTATGCACCTTGTTTCGATTCATATAAACGATAATTAGTTGGATACGTATGTGCATGCGTCTAAATGGCACAATATATGGTCTTGGTATACTTTTTCCTCCATTCAATCCAACAACAACAAATGGAAATGGTAAATAAAAGCTTCATGAGCACGCACAAATATGTAATGTCAGCGATGGATTCTGATGGAAATGTAGCGCTGCATAAATGACATTCTTGAATTAATTTAATGCTCACTCATTCATTTTGCACATTTTCCTTCTCTCTCTCTCTCTCTTTCCCTCTTTCTCTATTTATTTATTATTTCAAAATAGGATCAAATAATACAGATAAAAACCAAATGGAAATGTACCCGTTTGAATTAATTTCAACATATCCAGGCAGTGTTTTGTCACCGTAATCAGAATTTGTTGTTGCTTTTGTCCGCTGTATTGTTGAATTTATGGTATGGTCTGTTGTTGGGCTGTCATTTTCGCATCCATCGTCATATTCATCGGGTGACGCCAAATAGGCTGGGATTTTAATACGACGAATATTACCACAATTGATGCACTTCAAAGACTCGGTTGGATTGATATATCGGCAATTGCTATTGCTACAAGTCCATTGAAGCACTGACGCGATTGTACCCATTTTTTACTAACCAATAGCATGGCTATTTTGATTTTCTTCACTCGCCCATTCTTTTGTTTGTGTGTTCTTTTTTTATTCTCTTATTTTTTCTATTTTTGTCATTCAGCACTTTTCTACATTAAATACCGAGCGGTGGTTTTTTTTTTCGCTTTTCACCTTCTTCTTCTTTTTCTTTTCCTTTTTCACATTTGTTTCATGCTTAGTTGTATTCTAATTTTCTGTTTATCTTTTTTTTTTTCTCTTCTTATCCTTCTTCTTCTTGTTATTATTATTTCTCCTTTGTGGCGCTTTTGTTTTTCTATATAAAATATCACATCATCACATTATTATCAACACAACCTTTTCCATCTACATATTCACCTTGCACTGAATTTTTGTTTTCTTCTTATTTTTATTGGTAAAGCAAAAAGGGTTTATTGTTTTATGAAATGTCAACACAATCTGAACTCAATAAAACAAAACAATTTTTATGGTTGTGCACAACACAAAGCAGATAAGTATATTGGAATTTCACGAATAAGAAGCCAATTGACGACCATTGGCTGTGTGACATATAGCGTATGTGATTGAACTGATTTGATTTTGTTTATTTGTTGACTTCGTTTCGAATCGAATCACCAATGTTTTAATCAATGGTTCCCTTTGCAAAAATGGTTTACTGTCTGACGATGATGTTTTATTGAATTTATTTTTTATTTGATGAAGTTGCACACAATACCCATTCTATGCTAATCATACACAAAATCCAATGAACAGCTGATCGGCCATTTTTGTTGGTTTCTGTTTTCAGTGTCTTTTTTTTTCTCTCACTCTTCTTTGATTTCTTGAGTTCAGATTTCTGCTTTGTTTGACTGCCACTTTTTATTGTTTGGATTGTTGTGTAAGTATTTTCTGCTTTGGCATAAATCTGCTGCTGCTGCTGCTGCTGCTACTGCTTTTGCTAGCGTCCACTTTACCTTATACAAAAAATCTGATTTATACTTTTAACACCTACTTTAGAACAGAATATTACATATCAGAACCAATACAATAAAGTATTGCATCTCTAATAGCATGTGCATTAGTTTTGATTTTATTTGAACAAATTTGACTTTTTTGGATCTTTAATTCGTTCGTAAATTGAAATTGAAATTGAAATGAAATATTTAAAAAATTGACCGTTATTCAACATCAAATTTATATACATTTGATAGAAAATTCTATAAAATTTCAACAATTTCAGAAAGTAAACAAACCTTTCACGAATGACATTTGACATTTCACGTATAACAATTCTCTCGACATTTCTAGTTCAGATTTGAACCGCAACTGCACAATAAAACCAAATCATGGGCAAAGTACTGCTCAATTTGTATGAATGACATATGTTATATCACATGTTACATACCATTTTTCTATTCATGTATTGATGTTGTAAATAATTAAATCATCATATCATAACATGTTGCCAATGTAAATCATTTATTTTCAATGTGTTAATAACTTAAATCATATAAGTTTTTTATCAGCAATATAAGAAAATCTCTCCTTAAATATTAATATGAAAACTAAGAACCGAAAAATGTTCATTTTTTCCCCTCATTACTTTCTTCATCTTTCATATCTGTGTCTATATCGTTGACTTTTTGAACAATAACACGTTTTCCCTTTGCAAAATCCTCTTTAGATGGTTGAGTTTCCATGATACGTTTTTCTGCTTTTTTAAAATTGCCTTGGCCAGCAGCTCTTTCTGATTCTTCAATTGTATACGGTTCAAGTTCCAATGCTTTGAGACGACGTTTATGCACTTTTGTTTTGAAATGTGCTTGCATCGAATGATCATCAATAAAATATTTTGCACAATGCAAACAATAAAATTGAGCAAAACCGGGCGTATCCAAATTTATACTTTGATTCAAAAGTTCAGCGGATTTTGTTTTCAAATCGTCATCGATCTGAATGGAAAATAAACAATTTCCAAACAACAAATTAATTGAAATTCACTCTTTTTTTCTTTTTTTTTTTGTTTATGGCGTTCTATTTCGGTGTATTTTACCTGATCCAAATCACGTTTACGACTTCTTGTTCTCCATCTACGCTGTAAATGCGTATCACCGAAATGCACTTTTCTTCTTCGTTGTGGCTTTCCCATTTTATTTTTGTTTTAAATCACAACAAATAAACGAATCAAAACTTTCCTCTTTTGAGTCGTAAATTGAATGCCAGAACAACGTGTTTATATTTGACATTTGAATGACAGTTTCAAATTCATTTTGTTTCAATTTTGGGCTAAATATTTATGAATGTCAAATGAATATTTTGAGGTTATGTATTTGTAACTCAAGAAGTCATAGATATACAATTTCAGTTGTAAAGTGTTTTTTTTTCACAGCTAAAATAATGATAAACATCCAAAGAACCACAGTTCAGCTCGCTAGTCTTTTCAAGACAAATAGCCATTCAAAGGTTTTATCAACATGTAAGTTGTATTAATGAAATTAAGCAATAAAATCATGTTATAAAATGTGCCATTCTTTCTTATAGTCGGTTTGCGTAGTCGATTCTATGCATCAGAGGCTGCAAAGCCAACCAATAATGATTTAAACAATGTTTCTGACGGAAACACTCCAAATGAACAATCTGCTCCCATTCCAGAGAATAGCAGATTTGTATATCCCGAATTTTTGCCAGATCCAAACATGAAATTTCGACATCCAATTCGTGAAAAGTTGGAACGTCAAGACATGATCAATCGCAGGTAATTTAAATTTTTGTTGTTTTTACAATTTCAAAATGTTTTGCAATTGTTAAAATTTGTTTTTCTTTCGAAAATGTTTAGATCACAAATTGATATTCCGGAATTTTATGTCGGAACAATCATGGCAGTGACATCATCTGATAAACATTCACTTGGTAAAACAACAAGATTTGTGGGTATTTGTATTGATCGTGGACTGTGTGGTTTACGTTCATTCTTTGTGCTACGCAATGCAATTGACAATCAGGGTGTCGAAATTAAATACAATCTCTATGATCCAACTATACAAAAAATTGAAGTATTACTATTGGAGAAACGTCTTGATGAGCAACTTTATTATCTTCGTGATGCTCCACTTGAATATAGTAAAATTGACGTAAATCTGGAACCAAAATATCATCCAGAAGGTGAACCAGTGCCAATAAATCCAATTCAAGTGACTTTACGGCCAAGACCATGGATGCAACGATGGGAACGTAAAAATTTGAAAGGCGTGAAACAAGAGAGCATTGACGAACATATTACTGATAAAATGCGAGCACAAAAAATTGCACGTGAAGAACCATGGCATAAATATGATTTAATGGAACAATATCGATCAACAATACCTGAAGAAGAACAATTAGAAATCTATTCTGAAATTTATCCACAGCTCAATAAATTGCGACAACAAAAACAAGTACAAAAACGATCGAGAATGTTTGTTAAACCGAAAAAATCCTAATAATATATCTATTGATTTGTATATATCTATACGAGCTACAGCTTAGATTCAATTTTATTGTCAATTTTTATTTTAAAGTGCTTCAATAAACCGATTTAAAGATTAAAACATACAAAATTCGACATGAATTTTTCATTACTCACTTTATTTTCAGTATTGCATACGGATTTAATGAAAATATCGCTCCGAAGTCGCATTATCAAAGAAATTCATTGCCTCTTACGCCATCTCTATGAGTGCGGTGTGAATTTGAATGAATATCAAACAAAATTGTGAAAGTAGTGCATACAGTGGACTTTTATGCCGTGGGCAAGTACATCAACGATCGATTAATGTACTACGGCATAAGTCGTGTGGCGTTACGTTGCAAACGATCTCTATCATATATACTCTGAATTGCACATACACCGTTACGGAATACGAACGGCAAATCGTATCTGGATGCCGTTTCCATTTCCATTATACATTGATATTAACAGTATACTCCACAAGAAATTAGTGGTGTTTATTACGCTATGTTCACGCTATGATTTACGCCTTTTACTCCAAACCTTTCTGAAGGAAAGGAGTAAGGAGTAAATAATAAGGAGTAAAGAGTAAAAAGTATAACAACATTCAGTGCAAGTGCGATGAAATCGACTCAGTTAAATAAATTAAACATAAGTGTGCATTCATTCTCACTCTCTCATACACTTTGATTGACTGAGATGATTTCAACGGACTTTCTCTTTCAACGCCTTTGTGTTATCAAATAGAAGTGTAAATGCGCGCATACACATAAATTTCCGGCGTCGGATAAGTAGCCGGTGTATGCGCGCATTTACACTTCTATTTGTTAGCACAAAGGCGTCAGAGAAAATCCGTTGAAATCATCTCAGTCAACCAAAATGTATGAGAGAGTGAGAACAAATTCACACTTATGTTTCATTTATTGAACTGAGTTGATTTCATCGCACTTAAACTGGATGTTGTTGTACTCTTTACTCTTTATTATTTACTCCTTACTCCTTTCCTTCAGAAAGGTTTGGAGTAAAAGGCGTAAAACATTGCGTAAACACAGCGTAATAAACGGCACTAATTTCTTCTCGAGCATACTTGTTTTCGTTCGTGTTCGTTATTATAAACGTTTTAAAACAATTCGTCTGAACACGATACAAATCGGTGTAGTAGATCAGCGCCATCTGTTGGATATTTTAAATTTAGTACTGAATTGGTACTATTTGACAATTGTTCTAAAACGTTGCCAACAACACACAGACCCTTTTCCAATGACTGAATATTCAAGTAACAATCATGTAACGCATTTGAGTCGCTTTTGGCTTACAAAAATGTAACGCTTTCAGCCAAATTGCTGCTGTTTTTAACAATATTTCATCCAATTTACATACGAATTCGGGTGAAATTCAGTAAAAGTCTGGCCTATTTTATCTAAAGATTTTTACAAATTTACATACAAATTCGGGTGAAATTCAGTACCTAATTTTGATGGTAAAACGGGTGAAAAACAGTATGTTTTGTGCATAAAATGAAGTGAAAAATTACACTTTAAACCAGGTCAGTTTCATCTGGTCAATGTTACTTGGGATACTTAAGTATCAAAATATGACAACACATTGACAGTTCTGTCACGGATTACCCTCATCCCTAGCGGAAAACTTTTTGCGTCTCAACACCCTTTAAAAGGAATGTCAGCTTCAAATACACTAATCAACACAACTTGCCCTCATGAGCAGCGACCTATATAGTGTTGTAGAGATGCGCCTCGTGATTCCAAATCTGGTCTCTGTTTGTTGCTGGCACGTTTGAGATTTTTTTAAAATCACTTTGTATATAAATCCTTTAATGGTATAATTTTTTTCTTTACGTTGGCCATATTATGCAAGGTATCATTGATTTCAAAATTCCTCTATAATTTAGAGGAGTACTCCTATCTAATGTCATAGCAACCACTTGATTTGATCTCTATTCTATGCTGTTTGTATAAAGCGAATAAAAAAATTCTATAATTTTTTTGAGGTTTTCCAAAAAAACGACAAAATGCGGTTTTTCATTTTTCGTACTTTTGGTCGATTTTATCGTTGCATATGTACTGCTACAGTTTCTACTGTTCAAAATAAATGCCAAAATTCAAGATTTTGCCACCACATAAGATATCCGTTTGAAGTAAATTTTACATATAGGAATACCTAGGGGGATTCAACTCTCACGAATGCGTACATTTTTACGAATTTTTCATGAATTTTGCGAATGCGCTTATGGACATTTGCACGGTATTAGTGAATGTTTACTAATGCATTTGCTCCAATAATAAATTCGTAAGCATTCGATAATACTGTGCAAATGTCCATAAGCACATTCGCAAAATGTTTGAAAAATTCGTAAAAATGTACGCATTCGTGAGAGTTAAATCCCCCTAGAGGAATACCACAAATTATAAAAGTTCGTAATGTTTTTAAACAATTCCTTTGTTGGCTGATCTTTGATTTGTATTTTTACCGGATTGTCGATATTTTGTGGTCATACTGTAAATGATATCGACGTTGTTAAGATAGATAAAAGGAGCAAAGCTCCAGCATTCAAAAAATAGAAATACGGTGTGAGCAAAGAGGTTGAAAACCTTGAATTCAGTGAGTTTTTGGTTTAAATTGAATATTCATTAATCATTCATTAATAATAGAATCAACCGCCCAAAATTAAACCAAAACGTCAAAAATATTTCAAAGTTATCAAAAATTATAACAAATACGTCAAATATTATAAATTAATAATTAGAAAAATTTGGAATTTACGGATTTGATATACGAAATTAAATTCATTTACGGACTTATTACCGCTGCAGCGGAACAGTTGTACACTTTTATTTACGCTACAGTTAAATAAATACTTGAATTCACTTAAATGGAAACAGAGATACCATCGTTTGTTATTTTTTTTTTTCATTAAATCATTGGCAAATTAAATTATCAATACTTAAAGTAAAAAAGAATTACGAATAAAATTATTTCTTCGAATCCACTCAAATCACTGATATGTATATAAATATTTTTCACACAATCATAACGTAAACGCATGCGAAATTCCATCTAGAAAATCAAAAAATTGGGAGCAAGTGAAAGGGATTGAAAATTAAAGAGACAGATAGACAGATAGATAGTTAGAAATAGAGAGAGGAGGGAGAGAAAGGGAAAGAAGAAGAGAAGAAATGAAAAAGACACAAAAAGTGATTTGAAATATTTATATTTATATATATATAGAGAGAATAAAAAAGCTTGTGTACGTTCTGCGTTTTCATTTTGGCGTTGACAATATTTTGATAATCATTCATGATCATCAGAGCTTCAGTTCATCGTGGCACGAAACGTATTTCGGTCTAGACACAAATTTAATAAATACGATTTTTATTTTGTATTTTTCTCCTGTTTTTATTTTTAATCAAATAAGTTTTTTAACCGAATAATAAAGTGAAATACACCGGATAAAAAAAATAAAATTGAGTTCATTTTATGTCAAAAAAAAAAAAAAAAAAATAATTTCGTTTCAAGTCCAATCTATAATCGTGAAAATTATTTGTTTTTTTTTTTTCCTGAAAAGTGAGTTTGAAAATATTTGAACTAATAATGACTAATTATTTTGTTTTATAGTAACCGTTAATTATTTGTCCATTGAGATTAGCCAAACGAGAAAACCATTTTTGTCGATAAAACGATAAATAAGAAATAATAAGAAATAATTGTAGAATTGATTGGCCGTTTCGTTATTTTCATCGTTATATGAAAAAAAAAAACAAAAAACAAAATTGTGTCGAAGCAACTCAAACTAGATCAAAAGCAAATCCAAGTGATATACACAAATTGTTTTGTTGTTATGTTAACCGATCAACAGTACGGTTGAAATAATTAATTTGTCAATGTGTTGAACATGAGCATTTCTATATAAAATCATACGAGAAAACAAAACGAAAATTACAACTGAAATAGAAACAAATCAAACAAAAAAAATCTTGTTTGCCATCAATTCGACATGAATAATTATTTCGGTTAGCACATAGAAGCTGTTGTTTGGATTCTCTGCATAGATAAGTTTATGTGTATGATACGTTGATAAACATTTATCACACATTGATATACAAGTAAACAACTACAACAAAGTTTTTTTCTTCTCCTTTGGCGTTATTTAAAACTGTTTTGTTGTCTTTTCATTGTTACTCATGAACTAACGATTTTTTTCAGTTTAGTGCGAAAAAATTCGTTTGGGTAATGCAAAAAAAAAAAAAAATCTTCATTGTTTCACGCGTCAAGGCAGTTTGTTCCCTGTTATTATTATTTTTTTTTTTTCTTTTTTGTCAATAATGGAATTTTATTTGTTCAATTTTAGTTTAAAATGCCAACACCATCACAAACACCAACGCCAACATTGAATCATTTGACAGCGATGTCAGCAAATCGGCCACGCATCAAAATCCAAATTCCACCACCAAATCCACAAGGAAATTATTTTGATGCAAGATCTCCGTATTTAAGCACCAGTCAAACACATCCAAGTAATGGTGCACCACAATGGCCATCATCGCCATATGCAAATCCATTTACATCTGACAAAGATTCACTCACTGCTGGTGAATTTATGTTTAAGCAGTTCGGTGGTATCAAAGATTTTACATGGGATTGGACAAAGATTGGCCTGAATAAAGGTGAAAAATCTGTTTTTTATTTATACGAAAAAATAAGCAAATGGTCAAAGAAATGGTTTACACACATCTTCTTAATGACCATCATGTTTTTGTACACAATAGCTGGTGCTTCCTTATTTATCGCTGTTGAAGGTAAGGTTTGATGAAAGTATAAAAACTAACAAAATTTATTTATTTATATGAATATCAATACGAATTAATTAGTTGCAATTACATTTAATTGAATCTCTAATTATGAAAACAAAATACAAATTTGACAACATACACTACAAATATTGCTTTTAAAATTATAAAATTATAAAATTAAACAAATTATTTCTTTGCTTATTTATATAATCTATTATTATTATTTTTTTTTTTTGAAATTAAATAGAAATCCAATTCATATTCTGTCACAGAATTTCTGTGTCATTTTTTTCACTCAAATTTTAAACATAAACAATAAATGATAATCATTCTTTAATCTAAATCGCATTCAGGTTCAGCTCAAGAAAATTCAACGGTCACCTTCAATAATTTGAAAAAGGAATTTTCAAATAAAATGTTCCATTTATCAGGTCATCGCGATTACAAAAATGTAAATTTAAAATATATATATTTATAAATCATAATTTTAAGTTGATTTAATAATGTTTTTGACATTATTCCATTTTTTTGTAGAATATAACGGAATGGGAACGAATTGCAACAAGTGAAATAAATCAGCTGCAAACGGACTTGATAACACTATATAAGCGTGGCTATTTTGATGAGGATAGATATTTCTTTGAGATAATTGGTGATGAGCGACGACAAAAGCATAAGAAATGGTCATTTTGGAACGCAATGTTCTACTGCGGCACCATTTATACAACAATCGGTACGGTATTCATTCATTCATCATACGAAAACTTCATTGACATTATCACTGATATAAAAATACAAAAGTTATGCATCCCATGTTTGTATATAACTTCTAATCAGACATTAATTATATCCTAAAATTATTTAATATGAGTCAATCAATTCTATCTACAATATTACAAGTGTATAAGTCGAGAAATTTGCGTGGTTGTCGTTATATTAGTTTATGACTCAATGGAAGTAAGAGAAAAACACAAAAAAGTGTGAAACGTATTCAAAATATATAGGTTTCAAAAACACATCGCATATATTCATCGTGATGATTCTATTGATATGATGACCCATCGCTGAGTTGTTAATGATTAAATCTCAAATTAATGTAAATGAAAGAGTAGCTTCCTTACGACTACAATTTTCTCTAACGAAGAAAAAAAAGAAATCGTTGAGAAACCAATAATTCTTACGATTCGTAGAAATTCTTTCTATAAATACAACGAATTTACTTTTATAAAAAAAAAAAAAAAAAAAGAAAAACAAATTTCTCGTTAAATGCTAAAATTATTTAATTGAATGGTTTGTGAGCGTTTAAATTTTAGTTTCAATCATGAACTCGATTCAATTTTGTCATTTAAACGCATTAGTAAAAATGAGTTTTCGTTCAAATATTCAATGGAAAATTTTGTTTTGGTAAAGTATTTGGAAGCATGATTTATTGAATCCACATATTTGCGACGGTTTGCAAAGAATTAAAATTTCAAAAATGTATTTGTATGTATAGATGTGATTGAGTGAACGTTTTTGATTCGATTGTCGTTGTTTCAGAAGTGAACCCGAACACTGGCCGAACAGAGAAAATGCGCCTAAGCTAAAAATAAACCATCACATATATTGTATTATGTGTTCACTCGCTCATTCATTTTATTTGTAGTTGGTTTACAATTTTTCTCTCTTTTTTCTCCTTCGTTTCATATTCTCTTTCTTCTCTGTTTTAATCATCAATTGATTCATTTTTTGCTAAATGGTTTGCTGATACACAGTGAAAATGTGGCGCTTTTCTTTTCATTTGATTTTTTTCACTTTAATTTTCCTTACAATGTATTTGACAGTAAGCTACAACGACATAAAGAATTTATGAATGTGTGGATGTTAATGTGAACTGTGTTTCATTTTTGTCTACAAATTCACTGTCATCACAATGGTCATCACTCTACTATTCTATAGTAAAAATTGTTATTATCTTCTGTATTTTCCTCAGTCTATTTTAAATAATAACTTCGTGATTCAATAAGGTGTGTGCCGTGAAAAAGAGAGTGAAAAAACTGTGCCAAAATTTCTCCGAATTATAAGAAATGAAAACTTTAGTTGTGAACATCTCAAAAGTTTTTCAATTCAGTGAAATGTGTTTTTCTCTATAGTGAAAAATGTAAATTTTGTTGTGAAAGTTTGTACATATGTAAAGTGTTAAATATCATTGAATTAATCAATAAGCTTTGCGAGAGAAAAAGAATGAGAAATAGAGCCGAATAGGTAAAGAGAGAGGGAGAAAGAGGGACTAAAAATGAGTGAACAAAATGCTGATGCTCCAACATTAGTACGAAGACGACGACGTATTGCACGTCAGCAACGTGAAAAAACACCGGAACCCATTTCTAAGGGAAGCATTAGGCCTAAATTTTCTGATGATGAAAGCAGTAGTGCAACAACACAAAATGAATTTGAACGGGGACGCTCAAATCCTACCATGATATTGAGCACAACACGAGTCAAAGCCAAAACAATTTCAAATAGTAGCGGCGAAGGGAGTAGAAATAGTAGCAATGTTGCGTACAGAGAGAAAATTCTTAATCGAAGGGATCGAGCAAGTCGACCGATCACAATAGTCCGAAGCCAATCAACACCAAGGGAAATGCCAACCGATTCAGCACCAATACCAGATGAAAGACCACCCAGTGAAAGTAGTGGAAATGTTGTGCGATTTCTTCGCAAAGCCAAAAGAAGTTTATCAATTCCAAGGTAAATTGATTTTCAATATGCGTGAAAATTGCATCATCATATTTCGTCAGAGATGGTTATGTGCTGGCTCTTTTGTATATATACACTAAGTGTAATTTGACAGCGAATACTTCAACATTTGGTTTGATGTATCATATTTCAAACGAATGTTATAAGGTTTACAGCCATGGTTGGAATTCAGTACATGACAGATTTGTTTGAATTAATATCGACGCATTTGCGCTTTTGGTTGTAAATGTGCCATTTCTTTTGTGCGCTCAAACGAGTTGGTATTTGTGCAATCGAATCTGTCATGTGGAATTCCAATCATGATTGGAAAAATTACAATTTTCGTTGGAATTAATGTGAACTAAACGAGAGAGCTTATGACCATCTCTGTATACCGTCAAATCTATTTTCTTAACAAATTTAACATTTTAATAATAATTTCAGACGTCATCATGATGTTGCTTGTGAAACATCACCAATTCGGTCACATGATGAAGTGATTAAACGATATGCAAAATCACCAATTATAAAAACCGAACAAAAATATGAAGCTTCAAGTGGCAATGATCAAAATATTCGATTAACTAAATTAGAAATGAATTTAAAACGGTTTGAGGATGAGCGTAAAATATTTGAATTAGAACGTGAAAAGTTTGAACGTGAAAAACGACAAATAGAACAAACGCGTTTTCAGCGTTTGCTTGAATTTGAACGAAAAAGATCAATACAGCAAAAAGAGCGTGAACAGCTTGCCATCGAAGCGGCGACTATTGCTTTGGCCGAAATAGAAAAGCAACGATTAACATTAGAATATCATAGACATGGACGCAAGAAGAATAAATCACGTGAAACATCATTCAATGGTAGTACTGAAGCATATGCCGATGATTATGAGTCGTCGACAGCTACATCAATATCGTCGCGTGACAATGATTTTCGCGATCATGATTTTTCACATGAAATTCCATATCAAACCGAATCCATTTCTTTTGATATGGAAGATGATCAAAAAGTGCTAGTTGACGAGACATCCCTAAATGATGAAAAAAAACAGTCATTTTTATCACGAATTTTTCTTGGGAAAGCAAAACTAAAACAAACTCCTCCTACAATGAATCGCAAATCCCATTTTCGAATACGTGTTGATGATGGTGGACCAATTTCAATTCGTCGAATTATTTTCTTTGAATCACCATTGGTTTGGCAACAGGTCATCGAATTACATCAATTCGAATGGAATGAAATGATAGGCATACGCAATCGATGCATCGCACATTTTCTTCTTTTGTGTATATTTTTTGGTTTTGGTGGTTTATTGTTTCGCTTCATTGAAGGTGCATTCGAAAATTTCTACAAATGTGGAGTACGAAGAGTCAAGCGTGATTTTGTCGACTATTTATGGTCATCCAGTCAAGAAATGAGGTGGGAAAATGAACAATTGGTTTTATTTATAATATTTTCAATAAATTTTGGATTTGAAAGAAGAAAAAAAAAATAAAATAAATTATGCATAACATTATGCACGTCTCTTAGTGAGGATGATTGGAAGTCGGTTGCACGGAGCAAATTACGTGCATTTGAAGAAGAATTGCATAGTGCTCATGAAGCAGGACTAACATCATATAGCGGACTTAAATCATGGACATTCATCAATGGCATCGTATATTGCATGACCGTCGTTACAACTATCGGTGAATTTTCCATAAAACTTTTTTTCAGCTTTATTTTTTAAATTAAAATTTATTGCATGCACGCAAATTGACCAAATAAGAAACAAATGAAGTCAATTAAGCACATGAAAAGTATGTCTTTGTTTTGGGGGAGAATCTATTGAGCAGCTTGACAAATTAATAAACAACTATTCATACATATTTTCCATACATTCTGTTTTTTCTATACAAGACACTTTAAAATTATAAGATTATAGCCGGTTCATAACATTTGATTTTAAATTAATGATTTTTTATTTTAACTTTCAGGTTATGGACACATCAGGTAAAGATAATAATTGAATAATATATTGTATGGAAAAAAATTAATTTTTGAAAACACATTTTTCACTAAAGTCCTTCTACAAACACTGGCCGTGCCATAACAATTGTGTATGCAATTATTGGTATTCCAATGTTTTTGATCCTTTTGGCGGATTTTGGTAAATTGTTTACACGGGGTATCAAATTTGTATGGGCATATGTAAGAAGACTTTACTACACTGGTTCATTGCGAAGAGTAAGAAAGCAAGCACAAGTTCAGGTAATTTGTTTGTGTTGACATTGTCAACTTGACAATAATCGTAATCAGAAGAAGATTTCTTGATTGATTGTAAATTTTCTTTGATTGATTGTAAATTTAAAAGAACAATTGAAACAAATTAATGAATAAATTATAATTTTTATTATTTAAATTTACAGGAAATGATTCGTGGCATGAGCATAGCATATGAAATAGCAACGTTTCGACGGCCAAGTGTAATGATGAAAGAATCAGATTTGGAGCGTGCCCAAACGGCAACGCCGAATTCATCACGTGTGATTGGTACACAGAGTGAATCGCCAACCACACCGATGCCACCAGAAATTGAAATTGATGATGAATTCAATTTGCCAATTTCATTGGCTTTCTTTATATTGATAATGTACATTTTAGCCGGTGCTGCTGTATATTCACTGTGGGAAAAGTGGTCATTCTTTGAATCATGTTACTTTGTATTTGTTTCAATGTCAACAATTGGTTTCGGTGACTATGTACCGCAGCATCCAGCTCGAATGATGGCCAGTATCATTTATTTAATATTTGGGCTTTCTTTAACATCCATGTGCATCAATGTTGTTCAAGTGAAACTTAGTAACAGTTTTCGTCATGCAAGCGCCAAAATTGGTGCGACAATTGGTTTAACTTTGGCCGAAGAAGAGGCAAGAAGCTCCCAAAATTTGACACCGGTGCCAGAAAACACATCGATACATTCATACGGAAAGAATTCTGACAAAGACAAAGATGACACAAAATATGGCAATGATGTCGGTACCTACGACAATACCCAAATACAAGATGGTAAAATTATATCAGTTATGAACCAACAACAACAACCACTTTTACAAAATTCTACCTGTAAAATAGATATAAATAACAAAACCAAACAAATTTAAATTGTCGTCTACATTTTATTAAGATTAATTATCAATTTTTATGTGTTTGTGTGCTATTTTTCTGTTTCTGTGAATATTTAATTATTCAGAAGAAAAAAATCAATTTCGAACATTTTTTTTTTTGTAAGATAGTGATTGATTCGTTTTAAATTTCATTGACATTGATACACTGACATTAATTTGACAGCAAATACTACAACATTTGTTTTGAAATGTCATATTTCCAACGAAAATTGTAAAGTTTACAACCATGGTTGGAATTCTATACATCACAGATTTGTTTGCACTAATACCAAAGCATTTGCGTATTTGGTTGTAAATGTGACATTTCAATTGCGCGCTCAAGCAAGTTGGTATTAGTGCAAACAAATCTGTGATGTATAGAATTCCAACCATGGTTGTAAACTTTACAATTTTCGTTGGAAATATGACATTTCAAAACAAAGGTTGTAGTATTCGCTGTCAAATTAATGTCAGTGTATTTATTTAAAATCTTACGAAGATACTTTCATCCAGTAATCTACGTATACCTCTATTGATTGAGATTTTTTTTCGTGCGTGATTTTCCGTTTGCATCACGGCTGAGACGCGTATAACACATGACAGGGCCCAATGAATTGATAGAATCCTCGTCGTAAGTGATGATAATTAGCATGAAATAACGTTCACCTTCGCGTTCTTCGACAATTCGATTGTGAGCCTCGCAAAGTGAATCAATATTGAGTTTGTCAAGATTGGTGGTTGCCAACCACTGGTTGGTTTATCCAAAGTCAAAGCCCCACAATGACCACTGAATGTTTCTGCTAATGCAATGCGAACTATTAAACCGGCACTGTTCTGGCCACGGAAATCCATGAATGTGATTCGAACACTCGATATCTGTAAATTTTTTGACAGTTTAATCAAATGGAAATTATTATTGTATCATAGATTATTAGAATATATTATGACTGTAAAACGAAAAAAACTCTTGAATTACGATATTTTTCCTACGTGTACGATTGACGGTTTTTAGTGCCTGTTGGGGGATTAATTTAAATTACAGATAATGATGAAGTTTATTGAAAATACAGATATAAGTTCTTTTTATGTTTTTATACTCCAACACTTTATTTGAATTAATAAGCCCCAGAATGGTTCTCTTTTTATTTAAATCAGAGAGAGAGTTAAACTGATTTTACAGATTTTTACGCTAACAGATTTTTCACAATTTGTCTGGTGACAATACCCTGATCTTTATACACTATCAGTCAATATTGAACTGATAACTTCTTGCCCCTCTTCTCTTCTACTTAACACACGTCTTATATACTGTTTTTCTACCAGTTTTCCTTACCAAATATGGTTACACAAATGTTTCTTTATTTTCATAATTTTTTTCTTTTAACAAAAATAAACTCACCCTTGAAAACAATATTTGACACATATATAAATACATATGTTCTTAAAATATATTCTCTCCGGTGAAAATGAAGTTTGTTTTCTCGCTAGGAGAAAGTATTGCTATTTTTAAATTGTCACTGGTCCTGCATAATAAATTCCAATATTGCTGAACGCTCTTTTTTGGAATTGTTCTGTAATCTGGCAATGATGCCATTATTTGTTCAGATGTTTTAAATCATAATTTGAAACAGATTGGACACTTTTTCAAAATTGATTTGATTAATTTTCTTCCACCTATAATCCAGTATTTTTGACGAATATATTGCAGAGTTAATTGATTACCTACATGTTTGGTCTTGAAATGTGCATTTCTAATTAATAGTGGCGCTAAAAATACTTCTTTGCTCAAAATGATTGGAAATTGTTCATTCTTGGTCAAATTTTGACTTCGAACTCGGCCGTTAATTCGAAGGCATTGATCTTCTTTATTCCAACAATTTACCAAATTTTTAAACAAAATTGGGTTGTTATCTTTAGCTACCTCAACTTCTTTTGAAAATGCATTTTCTTGATCGGTTTTAATTAAATTTTTTTGTGCGATTTCTAACTCTCTATGTGAAAATGTACCTAACAATTTTTCTTTTGGATTTTTGAGATTAAAAATTTCACGAAATATTGTTGCTGTCACACGTATCAGCTTTTTCCATTCACTATATGCTTCAATTAACAGAAAACTTTCTTGTCTGTCTTTGTTGAACTTGAACCACTTTCCTCTTATTAAATTATTACTTGATAGTTCAACTAAATGAATTATTTTTTCTTCTCTTTTAACCTCTGGATTTTCTAAAAACTTAACTACTTCTTGGCTGCTTGGCCAGTTTTCTGACTTTTCCCTCAACCAGTGTGGACCATCCCACCATTTTATTTCCTTTTTTAATTCTAAAATTGTTGTTCCTCTTGAAATTAAATCTGCTGGATTTTGTAAACCTGATACCCAATTCCAAGTAATGTTGAAGTTTTCATTTTTGGTTTGGATATTTGCAACTCGATTTGCTACAAATGTTTTTAAAGTAATAGATGGTTTTATCATCCATTGTAAAATTATTTGTGAATCTGTCCAACAAAAAAATACTTATTTGTTCCTTTGCAAATACAGGCAAAATTGTTTCAATTAAATTAACTAGCAAATTTGCTGAACATAATTCTAACCTTGGTATTGTAGTCACTTTCAATGGTGCTACTCGTGATTTTGATGCCATTAATTCAGTTCTAAATTCATTTCCTTCCCTAATTCTTGAATATAAAACTGCTCCATAACCTTTTTCTGATGCATCACAAAATCCGTGTAATTGTATTCTGTTTTTCCTTTTAATTCCTAACCAGCGATTGATTTTAATAGCATGTATATTTTTCAAATCTTCATTATAAAGTGTCCATTGTTTTTTAATGGGATTATCAATCTCTTGGTCCCAGTCTAATTTGTCTCTCCATAAAGCCTGAATAATCATTTTCCCTTGCATTATTACTGGCCCTAAAAATCCATTTGGATCATACATTTGACCTATTTTTGATAAAATTTTCCGTTTTGTCCAAATCAAATTTGTTTCTTCTTTTTCTTTAATTTTAATCTTATAGAAAAAGTAATCTTTCTTCAAATTCCAATATAAACCTAACACTGATTCAGTTTCTTGATCTTTTAATTCTATATTTTCCCACAACTTCTCCATTTGTTCTCCATTTTGTTATGTTGAAACCTCCTTTTTTAGATAATTCTGTTACTTCTGTTTTAATTTCATTTGCTTCTAACAAATCATCTCCTCCTGTTAGTAAATCATCTACATAAAAACACTCTTTTACAATTCTGGCCCCCCTGGGATATTGTTTTACATTTGCACATTGAATTAATGCTCTTATTGCACAATGAGGTGCACAAGCTTGACCATAAATTACAGTTCTTAATTTATATGTTTTAACAGGTTCAAATTCATTTGATCACCATAGAATTTTTTGATATTTTTGATCCTCTGAATGAATTAAAATTTGCTTATACATTTTCTAGGGGGAAATAATGGTGCAAATAGACTGTAAATATTTGCATATACTGCACATGATAGGAGAACGTATATGCGTATTCGCCTCTGTTATGCGCAGCTATTTGCACTCAATAAGAAGAAGAAGAAGCAACATAAAAACAACATCAATCGCATTTATAAAAGCTGTGCAAATAAATGCATATAACTGCGCATAGTGTGAATACGCACATAGTTATTTCCCCCTAGTTAGTACATTTTCTCTATATCTCCTGTAATTCCGATTTTCTAAAATTTATTAAAATAATGAACAAATCCCTTTGAAGTTTTTCCCCTATTAACTGAGTATCATTCAAAGAAATTCCTGTTGATGTTTTCGCTGAAGCATTAAATACTATTCGAAATTTATTTGCTGAAAATAAACCATGATGAGGTGTATAATAACCTTCTTCATGATTTTCCCATATTTCAGTCATATGCCCTAATATTTCATATTCATTCATGAAATTTTTGTATTTTTCTGCAAATTCAGCATTTTTCTTCATCCTGTTTTCCATAGCAAAAAATTGTCTCAAAGCTAAATTTTTTGATTTACCTAATTCATTTATTTTCTCATTAAATGGCATTTTAACAATGTATCTACCTGTTTTACTTCTTTTATGCTGTTCAATGAAAATAAATTCACATTTTTCTTCTTCGGGCGTTCGTTTATTTACTTTATGTGGTAATTCATCAATTTCCCAAAGTTTCTGAATTTGTTTCATTAACTTTACATTGGATAATCTTTTTGAAATAATCCTTTTTTTTTTAAATAAACCTATATGACAATTTGTATTTACATCAGCATTTCTTTCTAAAATGATATATCCTAATTTTGAATTGTGAGCTATTGCTGAATCATCTTTTATCCTTATTATACCTGATTCAATTATTTTTATCCAGATTCCTGCACCTAACAGAACGTTAATTTTCCCTGGTTTATTGTAATTTTTGTCTGCTAATTGATTTTTCAAAAATTCCCATTTCAGTATTGTTTTTGGAGAATATTTTGTTATTTCATTTATGATATAAAACTTTTCCCAAATCTTCTTTTGATTGTTTAACCTTATTGATAACCAAACTTCTCCTGTTGCATAACCTAAACTTTTTCCTCCTATTCCTGTGAATTTTCTTCGTATTTTAATTTGTTTCTCTTTTAATTCCTGAATTATGGAATTCGTTACTAAATTAACCTGTGAACCATTATCACATAATGCCCTTGTTTCTATTTCTAAACCTTTTTTTCCTGATAATTTTATTCTAACTGTACCTAATATGATCTGCTCATCTTTTGTTGAATGATGTATTGTTTGCTCTTCCCTTGTTTTTTCCTTTGAAGTTGATTGTTGCTTGTTGTTAGTTTTCACTAGCGTATTCGTAGTTCCTTTCTGCTGCGGTTGTATTTTTTGTTTCTGCTTTGGGTTGTCTAATAGTTGGTTGTTGCCTTGTTGATGTTGAATTATAACTTGTTGGTTGACTTCCTGATTTTGAATTTACATTCCTTTTATTTTCATCATTTTCTTTTTTGTGCTTTTTTTCTCATTTTAATTTAAAATTTTAAAAAAAATTATATATTCTCCTTTGCACATTCGGCTTTTAATACATTACAGCTCCAGATGTAGTGTGATCCCTTACACAATGGACATTCTAACTTCTTTTTGTTCGTGTTGGTTGGATTAATTTGAAAAATTTTCCTTTGTCCCTTAAAACTCGCGGTATTTTTTAACATTTTTACCAGATGATCAGTCTGATTTGGTTGTATGTCCAATGCTCTCACTTCTAAGAAATCTAACAACTCTATGATACTTGTTGTGTCTTTTCTTCCTTGTTTTTGTTTCCAATTCTGGCGAGTTTCTTCATCTAGTTTAGTCATTATTATTAATGCAATGAAGGGATCCCAATTGGTAACATCAACATTTAAATTTGTCAAGGCTCGTAACATTTGATTTGTACCATCAACAATTGCACGAAGATTATTAAATGTTGGTCGATGAATTATTGCTGGGATTTCTAAAAATCTCCTTATGTATTCTTGTCTCATTTCGTCTTTTCGATCAAAACGTTTTTTTAAATCTTCCCAAGCTGAGGTATAATTTGCTCCCATTAATTGATATCCTTTTATTGTTTCTAAAGCGGTTCCTCTTAAATGACTTCTTAACTGATGAAATTTCAACGTTTCTGATAAATTTCCATTGTTGTGGATTAAATATTCGAAAAAATCCTTAAATGATAACCATTAAGTACTAGTTGGATCACCATTGAAATACGGCAGACTAATTGTATCCAGTTTTAATTGTATAATATTTTCTGCATGTTTCGCTGATTCTTTTTTCTTTGTTCCTGTTACGATTTCACTTTCATCATTCCAATCTAGTTCATGTACTGAGGGACCTGCTTGTTTTCCATCTATAACCTCGATTTTCCTTTCTAAATCTCTTACTGTTTGCAAGGCTTCTTCGAGTTTTGTTTCTATTTTCCTCTTTTCGTCTTGAATATTTGAAATAATGATATCCTTATCTTTGCTGTTGATTTTGGCTGCATCTATTTCTATTTGCTCCTCTTCACTGAAGTGTTGTTTTAACCAGATGGTTTGATCTTCTATGGTTCTGATCAAAACTCTTTCACTTATTCTTTCTTCTATGGTTTCTATTTCCTTTTCAAGCCTTTCTAAATCTTTGTTTAATTTTTGTATTTGAACGGGCAGAAGTTGACTTTTATCGCATGTTTCTGCATACTCTTTGAATTCTTTAAACAATTGTTTGATTGTGATCAAATGTTCCTCTAAATTTTCCTTTGTAGCAGACTTTAAATACTCCTTTGTTATGGTTTTATTTTTCTCTGAAATTTCCTTCTCCTTTTCGAACAATACATCAAGCGTTGTTTTTTCTTTGTCTTTGTTTTCACTAGCTTGTTCTGGTATACTTTCAAATTGGTTTTAAATTGGCTGAATCAAATTTGTTATTTCTTTTTTCAATTGTTCAGCTTCACTTTTAATTGATCTCCATTTGGTGGAGTCTATATTATCTACGTCGCCTGGATGTACAGCATCCCACAAGTGTCTTAACCTTTTTTTCTTCTTCCTCAGAACTTTTTAACAATTGTCGCAAATCACTTAGATTTTTTCTTTCCAAAATTCTGGAGTTGAAATTTGTTTTGTGGTTTCTAATTTAATTAGAAGTTGTTTAATCTCATTAACCTGTTCCATCTTGGCTGCTTATATCTGCGCTGTAATTGTATTCACTATTTGATTCACTTTTTAAACTGCTACTTTTGCTGCTACGATTGATGTTTTGTGTCAGGAGTGGGATTTAAACAGCACCAATTTTCAGTGAATTTCACTTTAATTTCGTTTCCTATTTTTTATTTATCATGTCGCTTTCCGGGCGCCAAAAAATGTTGGGGGATTAATTTAAATTACAGATAATGATGAAGTTTATTGAAAATACAGATAGTTCTTTTTATGTTTTTATACTCCAACACTTTATTTGAATTAATAAGCCCCAGAATGGTTCTCTTTTTATTTAAATCAGAGAGAGAGTTAAACTGATTTTACAGATTTTTACGCTAACAGATTTTTCACAATTTGTCTGGTGAAAATACCCTGATCTTTATACACTATCAGTCAATATTGAACTGATAACTTTTTGCCCCCCTTCTCTTCTACTTATCACACGTCTTATATACTGTTTTTCTACCAGTTTTCCTTACCAAATATGGTTACACAAATGTTCCTTTATTTTCATAATTTTTTTCTTTTAACAAAAATAAACTCACTCTTGAAAACAATATTTGACACATATGTAAATACATATGTTCTTAAAATATATTCTCTCCGGTGAAAATGAAGTTTGTTTTCTCGCTAGGAGAAAGTATTGCTATTTTTAAATTGTCACGTTTCGTGAACTATCATTTTTTCGTTCGTTAAAAAAATTTTACGAACGAATGAACGAAAAAAATTTACGAACAAACGAGCAATTTTTTTCAGATACATTCGTTCGTTGCGAATGTCCGTACGATCATAATCATTTAAATTGACTAAAATAAATGTTATGAAATTTTTCTAACTACAAACCATCGGTTTACTGAGGGTTTCGTATAAAATTTCCATGTAATGATAGGAAGACAGTCGAAAAAATTGTTCAAGTGAATTATAAAAATGCTTTAAATAAAATACGTCATGCATCGTTCTTGTTGTCATTTCACAATCAAGACTTACGAACGAGTCATTACCTGTACGATTCTGTTTATTATATATAGATGATTCAACGGAATTTGCATAAGCAATACTCTCTTAGACTGGTACAGAATATTACCTATGAGAGGAAGCAATCCATTGGGCCTTCGTAATATAAACGATTAAGTTATTAACCGAAAATTTGAACGAATTCTTATTATGAGATTTGAGCTATTTTTACATGCTGTGTGGACTATATAATTATTCGAATTAGAAATGATAAAAATTCGTAAATACTTGAACCTACGATTGTGTCATCGGAGTCAAACAACAACAGAAAAGAGAACGTTTTAATTTTACATTGTAAAATAGTTCAAAAGTTATTCATAATCCATTTTGATACAATTTTGTATGATGAAAATAATAAAAAAAAATGCTTCCGAATCTTTTATTTGCTTTGAAAATGTTTATTTCCTCATTTAATTCATTGTTAGTCACATATTTTTGTTTTGGAAAACAAAGGATTACAATTAATGGCATATTTTTTCCCACATTATAATAGAAAAATGAATCAAACAACAGATTGATTTCAAATTGTTCAGTTTAAAGTTAAAAATTTTTTTATTAATAATTCAAAATAATATAAAAAAATTTTTATTTTTGTGAGATGTATTTTAAAGAAACAAAAAGGGAGTTTTTTTTTTTTTAGTCTTTTTTTTTCTCCCATTTCTCCCCCCCCTCTTTTTTTTTCCCCCCCCATTTACTTATTTTTTATTTTTTTTCTTTTTATTATTAACTAATTCCTTATTTCAATAACTGGTTTAAAGTTGTTTTCCTTGACTATGAATTCGAGGATGGTTCGTGTTTACCCAATAAGTAAAGGGTGATTCATTTGGACCTTTTTTTTAATAGGGGTTTGAGTAGAGTAACTATAACCATGTATTGGTTTATTCCATTATGGAGTAAACGTTAAACTTACAAACACCAATACGTTACACTTACATTCTGATGAGCAATACCGAAATGGTATAAATGAATGTTATGTTATTCTATTGTAATAATATGGAGTGAATTTGACAATGTATTTTGGCGCAAACCACTTTGACATGCGCAAATGTCAGATTCACTCCATAGTAGAATAACATAACATACATTTGAAGGGCCGAGAGTGAAAGTGACCAACAAAAATTTGAGAGTAAAAATGTCCACACTCTTTACAATTTATATGGCGATTGATTTCATGCTGTTTTGCATTGACTTTAGACACTTTTACTCTCAACTTTTTGTTGGTCACTTTCGCTCTCAGCCCTTCATTCATACCATTTCGGTATAGCTCATCAGAATGTAAGTGTAACGTATTGGTATTTGTAAGTCTAACGTTTACTCCATAATGGAATAAACCAATACATAGTTATAGTTACTCTACTATGGAGTGTTCCATTTGTTGTTCCGACTTGGAACAAATACATTGATACTTATACCAATATTTGCTTGTGTGTGGATGATACTCGACCGATGAGTCCACATCCATTTCGTAGTGAAGAAAATATAGCCGCGGTAGTTGAGAGTGTACTTGAAGATCGTGACGAATCGATTTGGCGCCGCTCTCAACAGCTTGGTTTGTCCTATGCAACAACTTGGCGTATTCTACGTAAGGATCTTGGTTTTAAAGCATACAAAATCTAACTCGTGCATGAATTGAAGCCGAGCGACTTGGTTTTGCGTCGTGTTTTCAGTGAATGGGCTCTGGATCAGCTCAAAAAAAATCGATTGTTTTATCGCGAAATTTTGTTCAGCGATGAGACCATTTTTTATCTCAATGGATACGTCAATAATGCAAATTGTCGCATTTGGACTGATGAACAACCCGAAGAGTATCAGGAGCTACCATTACATCCGCAAAAATGTACTGTTTGGTGTGGTTTATCGGCCGGAGGAATCATCGGTCTGTATTCCTTCAAAAATGAGGCCGGCCAGAACGTAACCGTCAATGGCGATCGTTATCGCGCCATGAGAATGGATTATTTGCTACCTGAAATTGAAACCTGTGATCTCAGTGCGCTAAGATTTCAACAAGATGGCGCTACTTGTCATACCACGCGAGAATCAATGGACTTATTGAGAACTCATTTTGGACGGCACCTGATTTCACGATATGGATCGGTAAATTGGCCGCCAAGATCGTGTGATATCAAACCTTCAGATTATTTTCTTTGGGGCTACGTAAAGTCATTGGTCTCCAGGGATAAGCCAGCTCCAATCGACGCTTTAGAATCCAACATTACTCGTGTTATTCGCGAGATACCGGTCGCGGTCAACATTTAAATGAAATAATCTTTAAAAAATAAATGCCATAGATTGTGTTTTCGAATCATAATACAATGTTCACAATTAAATTTCATTTCATTCATTTGATTTAAAATTTAAAAAAAGGTCCAAATGAATCACCCTTTATATTCCCAAAATGCGATCAACGAAACATAATTATTTTTATATTCACATTTATAATCCTTTTCTAATAAAGCTTTAGCCGTAGTTACACATTCTGCCTAGGGGGTATAATTTATTGCACACAATTTCTCTTTGTCAGAATTGGCGTGAAATTTTTGACCAGATTTAACATCGTCAATGGTTAACGAATTGGCACGTTATGGTCTATATTCCATACATTTTTCAATTGTTTCATTATTATAACTGTACGTTGCAATTATACACCCTCCATTCCAAAAATAACCGAACTTTTCAAAAATAGAAACAACTACTAGTGCCATCTGTTGGATTCAAAAGCGCAAGTCTTCATTGACATTCGGACAAAGTTTCATAAAGATCGAATATAAACATGTTGAGTTATTACGTCTCATTTGTTAGTATGTTTTTACAATTATTTTTTTATTTATTTATTACGGAACCGAAATTTATGTCAATATGTGCTACTTACCAAGGTAGTAAACATTCTGGTCAAAGCATATATGGGCAAGGTGAAAAATCTCAGAGGGGTGGTATTGGAAAAGTGAAGAGCAAAAAAAAAAAGTTCCTCAGTTTTCGAACCAAAAAATCCGAAAATTCTTCTCAAAAACATAAAGACGTCAAGGAAATCAGATTTTCGCTCGAAAAACCCTAGCAATCTTAAATAATTTTCCATTCAATCAAAATGAAGAGCTAAAAAAAAGGTCTTCGATTTGAATAATCAATTTCCCCAAAATCAAAGACCAATTGAATACATAAATTTATAGGGGGGAGAGGGGGTTCCTCTCGAAAAAATTCAGAGGGGGGGGGGGGTAAATTCCGCCCGTGGTACGACTTCAGCAAAGAAAATACAATCAGGGGTGGGATGATATGTAAGTGAAGCTTCAATACCAAGATTGGATCCGGAAAACGATGGTAAAACTGACCTGCCTCTGGAGAGTCAGGGAAAATACAATAATAATTTCACTCCAAATTCAATTACGTTAACAATGATAAATAAATAAAATAAAAATACAACCAGAAGAAATTAGTGCCGTTAATTACGTTATGTTCACGCTATGATTTACGCCATTTAATCCAAACTTTTCTGAAGGAAAGGAGTAAATAATAAAGAGTAAAGATTACAACAACATCCAGCGCAAGTGCGATGAAATCGACTCAGTTAAATAAATGAAACATAAATGTGCATTCTTATTCACTCTCTCACTCCTCTATACACTTTGGTTGACTGAGATGATTTCAACGGACTTGCTCTGACGCATTTGCTCGTTCAAAAAATAAAATGGAATTTATATTTTAAACTGAAAATAAAATTGAAAACCACATACATTTTTCTTGATATTTTCAAAAGATATGTTTATTTAATTATTTGTTTTCGGTTTAATTAATGTGTTGTTTTTCTTTTATGTGTCTTAAATGCTAATTTTCGCTTATATTGCTGAATATTTTACAGAAGTTATTCATTTGATTGACAACTTTACAAAATAGTGACTAAAATTACGACAAAAGAAAGACATTTTGTAAATAATCCCATTTAAAAAACATTTTTCGTAAAATTTGTTTTTTCGTTCGTTTTTTTTTTTTTCATTTTCAATTCACCTCAGAATAATATAATTCAGACTGTCATTTATCTAATATTGGAAATTAATTTGAGATTCAAATCGAGTGGGGTATTTTATTTGTTATTTAGCACAAATTGTTTATGCACAAACCATTGTTTCGAATGGAGGACGGGTTACAATAGAAAAATGTATCAAAAAAGCGGTAGGATATTTCAATATGTTTTAGGAAGTTAGCAGATTAATTGGAAAAGTCAATATTGTTTGAACTTTTTATTCGGTGTTATTTTTTTTCGTTAGATTTTGTTTCATTAAAAATGAAAAAAACTACTTGAATTGTTTTTTTGTTCTTTTATCAATTTATGAAATTTGATAAAAAAAAAAATATATTCGTTCTAAAGAACTCAATAAAATAAACAATCTGATCAAATGTATAAATAAAAAATTTTTCGACACATTTTCAAACGAAAGAAATGGAAATGAAAAAAAAAAGTGACAAAAAATTGGCTACTAATTGCTCTAATCTAAATTTAAAAAGAGGTAAATTTACACAAGAAGACAGGCACAATACAAGACTTTTATACTAAATAAACAGAAATAAATACAATTTGAATAAATCTTATGGTCAATATTTTCATCATAGATGAGCTATATATCCATCACAACATAATCGCTGAAGAACAACGAAATTTATTGGACAAAATTTGGCCAACAAATTATTAAATCATTGTAAAATGTGTGATGTCATGGAAATCGGATTTATTAAATGTTGTTCGGTTATTTATGTACTTTTTCATTGCTTCGTAAAAACTTTAAACAATCGGAACAAAATAAATTGCAAGAAATGTGTGCAATCGAAACAAATAGACAGATCTAGCGATAATAACCAATGATAACATCAACTGTAAATAAATCATTTACTATTATGTGAGCAAAGAAATTAAGAAGAAAAAGAAGAAATAATAAATGAAATGAAAAAAGATAAATCAAAGGAAATCTTGGAGTCATGTGCCATGTCGGGTTCATTGCCATCTCACTATACAAGTGATTTTGAATGGACAATATTACAACGATTTTTATTGTATCGGCATCGATTAAATTCGAGAAAATCCAAATGACAGCTCAAGTTTATTGTAATGTACATTGAAAAACGAATGTACACACTGAGTGATGTGATTTGCATACAATATATGTCAACTAGGACTGATTTTTAGCATTATTCATAACTTTATTTCGTATATATATATATAATGTATACATATAAATTTTGATTAAAATCGCACAAATCAAGCTATTGCACGGCATTTTTGTTTACAGTTTATAATAGTACCTATTCAATTGTTAATTACACAAACACCATCAATCACAATATATTTATACAAAGAAATTTTTTTTTTTTTTTTGTTCGATGACTTTAAAATCAATTATATTATATTCTGTTGTTTATACAATTGCTTTTTTACGGCAAAATTTACGAGAAGAAACGACATATATATCGATTAATATTGACAATTTTGTTCATACGTATTATAAAGATATATAAATGGTTCGATTAAATGTCTTTCATTATTCCATCTAAGAAAAATGGCTATTTGTTCAGTTGCTATTGCTATCCATATTTTACTATCGGGATATTAAACAAAATTTAAATTTAGATTTTTTTTTTTTTTTTTTATTAAAAAAAACACAACATTTGTCAATTACAAATTATATAAAAGTCTAAAAAATATTTATAAAGTAGCTAAGTTGGCCATATTGTTCGTTTTCATCATAATTATAACACGAATAATTATTTTTTAATTTTTAATTTTCTTTACATATTGACTTTATGAAATCACATTCCCGATTCGGCGATGCCCTCGTCATCTGTTGAATGAGAAAAAAAAAGATGAAATAAAATTTAGCGTGAATAAAAAAAGATTTTTCCATTTTATTTTATTTGAAATTCCATTTTTTTTTTTTTTTGAACTTAAATTCAAACAAATAGAAAAATTTCAAATGTATATCGATTGGGGGAAATCATTCTAATTGATTTTAATTTAAATCAAACTGAAAAATCTAAAGAAAAAAAAAAATTCATACGCATAATAATGTAAATGGTAATGTACAAAATTCTAAATAAAAATAAAATTAGAGCCAGGAAGCGGGGCAGAGTTGTTAGCCAGCCAAAAAGAGAACCCCTTTTCACCATTGTTAGTTAAAAAAAAAAATATATATTTATATATTGTGCATGCATTAATAGAATTCCCGAATTTCCAAATTATGTACAGTGTAGATAGAAAAATACAAACCAATAAAATGATTAGCAATTATCCCGTCACCATCATTAAATTTTATTATGTCGCCATGAATGTGCACCACATCCGCATCATTATCTCCATCTCCATCTCCATCTGAGTAATAATCGCAATCTTCTAATTCACTGCCATTTTCACCGTTCACCAATTTGCGTGTTTCATCAGCATTTTGTACATCTTGTATTCCATAATCGCCATTATGCTTTCGTAATTCATCAACGCTAATCGATAAATTTTCATCGGCTTCATAGTCATCATCATAATTACTACTACCACTACCATTTCGTGCATGTTTTTGTTCAATTGGAAGTAAACGATCGTCACATTCGGCCGTTGTTTGAGTATTATTTGTGGTATTATTATCACTGGTATCAATTTCTTCGCCATCAATTGGACTTTCATTGATTTCATTTGAGCTATGCGAATTTTCATTCATACTAATAACACTCATAACAGCCAATTCAATGTCTTGAGCAATATGGAACTCATTATGCATTTCCTGTGCGCTGTTAACATCATCCGAATTTTTGATTGGATCCTCGAATGCCGTATTAACAATAATAAACATGTTACTATTGTTGGCATTCTCGTCTTGTCATCTCTCTCCTTTCCAATTCATTGTACTGTCATCATCATCTTGCAGGCTTGTATCGATCGCTTTAACTATAGCAATGGTGCCATTTTCTTGATCAGTTAGTAAATCTTTTTCTTTTTGTTTTTCATGATTATTTAAATATAAATTTTTTGTTTTGTGAAATAAATTAAGAACATAAAACCAAAATTCAAATTAAAGTGTAATGTGTTGATTTGCGTGCATGTGAGTGAAAGGCAAAAATAAGATGAAAAAAAAAAAAAAAATGAAATAAACCAAAAGAAAAAATGAATGTGCATTGTTTCGAAGTTACCACCATTTACCACAGATTTATTGCGTTGCATTTCATTTGACGGAATTGAAAGAATTTTATTTTTTTTTTTTTTTTTTTATCGCACAAGCAATTAAATTATATGGACGGGGAGGAAATTTAGTCACAGCATTAAAACAATTATTTCCATTTTGGTTTGCATTTTATAGATTAAAGAGAGAGAAAAAAAAAACAAGAAGAAAAGAGAACCCAGAAATTAGTCAAGTTTTGTGCATGAAGGCTAAACAGAATGAACAAGGTTAATGTTTGTTGGTCAAAATATCATTTTTCCTTCTTTTTGACCAATTATATTTCATCACATTTTATTAGCACACAATTTTTGATTTTTAGTTCCAAAATTCCATCAATAGAACATAATCAAGAATTACATTGCTTTGAAAATTAAAAAAATTTTTAATTAAAAGATTTTAATCGGATCAAATCATTGAAATGATTATCTTGATGTATGATCAATAGCAAAATGTAATTTTTGATATGCCAAGGTGTTTACATTCATAATCTGAACAATAACAATAAAATGGTCCAATGAACTTACCTTCATATCCTTGATTATCGTGAATTTGCCTAACTGGACTGGTGTTCTCTTTTCCTTCAAGAACTAATAACAAACATTGATAAATACAAATGTACTGCGATTCGGTCTGCACCATCCAAACGCGCTCTGTGGAGAAAAAAAAAACCATTTAAATCAAGATAAATCATTTGTACACATTCACTTTTATGATTAAATTGTTTTCAAATAGAAATCGAATATAATTTACCTTTCCGCATGGTATACACTATGTTGAATATATCAACATAATCGCTAACTTTGATTTGTTGAAGCAAGCGATCAAGTGCAATAAATGTTCCCGATCTCCCAACACCAGCGGAGCAATGTACTACCACTGGCCGTTGATCGACCTTGATGCGATCTCGGAAAGCACGTACAAATTTCACCAATACATGTGGTGGAACGACACCGAAATCTGGCCAAGTGATAAAATGAAAATGACGAATGGTTCGCTGTTCATTACCTCGGCTCACAATTAATTCCGTTATAATCCAGTCTCCATAATTGCTATTGTTAAGCATTTGCACTTTTATGTCACCATAATACAATGGATCCGTGTCCAAAGGCCAATATTGATCACATTTCTCGCGACCTTTTTCACAGCATCGTGTTAACATAACAATGGAACGTGTCGAACTTTCCCAGCACATGCGCCAAAAATCATCTCGTGTTGAATGCAATGGTCCTTGAGTAACGATAAATTCACGCGGTGAATTGTGACCCTTTAAATTAACGACAAAACAATTATTTTTCAATTAATCAACCATACATTTTAATTGTTTGTTATTCAAATGTGCTTTTTGAAGTGTTAGATCTAGTTTAGCAAAGCAAAAAAAAAAAAAAAAAAACAAAATTAATATTCATCGTCATACTAACCGGTACATAATTAGCATTAATATAGTCCGAGCCTTCGTCATCATCAACCGGTTGCAATTTAAATCGAGAATGATCATATGGAAGGATATTTGTAAAACGATTCTTTGGCCGATTACATGGTAAATCAGCAAATGAACACGGTTGGTCACGACCAACATGCTTAAGTTCATCAAACTCTTCGCTGAAACTGTATTGAATGAAGTAACAAATTAATTATGTTAATAAATCGTTGAAAACCAAAAACCCAATTTAAATTTAATTTTGTAAAAAAAAATAAATGTTTGCATTTTATCTTACCGAAAATCTGAATCGGCTGACATCAATCGGAAGTGTTCCGAAAAGTTTTTGAGGTAAATTTTACGGCTTGTCTCAAATTCACTGTCTGGCAGTGACATATTATCATTTGCACGTGATTCTTTTGTTGTTCGTCGACCACCGTGGCGTTTTCGTCGCACGTACAAAAATGACACGATTACACAAAATGCGAAAAATAACGCAAGTGGAACAGCTACCGATACTATTAATGATGTATTGTCTTGATCTACAACGTGTACGAATAGAATTGATTTTTAGTTTTTTTTTTCTTTTTCTTTTTTACAACAAAATTTTTGTGAGCACAATGATGCGAGAAGAAAATTGGTTTTTGTTTTAAAATAAATGTTGTAATGAACTTCGAATTTTCAATAAAAAAAAAAAAAAATTTTGTATTCACTCAAAACAAAACGATTTTCTATAAGAAATTTTTTTGCCTTAACTGAACTGCAAAGTGTCTTTGATTCTAAAATTAAATGAATTCAAATTTAAACTTTTTAAACTATGCCACTGATAAATTATGAAGAAAAAAAAAACGTTGCGAAAAAATAATCGTTGAAAATTCCAAGAATCAAAACAAAAGCAATTATTATTAGATAAGATTTAAAGACAATTTTCTCAATTCTCTGGAAAAAACAAATCAAATGCTGCCGTCATTTGTTACAGCAAATGCACTTTTGAGATGATTTAATAGTGAAAAATTTGCGTGCAGCAAATTACATTTTCGTTTCATGTGACACTTGAAACAACTTTAAGTACGTAAAATCTATCATTAAATCATCATTAAAATACATTTGCGGTGACATTTGGCATACATGTAAACAGCCACGCAGAGCATAAATGTATGTACGATGCATTGAAAAATAGATATGCCAGAAATAGATTTCAAAAGAACCTGTGTCATTTTGAAATATTTTTTGGTAGAAAAACAGGCAGGCAAGTGTGTGTTTGTGTGTGTGTGTGTGTGTTTACAATATGATAGAAGCAATACGTTATTTTGATATTATTATACTCTCATGCAAAACACGTTTGAAAGGTGAATGTTTAAGAAAGGGAGAAAAAAGAAGCATTTATAAATATGAATAAAAAATAACAGGAAATCATAAAATGCATTCAAGAATAAATTATAACAGGCAAGCGATTCTAAAATGGACACAACGTCGATATAATTTATGCTTACCCATGTACAAGAGATCTTTTGTTTGTTTGTTCGATTGATTGTTTGTTGTCGAATTTGGTAGAGACATGTGATTTGAAACGCAGTGCAAAATTTTCAAGGAGGAAACATATTTGAATCAACGACTTTCTTTTCATTTTTTTTTTTTTTCAAAATTTAAATTCAAAATCTTACCTGTTTGTATGGGGAAACTGAATGATGTATCTGTGAATTTATCGGCTGCAGTAAATGCTCGAACTTTGACACGATATGTAGTTCCACTTTTGAGAGGGCCATTACAATATCCGGTAAAACGATTTTCGCAATTTTCCACACCAATTGTAAAGTCTTCAATGGTACTATTCTTGAATGGATAATATGGTTCAATGACTTGATATGGTGGCCATACACTATATGCTTGAACATCACGCCAACTTGGCATTTCCAAACCAGATGCATTCTTCGAATCATCCTCGGCAATGATTATTGTATACATGTTTACCTATTAATATCGATTATTTCATTTCAAAATATCAACGAAAAATTGATAAAAAAAAAAAAAAAAAAAAAAAAAAAAAATTACCTGTCCATTTGCATCAGAAAAGTAGTTTTTTCGGAATCGAATTTGAATCGATGATGAACTTCGATAGACTTCGGTTGGAACAACCTGTGGTGGTGGTTTTGGTGGTGATAAAATTGGCATTCTTTGTTTCCATACCGTTTCAGGTCCATAGCCAACATTTGTTTTAGCTTGAATATGAAACGTATAAGAACGACCAGGCAATAAATTATAAACTGTTCCTTGTAATTCCGATGGTTTAAAATCTTTGACTTGTGTATGTGATGATCCCTCTAAACCGTATGTTATTGAGAATTGTTGTAAAACACCATTTCGTTCAGTAACCGGTAATGACCATTCAAATGTAATTTGACTGGGTTGAATATCAATTGGTGAAAATTGATTAACACTTCCTGGTATTGATTCTAATGTCATAAATGTAGCGGATACTGGCAAACTACTTCTTAATACACTTGATTCCGTGCCAGATCGTACTACTACAGTAAATGTGTATGAGACATGAGGTTTTAAATTCGATATTGTGATACTATTCAAATTGGTAAGATTTACAGTTAATTCACTGTCCGAACGCAAATATTGAATTTCAAATGAATTGTATTCGCCTTGTGGAATATCCCAATTAAGTGTTATTTGTTCGGCTGTAATACGCGTTGCATTCAATTGTGTTATTGGCTCTGGATACATTCGATCTTGACGTTGAATTGGAAGACTTTGTACACCACCACTAACTGTCCAAACCGTAATATTGTACAATCGGCCAGGCGTTAAGCCTGTAAATGTCACTTTACGATCGGTGTCATTTGCCAATTTTTCTTTGTCCGGAATATCTGGATCACCAAGTGAAAAACGATACAAATCGAATTTGGATGACGATTGCGGAGTTGGAGTATAACTTAGTGTCACTGTATCACGTTCACCATGATTATTCACTACCAACACTTCCGATAGAATCAATGGAAGTGTTCGCGCTGACAGTTGAGTTACATCACTTATCAAGTTGTAAGAGATTGTATGGATATCGAATCTATACTCAACACCAGGGGTTAGGTCTCCAATTAAAACCCGAACAATGGGCTGATCTTCAAATTTTTTATTGATATCAATTAGAGCTAAAGAATACAAAGAAATGAGTGTTTTGTTATTAAAATTTTTGAAGTTTACAGTTACAAATAACGCTAGTCAATGAAGGAAACAATTTTATTTAATGAATATTGACATTCATGAATAAAATCGAAAAAAAAAACACTAATTATTTCAATGAAAATATAAAAATCAATAAAATACTCACAAACATTTGCTTCTGACATATTTTTTGTCTTGACTTCATCAGGTCGGTCTGATGGCCACCAAGAAAGAACATACGTTTCAACTCTTCCTTCGGGTCGTGGCCACTCAAGCGTGATATTTGTTGAATCGGCCAATGGAAAAATATTTGAAACTGGATTTGGTCGAACGGTTTGATTCACTTGCTGTGGACTTGGACTTTCAACACCATAGCTAACCGTATTCACTTGAATTGTATACTTTTCACCTGGTGTCATATCTGTTACATCAGCTTCCGTTGTTGTCACCGATGGTAGATTAAACCATTCCTTTTCACTTTCAGTCCGATAGCGAATAACATACGATGAAAATTCACTCTTTTTTGGTGGAAGCCAATGGACAAGCACCGAATTGCTTGTCACTTTTTCTATCGTCATATCGCGTGGTGGATTTGGATCTAATTTTGAAAAAAATAAAATATCATTTCCTAATGTGTTTGGATAAATTCATCAATAAAAGAATAAAAAAAGAAAAATACTCACAAACTGCTATAAAATATGAATGTGGTTCGGATCGAAGTCCATGACTAACAGCAAACACCTTAATTTCATAACCGGCGCCCGGATATAAATTGCGTATGATAAGACGTGAATCGGTTGTTGTGAACGTTTTTTCTTCATCCGTATCATTTCTGTAGTAAATCACTTCATATTTATCTTGTCGAGAATTTACATCACTTTTCCAGCTAATGTTTAAACCTTCTTTAATCGATTTACGATCTTCGATAATTGGCGATGATGGTCGTGTAACTACATAAATAGTTGATTCATTTGATTCCATGTGTTTTGAAATGGCTTGAACGGTAAGTGAATAATTTCGACCGGGCAAAAGTGATTCCAATATGTAACTGGTTTGATTTGTATTCATTGTGCTTGAATCACCATTGTATGCTTCAACTTCATGATAACTAATTTTGTATTCCTCTTCATAGCTTCTTTCATCTGGATCCCATGAAATAGTAACAAGTCCAGTTTTATTATTGGTAAATGATCGAAGATTTCCAACTGGCAATGGTTTTAATGTAACATCACCACTTGCTGGCCAAGATGTTACTTTTCCCGAAACCGTTTTCACCGTAACTTGATATGTGCGACCGGGATCAAGATTTTCTCTAAATTCTAACCAAGTAACCGAATCTCCTGTTCGTGGTACATTTTGTTGTCGCCTAGAATTAGATATCGAAACTTGATACTTGTCAAATTCGCTCATTCCTTTCGGCGCTTCCCATATCACACGAAAACTATTCGATGTTGTTGAATCTTTATCAAAAGTTACGTTCAATGGTTTTAACGGTACAGTACGATATTGTGCGGTTGTTGGAAATGAAATTTCATCTTCGGACATTGTTTGTACGGATATATTATAGGCTCGTCCTGGCACTAAACCTTTGAATGCTGCTTGAGCTGGACCAGGTGGTTCACCTTCTTTTTCAACATACAATACACTTTCCATTGCATCGGGTGGTTCAATCGATACTTTATAATGTGTATATATTCCAGCTGGATATGGTGGTTGCCATAAAACAAGCAATGTTGTTTCATTTCGAAACCAAACAATAAATTTCCCTGGCGTATTTGGCTCTAAAAAAAATCATTTAAAAGAAAATCAATTGTATTATTTATTGAAAAATGAAAAATGAAAACTTGAAATGAAATGAAATGTTCATCAGAAAATGAAAACATCTCGAATAAATACAGATCAGATAAAATCATATAAATACTGATTAAAACGTGCAAAGAAATTAAAAGTCATTAAAACTGCCAACAGCTAATAGGTAATTCTGTTTGCAATTACTAATTATGAATGTATACAAAAGAGGCATCAATGTATAAGGAAATAATAGCGTTGCAATTCAAACGTTCCGTCATTCAAATTTTATCATTTCAGTGCGCCGCAATGTGTGGAAAGACGAACATAGAGGGAGGGATAGGGATAGGGAGAGAGAGAGAGAGAGAGAGAGAGAGAGAGAGAGAGAGAGAGAGAGAGAGAGAGAGAAAGAAAGAAATGAGTTCGGTAGATGTTTAATGTTTTACGAGTATATCACATTCACAAGCCATTATTTCTATGGAAATGTTATCGATGTAATTGCAATTTACCAACAACAATGCAATTGTGAATTATGCTATATGTGATTTTCATTTGGAATTTTCTCATGCATTCATTGAGATTGATGATGTATGTCGATGCAATGTAATGGAAGAAATACAATAGAATCAAGAGATAAAACCGCAGCCATGAGAACGGCCAAAGAAAATTAGGCGCAAAACTCATATTTATCATTACATCTCGTTATGTCATTCATTTATGAATGTAAATGTATTTTTGGTTCGCGATTTATTTAACGGAAATAAAATTAGATTCGATTATTTATATGAAATCATTGGCAAAAATAATGCCCATATTTTACTGAACATTAATCACTTGCTGTTTGATGAAACACAAATGAAATGAACAGAAGACAAAAAAAAAAAAAAAAAAAAACAAAATGTCAAAATGGAATAAATGACACAGACACAAATGAAATATTACATTCTCAATAGAATTGGCAAATAAATTTCACGATGTCAGCATGTGAGTGCAGTTTTTATCTATTCCACAACGAAGATTTATGACCATAAATGGTCGAGAACATTCTTAAAATCAAGTAATCATGAATCGTTGAAATGTGTTCGAGTGATTAGTTTGCAAGCTGAATGTAGAAATATTATTTGAATTGAAATAAATCAAACGGATTTAAGCAATTTTGATTTTGAAAAAAAAAAAAAAAATGAGAAAAAACAAACATGATCTATCGTAATCAAAAATCTACTGCCAAAAAATGCAAAAAGAAAAAAACAAAGTTTGCGTTTCAATAATTACGCAATAAACTTATGTATTTGCATACCAAAAAAGAGCCAAAAGAAAAAATTACGACAAATGAACAAATTGAAAACGAAAAAAAGAAACCTAACAAATGACGTTTTCACGCAACACAAACGAAAAAACAAGAAAATCAAGCTGAAGTGCACACAGAATGATGATGTAAATGCAAAAGCAAAAGCAATATTATGTTAAAAATAAATTTGTTGTAACAAATTGGCCCTTTTTCTGGTTCAATAAATATACCTCTCAGTATTTTAATGTCCAACAGGTCTTTGTGACGTATACGTTTCACTGCGATTTTCATGATTTTATTTATATTCGGTCGGTGGTTAGTATCGTGTTTTAAAGTTGTTAGTTTATGTGTGGTTTACATTTATATCCCGCCATAGAGTGTTAGTGAGACAGAGATTGAGTGAAAAAAAAAATGATTGTTTTGTTAGATTCGCCAATTTTCCAAAGTGTTTACATGAATTTCGTCACGCAATTTTTTTTTTATCCGTCATAAAATAAGCCAAAGTAAGCGATATAACCCGATAACCAGTGTAAATAAAATTGTGTGCAAGTTAAAAAGAGAGAAAGAGAAAAAAAAACATTAAATTTGTTAGCGGGGAGTGTAAAAAAGTTATTTTTTCGTTATTGAAAAAAGAAAAAAAAAAATTTAAACACCCAGCAATTTCGTTTGTACTAATTACTAAGAGTATGAGACTGATTTGATCCATAGCTTCATTTCAATCGTTCACACTCTTTCCATTTTACCTGCTGCAAAACGATAACTTCAATAGCACCATTTTTAATGCTCATTTAACTGAACATATTCACTTGAATCTATTCCAACCATATTAACCACTAAATAATTATCAAGTTGTATGATGTTAATTTGTTTTTAATTTACTTATCATCGACCAATAAGTTTCGTTTCAAGTAAATTCTTTGGAGGACTTTGACGTGATCATTTTGTAAATCACGTTGTGCATATAAAACGATTTGAGCATGAATCATGAAAAAAAGCGCGCATTTAATTTGCAACAAACTCAAAGTCGATTTCATAAGTATTGATTGGTTATATGGAGAGAAAAGCAAAACAAAAAAATCGTGAAAAATCGATTTATCAAGTAATGTTGGTCAGAATTTCCAAACAAACTATTGTTACCATTATTATTTAATGAGATAGCTACACCTGTTTATGCTTGTTGGTTTTTTATGCAAAAATCTGATGAAATACTTTTTTTTTCTTTCTCTTTTATTCAAGTTTTTCTATTTGTATAAAACTCTATGTTTGTTTATTTTTTTTTTTTTTTTGCTGTATAAACCCGAGTGAAATTCAAACTTACTTGTTGTAAAATTGCGACTAGTATAAGCCAGTGATTCCCGATTGTCAAAGATGGTAAATGCTTGCACTTGATAGCTAGCTCCGGGCGATAGATCACGTACAGTATATTGAAGCTCATTTGCTTCAATTGGAATGGTTCGATTTGTAACGAACACATCAGAAATATTCAATATCTATGTCATTAAACGAGAAAAAAAAAAAATAAAATCATAAATCGAATTAACTCATTTGATTAAATCAATGATATTGATATCAATATACAAATTAAATTATACATTCCATTGCTTACCCGTAGTTTAAATGATGAATAGTTGCCTTTGGATGGAGGACTAAGTGAAATGACCGCCGTTTTGCCACTCTTCACAGTCACCGATAAATTTGACGGAGGATCAGGAGCTGTAAACACAAAAATGCATACATTTACTTTCGAATTGTCATCAATTTATCATACAGCATTAATTAAATCAATTCAAATATCAATGTTTGTTGATCGATAATTAACACAAACGAATATCATATGAAATACCATGCTGATAATAAATGAATATTATTTATGCGTTGCTTAATCATAGATGAAAGAAATTCCCCTTTAAATACTTTGATTTAAATGAAAATAGATAATAAATGTGGATTTCGATATAATTTACAATTCCATCATTTGTATATCAATGACTAGTTTAAAAACCAGTTTTCATCACATTGATTGAATCTCATCGCTTGAATATATTGGCATTCATTTTTGATGATTACAACAAAGTGTGAAGTGAAAGAAATATATTGAATGAGCTGGAAAATATATGACTACATTTCGAATGACATTAACTGTTTAGCATTCAAATATTAATTACTCAAGCTAACAATTTAATTCACTGTGTGCGTCAGTTGAGATTTGATTTGAACATCCAATGATCTGATGGTAATGCGATGGGAGTTTATTTGCCAGGAGGCAAAAAAAAAAAAAAAAAAAAAAACATGCTTCTGCGTTCAATCTTAAATAGAAAAATGTAAAATGTCACATGTGTTCCGGATCAACTGACATCGGATAACAAAAAACACATGTCTCTCTATTTTATTTTCATCATTATAGTGAATTTTTAAAGCCTCAAGCACCCTCTCTACGGCAGATGCTCAATCGTGCATTTTAATGCGGAATACCGAGATCCGTATCTAAAGAAATCAAAGTTATTTTTAGAGAATGTTTGCATTTGAATCAGTGTATGTTTTTGTCACATATGTAAACATTTGTACGATAGAAAATGTTGTGCGATAGGTCGAGAAAGGTTGAATTTCAAAGCGACAAGTGTCTCTTATGCTTAGAGGTTTGTTAACAAGCCAGTTTATTTTTTTTTTTCTTTTCTTTTCTTTTCTTTCTTTCGTCTCTCAAAACAACGGAAATGATATAATCGGCAATATCGCACTAGAATGTTACAACCTCCTGCTTATTTTTATGTTTATTTTCATTCATTTAATGGTGCATATTGGTAATTGACTGGAAATACCATATTGTAAATCCACACACTCGAATTGAGAGGAAGTTTCTTTTTTATTCATTTATATCTTCTTTTTTTTTCATACAAAAATTCAATCATGTTTTGGTTTTTTTTTTTATCTATTCGATTTTTTACATGCAAAAGTCACTAAACTGTGTTTTTTCAATTAGGTAAACATATGCAAATTGTTTTTTTTTCTTGATTTTTTTTTTTCTTTTTCTTTTCTTTCATCTCATCAAATATTGAGCAACTTTTTATAAACTACAGTATAATGTTTTTCCACTAAAAGACTTTCACGTCGAGGTCAGCGAATTTCATATTTCAAAGAAAAATGAAGAAAAAAAAAAAATGTCCACATCGTTTGGGTGGTAAAGTTTATGGATATGTTCAACTTACCGGTGGTTATGGAAACGGTCCATGCAAGCAGATTATAATGCGTTGAATTCGTATAATATAGCCAAAAGTTATATTTTGTACCAGCCAATACATTTGAAAAGCGAATTTCATCTCCCACGTCTTTCGATGCAATCGTTGTATTTGGCAAAGGATTTCCAAATGGTGGATAATAATCTAAACGATATGATGAATCGTCTTGTCCTAAATTACCAGGTATCTCAATAACTATGTCTGCGCTATAACAAATCTACGGGAAATTGAAATGATAAAATCGATTTTATTAAATATATACTTCCAAGAAAGCAAAAAAAAAAGAAACATCTTCACTGTGTATGCTTCTTATATGTATATAAAATAGTTTTTAGAATGAGCAGATATATCGCAGAGAAGTTCTATAAAATGAGTAAGTTTTGCCATTTTGAGAATGAGAAACTTGGGTAACACAAAATTATAAGAAGTTTAACTAACATTGTTGAATCCAAATGCATGCAGTGAATACATATGTTCATATGCATCATATAAATGGTGTGGAAATTAGTCGATAAGGAAAAGTTTTTCGTCATTTAAATATTTGGTGTCGGAGTACTTTTGCCGGCTCAGTTTTTCCAAAATGAATGTTTTACTAACAATACCAACTAATGAATCTTTGAAAAGTGTTTTAGTTTTGTTCTTTTTATTATTATTATTATTATTATTTTCTTTATTTTATCGCATGTAGACATAATCCCAATGCGGATTCATGTTTTACATATTCAATGGCAGATTTTATATCACTTGATTCACAGTTTGAGCATATTTACACTTGTATTGCCAAGATTATTTTCGCATTTTCGACATCAACCCCAGTTGTTTACCGTCTCAACACGACGTTACTATTTACATTCAAGTGGTGTATGGCTCCAACAAGATATTGGCTTCATAATTAACTGTGTGCGCCATTCAACGCAACGAAATACACAATTATAACGGGCAAATGGAAAAAAAGAGATAAATACATAGATTTTATACATTGTAAACAATATTTCCAACAATTAAGCTTATGGCATATTGTTTAGTTTTGGTTTTTTTTTTTTTCTGTATTTTGTTTTACTTCATCGGCCTTTATACTACAAACTCGACATTCGAACGCAAAGTGCTTTCATGCTTCAAGTCAACGCCGAGCATAAATCATGTCGTGATTAATGTTACCTCTTAAAACACATAGTGTCTGGAATGGTTTTTTTTTGTTTCCTCTGTGTTTGTTCGTTTTTATTCTCCACGTTGTCGATTGAGAAAATGTCTATGACAATAGCAATAGTGGCGCGCTATGTTTTTCTACATACAGACATAAAATATAGATGGGCAATATGGATGCAAAGAAATGGTATGTTTGTACTTGAAATGTTGCTATGCAGCACCATATGAACTACCGTGTCTATCGTCACTTATGGAATGGAAGTGAATTGATGACGAAAAAAAAGCATTAGATGAAAAAGGCATCGGTTTAATGTGGCGACAAATATACATATTTATGCTTTTATTACATAATACAATGGATCATGTAAAAGTTGCAGTTGTGCATTCATCGATATAAAACAATTCATCTGAGCCTTACACTTGTCATGCTTTATTCTATTTATATATACTGAGCACAATACTTTGCTCAGACAAATTCAAATCGACACATCCATTATTGACTGAAAATTCTCAGTGTAAAACAATTCGTGAGCTCACTCAGCTTTAAATTTATCTCTAATGTATTGCTGTCACTTTTCTCTCCCTTACTCTCTTGCTCTCTCTCTCTCTCTCTCTCTTAAATACTTTTTTCTTTCTTTCTCTTTTATTCAAGTTTTTCTATTTCTCTCTCTCTGTGTGTGAGTAAATTGGCGTATCATTGCCTCATGTCTAGCCATAATTCTTCAATCTCATGTCAAATGCTTTTTTTTTAGCTCCATCAGACACACAACAAGCTGATTTACTTTCAACAAATAATAAGAAATCTCTTTGAATCTAAAAGGCCTTGAAAGCATTTGAACTTATGTTGAAAGTGCTCAGACAGACACCCCCATAACCATTTCCGTACCTTTTAAGCTCACAACATTTCCAAGGATATCTTTTATTCGTGCTTTGAAATAACTGCAATATTTTTTTTTGCGACTTTTTTTTCTTGAAAAAAAAAAAAAAAAAAAAAAATCAAAGGGAAGTCGCGATAATAATAATTGCACGTAGCACAAAACAAAAAATGCACACAAGATGAAACTGTATTTCTTTGGAATAGAAACACCCTTTTGTTAATGAGAATTGCATAGTTCGCATGATTCGCAACAATGTATTAGCAATTACATAATGAAGATTTATAATTAATATTTGAAAGGAAATTCCAACGTATAAAATACCGTACAAATTAAAGCTCAATGCAATGCAATACAGTTTGCACATACACTTTAACACTTTGATGCAAAGTTCACTACGTAGTGCATGTGTTGACAAATGAAGTGTGAAGAAAAAATGTAATTCTTATAAATTATTTATGAATTCATTTCAATTTCAGTTCAATGTATGCACGAACTAATCGCATTCCAAGCGGCATATTGCACGTGAGAAAAAGAGCATTTATTCGAGAAACAAATGTCTATTACTGTCGACATTGTTTTTAATTTACTTCAGTAATAATTCCAATTTAAATCAGGTCAGTTTGTTACAAAAACGATTTTTTTTTTTTCAATTTGGAGTCAGGTGTGCCGTTCGAATTGCTTCATTATGATAAATATTCAATCAAAATTGAAATGAATTTACATTGATTCTAGCTCATGATGCGCACAAAACAGTACAAAATCACCAATTATATAATTGAATCAAGCATTTAATGCGTAGCAAAAACATAGAAAAATAGAAATATTCACAATCGACTTATTGTTATGTTTGTAATACCGTTTTGTTCATTCATTCATTCATTTGGCACTGGTTTTATATATTTTTTCGGCGAACGTTTTTTTAAAAAAAAAAACATTGAATTCTTCAACAATTCAACAATGGAAAAACAAAATGCTCACGTTTTACCGGCCTTGGTTTTTAACGATTGCTCGCTGAATGCTTTTTTAGCTGAGCTATTGAGCCGTGGTGATTTCGTGAAGTTCTCAGTCAACAATGAAATATACACACAATAAAGAAAAGAGAATTTTTGTTTCCAAAAACACGTTGACACATTTAACGTCAATATCTTGCATGTGCTAAAAGTAAAGCATGTCGCGACTTGCGATTGTTGCTTTTTTTTCTCTTCATCCTAAATTTTCCTCTTTCAAATCAAATTATACTTCAGTTAGACGCTTTTTTTTCTATTTATGTTGAATTTTGAGAAATTCAGAAAAATATACGTCGCGGAAAAGCCAATTTATAAAATTATTTCACAATTTTGTTGTTATTTTTGTTCCTCGTTATGATTTTGAATTAATTAAATATTCATTTTCCACGTCAACATCGAATTCAAACATTTTCCATGCTTCGACTAGCAAATATATTCAAATTGCGGAAGACATTTGCATGGAAGAAACTTTCAAAAATGTTGTTTGCATTTCACTGGATTGTGAAAAGAAAACAATGTGTGAAACGGCGCTTTGTTGCCAAAAACGGAGTTGCACACGAAAATCGGAAATTGAATTGATGGCGGGCGCGCGGGCGCGCACGCACATATACAGAGAGTCCACACATACTGACACTCTCATATAATACATAATAGAAAAATAGAGCAATCATTTTTTTCCCCCTTTATTTTCATTTATTTTGCACAGCAAAACGAATTCCAAGCCGATAAACTAGACAGCATGCATAATGACCGAAATAATCTCATAGAAAAATACCTAACACGTACCACACAAATATCAAATTGAACTGAATATATGTAACGTCAATAATGACGGGAACACGCCGCCAAATGATGGTGGCAATGGTAACAAACGAAATCGTATAGCACGAAATGAAAACAAAAAAAAAACAAAATAACAACAAATGATATTGTATACAAATAAAATGGTAAATGTTGTTTCAAGCTACATTCATGCTTCAATTAAGCACGAAAATTCGTGCTGTCGACAAAATTGCAACATTCAAGGTTCTTTGCCCGGCATCAATTTTGACCGACACAAAATGAACGTATTTTCCACATCAAATAAAGCAATTGAGCTGTGCAAATTTTGTCTCTTTCTCTCTATTTCTCTCTCTCTCTCTCTCTCTCTCTCTCTCTCTCTCTCTCTCTCTCTCTCTCTCTCTCTCTCTCTCTCTCTCTCTGTCCTGCCTGTGTGTGTTTGTGTCTGTATTTATTGAATATTCATATTCATGTATAAGATACATTTTGTTTCATTAATCAACCATAGACAATACCGAAATGTCAATAAGTTGGCGTTATGATTATTTGCGTGTTGGTTTGACGGATTTCTTCTTAAAACAACACAACTACATACAAACATTCCGACATCTTTGAAGAATACATCTATTATTATTTATTTTAGTTTTTTTTATAAAAGTCATGTTTTGATCATTGAAAACCCATGGAATGAAATTCAACAGTGAAGTTGAATGAGTTGATGTATTCCGGTTTATCGTTTAAATAATTTTATTTTTGTTTTTGATATGATAAATACGCGGATATAAATTATTATCGGTGTCAAGAGGAATATTAAACAGTATTCTGAATGATTCATTGGTCAAGTTGATTGGTGAATTGAATGTAATCTCTACAATACATGCTAAACATGTGACACGTTTACTTTCAAGTTAAATATTTGTCACTGGTCTGTGCACCGCAAAAGTTTAAAATTGTAAATCCTTCATTCAATGCGTTCACTGTTGTGTTCATGATATGTTTTGTTAAATTCGTAAGAGGTACGGTTCGCCCATTCAACATTCAACATTCATAATGTATCGCTTCGCATTGGGTGTGATGATGATGTTATATTCAAAATGTGATTTGGTTTTTTTCCTACATGTGGCTTTCGATTTGACATTCACAAATAATTTCTGATTCATCGACAACCGATTCAATTTACAAGTGTCACATTAGATCGATATATGTGAAATCAAGCATAATGTCATCATAATAGTGCATTGTAAAAATTCCATACGATTGCCATTCTCATTCATTTACAAATAAGTATGCAAATTATTCGCTGCACATTCACGATACAAGAATTTATTTCCAAACAAAAAATAGATAAATGGATTAATTTGATTTGATGTTGGAATCAAATGTAAGATAATTTTGATTATGGACCCTTTGCTGTTGTAATACCAAACCACACTGTGGTTTTTATAGTGAATGAAGTTAAATTGCAAAATAAACATACTAAATAGTATATATAACTTCATTAGATGAGCTTCACTTAACGTATGCAAGTTTATATGATCCAGTTTATTAATCTTAGTTTCAGATTTCAATTAACTTCGATTGACAGGCTTCTGATTTTGATTTGCAAAGTGATTGGAAGAGAGCGAAAACCGTGAACAGGTTTTTCTCGATTGTTGCATGAGAAAAAAAAAATGAAAGAAACAGAGAAACAACCAGCAGAAGTAATAGCAACAACTGATAAATATGCGTAGCATATTCAATTTACGTTCACCGGAGCCGAAAGAAAAGTACCAAAACCAATATATCTATACATGCAATGCCAATGAATTTATGCTCTAAATATTTTTCATAATATATTAACACATTTTCTTTTTCTTTTTCAATCCAATAAATGGACCAGTGATCGCAACAAATGCACTTTCATTATTAATTGCAATTTTGATTAATTGCCAAATGAAAAACAATAGAGAAATATAATTGAGAAAAATAAAAACTTTCTTTCAACAACACTCACTCACTCCATTTCAATTCAATTCAATTCAATTCTTTTTGTACAACATCACTTCGTCCGGCTACGTTAATCATTTTCATTTTTTTTTCTCTTCTCAATAACAAACGGAAAACTTAGAATCGGGAATATTTGCACGCAATGAATGTGCGTTATTTTTTTTTTTTTTTTTTTTTTTTTGTTGCTTTCCATTGGCTTATGAAAAACGGAAGTTTTCGCATACTTATAATTTCACTTGCCATGGCAACATGAACAATTCAAATAACGATAGTGTTTTGTTTTGATTTGTAATGTCTAGCTTTGAATGCTTATTAATTGTTTTGCAAAAATTGAAACAAACATTTTCTGCAGACATGGGCAATTTGATAAATAATATTTAGCCGTTAAATAATCCCATTAAACGGTTTATTGCTGATGATCACATCAACAATATAGGGTTTTTGTTCTTCTTACAAACACTGATCGGTTAGTCATCACTTGGTTGTGACTTTTACATGCATGCATGCATGCAAATACATGATCATTTTGTCATAATTTATTCTCGACTTATTTTGCCATTTTGCACAGTGTTTGAATAAAAATTGTTTAATGTTGGGTGCTTGATGTTTGGTATTTGATTTCATAAATTCAACATGATGGCATATCGTCAATTTCAGAGCGTATTTAAATACATTACATTGGTATAGCGGTAACGTCAATTTCAATTTTAGAAATCGACCCAATTTGGTATTTAAATCCATACACATCCATATCTGTTTAGTGCTGTAATGATATTTTTGGCCTTTAACCAAATGGGTGGTGCCAAATATATATACATACATATATAAATATATAACAGAACAATTTATATTACATTCTCTGCTAAATCTGTCCTGAAGCAAAAATTCCATAGAAACAAACTATGATAAGTTGCGTACCCTCCCATTCTCCGCACAAAACAGTTTTACATTACAAATGATAAAGACGAATGAAAAAAATTGTTTGTTTATTGAAAACACTTACCTTAAGCAAAGCAAATAAAATTACAGTAATTTGAGTGATTGTTGATTTCATTGTGAATTGAAATCGTGTGGCTGCATGTATACGATTCATTTTTAATATTTATTTTGATTGATTATTAACTAAATAAACTATGGAATTCGATCACTTTCAATATTAAACACTAAAATATTATGACTTGTACACAAAAACACTTTTGCTTTACATGTGTGGATATTGTCGAACTGCGTTGTTATTTTGGTTGCTGTTGTCGTCGTCGTTGTATTGTATACTGAGAGTAAAATTGATGTTCCACAGCACAAATTTTTTTTTTTTTCTTTTTTTTGTTTTGTGTTTTTCACAAATGGGTATAAAAATGCCACTGAACGATAATAATTAATTTTTATTGTTGCCGTTGATATGTTTGAAGGGGGAATTATTGTGCTTGACGAGTGCGTTTTAATAGTTTCTATTATATGTTCTTGGGTCAATCACACACATATGAATTTATGTTGTGATTACATTAAAAAAAAAACACAACTTTAATTCGTATCTATCTACTCCGTTAAATTCAATAAAAAATTTAATTTAATTGTTCAGCACATTGCGTTCACTTTTCGTAGTGTAAAATTTATACAAAAAAAAATTGGTTTGGCTTTTTCTTTCTTTTTGGAATCAATTATATCAAATTTTTGTGGGATTTCGTACGATAAAAAGTTGATATTAATAGATTTACGAAGACTTGAATAGACAATATATATATTCACATCAAAGATTCGTTGGGTTTGGCATCTCAGTTTTTTTTTTTTTATAACTTATTTAAAGCATTTTATATAGAGCTATGGTGAATTGAGAGATTAGCCTTTTGGCAATATTACAAATATTTATCCGTAGGAAAAGGAAAAAAAAAATTTTCTCTCAAAAAGTGTGTATTCTTTCACAAATCGTCTTAAATATATTTGATTCGTATGAGTTCATTCACGTTATTTGCCTTTTGATTTACGCTTTTGAACTTCTTTCATGCCACCGACTGCTAAATTTATTCACCATACGCCTAATGCAATACTTTTATTTTTTTTTTCATTCCGTTTATGTATATTTTCCCCGCATTGATTTTGCTTACGCACATTTTCTCGTTTCATTGGATTCATTAAGAGTGAAACACTGATATGCGTCACATTGGCTGCTGTGTTGATGGTTAAGTCATTGCAGGAGCGTCATTCACATCGATGACCGAGAATAATGAATCGAATTACTAATACGTTTAGATATAGAGAAAAGTATTTCACTCTATATACGGTACGATACGATACGATACAAAATGTGGGGTTGTCAAAGTGATGTAGAAAAAAAAAAATTGCATTCGATTTATAGCCTGCTCGTTCACCACATGGATTTTGCGGATGAATGAAATGTGGCAATAGAGCACAATTGTTTATACTTTTTCACTATACTTAATTGCGATGAATTCGTTTTTTTTTTCTTTCTTGTTTTGCCTTTTCTTTACTTTATCGTTAAAGTTTCTACACTTTTTATAAATAATTTTTTTTTTTTTTTTTTTTTTTTTGGTTTTCACATGGACATTTGTCACACTGTACAATTTAAAATATTCAGGAAGTCGATTGTTTTTTCTTGCACTTTTTTCGTTCCATTTTTAAGTAGGTTCGTTTAAATTTTTATCTGTAACAAATGACACGATCGCTGTTATTCCTTTTTCAAATGTACACGTTATTTGTGAAACAGAGTAAACTTTGTTTGAAAAATTGTTATCGTTTATACGTTTTCACTTTGATACCGTCATAGTCAACTCTCTTTACTTTCTTCTACTATCACACAATGTGTGTTATGTCTATCGGCCAGCCGTGTTTGCTGCTTAAGTGGTGTAAGCAACAATGACAATGTTGAGATTTAATCAAGTTTATTTTGCTTGGAATGAATTCATGCTGCGTCCACAGATGGAATTTTATGTATATTTTCCTCGTACACCTGTGCGTATGCGTATGCGTAAACGTTTAACAGCCATTGAAATACAATCACAAACGGCACTGATTCATTATTTTTATTATTTGTGCAGAGAAACGAAGGAAAAGAAAAAATGGCCATACAATTTTCTCTTTTCAATGGGATGGTTTTTTTTCTGTTGTTGTTACCACTTTTATCTCAATGTATGCACCATATAATATTTATTTAAGTCCAATGTTTTTTAATCGGCTTTTTGTTAATTACCGTTTGAAACACTATCACGTATCCTATTTCAATTTTATAAAACGCTTTCAATGCTAATGCAAACATGAATAATTTTCAATGAATTGGTTTTTATACAATAACTCGTTGTAAATACGATATTTTCTCTTTACTGAATTGGCGTATTTATTCATGGTAAATAGACACCATATTGATGTCTCTATGGTTGTTTTTTTTGTCTCTCTATATCTTTTTCTCTGTGTCTATTTTTTTTTTTATTTTATTTTTGGCAACACACATCAATGCTTAGATAAACAAGCGTGTCCGTAGTTTGCACCCATTGAATTCCAAAATTAACACAAACAATGTCATGCTGTGATGCCAGACATCAACAACGAATGAAGTGATCTATCAGCAGTAAATTTTTATTGCACCGACAACTATAATGTATCGTACAGATGAAAACAGAAGAGAAGATAGAAAACACACTACGGTTAAAAATCACTGCTGTTTTGTTCAAGTGAATGGTACTTAAAAATTTATTGTTGTTTGTGTATTTCTACGGTGGAATACTTGTACTTGTTGTATATGAAACAAATTGAAATAATATTGTAGTAATAACCAAGCCACTATTCAGCTTCACCAATTCAACAGCACTCTCTTACTATGGGCATCACAAAAGCAAACGCAGTGTACACAAAAAAAAAAGAATATCAAGAGAGAAACAACAACTACATGCACACACATACATACAAAAATATAACACGTTCAACGATAGTGCTGTGTATGTTTCTGGTTCCTTTTTAATTTTGTGTTGTATTCAATGTGTGTATATAATTTTCTTCTTTATTATTTCTTTCTTTTTTTTTTGGGTAAGGCTGAATTTACCAAACTCAGATGAAATTCAAACACGAGATAGCGATTCATGCCGTACTACAGTCTCAATGCGTGTGTGAAGAAGATAAACAAACCCAGAGAGAAAAAAAAAATAATGTGGAAAGGCAAAGAAGGGAATGCAATATTCACGATGTTATTGCTTGTGCACAAGTGTGCGTTTGGTTGTGGTGTTCGAGAAATAAAAAGGAACGAAAGAGAACGAACGATGCCCATGCACAATAACCAAACAGCACAAATACCAAGCTACGTAGCACATGCAATACACCGATTCAGTGTGTGTTGTTCGTTTCAGACGGCTTTCATTTCTCTCTCGTATGCGCTTTTTCCCTTCTTCGGTATGCCTTCGTCTTTGTTGTTGTTTTTCTCGTCGTTGTTGTTGTTGTTGTTGCTTTTGATTTTTTTTTTCGTGTATTTGTTTCGTGTATGTTGAATTTTTGCTGTTGGCTGTCTGTTTTGATTTTTTTTCCTTCTTCTTCTTCTTTTTCTTATTTATTTGCAGATTTCGCGTGTATGTGTTAACGCCAGCAACAACCAGTCCATACAAAAGAAATCACTTAACAAATTTTTTTTTTCGCAATTCGGTTCTTTGTTGTCCCCTTTTACAAACTCGTAAAGTTTTCAACTTCTCTCTCTTTCTCTCACTGATTCACAATTACCAACAACAATTCAACGATTTTCAAATGGTTTTTTATTAGAGGCATATAAACACGAATATTCTGTTGCGTTCGATTTGATTCGATATTTGTTGTTTTTTTTTTCTTCCGTTCACTTGGTGTGTGTGATCGATGTATGACTGTTTGGTTACGCGACTTTTCGTAGTGACCACAATTCTATTTCGAAAACTTTCTGTTTTTTTTTTTATTTCTTTTGCTTCATAAATTAGTTACCCATTCTTATATGGTTGTTAATTATTTTGTTTTTTGTCTTTTCATCAAATTTCTTTTTGGCTTTTTGGTAAATATTTACTTAAAACCAATTGTGCATTCACAACACCATTTACGTAAAAATTTTGTATTTTTATTATTATTTGGGTCGACGACATACAATGTTTCATTGATGTCAAGCACACACACAAAAACGCACGCACATACACACAAAATATCTTTTATATTTGAGTTTCAGGTGAATTCCTGGTTGATAAATATCTACCGCGCTGTGCCATTTGATATAATATTTAGTTTTTCTTATATTTCACGTTGACCTTTTATTTTCGCATTAGTTAAAACAAGATTCTGCAATTTTTGTCAATCTATTTTGGTCACAAAAAAAAAAACCACCAGTATGTGAGGCGTTACTTTTAGAAATCGCGATACAATCAATTCTCTGGACTCACGACTCATAGAGAATACCTCTCTACTTTTTTTTTACAATTAAAATGAATGAAAAATCTCTTTATTCACACTGACATACACAAAACACAATTTCTATGTCAATTTCATTTAAATTTCACAAAATATAGAATATTTTCAGTAAATTAAATGTGTTTTTCTTTTCCACAATGCACGACAATCGAGTGCGAAATTATGTGCCGATATGCACGATACAATACAAAACAAGCACAGAACACAAGAATTAAAATAATATCTATAACAACGAACGGAAAAATTTGTACGTGTCAAACTCGGACGAGCGTTCTTCACTCAGTGCTGAATGAAAACGCGTATCTACTATGTTTATAGGCGCAGTTCAACCATTCATTTCACCTGATCGATGAAATCAGTATTATTGTCTCTCTTCATCATACACATTGTTTATCGTTTTAGTTATATCCAATTGTCTCTTTTCTACCGCATAAGCAGTCGGCTCTTTAAATCACATTGCGTTTAACGCAATTGCTATCCATTTTTCTATGGATTTATACTGATCTAAATGTACTATTTAACGCACTGTCATCGTTTTGATACGCATGTAGAAACTAACGCCATCTTTTGAATGCATAAAAAATGAATAAATTTGAAGATTCAAATGAAACATTTTATCATTTCAGTAAAAAAAATCAACTTTATCGTTATTATCATTTATAATTCATTATTTTTAATTAATTCAAGCGGCCAAAAAATACTGTCGAAAATCAATATTTTGATTCTTTAGATAAAGATGAATTCAGAAATCTCCTTCGATTAGAAAAAAAATCATAAATAATTCGTTGTGTATAAAATGACACTCAATCATATTATTGCATAGTGTATTTATGCATAAATCAAAAGGTCGTAATAAATGATAACGCTTCCCATAAATGCATGTGAACAATCAGCATAATTGGATTGAATTTGTTTTAATACTATTTATTTTACACTCAATATAACAGACGGAAAAACCATTAAGATTATCATAAATGCTTCAATTATTGCACGCACAAAATACTTCAAATGAAATTAACCTTGATCTCTGATTAATTTTTTTTTTGACGTTCAGTTAGATGCAAAATTAATGGTTTTAAGCCTTTTTGAGAACAATACGAATTGTAATGTCATTGGAGTGCAGTGCTAGAACTGCAGTGCAGTTTGAAAATGTTGACGTTGAAAAAAAAATGTTGTCTTGTATTCGATATTAAGTCTGATGCTGTCGGATCCACTAAACAATATTAATATCAAATTAGTGGACAGTGAATGTGAATTTGTGATAAACCTTTCGTTTGATTAACTTGGCAGTGAATAAAAGCCAAAATCGCCCTAATTGAAATCTTTTTCAACCAAAAAATGCAAGTGGCAATATTTTGAGTCAATTTTATAATTTATTAGATTATTTTATTATCAATAGTAATTAGTAATTGAAATATATGATTACATAGAATACGAGGTGAGCAACGATGAGTCGGTGAGACCAAAATATTTTTGGTTTTGCATGATATAGCATTATAAAAATTCATTTGTTCCACCACAAATTTCTCTTAAACTCTTGTATTTGTTTTTCAATTATGTATTTTCAACATCGGAATTGAATTGAACTAGTAAACTCCTTCGAGTATGAGATCTGCTGATACGCCATCCTTTGTAAATGTATAAAATAAATTTTCCATAAATGCACTTTAAGTTTCAAAGTTCGATTATTTTTGTTAAGCTTCTTTCATAAATCTAAAGTGTTTGAGCACTAACAAGTGACGCCATCTATTGAAAAACAAAAAACTTCGCAAAATTTGTAGAAGGCTTTGAATGAATGGAAAAACTTTTGAAAAATGAAAAATCTTAATCAGGAAATTTACTTTGTGTATTTGTACGTACGAAGAATTCGTACAAAGAACAAAATCAATTGGAATTTTTAATTTTATTGACTATTTCCATGTTTCTAATCTTAATTTTATGATTATTACATTTTTCAATGTGATTTCCTTTCAAAGTGTATTTAACAGAACATAAATGTTTTGCCGGTGCGTGTATTGAATACGAAAAAAACCGTTTTAGCAATAAAATTGGCATTAATTTGCAAATGATTATTGGTTTTGATGCTACCATTTTATAGCTTCCATTCACTGAAAACTACGACAATGACCGTCATTACGGCAACGACAGTGTTTTTCTTGTTGTTGTTATTGTTGTTCATGTTGTAACTCTAGCAATTGCACAGTATCACTGAACCAGAGGCAGTTTTAGCTGTTGGCTCCTACGATCGCAACCATGGTGTATTCATTCAATGGTAATATTTGTTGAACGAAACAAGAAATGATATAAAAATATGAACTTATGTAACAGTCGCTGTAAATGGTTGGTTACTTTGATTTTCAACATTCAACGTCACGATCAATTCACATTCACAGCTCAATTTGCAATTTATGTGTGTGTGTGTGTGTGTGTGTGTGTGTGTGTGTGTGTGTGTTTGTGTGTGTGTTGTGTGTGTGTGTGTGTATGGTGAGGCAGTGTGCCGTGGTGAGTCGAGATATTTTTTTTTTTTTGTTTCGTTTTCACGAAACTGTAATAAATGCGATTGTCATAGCCTCAAAGCATTTTAAGCGTGTAAGACACAAGTACATTCACATAGCTTATACTTGAGCTATGTCAAGTTTAAAAGTGCAATGACATTTTTTCTTTTGATTTCTGCTGTTAGCTACCATTTTTACGTGCTTCACATGAGTGTGGTAAATTGCTTCTAACTCAATTTATTTTCCTGTCTTTCCATGCGAATACGCGTTTTTCTTCTTTTCTTGTGCTGCAATCGGGTTTGCTTTTTTTTTATAGCGTGTGTGTTATTGCTTGGTATAATTTAAGTTGTTTTTGATATGAAGAAAGTTGTCTATTCTAGGTGCTTGCGACAAGCGGTTTTCCTTCTTACTGGCTTGTTATTATGGTGCATATTTTTGTTTTGTTGCAAAAACAAAAAAAAAAAAAAAAAAGAAGCAAAACAAGCCGCATTGATTGCATTGAAACTCTTTCACATATAAATTCATTCCATGTTTATCTTCAGCCCCGATGAAATTCTGCTAGTTTTCAACAACAAAAAATCGCTATTCTAAAGAAACATATTTACACGCACGCCATACGCAATTTCTCATAAAGCCTCTGCCACTACTACTAATACTCAACAATTACATCATTCTCTCTACCTTTTCAATTCACAGCACGATCGATGAGACAGAGAAATGAAAAGAGACGCAAACAATTCTTTTTTTTTTTCTTCTCTTCTTTCGCTTGATTTTCATAAACACAATGAAAGTTGAATACATAAATTACGGGTGACGACTTATGTAATGTTCACATGTAATTGCCGTAAAATAAAAGATAAATTGTACAACACTTTGGGAGAAAAGTCCTAGTGCAGAAGATAGAAAAGAAATAACGGAATTGTTCTTTCTTTTTTTAAAAAAAAAAAAAAAAAAAAAATTTCATTTACTAGAACATTGGATCATTTTTTGTTTTATAATCGAAATCAATTCCATGCCCGATTTTAGAATATAAATAAAGATAAAAATAAACTTTAATTCGCAATAAATTTGCAATTTTCGTGTTCGCATCTTAAATTTGCATTCGTATTTTGTGAAATGTTTGACCATTTTAGTGAGGAATATTTTCATAATGATTTGTTTACCGAATAGCCTACGTGATTTCGTGCGCAATGTTCTACAATTTCTTCCATTGTGATGCGTTTTATTATTAGTATCGAGCGATCTTTGAGCTGTTCGCATTATCGATGTTTATTGTGTATTTTTTTTTTTTTTTTTTTTTTTTTTGCAGTCCGCCTCTTATTAAATCAATGTCCAAAGTAGGTCATTGCGCGAGCGCACGCAGCTCAGCTCACAAAATAACACAACAATCGTTCTGTTAATGTCCATATATTAACCTGTTGTGAAAGATGTGTTATTCTCTGACTCTTTCTCTTTCTCACTGAGGCTCTATCATTTCGTATTGTTTTTCGAATCAATTCGCCTATGGTTTTGGTTTTGTATTCTTTGCTTGCAGCTTATTCGCTGTATTTTTTCCATCACGTTGGTTCTTTTCCACACGCTTTTTTTTTTCTTCTTTTCTTTCTTTCTTTCTTTCATCCTTTCATTCTTTCTTTCATTCTCGACACGAAAACCATTTATAGAAGTAGATTATTAATGTGTTTGTATTAAATAAACATTATTTTCGTTTGAGTGCGCATTTATTTTTCGCGATGTTGTTTTATTTCTCATCGCACGATATGCGTTTTAGTGACAGTGTTAGCGAAGAGGGCTTTATTCTTTTATTCGTTGTTCACTTTGTCCGTACCCGCTTATTGTTGTTGTGGTTGTTAATATTGTATGTTTTTTTTATTTTTCGTCTTGGTTTGTTTTGGTTTTGTCTTTTTTAAAACCGCAATTCAATTGCACTCAAGTACATACTTTTACTCTATAAAGTGCTTTTGCATTAAGTAGATAAATGGTTAAATTGATATTAATGTGTGTGTGTGTATTCCATGACAAGAATCACGAAACGAATTCAAATTATCCATTTTGTTTCGGTCAAATGCAGCCATCAATCGTTCAACAAATTAATGGTTTCTACAAAGAGAAATTACGTGTGATCAAATCGCAAAAGACATACGAAAAAAAAAAAAAAACAATTTATTTTAAAAAAGACTGTACGATTTATACATAGATTTTAAACCAATTGGAATCTCAATGCGCGCATACATTTTAAAAAATGTGTTTGCGATCAACGACAAAATTTATTGAGTGTCACCATTACCGTAAAACAATTGAATTGCAATTGATAATCCAAATGAAGCAAAAGACACAGAGCAAATAAATCAGCAAAACCAAAAACAGCCATTGCTTGAATGTGAAATGAACGCGTGAGCACGTACCTAATCATCATTATCCAAGGAATGTTAGCGCTAATTTCATTATTATCCATTACTGATTACACGTGAAAATAGCACACGGAATCAATGATGACTTGCACACAAAAACCCAATTACCAGATACTCTACATAAATACATACAGATAGTTATATATTTGAATCACTTGTAATGTTATTTCCATGGCTTTTTCCCGTCTCATTTACATGTAATTGCGACCGTTCTGTCGAACAAATAATTGAATCGCGAAGCAAAACTTGCCGAAGAAAAACTGTAAACAAGATGAAGCAAACGCGGAAAAAAAAAAATCGAAATTAAGCCCAAGTCCGTTGTAAACCAAACAACATTCAATGTTCATGAATGTTGCTATGGTTTTTTTCATTCTTTCTTTCTTCATTTCGAACTGGTGAGCATTAGGTTGCGATTGTAATGCAATCCACAATTTATTGCATTGATTTGAGCCAAAGCCTTTTGAATATGAGTCAATGGTGAACTCGCAAAAGACTTGTTTCTACATTTCGTTTCGTCGCATGTTTTGTATGTTTAGAAATAATAATTGATTGTAGAATGTGGTTTATGGTCATCGATAGCCAATCGTATGTCCATATGACTTTTGAAATTGTGTAAATGGAAAATTCGACACTGAAAACGGTACTCGCGCTTCGTACGATCAGGGTTTCGCGTTTAACGAAGTCTTTTCTTTCTATCGGCCAATTGTGGCACGTAATCGGCCCAAAAGATTTGCATACAAAACTTGTTTCATTTAAAATTGATACAACATGTGGCGAATAATGATTGTTATTTTTCTTAACTATAATGATCAACGGCATCATTTTATTTTGAAGTAAACCAAAAAAAGAAAAACATCTCAAGAAATATATAAAAAAAAAGAAACTACCTGAATCTATTTTGATCTCAGAACTAAAATCTAAAGGATTCGAAACGATAATATGTTTCTTTTATGCAGTTGCGCATGAAATTCGAGTTCCGATTCTAATCACAAAAACCCGAGAAATATTAAAGAAATCCTTCCCACGCTCAATCATAACCGAAAAATTCGATTACAACGATATCAAAAAAAAACAAATCGAAACATTTCGATTTGGGAAACATGAAATTTGCTACTTGAATATGACACCAAAATTTTAACAATAGACAAAAGCAATAAACGACGCGTCTCAAATAACAACAATTATTGAAAAAAAGGAGCGAAGAAAAACAAATTCATATGAAAGGAGTCTAATATTGAAATAAGGACAATCAACTGTTTTCGTTTTTTTTCTCTCTCTCTCTCTCTCTCTCTTCCATTTTGTCACATTTTCTATAATTTCCGTATTTCGGTCCGTATATTGTTTGTATTTAAGGTGCATGTGAATATTTATTTCCGATCAAAATCTGTCTGTGATCAAAGTAGCAAAATCAAATACAATACATGACCACAATCATTAGTTGTTATTTCGGGAAAACATCGAACAAAATCCCATAATTTTATTTCCTTTCATTGATTCCGTGATACATCGTTCATTTTCATTTGATTACTCATCAGAAGAAAAAAAAACATCAGATATCTTTGCACCTCAAAAATGTATTCATAAAAATGGATATTTATGCATATATTTTACACCCTTCCGGTTGATATTCGATCGTATTCTCAAACAAAATATTAGAAATTTTTATATAAAAATGCAGTCTTTTGATCAATTTTATACGTTCCATTGTCTGAAATCATCATCAACACATACAATAAAAGGGAAAAAAAGGGTATTTTTCTTTCTAAAAGAAGCCGAATTCAATCGATTCATCTATTCATTGAGCTGCTCAATCGTATTATTATTTTGCAATAATTTTTGACCTTGATCCTTTTCGGTACCAAATCAGCCACAAATACCATTGATGAAGTGACATTTTGATGAATACAACAATAAAAAGGTACAACAAGAAAACGCGTCTCATCATTCGATTATTTATTATTTGTTGGGGTTTTTGTGCATATTATCTACATATACATATTTCATACTATCTGTTCCTGATCAAAATGCATATTGTCTGAATGATGACATCTTGAAAACGATGGGAATAAAAATATACACAAAATCACAAAAACTTGAACCAATTTGGAACGGTTGCACCGGCAACAAAAACCAGAAACAATAATAAATTTGAAGAAAAAAAAAAAAAAAAAAAAAAATAGTGAAAAACAAAAATTAAAATATATGCATATGCATCGGCCCATTAAGAATGAGAAAAATACACGAAGGTAAAACTGATGACGGTTGAGTAGGTCAATTGAGTTGCGAGTGTATCTGTGTGGGTGCATACAGAGAATGATGTGAACCAAAATTCGTTGGTTTCTTCTTTTGTTTGGAAATTACGCAGCAAAATGAAAGAGAAAGACTAAAATGAAAGGTGCTTCATATTTATGTGATTTAGTTTTGATTTCAAATATTCAATTCTTTGTCTGTCCCTGTTTGTACATATCTTCTCTGCATTATTCGCTTGTTATTTTTCCATGTTGTTGTCTCTTCTATTCGCTCCTTTGCCATTGATGCTACGATATATGCAATACATGTAATATGTATTGTTGTTGTTATGCTGTTATGTTTGAATGCATCTGAATGTACGTTTATGAATGAAAAATTTTAGGGGTGAACTATAAGTCTGGCTGCGGATGACGAGATCCTCTCTACTGACAATGTGTGAATCGAATTGATGGTGGTGGATCTATGTAAACCATCTATAGACGAGCACTGTCATGCTACAGCGATTGTGTGGGAATTTTTCACAGGTGGTGCGATGTTATTCTTTCTTCTTCATCATCTTCTTCTTCTTCTTCTTCATCGTTTACTTGTTGCCTTTTCTCCATTTCTTACCTAGTTACATACGTTTATTTTTTTTTCCTATTTTATTCAGCCAATGCGTCCTTGTTCACGACATAGACGACGGCCGTTTTTTTTCATGTAACGACCTAAATAAACACTTGCAATTTAGAATTCAAACATAATGAATAAAGAAGAAAAGAAATAAAATAAAAGAAATTATCAATGCGTGCATCCATAACCATCATCAAACAAAACAAAAAACAAAAAAACAATGTATAAAATGGAATTTTCAATCATTTGACTTTCATTAATTGACATTATTTACATATAATTGGCTATAATTTTCTTCATTTTTACACTTTGAAATATTTTAATTGAACGAAACAAATAAATAAAATTATCATCAAAATTAATCAAAATGATTTCTTTTTTTTTTTTTTTTAATTCAAGTTTATTATAGAAATCTCTTGTCCCCGTTGAATTTTTCATTTTTAATATTTTTATCATTCGAATCATATTAAGTGTAAATTATAAATTAAACAGGAAATTTGGATTCAATTGAAAAAGCTAATGGTTATTTTGTCCAAATTGAAAATCCATTAAAATTGAAATTCAATATTTCCTTTTTCGTCCGTACATTCGAGTAAGAAATATTTTGCAAAATAACCTGGAATTAAACATAAAATTGAAGAAGATGCCGGGATGAAAAGCCATGAAATGCGGATTGCTTGTGTGCAAAACTAATATAAAAGCGGATGAAATACATCGGTATTTGAAGGACTTGAAATTTGATATTTTTTCTCAATTTGCTAAGAAAACATTTAATATTTGACTACTGTGTTGGGGTATTTTAGTTGATTTCCTGGTGAATGCCGTTTTCCCATGCCAAAAAATTCAATAGCATTTGAGCAGCAAAATGCCGATTCACTGTAATAATTTCAATTCAAACTGCCTTCTAGTGCTGTTGTTATTACGATAGAATGGATCGTAAATTGAATTGAATTTCAAGATTACGGATGCAGTTCATTTCGCACCGTTGCAGGTTATGAATCCGCTATGAATTGTTATTTTTATTTTTCATTTCTCTCATTGTGCAATCCATTTGTTTTTTTTTTTTTTTTTTTTCTTTTGCCTGACCTTTCAATAACGTTAACTACACCTCACTTATGTTATAGCAAAAATAGAAGAAGAGAAAAAAAATAATTTAAGTTGATGCCCTTGGAATCCTCTTATTGTCCGTGAATTGGGCATAATTGTATCAATTGATTATGTATTTTACGCTCTGTATTGTCAAAATTTCGATATTTTGGCTCAATTCAAAAACCAGTAAACACAATACTGAGATTGGATATTATATTTTATATTTGCCAATTGTTAGTGTGTCGTTTCTTGTTAGGCAGGTACGACAGATCCAATTCATTCATTCATTTGTTCATTTTTGATGTTTCATTTGCAAAAAAAAAGCGATTATTATAAATGAGATAGGGCACATGAAAAGAAAGAGAAGAAGAAAGAAAAAAAAAAACTGAAATGGAAAACCAAAAGTGATGCTCGGCTGACAAATAAACTTTGAACAAATAGAAATGAGGTTACGAGCAATTCGAATGAAATAGAAAGAAGACAAGTACCAGCGTGTACTAACATAATGAGCGAGATAGTAACCATTAAATAAATGGTTCTGAAAGAGCAAAGCATCAACGAAAATGTATTAAGTAATCGGACGGACGGACGGTTGTTTGCTGCCTCGTCTTTTACTTTTTACTTTTTTTTTTCCTCTTCGTTCGTTTCTCATTTTTTTTTTCTGCGCTCGAACTGTACACAAAATTTCACCCAACGATGAAGTAATGTTTCGTTCCATTGTAGGCATTTTTCATTTCAATTTCGAACCAAACTGAAATGAAGTGTGCAGTGTGCACGCAAATACAATGAGAGACAGAGTACGAATCACGATGAAGACAATAAATAGCAACATTACACGATAATTGTTGGCAAGAGAAAGAGAATTTCACAAAAGAATTTCTTTCCATTCTTATTTACTTATTTATTTCTACTTTTTCTTCTTCTTTTTTTCTCTCTCTCTCTCTCTCTCTCTCTCTCTCTCTCTCTCTGTTTTTCTCTCTTGATTTAAGGTGTGTTCAATACTAACAAACGAAATTGTTAATATTCGATTCTGTTTCATTTTTGTTTGGTAAAAGTTTGTTTCTCATTCTCATGTTTGTTTGCAAATCTTGTACAATGAGTAAAAGACAAAAAAAGAAAAAAAAAAACATCTGAGCCGAAGAGTGAAGATTTGGTATTTATGTCATACAGCATTTGGTGATGTAATTGTTTTCCATGGGAAAATTGAATGTTTATCTACTTGTGAGCATGTTTAAAAACACTATGATTGCGGAAATGCATAAAGGATGGCTTTCGTTGCTTATTTTTTTTTTTCTTGATTTGTTGTGTGTTTCTTCTTCTATTCTCTTGCTAATTTCATTTCACATGATGAAAACAATTATATTGAACAGTTGGCAATTGTTATTCTTTGGTTAGATCTATGAAACCAAATAGAAATAGACAGATTTTCTATGTGCATATAAAACTGAAAGACGTGAAAAAAAAAATGTTGTACTTGAACGAATTGTCCATGGTCACTATTCGCTCAGTCACTGTGTGATCGAGTCAGTGTCAGAATAACACAAATAGCGGTAAAAACTGCATTTCATATAGTTTTTTTTTTTTTTTTTTTTCATTTCAAATCGTTGTTTTGAACAAGAAAACAACATGAACTCAGCAGAAAAACCAGATTAGAACCGGAAAAATTGAAACAAAATCAACTGCACCATCGCATTCTTCGATTTGATCACATTTTACTGTTTGCTTACGCCGAATACGATTTCCAATAGTTTTTCGCATAGTTTTTCTTTTCTTCTTGTCGTCGTATATCTTGTTTACGCAAGCAAGATTTTTGTTTTTTTAGAAAAAAAAAAGCAAAAATAAAGCTGAACTAAAGAATATATTTATTTGAAATGCGAGAATATGCCCGCAGAAACTCGCACAGTTGTTCATAATATAAATTATGTATATCAAGTTATTTGAAACATGTTGCGCTTCTTCCTGCCTTCAACTTGGCTCAATTCACTTCAATCCACCTCAACTCGTTCGCTTGCATTTGTGTGTGCATGTTTTTTTTTTCTCTTCTCTTGTAATAGCGTGCTTCTAATCGACAATGGAAATTCAAATAGTCTTTATTACATCAGTGGGCAGAAATGTGTAGTGAACGTAAGTGCAATCACAACGGCAATGTTTGATTCATCTGTTCGTTAGTCGAATGCATTCTCACTGCATGTTGAATAAATGATACGATTTACTTTTTTCTCTCTCTCTCCCCCTTCTCTCTCTCTGTCTCTCTCTCTCTTTTTCTCTCCAATCTCATCAATTCTGCACTTGTTAGCTTATATCATCTAAATTGTGATGAAATTGTACAACTCTCGTCGTTAGTCAACGGTACATTGAAGGTCGTTGTAAATATAAATATTTCTCGCTAATACGCGCACGCGTCTCATCTAACTGAAATGAAATACTTTAGTATATCAAGCAGAGCGGTATTGTCAAACGAGTTTGATCTAGTATATGGGCGAATCAAAGCGAAATATCAACAAATTTTTAAATTTACTAACGACTCTTTATCGGATTTCTCTCTCTCTCTCTCTCTCTCTCTCTCTCTCTCTCTCTCTCTCTCTCTCTCTCTCTCTCTCTCTCTCTCTCTCTCTCTCTCTCTCTCTCTCTCTCTCTCTCTCTCTCTCTCTCTCTCTCTCTCTGTGTGTGTGTGTGTGTGTATTTGGTTTGTCATTTAAATTAGTTTGAAACAGCACAGCGACAAACAGATGACAAATCCCGTTGAACTAACAAATTTGCACGTTTCTTTTTCTTTTCTATGTCTCTCTGTCTCTTGTTTACTTTTACTTGATATATGTCAGTTATTGATTTGGTAAATATTTTGACCACGAAATGAATTTCAATGTTTATTAACAGGTTTTTGATGAGGTAAGATGCTAGATATTTGCTCATGAATTATGTGCAAATCTATCCGAATGAAGAGAGAAAATACATTAATATTATTTCCAATCGACTTGAATTTCATTGGCAATATCAATTTACATTGAAGAGTTCATATTTCAAAAAACGTCTCCCACGAAACAGAGAGAAATAAAAACAAGAAGAAAAAGAAGAAGAAGAAATATCACAATTGAATTTACTTGGCCCCAATACAAGGACAAAACGTGCCGCAACGACATCAATTTAATTAAATCAATCGCTGATAGTAGCAATTATTGCATGCACTATTTATGCGTAAAGAATACTAATCCGTCTCAACGCACATCGGCTAATTCATTCGAATATCACAAGTTCGATAGCCATTTCCATTGTCATCTCAAATTTAATACTCACGAAATTATGCAAATGTCATTTCGGTCATCGTATTGAATGAAAATTCCATGCATAACAATCAAATCACTCCTCCTCAATAATTAAATTAATGTATCTCGACTAAAAATCAATTATATTTGACTTGTGGCCAATTATGGTTAAACTTCCTCATCAGTCTTGTCTCATTCACGTCATTGATTGAATGAACATCCGTTAAAAAAAAAATTTAAATATGTTTGAATCAAAGGTTGATTTAGTTAAACATTGGTTATTATCAATTTGCTTCTAAATGACTGTAATAAAATTATGAAATAACCACAAATGAATGCATGTCAAAATCAATATTTCTAGAATATTTCTCATGCAAATCGAAATGATTTTTTATGATGCAAACGAAAAAAAAAAATTCCATTTCGCAAGTTAATGTAATGATGATAAACGTTTGATGTATGTAAAAGAAAAAAAATCGATATTTATTCTAACAACAATATAAATGGATGTTTGTGCATTATTCATGGAATAATATAAAATCTGTAAACGATCAATAAATGAACAGGAATTCGTCTGATGATTGTGTAAACCAAGAAGTCCCATTGCCAATAAAAAAAAAAAATGCAAAAGGTAAACTTTCTGTGTAAACCGTTACACATGAAATTGCGTCGCAAAAATCGATAAAAATAACTCAATGATCAAGAAGTTAGATCGTCGCTCTTTTCAATAATTCAAACAAGTTATTGTCCTTAATTAGTAGGCAAATATTTAAATTTTATATTGAATTGAATGCGATACTTTGTTTTTTGATCATAGAGTCGGTGTTAGTGTAAGTTTGTGAGCACAAACGCGACATCGCAACAACTCAACACATTTCTTGGTAGTCATTGAATTATGGAAGACAAATCATCTAATAATTATCACACAGCACATGACTCGTTCATATTTTATTTTATTTTATTTTTTTTTTTTTTGTTCCCTTCAACTCGTATTCAAACCAAACATATACCAATTCGCACTAAAAATTCATACGCAAAGTCATGTTAGATTAATTTACATGTGAATCCCATCGACCAATTTATTTGCGCGCTTCAAAACATTTCTTGTACTTCGAAACGAATCACACTCCATCATCAGATTTAAAGTGTACATTTTTTGCTTGTTTGTTGATTCATTTCCATTCTTCGTTTAGATTTCTTTAAAAAAAAAAAAAAGAAAAAAAAAAACTGTGCGTGTATGACATGCACAGAGAATTGTTCTCATTCCCTTTCGTATTACACACACGTTCACTGTTGCTTTTTGGTTGTTGGACGGTATTTTTCGTTGGTCAATCTTGACAGATATATTAAATACGCTTATTCACTGTTGTTTTATCCTCCTTTTCAGTTTCATTTGTATTGGTCAAATAGAATGATCATATTTACCCAAATGAATGTGATTCAACACACACGCACGAATACATTAACAACATAAAGTGTAGTGTATCCATTCAGTTTTACTTGTTATTCCACCCGTAATTACTTATATCCACAATTCACAATTTCAGTGAATGGCTCAACAGAGAAAAAAAAATGAGTAAATGAAATAAGTAAAAGGTTTCACACTTTGGATTATTATTTAAATATGGGTATATAGGTTTCTTACCCGATTTTTTGTTTTTTTTTTTGTTATCTATAAAATGAAACACCATTGCTGAACAAAACCGTTTCCGATGGCTGTTGTAAACAAGAAAATTTCGATTTCTCTCGTGAAACCTATTATTTAACTAAGAATCTTAGACAATGTTGTCCATTATATTATGCTAGCATTGCGAGCAGAGAATTATCATGTTCCATCAGTTTCCAACGTGAATTTCGTTTTCCTCTAAAAGTTGAGAAAACAGGAAATTTCATTTAAGCAAATGTGACAGCAAAAAAAAAAAAAAAAAAATATTCTAAACAATTTTGAATTTAAATGATTTAAGTGGCATTTGCTTGAGATTTTTTTAAACGACGCAAAAGAAAAAGAATCTTCAAACAATTTCAATTTTTATTTACCGCTTCATTACAATCGACCCACATAAACGGTGTGAATTGTTTACATCCATAACACTTGCTATTTTCGCACAAAGTCTGTGTTATCCACCCAGATTTCAGTCACCAAACGAAGTGCAAATTAAAATATATGGGACGAACATGGACTAGCGACATGGATGGTTTTTTTTTTTCTTTTTTTTTTGTGTCTAAAATTACACATGATCAGTGAAAGAGATTTTTAATACAAAATTAATGTTCGATGTGGTCGTAAAGCCGATTTAAAAAAAAAAAAAAGTAGTAGAAGAATACAAATCGGGTTCCACGTGCTATATCTTTTTAATGCAAAACTCGACAAAATTTGTGAATCAATGTTCTCACCGATCATATTTAATATCATTTCTTGATTCATTATTTATGGTTTTCATGTTGACTTCAACAAGCAAGAAATTGAAATGAAGCAAGAATAAAAAAAAAAAAAAAAAAAATTAACCATTCCGTCTCATTTTTTTTATTGTAAAAAGTGTTAATTTTTTTTGCGTGTTTTCTTTATCTGCGCAAAGTTGTTTTTCAAGTATTCCATAGGTATTCTGAACGTTTTTTTTTTTTTTTTTCGTTCCTTCATTCGAATCATTTTTTTCGGTTGGTTCGTTCATTTGTGGTGTGTCTTTTTCCCGAATCTGGTTGTCGTTAACATACGAATTAAATTTTTTCATTTTGTATTATTATAGTTGGGGTTTTTGACCCGATGACGCTGATAGAATCGTGGATCGTGGAAGTATTTCGCAAGCAAAAGAAACTGCCAAAAAAGCCAAGAAAAAAAAAAATTGACGAAAAAAGATCTGCGCAAAAAAAGAACCAACGAGCGCACTGCTTACACGCGAATAGATTTTCGAATGTATTGGCCTTTTTTTTTTTGAATTTTTTTCATCGCAAAGATCACGATGAATTGTCACAATTTTTGGGTAAACGGAGAATTGATTATATATGCAAATGTATGGTCTCAAAACGAAGCATTCGACTAAATTGAAAACAAAAAAAAAATCCTTCTCATTATTTTTAGCTTTCAAACAGTCATGATAACCAGTTTTTTTTTCTCTTCTTTCACAGGATTGAACCGGTCAAAAATTTAAATCAGTTCATTAGCTAGCATCTAATCAGCCAGAATCATCTATATTCAAAAAGAAGACGCATTTTTCTTCTAAAAATCACGATTCTTGGTCCCTTCGCATTTGCAGTCACATGCGAATCCATATACACGCTATTGATTAATTATCATCTGACATTTAAAAAAAAAAAAAAGAAAAAAAAAATTCATCTTAATTATTGCTAAGTGTTCCTACTTTGTTCAAATGAAAGCGAAATATAAATTTGGCATTTATGCGAACCAATAAATCAAATTGCGGTATCATACAAATCAATCTTGTCATGTGCAAAAGAATCAACATTGATTGAATTGGGTAAAGCAGGCGAACACTTGGCTGGAGTGAAGTATTTCAAATAGAATAAACTTATTAAGACCAACTTTATTATTAACTTCAATGTAATATGAAAATTTGATGATTCACAGGATGAAACACTTGATGTCTCAATGTTCTAATTTGATTTATTGTCTCTTTTGCTCTGAAGTATCGCATTCATGAGATCATGTTTTAAGTTTTATTTGTTTTCTCATTTCTTTTTTTTTCACAAATGAATTATTCTTTCATGCTGCCAATCGCATCCTGTGGATTTTTGTCTATATATTCAAATCTAATGTTGGTTCAATTTAAAAGCATTTATTCATGGTAAAACACCTGTTCATTTATGCCAGAGAAAACCCAAACCCAAACAGATATTATTTCTGTAGGCGAGAACACGACGGAAACAAATGAATAACAAAACAATCAAATAACAGAGTTGGCTCTATTCATCGACATTTCTTGAATTCATCATCTTGTTTGGTTTGATTGTTTTCGGAAAACCATGAGCCAATCGTCGATCCAACGTACAATATTAATGAACATATTCTTGGTATGTGAACAATTTATCGGTGTTTAAGGTATTTTAGTAACTGCGTCGTCACATTGAACTTCATAGATGTTCAGCCTGAAGGGATTGAGAATGAAGAATGGTAATAACGAAAAAAAAAAAATTCGACCAAAATGATGAAGATTATTACTCATTTTGCGTATAATGGTGTGTTTAATTAGCGTTATTAGTTCGCATATCGCAAGCAATTCATCTAGAAAATGAAACAGAGGGAACAACTAGCTATTCAAAGTCGAAACAATCATTCATGCACGCATAAATTTCAAGTTGTTTTCTTTCTCTCTCTCTCTCTCTCTCTCTCTCTCTCTCTCTCTCTGCTCTCTGTCAATCATTTGTTTGGACAATGAAACAAAACAAAAAACTTAATACAGAGCAATGCGCAAAATTTCGTTGAAATATGACTTTGGCAAAGTGAGAAGCAAAAAAAAAAAAAGAAAAAACACACACATGAATTGGCATTTCTTGGTGAGCTGTGCAAATTTTGTACGCAAAAATCCAAGTTAACCAAGCACTTTTTGATGAGTAATTACTGTTTTAGTACAAGCAAAATGTATATCATGAAATTACAACGTGAATATAGTGAAAAAGAACAATAGAACGCGATTCTGCTTGCAATAATAGACGTAATTTCGCTCATAAAAACACCAAACATATTTCAAATGCTAGAGAGTGAGCAAGAGAGGGATTGAGCGAGAGATAAAAAAAAAAAAGATATAATAACCATGATGTTTTACCATGGGCTTTGCACTCTGATTTTAATTGGTTTTTCTGTTTGTTTATTGTTTTTATGTTCTATGTTGTTTAATATTACGTTGTGATTTTATGATCATTACATTTCTTGTAGCGCCATCAAATGGATTTTCTTTCAGATGTTTTTTTCTTTGCTTCGAAATGTATGTTTTTCTCATGTTATTCGATCACATAATTATTTAAATCTTCATTGAATCTTGTGGAAAATGACTATGTTAGTAATTTTCTCTGTTGACAGCTTATTAGTTTCTTCAATTTTCAATGAAATCAACTCAAAAAAAAAAAGATGAAAATCATAGAACTTTTTCTGCAGGAAATTTGTCAATACCTAGGGCTAGCGCCATCAAAATGTCAACTTGTTGCAATACAAAAAACAGTTTTTCATGTATGAATGCATTTTTCAATCAATGCAGTGGTCGTATATACAGTTAATTTAATTTGAATTGCCAGATAAGATTTTGTTTGATTATGATCATTTGAATTCAAGCACACACACGCCATAGAAGACAAACGAACAAAAAAAAAAAAATGAAGGCAGGCAATGCGTCGCCGTAAAAATCTAAAGAAAATTATACACACGCAAACCAAATCCGTTTTAATTTCCCCATCTGATTGTAAAAAGTGTATAGATTTTGCGTTGGCTTACATTAAAACACCGATTGGAAATTGCATTGGCTTCATTCGGACATGTGCGCCAATGCAGATTGATGCAACAATGTACTTAAGAAAGGCATTTGATTGCCCATCGAAAAAAAAAAGAAAGAAGAAGTGAAAAGCAATACGAAACGAGAAAGAGTTTGCACGCAATAGTAGCAGAACACTTGCATTCGAATACAGAGAGAGATAGAGAGAGAGAGAGAGAGAGAGAGAGAGAGAGAGAGAGAGAGAGGGAGAGAGAAGAACGAATGAAAGAAGAAACTCGTTCTCATCTCAGCAAAGAGAACGTATTTGTAGTTTGCATTTGAATGTGCATGTGACAGGTGCACTAATATTTCTCTTATTACTCGAACTTTTCTTATCTATTTGCATACAAATGGAGGAAGAATAAAATGCGATTACATAAATTCATATTTGCTGCAAAAACAACATACACACACACACTTGGGGTTATTTTGTTTGTGAACAACTTTGGCCACGCAATGCCGATTGTGCATTAGATGCAAACATCATCACATGCGATCATAATCAAAAACCATTAGGCTACACTGTGTAAATGATGAACATACTAATGCAAATGCCACTTATGATGATCTTTTTTTTTTTAAACACAATTATTGTAATTTGCGTATAGAAACAAAAACAACAATCATTCAAAAGAAAAAGTTCTTTGAAAACCGAGAAAAAAATGGCTGAAAAAGAAAAAAATTGGCATATCGATGTGAAGCATCCATATTTAATTAAGCACACATGCTTACAATTTATAAGAAAACCATCGTTTTTATGATTCTTCAAATGATTCCCGTTGAAGAAGAACACTTTGCTTTTGTTTTATTCTATTCTGTTTTGTTTCTATTTTTTCTTTTGTTTTGTTTTGTTTTTCATTCACATTTTGCAATTGCTATGCTTCATCATTCCAATTGTGATGAAATGAGCATTGAATTCGCATTAGATTCACATAAATTTGATTTGGCTTAATTTTCACCGATCAAGAATATATTCATTTCAAGGAATCCCCATTAATACTATTATTACGTTCAACGGATTGCATTAAAATGTCTAACGGATATTGTGATCCATTTGAAAATACAAAATCGCAACAATGTGATGATGTTGCACAGCTGCCAATATACACAACTAGTTTACCTATGATTATACGCAATCAATCTATTTCCTTTTGTAAATTGTGAAGTAATATGAAATTATGGCCATCATCACCTGGAACTGAATAATGCCGTTCATTTCACACATCGATTTAAATCATTTCTTCAAATCAATTCCAATTGGTCATTTAGATTATGCGATTTTTTTTTTCTTCTTCTTTTTCCTCTGTTCATTTATTTGTGCGATACATAAAATAACCTCAATCAAATCATAATTTAAATTATAAATTCGATGATCTAATGGGTTTTGTATTGTAGTTAACAAGCATTCAATGTCAAATGACGATTTCAAAGATTATCATTTACATTTAAATGTGTGTTGGTGTATGAATTCGTTAGTTTTTTTTTTTTTTTATTGAAAATTATGAAATCAAGTCGATTTTCAATGCAATAAAATGTCTTCATTATGACAATTGTTAATATTTCGCATTAGTTCTTATATTCTTTGCTTGGGGTTAGTTTAATCGCTGAAAAATATACCGTTTTGTTTGTTTCGGTTGGTAATAAATCGCGTGAAAACCATTCAAAATTGGAATGTTTAAATGAGTAGAGAAAGGCAATGAACAATAGACTCGTGCTATCCATGAATTTATTTTAATTGCCTACATCAACAAGACAGAGATTCTTTTGCGATTGATAATGAAATGTGATAATATTAATTTTTGGTCTATTTTTTTTTTTTTTTTTTTTTGGTTTTAGTTTGAACTGTTTTGAATATGAACGAACCATTGATCATTGGCCGATACGTATAAATATCTTTTCTTCTCATTCTTTTTCCTTTTTAACTAAAAGAATACTTTACAGAAGGAATGTTTCGACGATTCGTTTGATGTCAATAAATTGGCAAACTAATGGACTGATCTATTCAGTCACGATATTCATTCACGCAAGCCAATTGACAACAATTTTCATTTTATCGACAAAGAAAATGTAAATTTTATGTGGAGCTAAAGCCGAGCGCGCTCGATGTTTTTTTTTTTTTCTTTTTGTGAGAATAAACAATACCCAAATAGATAGATTCTTTTGAAATTCAGAGTAACATTATGAAAATTACTTGTTTCTTTAGACAACCAGATTTCATTGTTTGTTTGAATTAGCATTTGTTTTAATGCTAATGATAATGTGACAATCTTTTCAACGTTTCATCGTCAAAAACTAAATCAATCTTTGTTTTGTCTATTGATGATGACAATAAGATTAAAGCCACTTTGATGTGAAATGAATTTGAGATTTAATCTCAATGCATTGACATGGTAATTGACAAAATCGAATGAATGCAGATTTTTGTGTTTTTTTTTTTTTTTTTCTTTTGTTTTGGAACATTACGAGACAAATGTATAAATATCTATGTACGTCATCCAAGATTAACGGGATTCGATCATTGCGATTCGGGTATATTAATTTAAATTGATTTTCTGTTCAAAATACAAATAAGTCTATGCTAATAGGTCAATGTAAAAACATGATGATGATGATATATTTTGCAAGAGGTCAGTGTATGTCAATATGGAACCTGTTTTTATAAAACATTTTATTTTGCAGTTTAAAAATAAACCATATATGTCAATTTAAACAAACCTATTAATTGTTGACAAAATTTATAGTTGCCTATGAAATACATTTCAATTAACTAAAAGAACATAAAAATTAATTAAGTTTTCCATAATATATGTATAATGATGTTGTTATAAGAAAAAAGAAATATAGACATTTTGGGTGTGATTCACTTTTTTATTCGTTAAATTAAAAAGTCAAAGTACGTAAATCTCATTAAAAAATGAAAATTCCGAATTTATGGTGGAAATGTGTTCAGTCAAATGAAGATGAAGATGAAGCTAATAAACAATAAAATAGGCAAAAAGATATGAACTACCGTTCGTCTTGTGTTTTCATCATCATCATCATTCTCACGTGCACATCACCAAGTTCAAAAACTATAACAAATAAGAAATATAATTGCGAAAAAAAAGAGAAAAAAAAAACGAGAAGAAAATTCGACGATGTGAAAAAAGTCAGTGATACAGTTAATTATTTTCCGACTAAAGACTCGGCAAATCAACAGAAGAAAAAAAAAAAAAAGAAGAAAAACCCAAAGAATGAATAAAATGTTGCGTATCAAATGCGTGTATCATATTAGTCAGCAAACGAAAAATCGGTGGAATCTAAATAGTTTCTGCTGTTCATCAACAATCAAAATAGTTTTTATATGATGAAATGGCCAATTGAATTTTACAAAGTCGTCAGCCAAGCCGGTTAAGATAGTAAATCAGATAGTTTAAGTATATCGTCGTAAAATGATGAGAGGATATGATGTGTTTGCGCGCATTGTGATGCTTTGATAAGTATTCGCATCGCTATAGCATAATTCAACAGAGAGAATAAGAATCAAACTGAGAGAACTGAACTGAACAAAACTGAATTGAATTGAAAACAACAATAATAGGAATAGGTTGGAAGTGAACCTACCCAACCGGTACTAGTTGGCAAAACAAAAAGTTGGATCCGATCGACTTCATCTTTCTTCAGTAAAAGTATAAAACATCAACAATGATGCAATGGTTCGTATACACACAACAGTTACAACGATACGACGATACGTGTTTATACAAAAGCCCGAATGCTGGAAAATACAGTAAAGCTGTGAAGCGAATTTACAACACATAGTATAATAATAACATCGATGATGTTAATAACATTGCAAGTGAATAAAGACGGAATTATCTATTAAATAATAATCTTTATTGGTATATTCTCTCTTTTTTTTTTTTTTTTTTCTTTTATCTTTTTCTCTTTTTCTGCCTCTATTTATGCTTATAATTCAATGAAATAACAACAACAAACGACATGAACAACCACATTCGGAAGATATTAGAAATAGAGACTGCAATTATGATTGCTTATGAGTGATTCTTTTGCACACGCACCACACAAAATGAATTGAGTTTCGTGCGCCGCACATCGAAAATATATTAGATAGAACCTGAAGCGAAAAACTGAATAGAATCTGATTCCATCCATTTGAATTGCTAAGCTAATGTAGTGGAACTGATGCCACCGCATCACACGTAATAAATGTTCGAACCAATTAAAATTTAATTTCCTTTCCTGTTTCGATGTTGTTGCGTCGCGCACAATTATTCCCGAAATCTTTTTCAAGGCATAAGCTCTTTTTTTGGCAATTCGATATGGATATTTGCAGTCATTTCAACTCCAATGACTCACACAATTTTTTTTTTTGTTCTTCTTTCATTTTCTCGAAATGTTTTTTTTGTCAGATTTTTGAACGTATACGGTTTATTGTCAAAATTTCAACTCGCCATTTAATTGACATGAAGTGGCGTCATGCCGATTGTGTCCGAATATGTGTCTCCATTCGACAATATCTCTTTTTGTTGTTGCTGAACAAATTTTTCAGTCATCATTTGATATTTATTCATTCACAGTCAATTCGTTCAACGAACCAAACACATCATCAATGTTCTATGATGTTCACAATTCAAATGCAAAATTGTAAGAATGAATACATTTTCGTCGATTTAATGATATGCAGCAGATAGAAAGAGAGAGAGAGATAGAGAGAGAGAGAGAAATAGAAGGAAAGAAAAAAATTTTTAGATTTGAAACAATTCAAAGAGAGTTGGTTTCATTGCACGTTTTTAAAGCTGCGCAAAATCCAGGCAATGGCAAAGTCAACATCAACATCAACAGTAACACAAAAACAAAGAACATGAATTCGGCGAGAGGAAGAAAAAACGATCACAAAAATGTGCTTTTATTCAATTTTTGATTCAGTAACAAAACGAGGGAAAAAAAGATTTTTCTCGACAAAGTCAAAGTGAATAAATCGTGGAAAGAAAAAAAAAAGCCCAACTTCATTGAATGTACGTGTACGTGCAGTCAGTACAGAACAGGAAAGAAAGAAAGCAAAAAGAGAAGAAGCTAAAAAGAATGATTTGAAGAATGAGAGACCGACTGATTTACTGTGCAAGAACACGAAAGAGAAAGAAAATGCGCGTGTATATTGTTGTGGATGGTGTTTAAAGTAAGTGAATAAGTGGAATGAAGTAAAGCGAAGACATGCATATCAAATTTGCGCAATACATTCAAGCTCTAGAGATTTTTGCGCGCGGAGGTCATTGCCATCGACCGAGTGCACACGTTTATATCTGAGAGTACATTGAAAGTTGCACGAGTCTTTGAATTCGCGAGATTCAAGCCGATTTGTACGCAGATTGGATATATTATGTACTTGTGCAAATGTTCAACTCAGTTGGACGTTTTTTTTTTTTTTTCATTTTTTTTTTCGTCATTGCATATTTGTGTGTGTGTGTGTGTGTGTGTGTGTGTGTGTGTGTGTGTGTGTGTGTGTGTGTGTGTGTGTGTGTGTGTGTGTGTGTATGTGTGTGTTTATGCTATTGTATGAGTGTATAAGAATAACCAGAATTACATGTTCAATTTGATTGTCTTGTCTTGTCTTGTCTTATCGCGCATTGTGCGCGACTGAGCCACAGCCAAATATACATAAAACTAACTGATGCATTAAAAGAGAGCTTTGTTTGCAATGCGCAAAATAAGCAAGCAAACAACGAATGGCTTTGTAAGTGTTTTTCTTTTGTTTCGTGTTTTGGTTTTTTTTTTCTTCTTCGTTATTTGTGATTGCGATTCCATCGGGAAAGGGAAAGAATCAACAATTCCGACTGTGAAATGCACATGCAAGTACACACGACCGAAATAAAGTCAAGAACAACAGCAATAAGGAAAAAGAATGAACAAAAAAAAAAAAAATAATACAAGCTAAAACAATGAGCAACAACAACATTGACAAAAACAACGAAAACGATCGTCGACAATTTCCTCTACATCTTCAGTTCAAGTGCTTTGAGCATATTGTTTCAGTTATTAACTTTGTGTTCTCGGTGCCATGTATGGATTTGGCCAATACAACACATACGAAAACGAACACGAGAACAACAACAACAACAACAACAACAACAAAACATTGAAATCAAAAACACAATGCCAGCAGACGGTTGCAATTTCGTTAGGACGTCTCAAAAATAAAATACGCACATTTTACGAAATGCAACAAATGATCAACAAACCAACACTAAATAATGTGTCTGAAAATGCAATCATAAGTGCTGAACAAGAACATGCAAACCATTTTCCGTAATGTTGACCAGAATTTGAGAGAATTTTTCGCACATCACATCGGAATGAAATTAAGAGGAAGAGTGAAGAGAGCACAATCAAGTTGCACATTTGTAAACATAAATAATTAGCGGGCTTGAGCTACAGCTGTGCTTCTGTTTTCGTTTGATCGTATTGCACATCTGATGCACCAATTACCAAAACGAATATTCCCTCTGTGGCAAAGTGCATCATTGCTTCGTTGCCCGAACCGATGCCGTCTTGTGAGACTGTGAACGAAAATTGAAACAAAAAGGAATTTCACCAATCCTCAATTACCATCACGAGCATCACTGACGCTTGAAATGGGTTAATGCAAAATGGAAAAAGAAGAAATTGAACGAAAGAGGCAAAAAATACAAAAAAAAAAAAAAAAAAAAAAAATCGTTAGAAAATATTTATTGTCGGTCATCTTTTGATTGCGGTTTCCATCATTTAAGGTCTTGACTTCATTTTCGTGGTAATTTTTCTTCGGCCAGTTTTGAGATATGCTTACGAAAATGAATGAGGCAAACAACAAAAAGGAATTAATTTTAACTGCAATAAGTGAAAAATGAATGGAAAAAAAAAAGTATTTCAATTTATTATTTGCGCGCATTTATCATATGCTTATCTGATTTCAATATCAATTTACATACAAATTGCAAGTTTTGAAAAGATGGCAAGCAAGAAAATCAATTTTTCTTCTGTCGGATTTTTATATTCTAGTCAATTTGAATTGACGTATGTGTTTGTTCGTTTTTTTCTTTCACAGATTTATGTATGCTTCCAGCTTTTAATTCAATATTGATACCATCGATCCTGCCACATGTTCTCATTGTTTTTATGAATTGCAGTGAAAGTGACCGGCGTTCCATTGAAAAGGATTACTTTATTCGCATCCCAAATACATTACTTATCACCTTTCTTGCATAGCAACCATTCTTGTGAATGGAATACTTGAAAACAATCAACCGTTGATAGTGTATTGATGGGAATAATAGTTGAAATATAAAATCCTAGAATTATTAAGGATTCCCATCAATACAAATGATGTTGACATTTGGATTAGATGACTTTGAATTAAAGATATTAAAGCAGTAGCCATGACGAGCAAAACAAATCAACTTTGATGAATGCAACCAAACATATGGAATGAAATAATGATTCGCTGCACTGACTGATGTTTTGCCGATTCTGTTCAATGATTTATGTAATACTATTAATTGTAATATAACTGTACACCAACAAGAGTTTTTTTCTTCTTCTTCTTCTTCTTCTTCTTCTCCATCTGTGTGTACATATTATATGAAATCACGAAAATAAATAGAAAAAAAGTGCAACAACAACATGAAAGAAATGAAATTTATTATATAGGCTATTATTAGTTGCTTAGCTGAATCCACGGAGCCGCATGTTGTCGAACAAGTGAATGAATTATAACAAAACAACTGTAAGCTTCAATGCAATGAGTGAGAAAAAGAGAGTGAAGCGAGAACGAAAGAACATTGCAAAACATGTACATGAAGTTGAAACAAATGCCGAGTAATCTGTCGAGTGCCACAGATTACATCATATATTTTATAAGGAAGGTATTTCCTATGTTATTTTCTATCACTTTTTATAATGTGACTTTTTTATCCCGAATGTAATCTGGCAAAATGTGGCTTTTTTGCCCACATGCACTGGATGTGTCGAAAAGGAAAAGAGGTGTTTCTCCCCATTTGAGATGATTTAATCAGTTCACCAAAAAAAAAAAGAAAAACAAAAACGAAACATTTCCATACTCACGCATTTGCATCGTCCAATATTTGACTCCGTAATGTTTAGTGATTGTAATCGAAAATCATGTTTAAATTTTTCAAACTTCCGCTGTATTTTTCACGCAAACACATAACAATATCCATTAGGTGCATTTTCGCCAGGTGCATTTTTATTTTTCATTTGGTAATTTATCCAAAAAGCAGCAAGTTATGGCTGCAAAAATACAGGCTTAAATTTTTCGTTAGACAATTTACCATAAATAAAGCAGTTGAAACAGCTTGTAATTCATGTTCATTTGAAATGATTACAACTGAAATTGTGTAATAAGTCAAATGATGAGCTCAATTGTTAGTTTAAAACAAACTAAATGAGATAGCATTTTTGGCACATTAATAGAAATTTAACCATTATATTTGAATTTGGATGTACACCAGCATGTAAGAATTGTTTAGTGCAAGGTGCGCGCAATATTTTTATCATAACTTGAAAAAATTTATTACAAAAATTTACGTCATGTCAAACATACAGAAAATGACAATGGAAGGAAAAAAAAACAAACAAGCAAAAAAAAAATCGTTTCACTCATAAAATGCTTAAAGTTCATTCTCATCATGAGAAAACTTAATCAAAATGAAATTCAAGTGAATAGAATGATTTTTTTACCATGACGTTTACTTTCCACGAATTTTTGCTCCGCAAACTAACCGTTCAATTCCACGAACATAGACACTGGATGATGAAATTCTGTTGACTGGTTTCATTGGAACATTTCGGGTTCATTGCATTTTATTTTTTTTTCTCTTCTTTGTTCGAATAGAATCAACTTCTACTACTTTCTGCTTGGTGGACCGTCCGAATAAATTGTTTTCTTTCTTTTTCCCATTGCATTTAAGATTAAATGAATGGGAACAAAAGCGAAAATAGAATTTTTACCTTTGATCAGCTGAGTTCAACATTCGCATGAATGGTGAATATAGCAAAAAGAAAAATTATTCAGATATTGTCATATTTTACAATTCGACACACGAATTTCGAAGCCAAGTTCTTATGATTTCCATTTTTTTTTTTTTTTTTTTTTTTCATATTGTACAATCGTTTCTATGAATGTCACGGATTGATACAGCCATTACAATATCATTTAAATAGATGCGGAAAATTATAATAAATTTTAAATTTAGACGAACGAAAGAATCAAATCGAATCGAATGAACGTAAATAAAGTTCATTCGAACTAAAAGAAAAACAACTATTCGGGATATTTTTTTTTTTTTTTTTTTTTGTTATCGCATACATGCATAATGAAGAGAGTACAATGTACTGATGATGCTTAAAAAAATTTTTTTATATTTATACGCGCAAACGGGCGAAACGCAATTGAACTTAACATTGAATTGTCTAATATTCAACGTTGTCTACTTAAATTTGCATTGAAAATTAATCAAACAAAACTAAAACCTAAAAACTAAAACTTTATAAAGCCTGACAAAAAGAGCCAATGTTCTGCAATTTCATGTAATAACCATGGAATTTATTCTTTATTCGACTTTGAAGATACAGTAAAACTACATATTTATCGTGATTGTTTTTTAATTTTTAATTTTTATTCTCAAACCCCATGTCCCAATGATAAATTCGATGATAATTCGATGGCCAATTGCATTGAACGTCATTGAATTTGTTTGTAGCAATTGTGTGTGTGTTTTTGATTGTTGCATTGAACTTCAATAAATGTTTTACTCTTAACGAAGAACAAAGAAATCATATGTACTAGCATGTGATTACAATACGATGAATAAAAAAAATGTACACGAAAAAGAAAAGAAGCAATTGTATTCAAGAGATAGATTTGCATTGTATATTTCATGAGTGCACCGAAGGGAAATGAAATAAAACAGAGCATGAGGAAAATGTGCAAGTCGTTGTATTTTTTTGTTTTTTTTTGTTACTTTCGCACACCATCAAATGCGTCTGAAGCGTTAGTGAAATGATCACGCGATGACGATAGAATACCATTTTTCATACGAAAACATTAGCAAACACTATGTGTGAGTATTCTGAGTGAATATTCTTTTTTTGTTTTTTTTTTTCGTATAATTTTTCTTTGCATAATATTTACATTCCGTAAAAGGAGAAATCCGGTAAATGAGAAAAAAAAAATGATTAAAATATGGTGAAATTCAGATCCATAGATTAAATAACAATTAAAGCAAAATGCAAGCTGCATTTTATCTAGTCGGTTAGTGACGATTTGATAGAATTTTACATGATACCCATGAATAACACTTGTAAATAAGGAAAAAAAGAAACCGAGAAGAAATTATGTGCATGCAAGTTCAATCGCGACTAGTTTAAATTCGTTCGTCACTTTCAACTAACTGTAATGATTTTTAAGTTTTATTTTACAGTCAATTTGCACACAGACACACACACACACACACACATGAATTGCTGTATCTAAAATTGTAAATCAACGAAAACGGCTGAATCATTTACCATTAACACGATACATTTAGGTACTTACTATTCAAACGGTTCCATTATCAAGGACCGATTTTGTGTACCGTTGTCGCCTCACTCAATCCAATCCAATCCAATCCATTCAAGTTTATTAATGGCCATGAAACTAAACTGTTAATGTTTCAGTATGTCAATAAATTCATCAAAATACGTCATAAAATCAAACATACTCATATTCATTCGCTCACTCACGGATATTGATTAGGTGCCTGAAAGCGCACTTCAGTTAGCGTCAGTAAATTATGCATCAAATTTATCGAAGCTCGTTTCGCGAATAACAACAAAAATATAATCAACAAATCCGCATATAAATACACACACACACACACACAAACATTCAAACGAAAACAAGTGCTTTTCACGAAAGATTTGCTGCATTGCATCAAATTGGTTGTAATCATGTCTAAAAGATCCGCTTCAGAAAATTGCACGCAAAGCAAAAGGGAAGAAATGAGAAAAAGACTTTAAAATGCTTTCAAAAATGAAATTAATTAAGATATTTTAAATGTTACCGTTCAGTCCATGCGTGCATTTCACATTCAGCATTTTTTTTCCATGTGCCTTTCTTTTTTTTTTGCGGAACGATGCGATGATTCTTTCATTAAAAAGAAGCAAAATAAAAAAAACACACGGAAGAAATTGGACGATTCTTTTCACCATATGCATGTGGCCTCTTCCATTTAAATTAATTTTTATTTTTTAAATTTTATTTTATTTATTATCGCCTCATTACGGCTTCATGATGCAATTTCCTTTCACATATAAACCATCAACAAATGGCCAACCAACTGAAATGTGTATTGAATTGAATTCAAACCATGTGAAAGAATTTCGTTCGAAATTTTCTTGGCCATTCTTCTTTTCTATGTTTTAATTAAGTGTGAAATACGCACGAGAGAATACTCCAATTGAATTGCCTTCTACAAAAATACAATTAAAATCATGCTATGAATCTTTCTGTTTTCGGGAGAATTATTGTTGAACTTCCCATTCATTTAAATATTTATGAAAAAAAAGAAAGAAAAAAAAAATCAAAACGATATACAATGATTGCGACTGAAGAATTTGTACGAATTTAAAAGATAAAACGAACGTAAAACCATGGATATATAATATTCAATGGACAGTTAGTGTTAATTTGCTTTCATTTGTGAAAGAAATTCCGACAAATTTTTTTTTGTCGGTAGAACTAATTAAGCCAATTTTCAGCTATTTTGATTTAGTTTAAATCTTAGACGAACACAAATCTGTTGATTCGGTTATTATTTGACATGCAAAATGACCAATATTACAAGTCAATGTTATGATGATGATGATAATGATGATGCTAAATAGTATTTCATTGTGAACATTGACTTTGATGCGCACAGCTCAACGGAAACTGATTAGCATAAAAAAAATTCCTCTGATCTATATACAGACGACTGTGTCGGCACGCACAAAACCGATGGATCAACTTTATTTACATTACGTGGCACAAAAAAACCGATCGAATTCATGCAATGTAAGAAAAAAAAAAACTTAATAAAATTCTCATCGTAGAACCTTTTTTTGGTTCATAAAAACTGAATTATTGGCCTTTGTTTTTGCATTTTTTTTTGCATACTGTTGAATGATCTCATGAAATTTGCTGTGAATAAATGGGTGACAAAAGAAACATATTAATCAGAATGATTTACTAATTCGAGCATTGAATTGATGGAATATCTCTGTTATTAACCTATCATTTGCTCGAAGACTTAATTAAATCCTCAATAGAAATATTTCCAAAAATATAGAATCTTGGTTTTCAGCAACAAAAAAAAAAAAAAAAAAAAAAAAAACAAGAAATCTACTTAATTAGCTATTGCTCCAGAGATAACTTGTTTACAAATATCAGTTTGCAAAATGGTGCAATAAAGCACGTTAGAGTAATTTCTTGGGAAATTGATGAGGCTTGGCTCGTGAATAACCACGAATAACCAAAAAAGATCAACATCATATAAGCGAACACGTTCAAATCAATTTCCAACTAATAATTGCATGTCGTTTTTCTTTCGTGGATTTTCTTTCACGATACACGCACATCCATCAAACGTAAACCACAAGTAAAATAATGAGCTGGAACTAAGTTTGTTGAAAAAAAAAAAAGAAATTACTTTCATAAGATGAACTTTTTCATATTTAAAGCAATTTATTGTCTTGGGTATGTCTAGTGAAAAGACCTTTATCTTCAATGATTCTTCATTATAAGGTAAGGAGTCTAGTTCCTACTAGAAACTTCCTAAGGCCAGATTGCAATTGTGGTCTATTACAATTAAAGCCTTTTTTACACATCATGTGTAAGACATGCACTTCTTCCCGGGGCATTTGGTCGTGTTAACCAACTTTGTTCGTATTTTGTAACTTTAAAAAATATCAAATTCTTGTTATTTCAAGAGCCTTCACGTTGAAGGCTAGAGAATATGAAGAAAATATGTTTTTTAGCTGTCTCGTTATTTCGACCAATTGCATAATTTTTACACACACAATAATATGTGTGGGGAAAAGTAAAAGAATATTGCCCATATCTATGCGCCGAACAAAATAGAATAGAATAGAATAGCGATGTAATGTTAACTGAAGAAAGAAAAATGAAAAACAGGTATTTCTTAGTCCGTTTGGTGATGTGTACACTCTACATGGTTTATTTATTTATTTATTGCAAACATGAAACAAACAACATAAACGAACAGAAGAATAAGCATAACAACAATGTATATTCGCGTAAGGAGTTGTTCTTTTTGCAATTTTATAGTTGCAGTATTTGTTGTCAATTGCCATTTCTTTTGGTTCGACTCTCTCATCGTAACAATCGAATGTCGTCTCCCTTTTACAGCATTCTGACAGCAGGCAATGCAAAGCAAAATGCCATTTTTATTTCAGATGTTTTGTGTGTGTGTGTGTGTTTTTTTTTTCCTACATTTGCCCATTATATTACATTATTTTTATTATGTTGCCATCAATAAACATTACATATTTTTTTCTACCTACCATCTTCTATCGGTTGCGCAAAGTCTTTGGCGTGTACATCATTGTGTTGTTAAAAAAAAAAGAAGCAAATACTGTATAGAGATAATATAATTTAGTGTCTGTGTCTCTGCGATATGTGTGTGTGTGCGAATGAGTATGTTTGTTTTTTCTCAATGTTTTGTATTCAAACAAGAAAAATGTACACACATTCATATTAATTAAATTCCGTTAAAGGCAATTATGATTGCATAAGTAAGATTTGCGCTTGTGCTCTTCACATAGTGCGGTATTGCATATTGCGATCCAGTATTGCATTTTTTTTTTATGGCATTGCCATCACTTGAAGGAACTGTAAATGATGAGATTTTTCACATTGTCATTTGGTTTTTGTGGAATTTGAAAATTTTTTTCAGAGAAAAAAAAATGGACAAATTCATCACTTTTTTTTTTCTTGCTGCTTAAGAACAATTCAATAAGAGCAAACAGATGATATAGTATCACGAAGGATGAAGTGATCTTTTGCATTGCACGCGTGAAAATATACTTCTAATTCAATTTTAATGTTTATAGTAGCTCGAATTGGGTTTTCATCACATAGACAGGTTAATTTTATTTTTCATCATCAATAAAATTGATATATTGCATGATTGCATTCATTATTTTTGTTTTGTTTTTTGTTTTTTGTTTTTGTTTTTGTTTTTCATCATTCAGTTATTCATCAAATGTGCAAAATTATTAATCACATGTAAGAAATGAATAAAGATTCGTATGCCAAACGGTTCTTTACCGTTTTATTTGTTATTTGCTAATCAAATATAAATTACCGCTGATTATTAATTGAACTGGAATTACTATATTTGATCGAGTGTGCAAGTGTATTTTCAACGCTTCGAAACCGGACAGAGCTTTGTGAGCCTTTTTTAAAATTCTAAGTAGCTTATAAATTATTATATTTTATAATGAAAGTTTATTTGAAAAAAAAAAGAAGAAAAAAAAAATATTGTATTCAATACAAACAACATATGCCGCAATTCTTATCATAATTCTAATAATTTACCGTGAAAAAACTCGATTAGGTGGAGAATAGAATGAATAAAAAAAAAAAAAATCAAATTATATAAGAAATAAATTGCAAACGTGTTCAACCACTCATATTATTCGATGCAGTATTCGATCAAACATCGTTCCAACAATTCAATTCCATTCAAAGCCAATTTGTTCCGCAGCATGTATACAGTAGACTTTGAAAACAAATTCACCTCAACGCAAATGCAACTCGATTTTCTTGCGTCATTAGATCGGAACGATGAGATTCCTCGATTCTATTTTTTTTTTTCTCTCTCTCTCTCTCTCTCTCTCTTTCTTTCTCGCTTTCTGCTGTGCAAACAACAAATTGTATAATAATCCAATAAAAATCCCTAGTGATAAATTTATTCCGCTAACGCAATTACAATATGTGAGAGAGAAGAATATGGGACAGGCTAAAGATTATAGTGGTCATTTAAGATCAAAGGGTAATTTGCAATGACCTATTTTCCTAAATTTTGCAACAATGTAAAATAAGAGAATGAAGCCTTCATGATCTGTAAAATCAAATAGAAGCATTTTTGTTTTTCAGTTGATTTTGTGCATGATTTAGTGTGTTTGCTGAATATTACTTACTCTTGTTAATTTTGTAAAATCAAGTATAAAAAATTTCCCGCCTGTCATAACCAATGGTTGGTTGCAATTTGTAAGGATAATCGATATAATTCGTCGAAATGGTCCACCGCACAAATACCATGGGCAACGAAGCAATGCGTCACCAATATGAGATGATTGCTGCTTTAGCGTTTCACCAAAGTAACACAATTGAAAAACATCCAACAATGTTAGTAACAAATATGCTGACATATTAAAATATTGATCGGTTCCCTCAATCTAGAAGATAAAGTGCAATATTTCAAATGTTAATGTCTAATGTGTTTAAGTAAATAAGTATGTAAAAATGCCAGTTATCCAACAGATATAACAACACTCAAACATTCTTTTGTTATACTTTTTGATTTATTTCCGGCATTTGGTTTTTATTTTTGTTTTTTTTTTCACTCACTTTCAAAAATACAAATACTAAATTGCATATTTGAAATGTACTTTGAAATGATTTCAGCAGCACAAATACACTAAAAAAATCCTCCATCATTGTACTAAACTCAATAAGCATTTGATGATGTTGAATGCAAGCAAATACAGCCAGATTCAACTCTTCGCTCAAATCGGTCAAATAATTGTCTTGCGGTAGATACGTTTTGAATGTTTGAAATTTTTTTGGATTTCGTTTCAATTCATCTTGCATATTTGCGATGTTTGTTTTAACATCGTCCATTAGTTCCGCTGCTAGATAATATTGATTGAGCTCTTCGCGCTCAAAGTCAACCATTGATTGTAATTTCCTATAGATAAATAATAAGCAATTTATTTGTTGAGATTGTTTACATTTTTTCTATATAGTAAGATTCTTTTACAAAAGCTTCTCCAATCGATAACCATTGAATGTCATTGCAGTGGCACGTAAATTTTTCAAACTACATAATAGTATATCAAATTGTCCGCTAGCTATAATAACTGTACTAGCAAGAACATTACTTGCATTCGCAAAAATCATTGCCAACAGAAATTGGCATACACCGTGCAAAAAATAGATGATTTGATAATATGGTGTTGCCTGACAAATGAATGTAAACATTTTCCATTTATTTTACAAAAAAAAGAAAAATTGATAAAAATCTTAAACATACCATTTCATTCATCGGATACTTTATATCAATCGGAAGTGTCCGTGTTTTTGCAAATAACGGAACAATAACCCATTGCAAAGTTCCTTGCAAACATAATATCGTCCACCAAAATGTATATCTATTTGCTAGAATATAACTCCTTTCACCCGTCATAAATGTTAAACCGCAAGCAGATCGTGTTAAAAATTTTGTATTCATATAGTTAACCATGCGTAAATATTTTTTATAATTCAATTTATAATAGAGCAGCGTGAAAAATGCAAATACATTGATGATAACCATGGTGATGGCATTTGTTATCACCTCTAAAGCGTCACTTTTTATCATTTCATAGAAAAATAACAGCGCAAGATGCAAATGAACGAATGAAAAAAACCCAAATATTGACCAATTCAATATGACCGATATAAATTCAAACTGTTTGGGTAGATAATCTTCAAAGTTGATGTAACACATTCCGACTATTTTTAGCAAAATACTTTGATATCGCATTAAATCCTTTACACAAAAATTTGGATCCCATGCTTTTGGATCCTTCACTGCTAAAGATAAACGAATCATATTTTTCTTTTTTTTTTTTTTGCTTTTCGAGTAAATCTAACTGAACAATAAATTACTTTGGAAAATTCCGATTGATTTCACCAATTTTCGAAAAGTGTTTATTAATCACTTGATTTACAGTAACTCACTTTTGAGGTGATAATGTCTTTATATATGCTTGAATTTTCAAGAAAATATTCCAAATTGGATAAAGTAATTACAAACTTCCTAGACACTTTAAAATATCAATCGTGAGACGTCTTAATGATTTTTACATGAAATATGGAAATCAGTCATTCGGTCAATGTATAATTATACATAGAACTTTGGTTCGGTAGAACGACTATTTTTAAGCAAAAAAAAAAAAAACTAATTTTCTTCATTCACACAGTTTTCCTTCAGGCTTTTAAATTTGATCCATTTAAAATGTAAATAACTTTTGGACAAATATTGATTTGTCTGAGCATGCTGCTCTGTGTGTTCATCAATCTTCTACAGCAATCCGTCGTGTTATTGGCATTTTTAGGTAAATTAATCTTGAAAAACTGATGAGAAAAATACAAATAATTCGGTTTGTATGTTAGAAACGTGAATTTCATCGTCTCAATTCTCTCAGTCTTAACAAGAATCAGAATTAATATCAATCTCAAATAAGTTACGATAGGTTAACATATGAACAAGCTAAAGCTAAAATAGAATGAAGATTAACAAAATAGAAACTTGATTTTCTATATGGCGAAACAGTTCAAACTGTTTTATGTGTGGTTACCATTCACCATGTTTGTTCATCATTTAACTTACACGCATGTTATTAAGCATTTCGGAAACCGACAGAAATTTCGAAAATTGTTGTCTTCTTTGCGTCTCATTCTTCGTTCAATATAAACATTTTCTTGATTTTTCTGTTAGTATACATACAAAATGCATGTTGATGAAATAAAAAGCGGTTAATAAGGATTAAATGTGGATAAAGAAGAGAATTGTATGTCATTCAGTGAAAGAAATCATTCAATCGTAGCGTACAAGACGTAAATGTTCTATGTAAATTCATCAAGGTTATATGTTGACATTTTCACATGGAAAAGAACATTTTGATAAAGAATACAAAATAAAAGCACCTGAAATTAAGGTGACATTGGCGCATATATACGAATTAACTTCTTCAAATTTTAATCAAAACTACACATTAATTTGTATGTGATGCACGCACATTTTTTTTTTACCAAATGATTTTTTTTTGGGTTTTTTTCTTTTACGAAAAAAGAAGAAAAAACTCGAAAAATGTTGATTAAAATTTGCGATAAAAAGAACCAAATAGCAGAAGGGGACATTTGCCACGTGTGACTTAAAAAAAAAAAATCAAGACATAATCATGCGATCCAAGCATTTTAATAATATTCACATTATTATGCAATTTGGCCAAATGGTAATGATAGTTGGTGTTTTAGCGTTTGTCATATATCCGATTGTGGCACATGTTCGTCAAACACCTTGACGCTTCGATTCGATTCGATACGATTTGGATGGTCAAGTCCGTATGGACAAAGTTGTGGCGCGCGTGTTAGGAAGCTAGAGTTTAATTTTTTTTTTTATTTTTTTTTTTTTGGCAAACCAAAGAACAAAAGATAATAATTTGGACAGTAGCAACAGGTTACCGTGTGAATATACTGTGAGTTGCATGAACTTTGTGGTTATGTGTTGTTGGAAGCGCAACCATGTTATTAAAAAAAAAAAAAAAAAAACGAGCAGAAAAAACAACAACGGTTGCTCGTCTGCCATATTCGTAAATGAGCAATTTGCATACAATCAGAGGAAAACTAAAAACATTGAACAAATTCTTTTTTTTTTTGGCAACCGAAAAAGAATTATGAATAACGTTAAAGCGTGAGCACAAATCCATACTATTAGCGCCTTGAAAAGAAGTCGAAAAAAAATAACATCAATGTGGCATGAAATGGTTCATAATCATACTTTGTATGCATAAAAACACACGCATAACTTAGTGCCTCGCCTTTTATTCGGTCATCAAAAGAAATCCCAAGAATTCAGATTGCCTGACACGATGGACAAAATTCAAAAAGAAATGAAATAAAATCGAAATTGCCGAAAATAAAGTTGCCGAAATTTAAATTGCGTCAAGAAATGTGCATGTTTCATTTCTAACCGAAATGAATAAAGAAGCGTAGAAAATTGTTGCCATGGTAAAAGAAAGCATATGTACGAAACAATTAAATGTGTTTGAATCGCTCGAGCCACTTGTCGTGAAAATTCTTTCCAATTGTTACGTTAAGCAATAATGTAATAATATTTCCAACTTATTGCTTCAACAAAACTGCAAACAACAAAATATTATGTACTAACAAAAACAAAACAACAACAACAACAACAACAACGAAATGGAAATAATTGACTTGATTCTTTCGCATTGAGCAGATTTTTGCACAAGTAAAAGATACAAAAAAAAAGCAGATGTACAACGAACCAATCCAACTGCAACTATTTCACGTGCAAAACGGAAATGCATTTCACAAATCGCAATTATCATTAATGATAACGAAAATTCTTTCCACAGAAATCGCAGAACATTTCATTTGTAAAATAGAATTTGCTTCGATTCTTTGCGTGATAGCCAATTCAGCAGAATGAATTGAAATTTTCCAAAATCAAGTGCACGATCGAATGAATCGTATATTCGAACAATAAAAAATTTATTTGAAGAAACTAAAAAAATAAAAAAAAAAGGAAATTGTTTATTACTATTCAAACTAGAAGCAAAATTACATGATGCTTCTGAGAAAAGAAAGATACAAACAACTAAATCCAGAATAATTCCGGCTATTAATAGAGAGTATTTGCAAGATGTAAAAATAGTTTTTATTGCCAATATAAAAATACTCGACTATAACATGGGCATTAATAATGCCCACTATCTAGTTTTGATAAGTAATAAAAATGCGAGAAAAAAAAAAATAAAAAATATAAAAAAAAAGAAATATGGAATGAGGGTTTAATGATGTGACGAATTTTCACGATGTAATTGTGATTTGCAATACCAGTTTTATAAAAATCGTATGCATAGCAAATAGCCTTTTGCAATATGGATAATAAAAAAAAAACAACAACAACAACAATAAAATAACATCAACAGCAACAATATTGACGACAACAAATCACTGGGCAAAATTTGATATGCAAATTTGTGCGTTGCGGTCTTAAAAACAGAAACTGGAAAAATGGGATTTGCATTTATAATAATTGAAGCTCTTTAGACTGTGTACACACATTCATGACAAATACACAACAATTACATTGTAATTGAGGTTCAAGACACCATAAATTGGTACCCGCAATTAAAAGATAAGGTCTAACGGTGAATTCTAAAACTCAACAGAATTGACAATTAAACGCTTCGCCCTGCGTATCATTTGAAAGCTCATTTAATTTTTTTTTTTTCTTTTTTCTTCTTTCGTACACGTAGAAATTTTTTTTTTGTTTTTTTTTTTTTTTTGGAATGATTGTTGTATATTTGGAATTAAATATTCTAGTAAAAGAATAACAATGGTTTAAATGAACAATGCGACTGCAAAATGTACCATGAAAACTTCCGAATCGATTGAATTGATTGCATAACGAATTAAATGTGACTTTGAAATGTCAAAAATTATATAATTTTTTTTTTCTTTTTCTTTTATAAATTATGCTGTTCATAATTATGATGAACGATTCGAAGAGTGATCAGCATAATGTCCGCTATGCTATGTAAGCTATGCGAAATAATAAACTGTGCGGTTGCCGGGTAACGAACGAAAACAAAATCGATCGTGTGGCGGTGAGAAAAACCAAAATCACTTTTTTTTTTCATTCAGCATAGTGTAATCGCTATTTGCAGAAACGAATAAAAAGCAACAACAACAGTATTAGATTTGTGTACACCATCTCAATGCGCAGGCAAACAAAAGCAAAATTTGAAAAAAAAAAAAAAAAAAAAAAAATGAAATGGCAAACGATGTGAATAAAACGCGTATATCAAAGTCGAATGAATGGATGAAGAACAGAAAAAAAGGCAGTCATGGCACATCGTTGTTGGTGTGCAAAAAGATGTTCGATCTGTTACACTGAGTTTTCGTTGTTAAATAATAAGGAAAATTAGTTCTGTGTGTATTTTCGGTGGTTTTTTTTTTTCACAGTGCGGTCTATACATTGTCAAGCTTCTAATTCGTTTTCTTTTGCATTTTTTTTTTTTTTCATTCATTCGTTTATGCTCTATGTTCCTTACTAAATGCCGCAAGTTACTAAGAAGTTGTGTGCGATTTTATTTGTTGTGTGTGCGTGATTTTTTTTTTTTGCGCTTAAAACTTTAATTATTTCATCGTTTTTTTTTTTTTCATTTTGCGCTGTCTTTGTACGCTGATTGTTAGTTACGCCGAATCATGGTTAGAAGGTTCATTAACATTTTTTAGCAATGGCCATGAAAATAAACTATCGCATAATACATGCGCACATACATTCGATTCGTTTGCTCCGATACACACTTACAAAAATTCATGCCAGCAATTTAATGTAGATTTAGGAAGAGAACTTGCTCCGTCTGTGTGTTTATACGTGAGCCATTGTTTCGATCGGCCAAAGCCACATGAATGCTGTTTTTCGTTTCATTTGAATGTTTCTTTTATTCGATTGTTTTTATGCCTGTATTGTCTTCACTGGTTTCACTGTTATTACACCGTATGAAGTGTTTCATGTTATGATCGTTCATTTTTCTTCTTCTTCTTCTTCCTCTTCTTCTTCTTTTTCGTGTTTTTTTTTATTTTTTTTTTTTGGTCAAGCTACACGAAAGCAGCTACTAAGTCGAGTGCGTTTTTAAATTTTAGGCGATTCAAATGTATTCAACTAACGTAGAAAACAACGTGAAGTTATTTGAGAGCTCATCGATTAAAAATTGTTTCATGTTATGCTATCTGGTCAATTTTTTTCCCCTATGGATACGAATACGGTGCTCAATAAGGCTTAGGAACCAATTTCCGAGCAAAAATCCAATGAAATCATTTGTATGTAAAATTGCTGATGACTCGACTGAATATCAATGTGTAATCAAAAGCTCAACCAATTCAAGTCGAATCAACCACAACAAACGCCAACCTGATGTAACGACATTCATTACGTATGGCAAAACTCACAGATTCTTGTTATAAACTAGATGTTTTGCTATTTTACGAACGTGCGGCATGTGTTTTTTTTTTCCTTCTCTTCTCTTCCATTTCTTTGCCGAGTCGATCATGTCATGTCGTTTCATTTCGGCAAACTTCATTGTGATGTAATTATTTCTAGTACTTGGAATATAACAAAGCACTTTTAATGGGAATCATTGTGATTAAATCGAGTTGTAAATTGCGTAGTTTCTTCAACAAATGTTACTTAGAACTTCTTACGGTGTGTCATATACATCGAACTTGAGGATCATAAGAATCCATTTGCAAAAAAAAAAAAAGACGACAACTAATGGACAGATGCTTTAAGTAAATGAAAAAAAATTACAAGAACTCAAAGAATTTGAAAATGAGATCATGATTAGCGTATCAGTTTTTATTCGGAAACGGAAAAAAAATCACTGTGACTTATTGCTCTGTGTCTGTTGCGAAATGGGGGTTTTTTTTTTTTTTTTTTTTTTGAAACAATTAATTAACGCTACGACGACCAGCACCGGTTTTTTGATCGGGATTTCGGCTTCCGATTCATTCTTAAATTGAATCAGAATTGTTTCTTTTTTTATTTCTGATTAATTCTCTCATTTAAAACATCAAAAGTAATGATTGCGCTATAAATTGTACGAAGACGGAATGTTCAAAGATTATTATTTAAGATAACTGATCCTAATTGAACACCTGTTCAATTGCGATCACCAATGAAAATCAACAAGAACAGTGGCAACAAATATTTTGTCGAAAAAAGAAAAAAGAGAGATTCAAATGAGTATGCGTTTCGTGCAATAATCAAACCAAGATGCCTATCATTAATTTAATCATTTTGCAATAAATTTTCAATTTTCAACCATTAGACAACGACAAACATCCTCCAGATAATTTTGCAGCACTATGCGCAGCAATAAAATGAAATGAACAAAGTAGTTTTATGATGGTTACGAATTATTGCTTTGCAAAAATAACAAGGAATGACGAAAAAAAAAGAAGATCTAAACAAGAGATTACAATTATTGCTTTGCGCGTGTTACAAAAGATTAACGGACGTGCAATGGAAAGGCTGCTTGTTGTTGCTTGGAATCCGCTCGAAACTACTGAAATCAAATTGGAATCATTAGTGATGGTTGGCTGTGAGAATGAGAACCATGCTTTTTGGTTTCGATGTTTGATTGTGAAGTTAATCGTATTCTCGCATTACAAAGACTTTTTTGGCTCCTGAATTATCATCGCTTCCTCTCTCTATCTCTCAGCCGCTCGGCAATTTCTCTTTGTATGCAATCGAAGTTCGCAATCAATTTACTATCATCTCTTTTGGCCTTTTTGTACATTTTAAGCAACTATTTCTTCATGACACTATAAAAGCCACCGAAAACCGGCTCCACAAAATATCCACATTAATGGACACTGAGTACAAGAAAGAGAAAGAGAAAAAAAAAAGAAGAAAAAAACATGGCAACGACAACAGCAATGCTGAAAAATAAATGTGTGTCTTCATTTTATCTTGTCGTCTTGTGTGCGTCTAAATTGTTATTCGCTTCGTTTTTGTCGTTGTTTTTTTTTTTTCATTCAATTTTTCTTGTTATTTTATTTCACCGAATTACCCGCATTTCAAATGATTCTGAACAGTGCATTTGCTTGCACAAAATTCTGTGCACAGAAATCGACCATCATCAATTGTTTTTTTTTTTTCTTCTTCTCTTTTTGCTTACAAACAACAGTACACACACTCGGCCACAATGATAAGATATGCGCCGTATTATTGGTCTGGCATCCATTACTTACTTACCTCTTGTGCGCATTTATATTGTGGGTATATCGAACAAACGTTTTTCTTTTGTCCTGTTATATATGGCGACCCACCGAACTCATACGATGCATTAATAACCGCGCTCACGTACGTGTTTAGTCTCGTAAAAACAACTGATCGAAACTAAGCAATGTGTGTGTGTGTGTGTTGGCATAATGTATTTATTCTCCGTTGGTTTTATGTATCGGGACTGTTGTGGAAAGGAGCGAAAAATTTAAATTTCAACAGAGAGCGAGAGAGATAGTGAGAGAGAGAGAGAGAGAGAGAGAGAGAGAGAGAGAGAAAAAGAAAAAAAAAGAGTATCTGAAGCACTCGGGCGAAAAGTGAGAATCATTCGTGTCCGATCGCGAATTGCCAACATTTTATGTTAGAAGGTAAGGAATTCCATTTTCGCCTATTCCTTTTTGACTTGATTTTGACATTCATCTTTATATCTCCATATGTAATTTGCTTGGATTTTTTTCCTTCAAAGGATTTAAATTGACGTTACATTTTGACGGACCAACGTATCGATGAAAAATGAAGGGAAAATGATCAAAATTACTTTGATGGTATAACAACTTATTAAAACTCAGTGATGCGACGAAATGCATGGGCTACAAATCAAGAATTGACCAAACAGCAAAATTTGCTAAAATATTCTTGCAACGAAATCGCTGAAAAATCAAGAGGAAGATGTAGAGATATGTGGATGAAGACAAAATGTGAGAAAGAGAGCAAGACAGCGAGCAAGAGAGTGAGTGAGAAATCTGCACACGCGAGAAGATATATGACATTCATATCGTTTCATTAAAAAAAAAATAACTATAAATATTTAACATTACAGGAATACATTGGTGTGGAAGAATCTAAAGAAGAAAGAAAGAAGCGAAGAAGAAGAAAAAAAAAACACACACACACACTCTAAAACCAGTTATTACAATGCCGATATCTTTCTTTGCATTTCATCTCGCCTCGTCCCGTCAACGCTCACGTGCATTAGCTTTCATTCGCGCGACCATTTTGTATGACTTTGGCAATGGTCTTTCCGTTGTGTTTTTTTAGCATCAATCCTCCTTTTCCAGCATCATTTCATGTTGTTGTTCTTCACGATTTTCATTCTCGTCTTAAGTTATTTTTCTTAATTTCATTTGATTTTTTTTTCCGTTGTAACGATCGATTGCATTCAGAAAAGATTCACTCTGAATGTTCTTGTTCACAATTGAATCGAGAGAGAACGCTGCAATAACAACAAAAAACAGGCAGGCAGGCAGGCAAGTAGCGTTGCATGCATGAAATTGTTTTGCTTTGATTTGTTGCCTGACTACGCGAATAATAATGCATTGTGACTCAAGCCACTTGAAAACAAGACTCTATTAACACACTCACTGACTTGCATCGATAGGCACACAAACACACACACACACACACACACACACACACACCGATAAGCGCAATGAAATTGAAAAATTGTATAATCGTTGCGGTTCGTATGCAGAAATAAATCTGCTTTGACTCGACAAGAACATAAAACAGAAGAGAAAAAAGAAAAAAAAAAAAAATAAATAAAAACCAACAACGAAGAAGCTAAGAACTGCCAGTGCTATCTTGCATACCAAACGAATTCGAATACCGTTCGTTCTCTTTTACTCCCTTATTGTGTAAATGGTAAAATCAAAAGCGCAAGTATGATAGAAAAAGCTGCACGAGATATTGAACGAAAAATGCACAATTCGAAACATCGTTTGAGTGGTTGGCAAAATGTTGTTGTTGTTGTTGTTATTATTATTATGATCATACACAAGAGGAAAAGAAAAAAAAAATTTATTAAATTGGCATGTTTTTAAGCGAATAAACGTGTTCGCATACAGAAAATGCAATAGCATTGAACCAATGCAAAAATACTTCGACGATATAAATCGCAAAGCTGTCGACGACGACGACGACGAAGACGACGGTAAATTCTGTCGGCATAAACGACCGAATGAAGGTATGAAACCACTAAAGTTTCTAATGTACTAAGGCTATGTACAATTGAATACACACAATATGCTATGCTCAACGATGAAGTACACGTTAAGCAAATTTAAATTCATACATACGCTTCGGTTGAGGTTCAGCATTTGCCATACAACATATAATAGAAGCAAATATATGTTTTGCGAAGCGGCGGAAAAATAATCATTTTTTTTTTTTTGTAACCATGATCTTGGCAATGGATTTCAATGTATTCTCTAGCATATGCCAACAACCATTGAATCTATTTGCATCACATTGGTTAATGTTCGCATTGCTTTTTGCGCGGTTCGTTCCGTCGTCTTCGTTGCCGTTGACTATTTCTTCTTTATTTCTTTTGTCTTGTATTCGTTGCGTGCTTTTTAACTTGCAATTTTTCTCTCCATATATTACATTCTGTGAATACTGGCTGGTTTGTTATTTTTTTTTTTTTTCTTTTTTCTCTCTTTTGATTTCGCATTGTATTTGAGTCTAATGTAAATTTATGTAATGTGTTTTTCCGTTGGTGTGTCTATATCTATTCTCGCTTTCAAAAGTCTATCATTTTCTATTGCTTCAATGAGTTGCTCTTGAAAATAACCATCGAATCATGTAACAAAGCGAAAAAACACAATTAAACAAAAGGAAACAACAAAAATCTAAGACATTGAAGAACAAGCAACAATGAAAAAGGTGATCGGAACAAAGGCGCTGGAGGAATTGGAGACAATACAACAGTTAGCCGGATGACAGAAGTAACTCGTTTTGTCATCGCTTATAAAAGGATTCGATCAAAATTATTATGCCCGACTGTATTTTGAAGACCAGACACATAAAAAAATAAATTCTAATGAATAGAGACCATCCAGAATATCAATGAATATGTATCCATTTGTCTACATTTTGCAATAAATAGAGAGAGGGAGAGAGAGGGAAAGAGGGAGAGAAAGAGACAGGGAGAGAGGGAGAGGGAGAGAGAGAGAGAGAAGGGAGAGAGAGAAGAGAGAGAGAGAGAGAGAGAGAGAGAGAGAGAGAGAGAGAGAGAGAGAGAGAGAGAGAGAGAAAAATGCGAAGAAACTCAAAGGAAACGAAGTTTCGCAAAACCCTTTTCTCCTTTGTTTAATTTTACATGATTGTCTATGCGCCAGCGTGAACTGCTTAATACGGATCAGTTTGTAGAAAAGCAACGTTAAGTAACATACCAAATGTTTATTTTGCATTTTTTTTTTTCTTCTTCTTCTTTACTTCTTATTTATTTTTTCATAACATATGTCCTTTAAGATTCGATTGGAATTGCGCAGTAGCTGTTGTGCGCAATATTTTTACTACAGTAAAAGGGTATTTAAATAATGCGTTGCGGGAATGTTTTAAAAACGGGAAATGGAATCCCGTTAAATAGTAATAGGTTGTCTTGTCTGGAATCTTTTTCACTTCATTTGTTGGTAATTCCCATTGAAAATGCTTTCCCCCTTTTTTTTCTGCAATATATTCAAATTTGTATACATTTGAGTCATGAGTCATCGTCAACAACAATTGTCAGCTGATAGAAAATTCATTGTTTATGCAAATTTTGTTTTTTTTTTTTCTAGACTTGTGAGATTCGTTATTCTCTCAATATTATTGCGTATTTCACAAGCCGAACGTCTGACGATTCCATTTCATTTTACTTATTGTTTTTTCTCTCACATTTTCTCAAATGTTTATGTTAAAGCTATATTATTCTCGAGTACATGAGCAAATCATTAACATTTTTTATCATTTCCTAAACAGTATATTTTACATTTTCTACGCAAAAAAAAAAAACAAATGTTGTAAGCTGAGAAACGTTCAATTTTTTCGCATGTATTTTTACTGCCCAATTTAAATGCAGATGACAATGAGACAAACAAGCATGCATGAATTTGAAGAAAACTCTTTTGGTGTTTCATTCAGTCCTTTCTGTGTGTGTAGCCTGGAATCCAAACATAATTCATTCTGAAATGCTATTGTTTTCCGCTGCTATAAAAGTCTGTGTTTGCTCGTTTACTATGGGCTTTGTTTTGTATCATTACCCGCTGAACTGATAGTGTCGAACCATTACATATGTTAACAATAACAAACTAGTAAAATGTTTATTTTTTTTTTTTATTTGCCAATTTTTACTTTTTTTTTCTCTACTCTTTGAGTTAACACTTTGTATGCTTTGTTCACATTTGTTGCGAACCTCTTTTTATATCTTTTAAATATTTCGGTTTACCCGTTTCGTAGTTATTTTTTTTTTTTCAATGTGCATATATCTTTTTTGCACATGTAGATACTTCAGAGAGTGCCAAAACGAAATTTAATTATTCAAACGTAGTTTTGGGCAATGAAAGTTTTTTTTTTCTTCACTTCTTTTTTGTTTTGTTTTCATTTGGCAGAATATTTTCAAATGACAATTTGTGTTGTGACGTGTGCAGGTAAAAAAAAACAGACACACACACACAATCATCTATATGACTTGATGAGGATTTGACTTGCAAAAATGTAAACGAAAAAACAACAGAATATTGTTTTGGCTTAAAGGTCAAACTATTGTTGCAAAGGGTTTGTGATTTGCAATTTTACGGTTATAAATCGTATAAATGAAGGCGTATACATTTACTAAGAATAGAATTTCATTGTTCAATTTTATTTTTTTCTCTTTTCTTTTCTTATCACATTTATCATTTTCCAGACTCCTGCAAATTTACTAATCCTTTACTCTCCCTTTTATTCGTCTTCTCTTCGTTTTTTTTTTTTTTTTTTTTTTGTCTTTCATATTATTATCATACCTGCAGGATGTTCCACAGAAACAAGTTTTGCAAATAGATAATATCGAAATTTTACATTTTCAGATTATATTTTAAAATTTTTCTTATTCTTTTGGGTACAAACACTAAGGATTAGGGTTTTTATTTCCAAATTACGCAATTTAAACATTTAGCATTGAAAAGTCATTTGAAAAAAAAAGTCAAAATATGATGCGCCCAAAATATAAAAGAAACGAAAATAAAAAAGACAATTTGTTGAAAACGAGTTACTACGGTTCTTGAGAAAGCAAGAGTTTTATTGCACTGAAATAAAATAGATAAGCATTACAGCAATTACAATTTATTATTTAAAAAATAATGCATATTTTTGTTTCGGTACAAATTCTGTTTATCACGAATTATCAGTATGATAAGTGAGTATGCAAATTTCTAAAAGATTTCCAAGTGGATTTTTATCTTCAATCAATTCTATATAATATTAATCAAACACATTTTCTGATAAGTTTATAAAAGCCACGGAATTTTAAATATCAATTAGAAATAGAAGAGAGAAAACAGCACTGATTAGTAAACACTGAAATCTCCAAAAAAAGATTTAAAAACAACTTATGTTTTAGAGAAAAAAAAAAAATGCAAATAATAACAAAAGAGAGAAAGAGAGAGAAATAAAAAAAATATTGGTAAACCGTTAAGCAATAGGTCGTTGCTACAAACTGGTCGCTGAAAACATTCGTGTTATTGCGACAAAACAAAAAAAGATAAATAACGAAATGAAATAAAAAAAAAAAAAAAAAAAAAAAAAAAATTACCCATGTTGTTGTTGAAATGCTGAAGACGTTTCTTCTATTTCTCAGACTAATTTAAATATTATTGCAGAGTGAGATTTGTGAATATTTGGTTTCTATTTCTAAAGAAATTTCGTTTGTCACGTCTTTTCATCATTTCACCAGCCAGTTGATGTGTGTGAAGCAATATTGATTTCAATGGCATTGTTATCTGTTCGTCTCACTTGATTTGAGCATTGTACAAAATAATCCAACCAACAATCTATCTATAGATAGCGGTGATTTTACATTTTCGTCAAATTCAATACGCAAAATGATTGTTTATTCAGTTCAATTCGAGAGTGAGCGAGAAAGAGAGAGAGAAAGAGAAAGAACATTCCATACAAATCGATCTTGGCTCTATTCAAATAATCTACAATATTATTCTTTATGAACATTTTTCTGCTCAACAACCTTTTAATATTCGTGTGAAATCGAAAAAAAACTAACTCAGAAATCAAATAGCATTTTTTTCTATTTTTCGATCAATTCGTCTATGGCCAAATAAATAAAATTCAAAATGTCACCGAATGTGTTTGTAATAAAAGTGGTTTTCTTCTTCTTTTTCTTTCCTCTTTCTTCGAGTAAATTCCAATGCTTAGATATTTGCTTGTTGACCACTCAAGTTGGCATTGTCATATTTTATCCAATAAAAATGAATGAGTTATACAGAAGGCAAAAGAAGAGATGTCTTTGAAAAATTGTGGATTTTCCAATGAATAAACGTCCAATTCTCTTTCTTTTGTCTATGATTAAAGTAAAAAAAAAAAATTAGGTTCCACTTTTATTACATGTTTTCTTTTGATATTTCATAATAATTCAAAATCTAAACAGTAGAACGTAAAATGGGTAATCTGCGTCAGCAAATCCCATTTGGCGATCATCATTTCTCGTGATCATACATTCAATAGTAAATGAATGTGAAAAAACTACAACAACAACAACAACAACATCATCAGCTATGCAATCGCATTGAGTTTTGAGAACGACAAAATAGAGATGAAGAAATAAATAGAAGAGAAGCAATATGTATAAAAACCGCATATAATAATACAAGCGACATCGTGTCGTACAAATGTTAACGTTAGTTGAATTCATTTTGTGTCGGCTTTGGTATAAGGCAACTATAAACAACAAACCCAAACCCGACAAACAATGGAAATAAAACAGCGAAATCCGAACGGAACCGCTGGATTTCGTTGAAAGCGCGATGTGATTCATGCATATCGCATGAGTATGAGCTTGAGGGCGCGAGCGCTAGCGCGCACATACACAGATTATTGTTACACATGACGAGAGTGAAGTTTCGTCACAATTTTGTTCTTCTCTTATGTTGGGCATGTGTACTGACCGAGAGAGTGAAGTGGAAATTTACAGTAAAGAGACGTAATAATTAGAAGGCGTCGGCAATATAGCTTCTTCGTACTTTGATTTGGTTAATGCAAAACCCACGACAATCAAAAAAAAAAAAAAAAAATGCCTCTTGTTTAGTATGTTGTTATTTTTTTTTTCTCATTTTAAATAATAAATAACATTGTATTTCTACAAAACGATTTCAATGGGTTAATTCTTTTGAATAAAAACAGGTTTTTTGAACGATTTGTTCGAATTGTTGCGCAGAATATAATGAACGAGATCACAGGTCAAGTGAATAAAATGAAAAAAAAAAAACTTTGTGCGCGAATAATTCGAGTTTGCCAAAAAAAAAAAAAAAAAAAACAAAAATTACCAAATAAAAATATTCTAGCTCACAGTAGAATATTCGACAAAGTAAATAAAGTTTTGTGAATTCGTGATTTAATTTCAGCGAAATAAAATAGATTTCGTATATATGTTTGGGTCTCTTAATTATTTTGAATTCCGTCAGCAAGTTCATGATGGAAAACGATCAAATCAGTAAAAACATTTTAAAAATCCAGCCGGCATATCGAGTTGGCCACATTGCCATGCGAGACAAAGAAGGCTGGTTGCTAATTCATTCGAAATACAACACAAGCACGAACTAGCTGCTGCTATTGCTCATTTTTAATGAATTGAAAAATGCTATTTTTTTTTTTTCTGTTGTTCGGATTTCCATACGGGTTGCGAATATTTAAACAAAATGTGTTAAGCATGTTAAGTAGCAAGTAAATAGTGGCGTAGTTGACAATCAAACGAAAAAAAAAAACAGCGAATAACACACTAAATCAATGGAGTAAAAAAAACATATCAGAAGGCGAACATGGTAAGCGTATGTATTTTAACCTAGGCCTTCACCGCAATCAACTGAATCGAATTCAGGAATTCAAAGTGAAGCATTGATCATTTGAAAATCTAAAAGAAGGAAAGAAAAAACACGCGTCTTTGACGTTGCACCAAGCCAAAGCCAATCGACAAAGTCTTTTAAAGAAAATGAATGTAAAATGCAATCAAAAGAGCAAATATAGCCTGAAAGTGCCACAAACACTGGCACTTATTCTTCATTTTGGCCGAATATCTAAAGCGACTTGCGCAATCCATTGTTGCTTGAATCACATCGAATTCAGTATTCAAAGCACATATCCACCAAATAAAAGAACGGCGCACTCACGAATACGCGTCGCTCATTTTCATCAATCTCTCTCTCTCTCTCTCTCTCTCTCTCTCTCTCTCTATCTCTCTCCCTCTTTCTCTTTCTCTCTCTTTCTGTCTCTGTTGACTTGCTAGTTCACAAGAAAACAAAATTACAATATTATTATTTATTTTTTCTTCGCTGCGCTGTAACCTATTGTCGCAGTCGCGCGATACAAAACGGTTTCGTAGTCTTCAGACCTTCGCGTATTTCTTGAAGAGTGTGTGGAATCTCTGTGCAACAACAACAACAATAACAACAGCACCAAACAGCAACATCAAAGCAGAATTGATTCAAATACAATGCGAAGAAAGAAACACAAGAAGTTGAAGAATAAAAATGAAATGAAATGAGAAAGAAAAGCAACACGCAGCAGAGTGAGCACGATATACCAAATCAAAAAGCGCTAGAATGAGCAAAAAATATAAAAACACAGACCATAAGAAGATTGTGAAAGGAAAAAAAAAGTGATGTGATGCGAAGTATTTTTCAATAAAAAAGACAACAACACCAACAATGGAAAAGAAGTATAGAATATAAGAACTGGTTTTCAATGAAATAACAAGTTTTAAGACGAAAGAAGAAAATTAGCCATTTTCTCTCTGCATACTCTCTTCGGTTGGTCTGTTTCAAGCATTTGCACAACTCATCAACGCACACAGACACACACACACATGCACACACACACGCTCCATACAAAATACATGTACAAATCACTAAGCACAGATTCTAAGCAAGCCACAGTACATCAAATACAGCTCGATCTTTAAAATAACCATAGAGCATACTCTTGGCATCTGAATTGCCTTGGCCATGTAAGACTGTAGTAAATGACTTTGTGGGCAAATTGTGTTTCATTGGAATGAATAAGTTAGGTATGTCTTGAAAATAAAAATGAGTTTTTCTTTTTTTTTTCGAGAACTAACTATGGTTTAAGAATAACGAAATGAAATCAAGAAGAAATTAGCGAGTAAACAAGCGTGCATACTAATTAAGCTCATTGAATAGCATACAATGAGTTTAACAGGTAACAGCAGCCTAGCGTAAAATAATCTTAACACTTGCAAAATGCAAATAAACATCATTCAGCACAGATTTTTATTTACTGCAATTTTCTTGACACATTGAACAAGTGAATGTTGAATTTCATTAATCGTTAACGTTGACAATGAATAAACAAAATATTTTCATGCCATATTTCTGCTGCCTGTCATAAACATCATTTAATTTTTTAAATTCGAAATTAAACCTGATTCATTTCTCTCCTAGAATAAATATGCTTTTTTTTTTGTTTCATGACAAAACCGCAAACAAATATTTCAAGAATGTCGAAATTTGCGTCGTAAATGACGTTTTAAAAATCGAATTATAGCATTGATTTTTTTTTTTTTAAATAAAAAACAACAGTAATAATGAAATGACTGAGGCTGTAAAGGTCGTTGCGGTACATCATCACTAATCCGAACACACACATATCAAACAAATTATGAAAGAAACTGAAAATGAGGCATCCGAGAGGAAAAAACAAAACCATATTTACATCGATATATTCGCATGCAATGAGATAGATTGGAGTGAAAAGAATCAAGCAACAACAGCATCAGCAGCAATAACAAAAAAGGCATACTCAAAATTAATTGTTAGTGATTTCATTTTTTCACCGTTATTTGTGCACGCCAAAATCGAGGGAGCGAGAATGATAAAAAGCAAAAAAAAAGAAAAAAAAAACTCGCTTTGACTAAAAAAAGAATGATCTCATTGGTTGTGTATTCCATTTCTTTGTATTCATTTTAATTTCATTTGTCTCTGTCGTGCGTTCGATGTCCAATAGCATTGCAGAGATATAGAATTGGTATTGAATGTGTATGTGCTTTTTTTCTTATGAGAAACTGAGAGACTGAGAGAGAGACAGAGAGAGAAAGAGTGAGAGAGAAAGAGTGAGAGAGAAAGAGTGAGAGAGAAAGAGAGAGAGAGAGATAGAGATTGAGATTGTTAAGTGCGCTTCGCGCATACATGATGAGATCGAAAAATATTTATTGTTACACGCGAATGTGAGAACAGCTCACGCGTGTATATACACAAGGAAAAGAAACACAATATTACTTTACATATAAAATATATATATATTATACTATATATTACGCGATATTTTATTCGCTTTCGCAATTAGCATGACTTGTTTTTATTTGATTCGCTTACTGTATACCGTTTCAGCTACTCGCGAGTCTGTTTTTCAGTATTCATTTACTGGAACATATATTTTATTGAAATTTATTTATTGCCAGCATTCGGTTGTTCGAAGCGAATCCAAAGAATGAAGAGCGCAGAAATAAACAAAGAGAGAGAGAGAGAGAGAGAGAGAGAGAGAGAGAGAGCAAAAGAACGCAGAAAAAGAACTCGAACAGCAACAGCAGCAGCAGCAGCAACAACAACAACGGCAATGATCATTCTAAAAAGAATGATTCTTCAGCCATTGCTTTACACATATCTTCGAGAGACGCGAAATAAATCGGCGATTATGCTTCATTTTCCTCTTTTGCTTTTGCTCTACGCGCAAGTATAAGCGATCAAGTTTTTTTTGGTTCTTCACTCGAGAGAGTAGGGGAAATGTGGCAATATGTGTAGGTTTGTGTGTCTAAATATGTATGCTTTATCTATCGGCCCAGCAGCGGCTTCACTTCATGTATTCGTACTGTTCTTTCTAGGTCTTGTTGTGGCGGCGATCCGACTGCGTCAATGTAGTAAGTATGTAAGTACGGTGATCTAGCTGTACTACGTTTATTCATTTTTATTTTGTTCTTCTGTTTCTCATTCTGAATGATCGGTACTCTGTGTAAGAGGGTACAAGCGAGACGGACGTAACTCACAGCGAGACTTTATGTGGTTGAGTTTATATACAAGAGACAGAGAGGTATGTGTATTAACAGCTAGCTGTATGGCTATATCCTATGTATAGCGTTTTTTTGTGTTACCTGAACTATGTGTTTTTGTGTGTTTTTCTTCTCTTCTTTTCATTATTATTGTTATTCTCCAGGTTTTCGCTTTATTCTGTGCTAACCTCGTGTTGTTTGCTGTTACTGCTGATGTGTATTTGTTTCTTTAATATTCTTTTGATGCATCATTCATACACATTGTCGATCAATTTCAATATTCTTTCTCTCGCTCACTCTTTCTCTCTCTCTCTCCCTCTCTCGCTCTCTCTCTCTCTCTCTCTCTCGCTCTCTCTCTCTCTCTCTCTCTCTCTCTCTCTCTCTCTCGCTCTCGCTCTCGCTCTCTCTTACTCTTGATGAATTTGTTTTTATACAGCGAAATGCTTCGGTAAGCGGCTAAACGAAAGCACCGCTCGGTCTTAACCGACCATCACAAGCTTAAATTATTTTCGCATGTGATGTGTGTGTGTGTTTATGTATGCGTATTCTGCTACGTGTTTTCATTCGAATATTTTTGTGTGTCGGACGCTCTTAGGTGAAGAGTAACCGATCATACTCACTACATTGATATGCATCGCTCTTTCTCTGGTACGAATCATACGTAGGAAGTGTGTGTTGTGCTGCTACGGCTGCTGTTGTTGCTCTTGCTTTTATTGTTGTTGTTGCTGCTGTTGCTTTTTCAGGTATTCACCATTATTAACTTTTTATTTTTAACACAAATACCAATACATGGGCCGTTATATACCGTTTGTGATGTTGATCGTGAAAACGACACACACACGACAGCATTGGCAAGCGGTACGGCGAAGAGCCAAGCAGTGAAAAAGATAGCTGTAAAGTGTTGCAAGGTAACAACTGTGTACATTAGGAGTTGGTTAGCTGAAGAGTCTACGCGTATTTTTATTTTCGGTCTTTCGCTTAACGGTTTTACAAGAAGAATCCAAAAGAATAACACTTTGCTGTTTTTCTTCCAATTTTTTTTTTTTCAAGAAGCAAAGAATTTCATATTCTTTGGGAAATTAAGAATTAAATCACTTGAAAAATTATTTTATCAGTTTCATCAAATTGTGTGATCCAGAGAATTTTTTTTTTTTCGGTGCAAAAAGAAAATCATCAATCAACTTAACTTGATAGGATTTATCAACTTTTTGGGATTATTAAAGTTGAAAATGAGGAAAAAGAATCAACTAAATGAAGATCACATTAAAATGTATCGGGAACAGTGAAGTTAACACAAAATGTCATTGTTTAAGTACTTTAAACTCAAATATATCGTGTAATAACTGGATTTTTTTTTTTTTAAACGAAATCATTGATTTTTCTTCAACTGAAGAAGAAGAATAAAGTGTGAGTAAAAACAAGTTATTTGAATCACAACGAAAAGATAAATAAACGACGACCACGATTGAATATATATATTTTTTTTTTTTAACCAAAAACTATTCTAATTCATTCGAAACGCACAATAAATAAATACACTTTTCGATTTGTTAAGTGATATTACCGAACTGTGGATTATACTGTGTGAGAAATTGTGTGTTCATTTCAAGTGTGTGAATCATAATAATTAAATTTACTTGAAAGGGATTTGAATGAGAGAACAAAAGAGATTTACACTTACAAAGACTTGGACTATCAACGAAGAATAAGAAGAAGAAGACGAAGAAGAAGAAGACGAAAAGAAAAAAAAAAGTAACATATAAATAAACACTTGATCAAATAAAAGTTATTTGTTTGAAAGAGAAAAAGAATTGTATAAACAGACGACAAAATGCCGAAAATATTTTTGATTAAGAATCGTTTGCATCAACAGCAATTGAGATTGCTCGAGTCACAAAATTTGCTAGCCGCTAAAAATGATTTGAGCTTGGGCGATCGTGATGAAGATGACAGCCACAGTGGTGATGGGCAAAAGGAACCATTGTCTTTGGTTTCACGCAACAGAGATCGGGATATTGGTTAGTGATTTTTTTTTTTCTTTTACATTTTTACCATTTCAATTATACATCATCTCTTTCCATGTTGGGAATTGTATTGTGTATGGAAGAACTTTTTTTTTTATTTCATCAGTATGCTTAAATCGACATGTCAATTTCGTTTTTAAATCACTCGACAAAAAAATATGATTCACGAGATTATCGGAAAGTCATTAGTCATGCCATTTACTCGCAGAACAATTGATTGGTCAACTCGTGTGGGTTGAATATTCCAACGAAACAAAAGACTCAAATGCATCGGAAGAGTTTTTTTTAAGTTAAAACGACGAACCCTTTTTTCATTAAAGAAAAAAAAAAACAAATTCAAACACCCTCGCATCACCGAATTTAAGTCAAAAAACATTTCCATCTTCCATTGAAATCATTAAGTATTCAGAAGTGGGGGGGGGGGGGGGAATTAAATCCAGTTTCAATTCTACTTTCATTCATTTGACTCTACAGTCAACAGGAAACAGTGATTTCATTTTATGTTCTGGATCGCACTATTTCACAAGTTGTCAGAGAATGTTAAAACGGTTTTTAAATCGTGGGATGAATCACAAGCTCATTATTTTAAATTAATTTTACAACTCAAAGTCATCGCTCCCTACTTAGTCACAATGAATATAACAAGTGATTTGCAGGTAGCTATAACTCTTTTATGAAGAGATTATCAATGGCTTAAAAATACCATCAAAGAAAGTTCAATAATGGCAAAATTGAAAAATGATTTGTCTTTTCACCAAAATATGCATTTGTAATCAAATCAAAATTAACACATTTCCCAATTTCAAAAATTGGTATTTGCAATGGAATTTAACAACATACTTATCAATTTAATGAATCATAACATTATTTGTACATATTTGACGAAAGGGAAACAAAATTCCGGCTTTTAGGCAAATATTTTCATTTCTCAATTTTTAAACCGAACAAATTTCACTTTCATCATTGTCAACATTTCTTTTTATTACAAAATTACCTAAATGACTAGGCAAATGATAACAACAACAAAAATCGCACATATTATATAAGTGTAACAACATGCGATTGCATTGATATTAATCATCATAAATCTGTAGTTTAAAGAAAAAAAAAAATGTGAACTGTTTGAAATATGTGCTAATAAGGGAGACCCGTTTTTTTTTTTTTTTTTTTTTGATCGATTTAAATTTGCAGTTCAAAAATCCAGCATATTTACTGAATGACGGTCACAAGTGTAATTCACACTTCATCAAAATGCGATAATATTTAGCTCACTGAAGCATTTCATTGTGTATAGTTTAACGTGCATATCGATTAATCTGAATTAGACAGAGTAAGAGGCAGAGATGAAAAGAACAAAAAAAAAAAAAAAAAAAAAACGAACAACGATAGCGATTGCATAAAATGTGTATTGACCCACGATCAATTAGCAATTCGATTAGTTGACGCGTTTCAATGTAATCGTGTTCGTTCATTCGCATGTGAGAGATCGTGATCACAAATCAATCAGCGTTCTAGAATTCAGAACGAGCGCAAACAACTTTGGCAATCAGAACAAGTTAGCGATTTCGTTCTAGATTGTTTTTTAACGCTTGAGCATCATGCTGTGTGTGTGTGTCTTTTTTTTCTGTGGTGATTTTTGGAGAATGCGATCGATCGATCGATCGATCAAGCGATTAATCTTTGCTAACAAATATATAATCGTAAAAAATGTAAATTTTGACGATTTTGATAAAATAAAAAAAATTATAAGGCAAATGTGTGAAAATGTATTACCAAATGTCAAATTAATATGCAAAATTTAAATGTTGAACTTTACCTCATTTTTGATTGCTGATTTTTTTTTTTTTTCGAGCTCAACATATCCATTTCCATTGTAATCATTGAATGTAATTAATGCTTTACAAATATGGTTTAAAGAAATCGTCAACAGCATAGCAATTATTCATTCATTCGGTTAGGTGTATTAATTACTGCTTAGATCATAAACAGAAAATCTTTGTGCGCACCGCACTATACCGCACACCGTCAATTAAGTTTAGCGCTTTTACGGTGCAATACTAGAACACAATCGTGCATGTTTTTTGTTTGTTTTCGTTTATTTTGAGCATATATGTGCAGAGCAAATTTATTCGCAAAACGGACTAAAAATTGGCCCGTTAACACATGTTAAAATAAGACAGCGGCATGCAACCACACACACACATTCGCGCGAAAAAAAACGTTTAAATATTCAGCGTCACCTTGGTCTTGGCATGAATTTTCAGTTATATTTTTTTTTGTATGCTTGAGATGCGAAGTGTTCATTGATCGTGGTCGTTATAGTTGTTGAACGGCTTTGCCATTACCGTCTGTTTTTTTTTCTTCTCCTTTCGGTGGCACATGTCTTTGTGTAGAATGCCGACAAATGTGCTCTGAAATACTCTCTGGAATAATTTCAGCAGAATTTAGAATCGAAATAAAGTTTTTCGGCGCATTAAATCATTCCATTCATCATTTTCATAGAATGCTTCGATCAAATCGTCAAATCAATTTATTATTTCACTTTGAATTGCATGACAAATACCTTTGGTTTTGCATTTGTTTGTTTGTTTTTTCGTTAACGCGCATTAGTCGATTCGCAGTTGCACATTTGCAGTTGTAACTAGTAGACAATACATATTACATCAACTTTGCATTTAGCAAAGACAGCACACACCTGTGTACATCATTCACACACAATGTGAGCAAAAAGATGTCTATGTATTTGAATTCAACTTGCCAGGCGGCAGAGTGCAAGTTCTCAACAGTAAACGAAATTGAAAACAGCAATAACAACAACAAGAGAGCAAATAATAAAAGAAATGAAGAAAAAAAAAAAACAGCGGCAGGCGCATGTCGCTTGAACTGAAAACCGATGACGAGACATCCACTGATATAAATAAATAAATACTCGAACCACATTATACACAAAACGCATCGATTATTATAATGAAAAACAACAGCAAAACGGACAATTTTTGGGTCAGGGTTAACATGATTATACTGAACGTATACAGCCGTTGCCGTTTTGTTCATCGTTTTCTTTTCGTTTGCGTTGTTTTTTTTTTTCTACTCTGCTTAAACTCATTTTATTCGCATAAAATTGTACGAAACGAACTACGCATCGATGTCGAGTGAAAAAAAAAGCAAATAGCAACAGCACCAGCACTACATATGCACACACACACATACACACCGTTTTGTTTTATTTATTTTTTTTTTTTGTTTCGACGCGCCTTTTTTGTTTCAGATCGTCGTTTCTCAAAAGCAACCGTTTTTTTTTCTCCTCTCTGTTGCTCACTAAAATACATAATTTTGCATTTTTCGGCGATTTTGCAAAACGATCCATCATAATGGTTTTGGATTGATTGCAACCAAAAATGGCAACGAAGGAAAGATGACCGAAAAAGATGCGGGTCATAAATGAAGATCACGAATTGACCGTTGTGCATAAAATGTATTGCGAATGAAACGAAAAAAAAAAAAAAAAAAAAAAAATGGAATCGATAGTAAAATGGCATTTCGCTTGCGACATCTATCAAAATTTGAATGATCAATTAATACGAATTAATAGAGAAAGAAAAAATAAGAAAAAAAAAAATATTGCAACAAAAAAATCACACTAATTTGAGATAAACACTTCCAATTTTTTTTTCTCCATTCGTTGATTGAAATGAGAAGAAAAAAATGCGCTTATACACTAAGATCACACAATACAAACGAAAGAAGAAAAAAAAAACAATATCATTATAATTGTCGTCGACGCAGAAATTGAAATAAATCTCGTTTGCTAAAAAGCGAAATGATGCGAGCGAGAAAAAGAGGTATGGTTCAAGCGATCGCTTGAATGGGGCCACGGTGATTTTGTTGTAAAGTCGTTGTAAAATCGATGACCGTGAATTAAATTATGCATTTCTCACACGCCACCAACAAAACGGTATTTATATTGGAATAGCATCGATTGAGTAGCAGCCGCAGCAACAGAGCTAAAAAAGCATAGCCGCAATACGATTTCAAACTATTAATGTAAATGAGATGCAGTGCGCAATTTGTGAAAAAGGCTATTCCATTACTTAATTATAAGATTTTATTTGTTTGAAATTGACAAATTGGGTCGATATATTTAATGGATATTCATAGTTGGCATAAATATTTGAAAAAAAAAAAATGTTCTAACTTGAACTGTTCTAATAATGACTTTGCCAGCCCACTGCATGTTGAAATGCATGCAACTTGCATTATTGACACACAAAAACCTCAACAAAGCACAATCGAAAGTTTGTTTTTTTTTTTTCATTTTTCTAATTGCGTGATCATTTAAATTGTTGAAGTTCTAAGCGTTTGTCCAATTTGATCGGCTGATGTGTGTTCGATATGAAGTGAAATGAAAGGAGAATCTAAATGAAACCAAAAAAAAAAAAAAAAAACAAAAACAAAACAAAACAAAAAAAATTAAATGGACTCGTTTTGGAAAATTCAGTGAAAAGAGCAGACGCTTCAAATAATTACGTTTAAATTTCCCTTTAAACATGAGAAATTACAGTTTGTTCTTTATTTTGTCTCTCTGTCTATACATTTTCGTTTTAATAAAAACCGGACGAGAACTAGACCAGACACATAAAAACGATTCACGGCTCATTTCGATTTTTAAAACCGAGCAAGAAGTAAAAACGTTATCTCTCTCATGCGTTACAATAATACCCTACACACCACCACCAATACAATGCAATGTTGCAATGCAATGCAATGCCATGGAATTGTTTTGAAAGCAAAAGAAAAAAAAAAAAAGAAAACCTTATTCAACTCTTGTAACATGATTTATACCTTCGAACGATGATTATTGTATTATAAAATGAAGTGTAGTGAGGTAAACGAAGGCGATGAAGATGATGATGATGATGACGATAAGAATATTTCTTCTTTCCTTCCTTTTCCATTCGAAAAAAAAAGCCAATATAAGTGCATAGAATAATAATGATTGTGGTCGATGCTTTTGTGAGGCGATATTTTGTTGCTCAAGCTATAAATGCGTGATCGAAGCAAAGTATCGTTCTTAGTCTCTTCATTTGGTTCTTTATCACACTTGTATTTGTGTTTGTACGTAATCATTTTTTTTCTTTCTTTTCTCTTTCTTTTTCTCTTTCTTTTTCTCTTTCATTCTTCATTTTCTTCATTTTCTTACTTTGTATTTGAATTTAAATTTGTCTATAGTTACAAACACAAAAATACATCCATACATTCACAGATTGATCAAAGTCAACAAAGGAATGTGAAGAAAACACGATTTGAGCCTTAAACAATTTTATTTTACAGTTTACACAACAACGATCAAATTATGCTCGAACTTGATGATTCGTTGCATTGCTAAGCCTTAACCAAAGTGAAAAGCCAGACAAAATAACATTAAAATACCCATAGACACACAGAGAGAAAGAGATAAAAACCAAACGAAGACGAAATGAACGCGAACCGAATTTCAGAACTGGATCAAACAAAAGAATTTTTCTACCTGCGCTCTGTTGTTCTTCTTGCTCCATCGTTTATATTTTATTTACTTTGTTTTATCTCTTTTTTCTCATTTTATCGTACTTGGCTATATGGTGTTATATGCATCTCTGTTTGACATGCAGTGATTCATCATTTTTTATCGCCCAGTTTATCGTCTCTTCCAATTTGTTGCATTAAATAATACCACAGAGCGTCAGTCATTAGCGTATATTATTTATATCATGCTCCTTGAACGTGAACAGAAAAAGCAAAAAAAAAAAAACCAAATACGAAGATGAAAAACATGCGAAAATTTAACAAACCGTACGGTTGACGTTGAAAACCATTTAAATATATTCAAAAGGAAGCTCTACACACGAAGACTCTCTTGAATAAAAAGAAGAAGAAATAAAAAAAAACCTAAACAAAGAATAACGAAGAGTGTTATGATACACAGGTTCACATACAACTACAGACATGCATTTCATTCCCATTCCCATTCTAAACTTCCCTTCGTTTATTATGCTGTGCACTGGGTTAAGAAAGAAAAAGAGTATATTTCTCATTCTTGGCTTGTTTTTGCATTTAAAGCAACAGGGCTTCTCGATGCGGTTCATGCATGGAATGCTACGTGTTCTAGATGCGTTCTCTTGAAATGAACATTTAAACTTATTTGTCATCTCAATTCTCTTTATTTTTTTTTTTTTCTTTTTCTTTTTCTTTTTCAAACATTCGTTTCTATAATGAGACAATTTAGTTTGTCAAGTCATTTATATGTTTGTGAGTGTGTGTGTGTGAATTCAAAGAATTACTGCTTCATCTTTTGTTCAAAACGAGAATATAGAATTAAAGATGGTTGAAAATGTAATCTTAGTATATGTGTGTCTTTTTTTGTGACCACGTAAATACTAGCCAAAATGAAACAACAAAAAAAAAAAAAAAAAAAAAACAACGAAATCGAATTTGAAGGTAATTCATCGAAACGTGTCACCAGCTGCAAAATAGATTATTACGGTACTTTGGATACAATGTGCGCAAATCATTTTGGAATTTTTGTCGTAAATATTGTCGCTATTCTCACAAGTTGAACCGATGGACAAATTCCGTGTGTACCCGCACATGTGAAGCATTGCCAACGGGGGGATGAATTCAAGGTAGCGCGCATGCTAATCGTAATTTTGTCATTTTTTTCTTTTCATTTCTTTTTCATTTGATCAGGTGTGTATTTGATTTTGTTTTAAATGCAAACAAACTTTTGTTCAATTGTTCACACATAACATTTGCTGAAGAGTAAAAAAGAAAATAAATCAAAATCAATTTGAGTTTGTTTTTTGGTCTTCTCTCGCACAAATCACGAATAAACCATTCAACAAAACTGCGTGACGACTGAAAATTGTTCAAATAAAGATTTTTCGCTGTTGCTCCAAATATTTAAAGTAGCAAACGATTCAATCACCTACCTTCAAAGGCATTGATTTATTCAGACACAATGTGTATGACAGTAATGGGATAAAGCCGAATTTGATGAAACTCAAAAAGACTATACAGATTTCGTCAGACCAAAAAAAGGAAACAATCATGCCGAAAAAAGATTTAAATATAAAGTTTGTTGTTTTTTTTTCTTTTTTTTTTTTTTTTTTTTTTTTAAATTGAAATTATATACAATATACAACGTTTTTGCAGGTTAATAAACTACTCAGATGACAGTACATTTCAAGGTCAATAAAAGACAATACACACATTAATACTTAAAATGTTGTCGTCGATGTGTGTGACACATTAAGGCAATAAATTTAATAATTGAACAAAAATCGGTGCACGTTGTGCAATGTGTCACATGAATGGCGAATTGAAATTGTTTCAAGTTTAATGAAAATGTAAATAAAACATCAAGAGGAATGGAGTGAACAAGAGTTTGTTAGTAGTTTGGAGTGCGTATATTCCACTCTCTATCTCTATGTGTGTGCGTGTGTGTTTCGTGTCGGGTGACAGTGGCAAACCAACGGGATACTTCATGCGTAACGGAGCGTTGAGCGTTTGTGCCTTCGATTCGTGTGGGAACGAAGCCAATTTTTTATTCATTTTTGTTTTTGGAAATATAATAAAATACGCGTCAATGATTCCAAAACTACCTACCCTGAATGGCCTTTTCCCATTTACAGGTTCATTCTCATTCACCTGGTTTTATATCAAATGACTCCTTTTCTGTATTTACCTGTCCAAAAATTACATTTTAATCACTTGATTTGTTTATTGAATCACAAGCCATAGAGATAAACAAACGTAATCGTAAAATATTTTATAAATTTAAAATTCCATAGTTTGAGAAGAATTTCAGAATGTTTAGTACGTGCTATGATTATACAAACCTTTAAATGAATGCCAGATCAATTGCACATTGCATGCAATTCAATTAATTTTTTGCGCTATTTTAAGACGATTTTATTGAGAAATGGGTGCCTATGTTTTATGTGTACTACATATCAGGACTCTGACCGCATTTATCAATAAAATATAATTACTAAATTGTATTATGTCACTGCTATGTTTGAGTTTGCAATTTTTGTTTTATGTATTTTTATGTGGTTTTCACTACCATATTTACACCATTTGTGTCAATTTACTTTTATAACAGAAGAGTGAGAAAGAAAAATAACTAACAAACACATATACACATGAACATATTTAATGATTTACTCACATTTGATTCAATATTTTAACATGAATTCATTCTACATTTGAATTCCATGTGGCTCCATTATTTATTCTAAATGCATACATAAAAAAGAACATCAAACATGGATCAAAACAAACAACAAAAGCGTTCGCATGTTGAATTCAATATATAGAATAAAAAAGAAGCAACAACGATAAACAAAAAAAAAAAAAACAAAAAACTTCGCGACAAAAATAACATATGCCGTCGTGATTGTGTATACAAATTTTAGTTTCTATTAGCGCACATTGCGGTTTTTTTAGCAAAACCAAACTAACAAAAAAGCTGACAACAGAATATGGAGAAGAGCAAACGAAATGAAATGAAATGAAAGAAGAAAAAAAAAAAAAAAAAAACTACCGATGTGTACATTGAATGAATAAATAAGCAAAAGCTATTTCAGTTCCCGTCATTCCAAAAAGCTATATTCCAAATCCAAATGGTCCGACGACGACGACAACAATAATATCAACAACAATGACAGAAAAAATGGCAAGAATTAACACACAAAACCGAACACACATTGACGTCCGAATCATTTTCATTTATTTACACTTTTGTTTATTTTAACTCGAATTTTTGTATTCAATTGACATTCCCGAATAAAAATCCGCATGTTCAATGGTATTCAATATATGAGTTTAGTGACCCAAATTAAAAATGTGGCATTTTTATTCCTTTTGTCATTTAGGTTTGGTTTACCGTATAAGCCGCTGTAAGCAGATCCATTCGAAGTGAAACGCGGCAATAATGCTTGGTTTGTAACCATAAAAAAAAAAAATAGCAGCAGCAGCGGCAGCAACACCACTCGGCTGAAAAGCAAAATCCGAATTTCAAATTCTTCTCAGACCACACTACACACACACATTCGTGTATAAATCAATTGTTAATATGTTCCGATTTCCATCAATATTTATTACCCTCGAGGATGTTACGCCAGAACTTTTTTTTTTCTTTGGCTAATTCCTTCTTGCTTTCATTTCACGAATCCATTCGAAAATTTTCCATTCACTAGTTAAATGCATGAGTAGAGTAATTGTTCTTTTTTTTGCAAAATAAAAAAAAAGCCATTTATTGCCTGAAGAATGAAATGACTTCAAGTTCTTTCCCGGTCGAATCACAAATGTTACCACGCAGAGTGAAGAGATTGTTTTTTCTTTTTTTTTTTTTTTTTTTGCTTCGCATTCATGTTGGTTTCTTTTTGAAATTCTGATTCTTGATGTTACCAAAAATCGAAATTTCCAATTTAATCAATGCGATAATTTATTCATTTATCACTGGGCATTTATTTTAGTCCATTCGTATCATCGATTTATACAAATCAATATTCGTTCATCACATTCCGAATATTTTCGGGGCAAATAAAGGTCGATAGACTTTCGATACAAATAATCCAAATAGATAGAATATCATCTCATGAATTATTCGCGTTTGGCAGTTTGTCCACTAAAAACAGCTAGCGCATGCGTATGCGTAACCAAGCTAAAGATAAAACCAACAAAATGGCAGAAAAAAGAAATGTAAATATGATCGTTTCGTAGTCAAACAGAAGAAGAATAAAAAAAACACGTTGGTAATCAAATGGAAATCGCTAATAAAATTGCCACACACACACACACACACACACGCGCGTTTGAATGAATATGAGAAGAACAAAAAAAACCAAACAAATAATAAGCGAGATAAGGCGAATGGTGAGAAGAAAAAAGCACATCGTATGTGTCCAAATAAAAAATATGGTTTCCAAATTATTTTTGGAAATGGATTTTGGTGTGAATTCGATTCAGCAATATTTCAAATAAATATGTTTTTTTTTCTCTTCACAACTGTGGATTTTATTTTTATCAAAGTGGAACGTAGATGAAAGATACATGAGAGAAAAAAAAACACTTATCTCCACTACTCAAATATCATACATGGTTTATAATGTGAAAGATTGCAAATTTATTTGCAAATGCATTTTGTAAACGATGGATAACATATAAATATTCAAATTCCACGTGGAATTGAGTCAACAAAAAAAAAAAAAAAAAAAAAAAATCTTATAATCTCTCTGTTACACACATTCATAATTTAAACACATTCAGTTCAAGGTTGCTGACATTGTTGCCGCATATCATTTAGAAGCGAAATAGATAAGAAATAAAAAAATCTATCATTCAAAAACCCGCTATATCAAACCAGAAACATCATTCATTTTATGAAATGAATTTATATCAAAAGCATTAAGCGGCTTTTTATGTCGCATGTTGAAAAACAAAACACGAAAGAATAAAAATTATGGCTAAATTTAAGCGGATGTGCCAGTCGAAAATAGCCATTGATATGAACACCATTTTGTCTGACAATAGTCAGTCAACAGCATAGTGATTGACAATGAGTGCTAAGTCACATCAAAGTAATCACACGATATACTCAGATAAAGTAAATGTCATTGTGAATTGCATGGGCAAGTCAGTGCTTATTGCTGCTGCTGTTGTTGTTGTTGTTTTTTTACCTTACCGCCAACTGTTGTGTCCTATCATTTATGTGGTATCCTGCATGCATTAACATTGTAATCTAATTGAATAACGTGAACTGGAATCGCTGGCCCGTTAGAATGGAGAAACATTATTCATTTGGTCAGATGTTTTTGATTTTTTTTTTTTCTTCTCTATCTCTCTCTCTCTATCTATTACCATTATAAGAATTACGCAAACATCCAAAATTTTAAATAGTCATTTCAGTTCTTGTTTTGTGTTATATGATCCAATGAATAAGCAATTTGTGAAGCACATGACGATAATTTGGATACGTAATTAGTGTCCATTTAACATGTGAATAGACCAACAATGGCATGTCATGTACAACAATCGATTGTAGTGAAGTGATAAGCACAATTTTGTCGATTTGATGATGGCCCACAATTTTACTTTCAATTTTTATTTTTATTTTTATTTTTATTTTTCATGTTCCGTTTGAAATATTCTACTCATGATAACTGTTTATAATAATAAACAATTTATCGAGTTTCAAAGCGAAAGCGAAAAATTGCCGAAAAAAAAGCAACACATTTGGTATTCAATTGAATGGAAACATCATTTGAATAATCTTCTTTGAAAATGATGCACGTACTGAATTTTGATTACATTTTTAAAGATAAAGAAAGAAGAAAATGATTGAAATGTATCAGTTTGATTTTGAGCATTTTATTAAAATTCAAAAATCAATCAAATATACCGTATTCGAAATGACGCACAAGGACGCGTGCAATGGCTTGAGGGAGTAAAACGCATTTCCACTCTAATCAAGTTGTATTTGAATTTGCATTCGAGCATCCATTATAATTTCAATAATCCGTTTCAGAAATGTGTTTTCTGTTTTCCCGCTTTAACACTGAACACGTGCCTTTAACACAAAAGGTGCGGGTACTTAACTGTTTCAATGAATTTGCAATTTAAGTGGAGAATTCACATGATTGGCTGGTATGCAAAATGTAAAGAAACTTGATCTGACTGAGTTTTTGATACAAAAAAAAAAAAAAAACCCCTGCACACGGACACATACACATTGCTATGTACAATGATTTCGTGATAAATAATTTTATCTTTAGAATGTTTTGAGCCGTTAATAAATACAGATTTATGCAACGGAATTTCAACTTCAGCAATTCTAAATTGATATTCATTGTATGGATGCGTTGAACGAAAGATGAAAAAAAAAAAATTAAAATAATAATAACAATAATAAACGACTGTTTTTTTTTTCTCGTCGATTACGTGAGATGTGTTTCTATTTTTCTAGCAATTTCTCAGTAATCTCATTTTAAGTGGATGATAATTTTGTTGTTGTTGTTGTTGTGTGTTTTTAGCAATTACGAAAATTATAATTGTTTTTTGATCGATAGAAATTCTAAAATTTAAATCAGAAAAACAGATCTGATAGAAACGAGCTAATAATGATTTATTAGTGTTGTTTTTTTCTTTTTGCGTTCTTATTTGAATCTCAGCGCAATTTCGATGAAACGAAATTTGTTTCTTTTAAGCACAAATTAAATAAATTCAGAGTTTCTCATTCTGTCGCTTGTTTATTGAGCTAAATGAAATGTAAAAATGTATTGTGTAATGAATAGAGAAATTGTTTAAACAAACTCCAAATTGAATAAAAGGCATTTTGAAAAAGTCTGTATTTAATTTTCGATAGCGTTATATTTCTCACTCTCCTTTTCTCACTCTCTCATTCCATTGGCGATGACAAGTTTAGCTCTATTTACATTGGCTTGTGCAATGTTTTTATTTTTATTCATCCAAATGATTGGATGACGGAACGAAAGCGAAAAACAACCAGTTTAAAGATCAATATTTACTCAAAAAAAAAGAAGAAAAGAACAGTTCACAGACAGACCACAAAATTTATATTCAATATGAACGGCATTGCAATGATTATATCACCGTTATGCGCACATGTTCTAAATAAATTTAAAATACTTAATCGAAAAATATTTTGTCATATCACTTGTTGAAATTTCATCAAATCGAATCGGTTTGTGTATTGAAATTCATATTTTTCATTTTATTACTTGGACGCTCCTTCCGTTGCGGTATGAAAAAAAAAAGAACAACAACAACAACAACAACAATTTGAGAAATAAAATTCGAAAAACTGCCAATGAAGTAATAGACACAAAGTTGTGGTTAAAATTCTGAAATTTACCAACCGCAATAAGCGTAATATGTTTTAATCACATAAACAGACGCTGCAAACAAAAACGCACAATCAGAATAATAGCGTTAAACAAATAACCGGATTTCTGCTTTGAAATATTTTTCGCGTCTATAAAAATCGGGCCGTAATTTCCATGACAAATGGCCAGAAAACAAAAGCACCCGCTTTTGAAAAAAAAGACAGCAAACATAGAGGTAGAAACTTAAAAAAAAAAAAAAAAAAAAAAAAAAAAATTCATCATTCCATCAGTGTGTGAGTGTGTATGAATAATGGTGGTAAATGAAAGATGAAAGGAGAGAAAAAAACAAACTACATTCAAAACGCTTGCAGCGAAAGCACGCTTAAATTCTCATGAATTGTGTGCTTTTGTTTAGTGATTTAAGTACCAGAACAATTGCTAGTTTGTACGCGAACATAATTACATTTTGTATGATACTTTCCGTGACACATGACACAAGTGCGAAAAACAATCAACAGCTACCGCATGGCATACACAATCAAAATAATTTATGATTGTTTGCTATTGTTCTGGTACTTAAATTTACTTCAATTTTGTGGATACGCTTGGATGGCCACCAAATCACATCGTAATGTTTCGACAAGAAAAAAAAAACACCAATTTATCAATCGGGTATTTTGAAAACATTTGTGGAATTCTCTGATTAAAACATATTCGTTAAATGATAAAAGAACGAATAATTTCATGGAAAATGATTTGGAAATTGTGATTTATACAACAGGATACCTAAGCGAGGCGTGAATGTCCGTTCCAAATGAGTTTTTTCTTTTTTTTTTTCTTTGGTAAAGGAAAAATGATGAAAAAACACAGTTTGATTTCTATCACATCGTTTACAAAAGCGATAGTATCAAAATCCATCCATTAGTCAAACGCATGAAGTACCTGTCTGCGTTTGTTTGTTTCAAGTGACTGGAATATTTAACAAAGAATAAAATACACACAAGCGAGAATGAGAAAAAAAAAGAAGAACACGAAAAGGAAAATAATGTACAATCGAATTGATTAGGCTTTCTGTTTCAAAATGCTTCTGCCGTTATTTGAACCGCCAGACATAAAAAAAAAACAAGTATTGACATTGAAATTGAGCGTGGAAGAAAAAAATAAAAAAGAACCAAAAAAAAAAACCCATACAAAGAAGAAACAAATAACAAAGTCTCTAAGTCGAACACTGATGCAATCTCACATGTCACGTCTTGTACCCTTTTTTTAAGTGTATTCCTTTCCAAACAATTTGGACAAGAGAAAAAAAAAGATCATTTATCAAGTGGTAACGAATAAAAAAAAAGGGTTTTGCTGGTTTTCTTTTTGTATGTCAGTATTTCTGAGTGTGTACGCGACGGTTTTAAATAAAAACATCTTTGCTTAGTCGATGTGCGTCGATTATGTATGTCAATGGGACCGATTAAAAAGTTATCATCTGCGGGCTGCGGCTAGCAAATGCATTTGTTTTTTAATACGACATGCGCTGTTTTTTTTTTTCTCTTTATACCTCTGCTTGCCGAATTCACCACATCGAATAAGCATTGTAAAGCCATCAGTCTCAGATGTTCAAATGCGCATAGTAACAGCGACAAAATAAAAATGAAATTAAAAAAAAAAAATAAATAAAACAAGGAAAACTGCTTGCCCACATATTTTATCACATTTTCACGAACAAATGTGTATTGTGGCAAATTTGGCTTTAGAAATGTTTATGCACATTGAATTGCATTATAAGCGCGAATGCATTCAATTTTATGAGCATTTTGATCCAAAGCCACAACAAATATAAATAGGCATTATTATCCGTATTGATGATTGAATGCGCGCACTTCAAACCTAATGAAACGCAAACGCGAAAGACAGGTGCGCAGATTGCCACAAAACATTCAAAATTATTCACCGAAAACATCTTTAAAATATATTAGTCTTTTCTAATAGTTAAGATGTTCCAATCCTTTCTTCTTCTTCTTCTTCTTCTTTTTCTTCACTTTTATTTGTTCACTCGTTGCCCGAAGGCGATAAACGAACATATGTAATAAAATTGAAAATTGGTCTAATTTGAAGACTATAATTTGATGTATCGATTATCTTAGACTTAGACCACAATTAGCAATGTCTTTTATTATATCATGAACATTTTTGATGCACAAATTTTCTTCTAATGACATATTGTGAAAATTCGCCACACTCTTCAATCCTATAATTTTCCTCCTCCTGAAACATTATACAAAATATTATCTCGCCAATGCAAAAAGAAAAAAAAAAACATTTGATGACAAGAAACGGTCAATTTCAATAGACAGGTTGAAACTCATTTCTAAAAATTTTAGTTTCAATCCACAGAATAGCGGCCGTATAGCGAAATTGAATCAAAGAAACGTTTTCCAAATCAAAAGAAAATAAAATGTATCTTGAGAACTTGAATCAGAGTGAGAATAGCTCAAACGAATCGAATAAGAAAACAATATAAAGTACCATACCTAGCGAAAGACATAAAAAAAAAGAAAGAAAAAAAAAATTAAACTCTGTGAAATAAAAAAAAAAGAACGTCAGACAAACACACATATACAACAGTCAATAAAATGAAGAAATATGCGCGACGAACCGGTTTTCACTGTTAGATGATTGGACGTCGTCGTGGTCGTGCATCGTCAATTATTACTATTATTGCGGCTATTCCATGGTGTTGTTTCGTTGAATGTTTTATTTTCATTATCATGCATTTAAATTGAAAATATATGTATTTTGGCTTTTCGGTCTCTCTCTCTCTTCCTCTCTATCTCTCTCTTTCTCTCTCTCTCGCACACGATTTACTTTTCTTCGGCAATATTTTTCGTGTCTTGATTGTGGGCCTACATTTCTGGCTAGCATCATATATTATATTCTTTGGTTGCCGCTATATGGTTGAATAAATTGATGCCGCTAGCTCTTGGCAAAGAGATGAGAATCGAGAAATAAGTTAATAAAGGTATTTGAAGACAGCCAAAAGAAGAGAAAGAAAGAAAAAAAAAAAAATTTAAACAAGCAGACAGACTGAAGGAGCGTTCGTTTATTCGTTGGATTCGCATAGAATGTACAATGTACATAAATATGATCTGTTGTATTTTACAGTCCTTTTGACTCTGCGGGCAAACGTGATTTTATCTTAATCGGTTTGGTCACAAGCATTCCAATTGCGTTCCACAGGACACGAATATTGTCTTTTCTTATTCGTACAAATCATGAAAATAAATGTATATCATTCAACGATGTTTCGAACGTAATAATTTTTGAAGACCGCGACCGAACATTATTTAAGTGTTAAAACCAATTGCACCATTTGCAAAGCAATCAATGTGAGCCTTTGGTACATAAAACAGTCCAACCTTTTGTTTGACATAAGTCAAATGGCCGACACTTAAACCATTCAATTGTGATTAAACAAGCAAATATTGTCTTATTGCGCACACACACACACACACGAAGAAAAAGACCGATTTACTGCAAAAATGGGCGCTGTTTCAGTCGTTTGCTATTATTTCGTTTATTTTGTTTTTTATTTCATTTGACAAAAAGGCCGCAAAACGATGTGCAAACAATGTTACAGGGATACAATAAACGCGATTATGTGTACTCAAACCTGATTTATGTAAAGAAATATTTTACACACTTTAAAACTCAAAACTCATGAAATCAATTTTGTTCAAGTTGTTGCATTCCATAGTGTTGCCGAATGGATATCGACAAAGTTTGCATACTGGATGGACTGAATAGACAAATGTTTGCATTTATCAGCCCAGTAATTAGCGTGCTTTTGCCATTTTTCAAATAATTTTTGTCCATTAACTTGTTGGTAAACTAATGTTTAACCAAAAGAAAAAAAAAAAAAAAAAAACAATCATTTTGCCTAATGTCGAACGTGTTCGAGGGCGATAACAACTGATATTTTGGACCGATGAATGATTACCAACACAAAAATTTTCAACATATTTGTGTCAGGGCTCAGGCATTCTAATTACTTTCATTCAATCAATTTTTCAAGCATTTCACAACAAAAAAAAAACATCCGCTATGCAAGTTCAACTCTATATTCTGACAAGAAAATAGAAATGAAACGATTTCGTAATGTAATGACATTCCAAAATGTAGCGTAATCGTTGTAAAACCATAATGAACTGAAAAGGGAAGAAGAAAAAAAGTGTTAAGAATAAAGAGAGAGAGGAAAATGCGCTGATTGTAAAAGAAATTTCTTTTTTTTTTCTTCTTCTTCTTCTACTTTTTCTAATTTCGAAGCCAAGGCCATTGTAGTGAAAGTTTTCTATTTTGTTCATCATAATAATCGTTTCCGCGTGTAATAGATGATGTTTTGGTTGTGCCGTTGCATCGACATGCTTTATTCAGTAGAAAGTATAACGTGAGGTTGAGAAGAAATAATCCAAATGAAACATGAAAAAAAAAAAAAACAAATACACAAACATGTGGCATGGAACATTATGCAATAATTTTCTAGTTGCTGGCAATATATACACTCGGGAACATAAAAAGAGAAATTGAATGATTTTTCGGTGACCGACTTTTTCAGCGGTCGCAATCGCAGCACACAGTTGGTTCATCTCTTCTGTTTTTTGAACTTTTTATTAACGATAAACAGAGGTGGCCAAGCATATATAACACGCGCCATCAAAATAAATCACGAACATACTGTCGCTCATGCTGTTTTGTTCATGAAACTTATGAAATAATATTCTCTGTCCGGATATTCATTGTTTTTGCAAATTCAATGCAAAATGTAAGATTTTTTTGTTATTTTTCATTACATTGGCTGAAAAAAATAAAATAAAATGAAATAGAACCGCTAACAAGCGACACTCGACCTGAAATGATCTATACAAATCGACTAATACATTTGTAGATTTGATCTTGTTGTCATATTGCGAGGTAATTAAATTTTGTATCACATGTTCTTTGACATCGTTTGCTTAAATCATTTCACATAGAATCAAGATTAAAATATTCACGATTCTGCAATGTGATTATTCAAAGTTTAGATTTTAACTGTCAAAATAATTTGATCGAATATTAATCAATGTCGCACAGTGTGTGTTGGTCAAAACCGCGAATATAAACGTTGAAGAGAAATATCACGCACAATACGCGAAACTTACATACATCCATTGTATGTGTTCGTGTGTGTGTGTGTTTGACGAAAAGGTCGCTATGACATTTGAAGGTTAAGACACAAACAAAGCCAAAAACTTATGCTTGCTGAGTGTGTTTTATTGATGCTCTCTTTCTGATCTCCGTTCTGTTTTAGGAACAACGAAAAAAAAAAAAAAAATATAAATAAAATCATCAGAAGAAATGCATATGAAAACAAACCATTGGATCTGTTTTATTATTGACTTGGATCTGTAGCTATAAAATATCACAACAAGTTTATACTTAAATCAATTTTTATTCGTTACAAACCAATTATTTGCATAAGAAACATTATATAAAATTCATCAAATCACTCACATAAAATCAGCCATTGAAACTTGTTTCATGATCACAAATTTCGTTAGCATTTTATAAAAACTCAAAGAAATTAACCATTTTGGTGATGATGGGGACAGGCCAATCATTGTAAATATCGTACCGTTTTAGCTGTTCTTTTATGACACGTGAATTGTGAACATGAGAACATGACACGTTTTGTTTCGCATACTGCATTGCATGTTGAAAATGAGAGGCTTAAATAGAGACATTTTGGTGTTTTTTTTTTCTTCTTCTCTTCATTTTGGTGCCTCATAAAAATAACGACATTTCACTGCAACAATACAATGCACAGTGAAAGTTAAATCAAATCAACCAAATCACCTGTGTGAATATTTCAACATTCTTTTCTATTGTTTGATTGGCAACATAATATACGATTAATTAACTGACAGCATTCAGATTTTAAAAGAATCTTTGTTGATGTTTAAATCGGCACTCGCCTAACGGATGTCAAATTTTTAACTAAATTAAATCATGTATTTTATCTCAAAAAAAGAAAATAAATTGATCGTCTTTAATTTCATTATTTAATTGAATTTCGAAACAATCATGCTGTGCTTATCATTAATTCAACCACTGTTGCTGTTGCTGTTTTTTTTTTGTGTTTTACCGTCGCACTTTGTGACGTCTTTTTTAGTTTTCACATTGATTGGACCGGTCTTTTATTTGTACTAAATTGTTAAAATTCAATCGATAGACTGTTTGCATCCAGCAGCTAACTGTTATCGTAATTTTTCCATCTTCTGACCAATTCTCACATTTTTGCTTTAATTACCTTTCAAATTCAATCAGTTTAAAGGCTCGATATCGAGTTAATTGTATCGAATAATCAATGCAATTTATGCCATTTATTTTGATTGTTATACGTACCTTTATGGTTTTGGTATCAATTCAATATTATCATATGTCACATCTGAGAAAGTAAGTGGACAGTAACGATGCAAAAATGTCATAAAATACACAATTTCAGTATAATCACCATACACTTGTGTCAATTGCTTCTTCTTTCATCTCTCTCTCTTTCTCAAAATTTAGTTCAATTTCTGTGCGTATGACAGTCGTGTTGTGCTAAGATTAACAGGAGCCAGTGCTCCAAAAATGACCAAAATCCGTTAGTCGCAGGCAATATAAATACGCATATACACTATAGAAACAAATATATTCATAATAAGTGCCGCACTTTGTTGTGTATGTTTTTTTTTTTTTTTTTTTTGTTTGTTTGTTTGATTGTTTGTGTACCATTTTCTGTGTTAATTAGCTTATCTGCCGAAAAAAAAAGAAACAAACTGTCTCAATATAAAATTCGTTTATTATTTTAAGTGAATCCGTGATCAATATTTTTTTTTGTCTTTCTTTCGATGGAAAAGGAAAAAGTAAATGTCTCTTTCATCCATTCTTCTAACGGTAAATTTGTTGTTTTCTTTTCGCTTAAGTGCGCTCATTTCAAAAACAACAACAACGACGACAGAAGCAGCAACAATACGGAAATTATTTGAACGATATGCACAAATCGCATGGCAGTGGCGCTCTTGTGTATATGTCACACCATCATTTTCTGTCATTGTTGTTCTGTTTCGAACAACGCAACTCGTTGTACTATGCACTCCGATATTCTCATTTCACAATCACATGCGAATGGCTGACATTTTGATTTCGTGCATTTGAACAGTCACATTACAGTTAGTTATCGTATCAACGTTTGCCAAATGTGATCAATTTATGCAAATTAGAATTTTTTTTTTTTTTTTTCAAGGAAATATTTTATGCAAAGGAGCACAAAAAAAACATCCCGTTTGAATTTGTGCGTTATTTGACATTTTTCACAATCCTAATTTCAAGTTAATTGCTATGTTTTGATTTATGTCTGTTTTTTTTTTTTTTTGTTCAAGTTTTACAAATTTTTTGCTAATAATTTGTTGTTGTTTTCGTTTTCTTTTTTTGTGTTTTTCAATTTATAGATCGTGATATATTCAGTGAACAAAATCAACAAACAGAACGTTCAAGTACATCATCATTGTTGGCATCACTTCGACGTTCAGCCGAAAAACAGTCAACAGATCCCGATCGGCCTGCACGTTTTATTTCATCGATTTTAGGTGGTGGCATTCCGTATGGTGCAATTGGTCACGTTTTAACACAAGCCCAGCGAAAATCATATCCCAGCATTCCAAATAAAACCGATAAAGAATCGACTCAACAACAAAAATTAATTAAAGAAAAAGAAACATTGCCCACAGAAGAATCAATTAATTTAAAAACAAAACCGAAACCGCCAAGATCACCATCACCAGAACCAGTTGTTCGTTGTTCGGTTATCAAACGTACACCATCATCAACAGAAAGTGCATCGAAATTAATTTCAGCACACAGCAGGAGCAATAAAAAAGACACAGATATTAAATTGCCAAAAGCAATTGTAGAACATACAACACATTCGGAACCTGAACAAGATCAGCCCATTGATTATCATATTCCAAAGCGAAAAGACGATTTAGCGGATGAGAAGGAAATGAAATATCGTTTAATAAAAAAAACAAGTGCAATAATTTCGCGACCAATTTTCTCTATATGGAATTCACAAAGTGATTTAAAAATAATGTCAGCAGCAGCCGGACATGGACGATCAAATGGCCAAAGTAGTTCTGGTCAAGGCCAACAAAGTTCAAATGGTGGAAGCAGCAATGGCAGCGGTTTAAGCTACGGTGGAAATGGATTGGGTGGCAACAATGGCAGTGTTGGTGGTAGTTTAAATGGTGGCAATGATGGAAATGGTGGTCGTGATAATCGGGAAAATCGCTCAAATTATGGTCCAAATAGCCCACCAACGGGCTCATTACCACCATTTTATGAAAGTCTCAAAAGTGGCAATGGTGGTATTAATGCATACAATGCGGCAAATGCCAGTTTTCTCGCGCAAAATGGCTACAACACATTAATGGCATCAAATATGAACATGGACTGTGATACGACTCAGGAGCATTCAGGCAACAATTATTCACCCGAATCGACAGCATCAAATGCGGTTAAGCAATTTTCAATGCTACAAAATGCCGCTTATGGTCTCGTTTTAAAAGATGAAATCGATGACGACGGAATGAACAATATCAATCCAAACATGATGCAATCAAATCAAAATTATCCGTACGATGTCAATGATGGTATGATCTCAACACTATTATTAGTCATATGTTTAGAATATTTATATGATATTCAGTACATTTGCAGAATATTTACAATATTTTTCTTTATTTTCGTTTTTTTTGTCCCCCTAGGTATGATGGGTGAAATGAACAATAGCAATGTTGATCCATTGCAATTTACAGCAACATTAACCTTTTCATCGCCGGCCGAACATGCATTGCTTGATAGTTTAACTGATGCCGTTGATTTGAGTTCATTTTTACAACGCTTGCCAAACGATGACCAATCTAGTTCTGGTAATGATTTGGAAATTGCATCGACACCATCTCTCACACCAGACTCCGTATCCGTATCCGTTAATGCAAATGAAAATAATTGTTTGGAACCATTCCCAGAAATTGTGCTCAGTCGCAATTATGATCGTGGACAATACAATATGACAAATGGTCACAGTCGCTATCATGAACCAAATCATCCGCCACCATATCAACAGAGCCGTGATATTCAACAATTATTCCAGCAACAGCATCAGCAACAACAACAACAACAACCGCAACATCCAGCCCATTCACAACAACAAATTCATCAAACACATCAAGTTCATCCACATCATCAAGAACAATTGTCAATCAGTTATGATATGGATTCACAGAGCAATATGTCATTGCCGTCACCTGGTTCAGTCGAAGCACCGGATGCCAAACCAATCATTCAAAGCGTAAGTGGGCCAGTCAATGAAGTGGTTGCAAATGAAGCTAAAAGACGGGTAAGCATTCATTGGAGAATGAGATTTGATTTTTGTGTCATCTCTCTCGAAAAACTTATGTTCATGTTCAATCAATTCCGATGGTTTTACATTTCTATAAATTTTTCTCGAGGCATCACTTAATTCAAGAAAATTGTCAAATGACATTGACATTTTTCCTTTTAATCGCAATCCAATTTGTATGCTTTCCTCGCACAATTTAATGATAACGTCTTTTAAATTCGTTCATTTTGTCTTCTTAGACTTTTCAATTAGTTTTTCCAATTAAAAAACAAAATTAAACATATTTTTTTTCCATTTTCAATTTATTTTGTGTAGTTGGGATTGCCGCCAGAAGTACAATTGGAATTTGTAAATGGTGGTCATGGTTTTAAAAATCCATTAGCTGTTGATAGCGTTCAAACACATCGTATCCGTTCATCTGATGATCATCAAGACAAAAAACCATCAACTGAAAATAATGGTCCAAATGATGAAAATAAATTCCAATGTCGACAATGTTCGAAATCATTTCAATTGCAACGGCTACTTAATCGACACATGAAATGTCATTCGGATATTAAACGATATTTATGTACATTCTGTGGCAAAGGATTCAATGATACATTCGATTTGAAACGACACACACGAACACACACTGGTGTTCGGCCATACAAGTGCAATTTGTGCGAAAAATCATTCACACAACGCTGTTCGCTCGAATCACATTGTCTCAAAGTGCATGGCGTTCAACATCAATACGCATACAAAGAGCGTCGCACAAAGGTATTTATTACGAAATTAATCCATTTGAGTTTTTTTTTTTTTTTTTTGCTACTTGCTTAATGCATGTTTTATTAATATTTGTACGATTTTTCTTTGGATTAGATGTATGTTTGTGAGGAATGCGGACACACAACCAACGAGCCAGAAGTTCATTATTTGCATTTAAAAACAAACCATCCATACTCACCGGCTCTGCTCAAATTCTATGATAAACGTCATTTCAAATTCACAAATTCAACATTCGCCAACAATTTATTGGGAGGTCAATTGCCGATGCCTGTTCACAACTAAGCATTATTTGAATTACACACACACACACCAAACATGCAAATAGTTTTTGATTAATTCTAATTGCATGTAGGGAAAACAACAAGAATACAATGGAATCAGTGAATTATATCATTTTGTTAATTTCTTTTATACTCATCGAAATTCCATAAGATTTTCATTTCATTTCATTTCCAATTTGGAAAACTTGGCTGATTCTCGTAAGCTGCAAATTGTTGCAGCGCAACATCATTTTCAAGTTTCTTTTCTTTTCATTAGGAATTCTTGTTATATTTAAATAATAATCGCTCAAAAATCATTTCATTTCAAAATGATAAATAATTATGATAACAAAACAAGAAAAATTTGCTCACTTAATTTGGATCAATATTTAAAAAAAAAGGCACGTTAAATCTTAAATTTAATTTATTAATTGAAAAGAACTGATATAAATATTTTAGAAACGAGTAAAATGGAAAATATCAACACAATTTTTTTTTTTTTTTTTTTTTAAATTTTCAATTCGAAAATAAGAAAAATAGAAATTTCTTAAAACAAGAATGTAAAAGAAAAAAAAAAAGAGTGAAATTACAATGAAAATTGTATGTATAGGAGGTCCAGACCGTTGAAATAACGAAAATAATAATTTTGTTGGAATCACATTATTGAAAAGTGAAGCATTTTCTTACTTTTTATATATCATTTTAAGAATAAAACAACGCAAACATTTATACATAATCGTTTTTAAAAGAAAAACAATACGAAGAGGAGATCAAAACGACTGGTAAACTGATTGATTCGTTCTAGCGAATGATAGAAAATACATTCTTATAGAGATGCAAATATTTTATATATATATACATATTTTTTTACACGATTTTGGAGAAGAGAGAAAAAAATTTTTTTATAACACACAGGAATATTATCTAATTTTGAATATAAACTATTTGGTGATCAAATTTGGACAAAGTCCCTTGCATTCCAAAATGTTTGAGCAACGAAAAAAAAAAAAAATCAAAAATAAATAAGGAGAAGAAAAAGAGAAAAACGAAAAATACAAAGAAAAACAAAATTGAATACAAAACATGAATAATGATCCGTTCATTCATTCAGATTCGACATCAATCAGTATTGAAACTCAAAACAAAGTATCGGGTTTTTTGTGCAATCTGGGTGATGGTTAACTGGGGTTCATTTAATTATTAAATCGTTTTATTTTAGCCGTTACTAAAAATAATCAGTTCGACAGTGAACAGTTTCTTTTTTTGATTTAAGTTAAAATTTTAAATTAGATTTTATTGAAACATATATAAGTTAGACGATTAATTGATGAATACAATAAAACAATGAATACATCTTTTTTTTTTGGTAAACAATTTTGAAAAAATGAAAAAAAAAACAATTATATTCTTTGGAAACGATAAGAGGATGAAAAAAGAAAACAAACTCAATTGTGTTTTTCGTTGCAGAAAAATTTCTTTTGTCGTACGAATTCAGTCATTTGACAAAACGGATTGTGGAGTTTTTCGTTTTAGTAATTAAAATTAATTTTTATAAATAAGACCATAAATTGAAGAATTGGCGCTTCCAAATGTTTTGTAGTTTATTTCCATTTGGTTGATAAAAAAAAAAAGAAAAGAAAAGAAAATACTAAAAATCTTTATCTTAATAAGCTTATTTTTGTTTTAATTTCTTCATACACTGAGATTTTAATTGATATTTAAAACATTTCAGATAATTAAAGAATTCACAAAATGTATTAACAATTTGGAGAGTGAATGTTAATTTTGAATTTAAAGAGAAAAAAAAAAGAAAAGAAAAGAAAGAGAAAATATTTATATTTGTGAAAACGAAAAATTCATTCTAAGTGAAATATTATCAAAGCTATAGATTTAACCGCACATCCAGAAAATCAACTCCACATATAAAATTAATTCGCATTATATTCTATGCGTACTCAAGAAACAAAAAACTACAAATTGCAAAATCTATCAAAATTCGAATCATTTGTAATTTTTAAGTTCATAATTAAGCATATTTATTATCCATTTAATTCTTTTTTTTTTATGGAAAAATCAAAAAATTCTGTTCTACACACAAACACGCATAACTATTACAGAAAAATAAATAAATCAATAAAATAAATTATAACAAAATGAGTTTGATTTTTAAATGAACAAAATTTACAATTTTTCAATGAAAGCATCTTTTTTCTTGCATTGAATTTTACGCATCAATACGATTTTTAATATTTTAATTCAATTAATGGTTGGAAATTGTTTTCTTTCTTTCATGATTACAATCACAGTCATTTTTCTTGAATACTTCCATTTAGAATATCTACCTATTTGTTAACAAAAATCAATTACAACTTGATTTTTTTGTCACATTCCATCATTGGCCTATAGGATTTTCCAAAATATTGCAACGTCCAATTGACGTTTCTTTTTATTATGAATTAACCGATTCACGTCACTTCGCTCATATTTTGTAAGTAATTTTTGTGATTAAATGCACGGAAATACACAAAATATTGGAAGAGTCCTTCTCCGCTGTTGGATACATATTTTGTTTGTTAAAATAACGAAAATTTGTTCATAAAAAGATTCGTGCTCTGGGCCCCGAGGAGTCGTTATAATCCGGATATCAGAGGTTTTCAATCAGTATGATGGATGAATACTGGCCACGTACATAGACGACCATTTAATTTCAATAGCAAATTTTATTTCATTTTTTATGTTTACGGAACAAGACTTCAGTAAAATAATTAAAACTGGTTCTACTGTGTATGTAAATTTAATAAAATATACTTACAGATATGTATCGTATATAGTTTCTCACATGGGAATGGACATCTGCCAAAAGTGGTAAACATTAGAATCGATGTTTCACCAATTTACTGATGAAAAAACCGTGATTTCAAAGTAATTGAATCCATAAAATCATCAGGTGACATATTAAATGTTGAAAACAAAAATAAAAAACAATAAAAACATGATAAATATAATTTAAATTTGATTTTTTGTCTTTTTCACAATCACCCAATGTTTCAATGTTTTTATTCAATAACGTAACAATAGATATTACTATAAAGCAGTTCAATAAAGATGAGTAAAGATAAAAGTAATAAGTGACAAGAGGATTCAAACGTAATAGCAAATATCTTCAGAATTTAGTAAATAAAGTGATAAATGTGAAGTAAATGATGCACAAAAAATCTAGACTAATACTTGTTTGCCAATTGACTAAAACAGACAGATGAGTATTACATAAATAATAAGAACAAATCAACATTGATAATAATACTGATGATGCTTTTATTATTCACGAAAATCACTGATAAGAACATTATCGATTTGCTGTAGGAATTTCGAATAATGCATTTGATTTTGTGTGTGTATATGAATCATATGTAAACAAACCCGCATTAGCTAATAGTCTAACAAACTTTGAGGGTTCATTCATTTAACATATCAATGATTTAGAGTCACCAGAGAGGGGAGGGTGCAAATAACGAAAAAAAAAAAAAATAGACAGAGTCTGCCTCATGTTTGTTGAATAATAATTGTAGATGGTGATGAAGAGGGTTCCGTAATGTTACACATTTTGATATAAACAAAACACAGAATCTTTATCCATTTTTCGATTGTCTTACTCGTTGCTCGTATACAGTTTACAAAATCGGATTTACGATTCAAGTAACAATGCACAGGAGGGAAACAAAACTAATGAATTTTTAAACAGTAAATGAAATGGATATCATGTTAATGAAAGTGATGAAAAAATTATACGCTAATGGAAGCCATTGGGGTGACTTGTATAAGCGTTTAAACATTGTTTTCATTATTTTTCCGTTCCTTTTGGCATGTTTTATGTTTATTTCAATTTATGTTTCATCAAAACATTTTAATTTTTAGTTAATCCCCAATATGAGAGAATTTCCAACAGTATTTATCTAGGGAAATGAATCAAAAATTGCATTATGTAACAAATGAACAGTCTGTGAAAATAAAATTTCATGAAAAAATGGTTTGAAAGGGTATATGATACGGTTAAGATTTTAGATTTTACATTCAAAACTATCCAGTTCTTCAAGTCGATTTCATAGTAAACTTAACGAAACTACTACGATGAATACTTTATATAGCGAATGACAAAATTTTATCAAGAGAAAAAAAAGTAGAAAAACATCGCTTTTTAATTTATTTTCAAAATTTTGTAATTGTTTTAACAAATTATTTGTAATAATGTGACAGCTTAATTCAAATTCTATTTCAAAGTAAAACTTACTTTTAAATAAGGACGGTCTTCTCTCTGCATGCTTAATCCTATTCGGAAAATCAAATCAACAATAATGAAAACGATGGTTTGCGTGTCGGAATAAAGTTTAAGTAACTTTAAAACTAATTGCCAATGGCAATTTTCTGCACGTACTCCCCTTAGATAGGGAAATTTTTAATTTTTATTTACAGTCAATATTATGCTCTCCAATGCTGTATTGTTGAAATTTGTTTACACATGTATTCGTGCATCATTGCTTGTAATTATAACATCAAATCATAACTAAACTCTATAAAGTTTTAGTTGAATCTGTATTCATGCTTGTATTAGTCATTTTGGGTATTGAATGTTGAATATACATATTGTGTAACACAATTTGTGTTGAACATTAAATAAATATTTATCATGAAAAGTTCTTGATGTATTCTTGTAATAATCAAACAAACTTTTCGTATACTAACTTGTTTAATCTTGTCGGATTTGTGATGTTTTGATTGCAGTTATTTTCCTTTTCTTTAGCGGAAACAAAACGCGTCAATAATTCAAGATCTGTAATCAAAACTAGAATTATTTCCAAATGAAACAAAAACATTATCAATTTTCCCAATTTTATTATTTCAATATATTTGATTTTGTATATTTGAAAGAACACTAGTTAGAATTATATTCTAATAGAGGTAATCTAAAAAAAAATTATTATCATGAGGCCAAGTGTTGTGCCGATAGCTTCGCTAATTTAGAATAAATTTTCTTTTTTTGTTTAGAATATAGTGATAAAACAATTTTGGTGAGGCAATTAATTTCGAAAAAAAAAAATGATATGATTGTATATAGAATTTATAAATTCCGTTGGCAATCTCAAAAGAGTCGAGCCAATTGGTGTGTGTGTGTGTGTGTGTGTTTTTGTTCCCTAAAGAAATTAAAGCTTCTAGAATCATAAGTTTGAAATTTCACTAAATTCAACTATAGTTACTATAGCCGTCTAATTGAATAACCGTTTAAATCGGAATTTCAACTATTACTACACATTTATACCGATTCGATCTTTAATTTTTCCCATAACAGAACTATTGGAGCGAAGCGAATGTCGTTTTTCATTTCCAAATGTATCATGCCCACCGAATGAAAGTGTTGACAATGATGATTTAATCTCTTTTTGCGAATGACGTCGTGGTAACGAATTTTCCTGTTCATCTTGTGATGTTGCATTGGTTTTTGTGATTGTTAATTTTTTTAGCTGAAATTTAAACGAAAATATTTAAACGAAAAAATGGATAGTTTTCGTCAAAAATTCTAGCAATTTTTACCTCTTCATCAATTGCTTTGAATTGCCAAACCCAGTTGGCACGATAGAGCAATGGTCGATGATCGAATCTATTGTCATCGGGACTATATGATTCAGCATGAACTGATGGAGTAAGAACGGTCATTTTGTGTCGGTTTATTGCATAGCAACGGAAGAAATGTTTGACTTTTTCAGCCACTTGTTGTGGAGTATTTTTACTACTCCATGTTGATACCAATCGACAAAACATACTGTAAGGTCCACAATACTGTTGCTTCCTTAATCGGCCATATTGACTCAGTTCGTCATAAGTCATTCCCATATCTTGTTCATCCGTTTGTGTAATTTGACCGTCTTCCAATGGTTCCAGTTCTGCTGTCGGTGGCTGATCAATTATGTCAGCTAAATAACAAAGAAAAATTATTTTTCACAAATAAAATGTAAAGCCAAACTATTGAGGTTATTTTTTTTTTTTTTTTTTTTTACCTATAATTGGAACATCAAATTTGACTTTTGCAAAATTTAAAAATAATTTCAAATCGGTTTTTGAAATGCCACCAATTGGATTGACATCGGCACTTGAACAATCATATTTTGTCATATATCCGCGCAGTGATTCATCAACATTTGCTGAACCTAAAACAAGTAGCCCGCCAGGCCGATTACGCACCCAGAGCATAAGCTGCGCAAATAAATAGGCCAAAACCATTCGAATTCTTGCTTGAATATTTTGCAATGCCAAATTCTGTCTGGGACATCCGCCATGCTTACGAAACTTAGGCGCTGTTCCGGTGGCAAGTTGAAAAATGCTTAATAAGGCACTTATTGCCGAATCGATATTTATTTCAAGATGATAGCTGCCCAATTGATTAGCCAGCGTTGATGCCAATTTACGTGTTTTTTCACTTGAATTTTGACCGCCCATATAACATGTGACTAACAATCGATTGCACAGTGCAGCTGCATTTTCTGGCACAAACTGGGGATCACCAAGAATTTTTCGCATATCTTCAAGGACCTGTATATCACCATGTTTTATTGAGTCTATAACCATTCGACACATTGCATGTACAATTGTTGCCGTACTCGATGAATCAACACCACCACTTAATGGAAGGAAAAAACCCCCTTGCCCTGATCGACGAAGATAATCCCATCTAAAAAATGCAAAACATTTTACTTATACCACCTCTTCAATTATTAACAACAGTTTTATTTAATTTAAAGACTTACAACCAAACCGCAGGACCGTAGGCAATTTCTTCTTCGGGCGATTGATAAATCCATTCCATTGGCATGCTCGTTCCCATTAATAAATCATGAGGTTTTGTTAATTCAAAATCTACACTGACTCGTGGATAATTTACTGCAGACGCAGCCGAATGGCATCGAGAACGAACAGCAATTCTATATGCACGAATATCTTCCAAATCAAATGTTGCTGTAGTTACTTCCTGCAATGCAAAATTAAATTCAATTTTACATATACTGCATATGACATTAAAAACTGTTTTGATAAATGAAATAAGAGAAATGTTTTATTATGAATCTTAATTGGATAATACTAACCACATCTTGTAATGAAAATTGTTTTCCTTGTGCTATGATATCACCATTTAATGCAACTGCTGAACAACCATTGAACAGCATACGTTGCCCATCACAACCACGTAAATTTGAATATAAATATGCACCGCCCGCTTTTGAGCTGGCATTTTTCACAAGATCAGTAATTATATGTGCTTTCCGTAATTGCATATAACTTCCGCTTGGATTTACAATAATTTCAGCACCGGCTAAGGACATTTCAATGTGTGTACTCTTGACATTCCATAATTCTTCACATATTTCATGTCCTAAACATGTATCGCGTGTTGCAACAAGTGCATCACCAATTGGACAAGTTTCCTGGTTTATTTTCCGGGAAATCATGCGAGGCAAATAGAATTCTTCAACTTGAAAACGCTAAAAACAAAAAAAGAAAACATTTGAACGAAAAGAACAAAAAAATTAGTTAAGACAAGTAAAATATGTTTATTTGTGTGCACACCTTCGCCCATGGTGTAAACCACCTCGTTTCACGATAGTTTCCGTCGTCACAGTTTGACAATTTTGGTCGAATCAAAACAATTTTCTTATTTAGAAATAGAACACGGCAATTGTATGACACATTTCGATGTTGCACCGGCATACCAACGTCAATCAACATATTTTGGCTGGAAATACAATTATTGTGTAAAATTCCAAGTATAATTGCATTGACATTTCGAAAACATACCATAACGGGGATAAAATCAATTGCAACAGCACTTCCCATGAATGCAAAAATGTATCGCTCTCAAGAAAATGGTCCTCACACGAATAACCGCTATTGAGAGAGAAAAACATTTATGGTTTTAGATTAGTTGTCAAAACCAAAGAATAACGTTCAAAATTCTTTTTTCTTTCGATGAAAAAATGAAAAAAATTCAGACTTAAACTGATGATACGGAAATGGAAATCATATTCGGCTCCAGAAAATGGTGAGATTCAATATCGACCTGCAAACCAATCTCGAGCATCAAATCATATTTAAAATATGTTCATCATGCTTTCTCTTTCATCTTCTTTTCTATCTTCCTCTCTCTCTATCTTTCCCTTTCTCTCTCTCTCTCTCTCTCTCTCTCTCTTTTTCTCTCTCTCTCTCTATCCACCTCTTTCTCTCGATCATATTGACAAAAAACGAAACCAAATTTCATCAAACTTACGTTATTTCCAGTTCAGGTCCTGTACGATATGTTGCGCCCATTTCACGAGCTTCGATGATTGATTGCAATATTCGTGAGAGATTTCCTTCAAAATCCAGAGCCCATTGATTGAGCGTTGAAACAGCAACTGTAACTTTGCGACCCATTTTCGTTGAATTTTTCGATGCACTAAAATGAAAAACCAAAAAAAAAAAAAACAAAAAAAACAAAATGCGCATGAAATTCCCTGTTCTGATTCATTCAAAATGAAAATAAAAGTGTCTTTTATAAATCAATGTGACTGATAATAATGGTTGATGCCATAAATAATATATGTATTTACCGATGAAAAAGTAAAATTGCTACACTTTGACGAGATAAGCTTGAAAATGCAACATATTCAATGATGAAATTTCGTTATGAAGGATTATAGATTAAATAGTATAGTCTGTTGTCATGACAACATAAAATGCATCGAATCGCATTGTTGTTCATTTATGCGTCAAGAATTTTGATTGTACAAAACCGAAGCAATTTCAATTTAGTTTATGTTTGTTAAATGCCATACAGCGACTGTCAGATTTCGATTTTGAACTGTCATCAAATGATCCCATCGTTTGAATATTAAAATTTCAAATAGAAATGAACAAATTCATTGATTTCAGTGAATGAAAAAAAGGAGTCAAAAAACACATATATGTTGCAAATAATAAAATATCAGTGAGTTGACGAAAACTTTAATATTCAACATGGATTGGCTCAGGTTGGTTCGATGACATTATTGATTGTTCATTTATGATTTCGTGTTGAACTGTTACATTGTTAATCGCTGTCCGAATAAATAGTCAATGATTTGAATTAAAGTAAATGTGAAAAACAATACGTGGAAAATGTATTTTGAATTGCGTGTTGCAAGAAAAATCAATCAACAAACAACAATGAAAACAAATAAGAAAAACAAAAATTAATTCATGAAAGAAATGTTTTACGGGTTTTTTGAATTCCATGGAACATAAAATGATTGATAATGATAGTGGTTCAATCAATTTGAAGTAATCAAAATGGCGTATGTTTTCACATAATCAACAAAGTAATACATAGATCAATGTGTATTGGAAACATTTTTGGTCGTCGCTATTCACTCAGTCAGTGAACTGTGTGCCATGAATTTTCTAGCTTAATTATTAATTCGAAACATTTATCGCTAATCTACTCAATATGTTTATTCGTTGATCCGCAAACCCACGAAATGTTTAACGATAGCATTGTGAACGGTGCGTGTAGAATCATGCAAATATGATAAAAACTTTTCTCTTCACTTTTATTTTCATTGCATTGCAAAGACCCTCTATTTTTTCCGTCGATTATTCGTTTCGAAACGGAACGATTGGTATGGCGCATTGGATATACTGTCATAAATAAACTTGTATGAATGTTTGCCAGGCAACAAGACTCAAGAATTTTGTTTGTTTTACCTATTGTCGTCGCATATTATTTATTTTGTTTTTATGTATTCATACAAAATTGTACGTATTGCAAACAAAGAAGAAGAAAAGAAAAACAACAAATAAATTTTTGTGAATATGATATTTGAAAATTATTCCCTCGATATACACAACAATTTTTCCGTACATATTTGTTCAGTTACATTAGCCATATTGACCTTTTTTTTTCGTGTTTGCATAAAGCAGAAAAAAGGCGGTCTAGTTTGAAATACATTTCATTCAATTCGAACTGTGGTTTAGTTTGACTTGGCTTGGTTTCCACTTGTTAAATTCCTTTGAACAATTTAATATGTTTCAAAAAGGATTCCATTACATCAGTGCAATTTGTACAGTCTAAATTTTGTTGTTTTTTTTATTTATTTTCTGTTGCTGCTGTTGAATGTTGATTGTGGTTATATTCATTTTAATCATGTGTCAAACACTGTATTTAATCCTCACAGTCATTTAATTATAGTTGATTTAGGAAAACAAGTGTCGTTTAATAATAGAAGAATGAACGAAAATACGAAATTTAAGTGGGATATTATTTAAGTATAACGGCCATTTAGCACGTAACAAACGATGTGAATTTAATGAAAAAGTCTCAAAACAATTAATTTGTTTTCTACTTGAACATGGATGCTATGATCAACGAGGATTTGTCAGAAGGTAAAAAATAATATATGAAAATCAATTTCAAGTAGAATAAATAAATCGTATAATCCAAATATTTATCGATGCTGTCAACAAAATATTGTTCGCTTTTAACTCCAAAGAAGTTGTATAAACAACGGTTCTAGAATCGCCTGCGGACGAAAAATCAAAAAAAAAAAAAAAAAAAAAAAAAACAACAAAAACTGAAAGAACGATACACTCTCCCGTTTGAACGGTTTATACATCCATTGTTATTGATTGAAAACAAAGAAGCAAAAAGGAAAAAAATAACAAGAACTGAAACAAAATTTTTATTATTAAATCAAACAAAGTCGAAAACATCAGTTTGACTATGTGATCCTTTTGGCAATCGGGTTTCTCGAGTGGTTCGAGTTCGGTTGAATTCGATTAAATTGAATCGGTTAAATCATGCAACAATATATGCTTATATCCTTATTGACGAAAAATTCAAATGAATTGTAACGAACAAAATCGAAATAAGTCACGACACAAAGCACAGCCATACAAATCAATAAAAGCATTCCGATTCTTGGAATTTCCAATTTTCATTCACTTGCATTTCAGTTCCAATTTCGTATAACATACGAATTGGTTGTACGGCAATTTTTGTGCCATTATATATCCATTTGAATGTCCTTCAATATTTCTTCGATACGTTTATTTTTCCTCTGTGTTTCTTCACAAAAATTTTAATGTGTTTTTTTCTTTCTGTGTCGAATTTATTTCATCGTAAAAACTGTAAACATGCATCCAAAATAAGTGATTCATTATGTTCACACAGAAAATGTGGCAGTTTTTGTTGAACTTCCAAGCGGAAATCATCATTCAGTTCAGTGATTGTCTAATTTGGCAAAATCTTTTGTGAAATTATTTCTTTTTCTTTTTGTTTTTTCTTTTTCGTTCTTTTCTTTACTCAAATACTTGGTGAAGAAAGTTTTTCGAAAGCGGAAAGATGAGTTCTGTATCAGAGCAAGTTCAAACATTACAAGTGCAATTGTTTCCAGTTTGCACTCTTCCTGATCGAGGTACATAAATATAAACACAGAATACACATAGACACACACACACACACAAACTTTTCATATTACAAAACAACTCAATAGACTTTTCAATCTTTTGTCTTAAAGATGATCTAGGAAAATATTTACAAACATTGTAAACTGGATATGTGCAAAGTTACCACAACCAATTAACAATAAACAAAAAAGGGCACAATTTTCTCTAAGCATTTCATTTAATCAACTTTGAAAATTTGTTGTTGTTTTCATTGAATTTGGTGAATTGAATCAAAATCGAATTGAATTGAATGATTGTATTGTCGATTCATGTTGAAAGTTTGAAATGCGTTTCGAAGTTTTAATTATGGTGCCATGGTAACATAGCCCGTAAATTTGCATATAAATACGGTATTCGGGTCTCATGCATTTAACGCTGTTTGATAATTTATGCGTTGCGTCGTTATATCGGTTGGTTGCGCGCACCGAAAAAACTATGCTTTGATATGAATGTATATGCGTGACGTGACGAATAATTTTTACACAAAATTACCAATTAGCTGCAAGAAGCGCGCGTTCATTGCGTTTTATTTGAAAATTTCACACTAGTGCCAAACATCTAAGCAAATATTTCAATTATTCGGTAACTTATACTTGTATGTGTGTGTGTGTGTGTGTGTGTGTGTGTGTGTGTGTGTGTTGTGGATATGCTTCGTGATTCTATCTATGATTCTATAGCTACTTATATTTGCATGATTATACACAGTGATACATCATTTATATTTTATATGTGATGTGAGCCTATATAATATTTATGCATGATTCGCACGATAGAATACGATTTCTCCCATAGAACGATTTAGAAAGACAATAACAACATATCAAAATAAAAGAAAACAAAATAACAAAGAAAAGCACAACACAACACGAACAACAACAACAACAAATGAAAGAAAAAAAAATGAAACAGACAAAATAATATTCGCAAAAACTGTGAATCATGTTTAAAATATAAACGAAAGAGATATATGTTGTTGTATACATTGAAATAAAAACAAACGAGTTTGAGTTTTGTTTTTTATTTCATAATAAACATTTTGACTTTACGATGTTAGCGTATAAAATGTCGATGTGTGTAGTGGTACTTTTTTTTTTTTCTTCTTTTCAGCATAATATTTCTCATACGATGAAACGACAAATGTATTACATTTGTACTCGAACAAGAAGTGAGAACAGAGATGATTTAGCTCTATTAATATGTTCCCATGTAGTTGAATAGAATGAAAAACACTACAAATATTACGATTTCAATTTGAACACGGCATGAAGAAATCGACTGTATTGAATTGCATTGCATACAGCTGACAAAGAGCCGCACGTCAGAGACTTTTCCTATTGTAGCAATATTTACAATTTGTAGGTGTATGTTAAGCCGTTTATTTTCCAAGGAAATATCAAATCACTGTGTGTATACTGGCATGGTTTGAGTGTGCTGTTATTTGTTCCGTTTGAACGAAAGGAGTAGCAAAGCGGCGAATTGAAAATCAGTCATCTTGTATTTAGCTTGAAAATAACATCTTTTTTCTTCCCATTCTGCCATACACTGATTTTTTAAATTTTTTTTTTTCTCTTTTTTCAAATAAAATTTTTTGATTCTGATGTGTTCACAAATAGAGTGTTTTAAGAATAGTGTGCGTTCATTCACATCATAAATCACCTGAATCAATTTTACACAAAATAATTGAACGGTTTGTTCGCAAATTCACTGCTAAAAGGCACAGGTAAACAAAACAAAATACAATGTTTAATGAAGCATTTGATGCACACAAAACATCAATTACTAATCCTTTGTGGCGCATGGATAAATAGAGCGTGCTTTATTCAAGTAAAGAATTGGTGTGAAAAAAAAAAAATGTCAAAAACCAACATGATTTCATCCTCAACGGGGGTTAATCGTGACAATTTCGTAGATTATTTATTTTTCAAAGCAAAATTCTCTTGAGCATATTAAGACCAGCTTTTGGCTAGTTGATGTTCGTGAATAGGGTCATTTAACTGGTGCGTGCAAAATTCACTGTGAATGACTGTTGAAATGACATTACGAACACACGAAATTATTTGATCAATATCTCTATATATTGATGATGATGATTATGATGATGATGATGATGATGACGATGATGACAGCATTATTGTATAATCATAATAGACTTTCCACTTTTCTATATATTCCATTCGCTTCATTCATTCATTTATTTTCATGAAAATAGCTAACGAAAATATTAACAAACTATAAAATAAATGTTTTTTGATAGAGAAAAAAAAAGAAGTAGAATCGTTTCAATGTGTCGCCCCCGTTGAACGTGTGCGCGCTATTGTCCAATACACGCTTATATGCTGTGTTTGTCATGTCATTTGTCCGAAAGCATTCTTTCCATTCGGTTTAATTTATGATGAGCACAAAAATGATGTTCACAATAAACGCGAATACAAAAATGTGTGTGATCACACTCAAATTGCAACACGTATTACATTTTATAAACATAAAATATATATATGATTCTTTATTTTCCTTTAAAAAAAAAAAATTTTCTTTTTAATTCGATATGTGAGGTCATGAGTCCACATCCAAAAATAATTTTCACAAAATACTGCTCCCATTTCAAATATTAACGATTTTTGCTATGGTAAACTGCATCTAATTTCGATTACAATTTCAATAAATTTTTTGATTTTTTTTTTTTTTTTTCTTTGCTTAATTTGATTTTTTTTTTTCAAATACGGTCACACCATCAAGGATTCCTGGGTAGCTTTTTAGCGAACAATTTAAAGACTACTCAGCTGGAAGTCAATACAGATTTGCAAACGTCACGAGCTATAGCTCGTCTGAAAGAGCCACGCAACCTGTTTGCCTTGCCAAAAGATAAAGATAATGAATGTTCACAGCAGACCGCCCGATGGCCTGCCGAATGTCAAGTATGTATACAACATTGTCAATCGATTCTATCTATTTCTCTTTACCTCAATTACAGGTCAATGTTTAACAATTGAAATTCCTTTGATGCATTATTTATATTACAACATAAAAAACCATGAAATTACAATCTAATCGTTCGGCTTCCGTTGGTTGCTGTTTGTGCGGGTTTTCAATAGACTTTTGTTGATTTCTTTTTTTTCTTCTTTTTTCTCTTTTCGTTTTCATATTTTTAATGCATAAACGTGTACATTGTAATATGAAAAAAAAAAAAAACCAAACATTAACAATAATGTAGGTATTGGATGAGCGTGTATTTCATATTGCGTATGTTCCATCAACACCCGAATCATATTATCAGTTCACCGGGCAGGAAATTCAACCGCGTCCAGTGGGCGAAGAAAACGGTGCAGTAGTTTTTTATTATAATCCAATAAGTGCCGTGAACTATGTGAGTATTTCATTTTTCGCTTGAATTACCATTGGCTTGTGCTTGTGTTGAATGAAAAAAAAAAAACAAATTGAAAGAGAATAGCGAGAAAAACAAAACTGATTTTTGTTTTTATACAAATGCGAAAATAAAATTCCATATTGATACAGCGTAGAATTACTTCGGGTTATTTCAAAAAGCAGGATTCAATAATTTTTTTCCCTTCCTGTTGCTATAACATTTGCAAGGGTCAATACATTATAAATAGATTTTAACTGTAACTCTTTCAATTTATTTTTGTTTTTTGTTTGTTTTGTGTCAATGACTGAACAAAATTGAAATTGAATAAAGAAAAAAAAAAAACGACGAAACGTAAGAGACAGTGTTACTTTTATGACACACTCTGACGAGTCGGAACAGATGATTTTGTTTAAATGTGCCTTTCATAAAACGTGCACGAGTTTCAATCAAAAATAAACTTGCATTTCGTGCGTAGTTCAAGGATACAGATGTTCAAAGCGTTGCTTTGCTGTTATAACCGTAGGAAATTAAATTGTAACTTTTTAACAGTTCAATGAAGGCCAATCAAACAAATAGAGAGAGAGAGAAAAAAAATTGTGTAATGTTCATATATTGAAAAATGGTCAGCACATTTTTCCTTAACTCACTTCATTTTCAAGTGACAAGTCACGGCTGTGACACTCAAATGAAATACGTTGAATGAGTGAAAAATTTATAAACAAAACATTCAAAGCCGGCTGTAAGAGATATTGCTGACTGACGGAATCTTTGAAGTGAATTTGCGCGCACAACGTGAAAATAAATCACTATCGGCTTAACTTGGCTTATTGTCAACTTTTTCGACGCCAAATAACAAAAAGTGAAAAAAGATATCGCAAACAGAAAATTAATTTGAAATCTATCATGAAATTAATTAATGTTTTCGAAATGTCGGCAGACATAATACAAACACACAAACACCCAATCATTTCCATTTGATTATTTCGTTTGCTTCCGAATGATAAATAAAATTGTTTTAAGAGAAAAATGGTGGCTGTCAAAAGCAATTAAATTTAATTTGTGCCCCAAATGACGTGTGCATCGTAATAAGTCGAATAATTATTTTCGTGATTCGAATTAAGAGATACAATCAAGTGATTGAAAGTACCGGACGTAATACAAGCTAGGCAAGAGATATGATTTAATTTCGATATATTCTTTTTTTTCTTTTTTTTTTCTTCTTTTTCCTGTTTTATTGTTATTGCTGTTCATTTTATCTGCGTTGTTTGTCATTAATTTGCAGTTTTATTAAATTAATATTTTCGTGTCATATTGTTTGGTTCAGTTTGGTTTTGTTTCATTTTATTGCTTTTCGTTATGGTTGTTTTTTTTTTTTGTTTTCTTTTTTGAATGTCACAGAATTCATTAAATGAATGTCGAAAGAATGTGCCAGAGAAAAAAACATCCCGACGACATCGAAATTGTTCTGTTGATAGCTCAAATAGTTCTTCAGACGGTGAATGTTTGTCAGACGATTCATGTGAAAAAGATGACGATGCACTTGACGGTGATTATGATCAAAACAAGCATGAAAATGAAGAAGAAAATGAATACGAATATGAGCATGAGCAACGCAATGAAGATATATTAAAATCTGATGTATTGGCTATTTCATCGTTAACAACACCATATTGCGATAGAAATACAAATAAAACAGCAACGCTCAATGAAATTGAAATCAATAGAGAAAGCAAATGTGACAACAGTACCAATTTGTCACCAAAATCGACACATTTTGATTGCAATATGGCACCTGCACCAATATTGGCACTCACAAATACCAAGCACAATAGCAACAATCTCAACATTTCATATAAATCATTTGGAAATTGTTTTAATACTGTGACACAGTTTAGCCGATCGTGTGTTGGAAGTTCCAAGTATTTGATGAATGCACATCTGAATATCGTGTCTGATGATGATTTAGTGTTCGAGTCACGCTTTGAATCCGGCAATTTAGCAAAAGCAATAAAAATTACACCCGTTTACTATGAACTCTATTTGCGACCAGATTTATATACAAACAAGCATACACAATGGTTTTATTTTCGTGTCACCAATGTTAAGAAGGGATTCACATATAGGTATTTATATAGCTATACATCTATCTATCTATATATAAACATTTATTCTGATAAAAGAAAGTGAACAAGACATTCGTTTTAGTTTGACTTGATTTCTATTTCCATTGTGGATTTTGATTTCATTTTTGGACTTAACGAATGCCATTGCATGCTTATATTGTTAAGAATTCAATTTTGACTTTTATTTATTGTTTTGTTCATCGTTTGTCGGCACGACAAGCAGACTATCGATTGTCAATTTAGTAAAATCCGGTAGTTTGTACAATGATGGAATGCGACCGCTTATGTACTCTGAAATTGATGCAAAAGAATCGAAAATTGGCTGGCGACGTTGTGGAGAAAATATCGCATATTTCAAGAATGAAGATAGCTCGTATGTACTCATTTAGGCTAAATTAATGCCATTCGTGTGAATCATGGAACGTGAATCACAATGACGGCAATACATGTTGTTGTTTTTATTTTTTTTTTTTTTGTTCTCTCTCTCTAATTCTTTGTTCGCACAAAACAAAAAGAAAAAAACTTATCATTTTGCTTATCGATTTATTAAATATAGTCCAACCAATGACGATGACGATGAGAATTGTACATATACCCTAACATTTAATATTGAATTCCCGCACGAAAATGATACCGTTTACTTTGCACATAGTTATCCATACACATACAGTGATTTACAGGTAATACAATAATGTCAATTATTGCCTTTATATTTTCAATTCTATATTTAAAATTGCTGATTATTTTCGGGGTGGGAAAATGCGATTTCTAAATGGTATTTATCTAAAAGGACTATTTGATGACAATACAAAAGCATCCGATAAAATCAAAGTTTTGCAAACTGAGACTCCTGTGCCGATCACTTGCTGGCAATAATGTATATTGTCTAACAGTTACGGCACCTGTTGCTGATGATGAGTCAACAAAGGTATTGATTTAGCATAAATTGAGTTTTGAGTTTTCATTGTTCGGTTGAAATTTTATTTTATCGCTCCCCGTTTTGATTGAAAAACCCCCATTTTAATTGTTCATGGAAAATGTGTCTCGAATTATTCTCTCTCTCTCTCCCACTCTCTCTCTCTCTCTCTTTTTATATAGAAAAAACGTGCTATTGTGGTTAGCGCTCGTGTTCATCCGGGTGAAACGCCATCTTCATGGATGATGAAAGGGCTTATGGATTTTTTAACCGGCGATTCAATAATTGCGAAAAAACTACGCCATAAATTTATATTCAAATTGATTCCGATGCTCAATCCGGACGGTGTCATTGTAGGAAATACACGTTCAAGTTTAACGGGAAAAGATCTCAATCGACAATATCGAACTGTAATACGTGAAACGTATCCATCCATTTGGTATACAAAAACAATGATTAAAAGACTGACTGAGGAATTGGGAGTTGCACTCTATTGCGATATGCATGCTCATTCACGTAAACACAATATTTTTATTTATGGCTGTGAAAATAAGCGTGATCCTGAAAAAAAATTGGCCGAACAAGTATTTCCATTAATGTTGCATAAAAATGTTGCTGATAAGGTTTGTTTGTTTGCATTGTTTTCATGCAATGTAGAGAAAAAAAAAAAAATAATCAAATTGATTGTATCGTCGCAATTAGATAATATATAAGCGTCTATCTTTTGTTGATTTTTTTTTTCTTTCTTTTTTTGTTTCAGTTTTCATTTGAAAGTTGCAAATTTAAGGTTCAACGAAATAAAGAAGGGACCGGTCGCATTGTTGTATGGATGTTAGGTGTTACGAACAGTTATACGATGGAAGCGAGCTTTGGTGGGTCAAGTCTTGGTAGTCGAGCCATGACTCATTTTTCAACTGCTGTAAGGACGAAAAATTCATTATAATTTAAGGCCGCTATCATTTATCATTCATTGATCAAATGTAAATGGAATTTAATTTTCAGGATTTTGAACAAATTGGTCGTGCATTTTGTGAAACACTTTTGGATTTTTCGGATGAAAACCCGAATAAAGTAATGAAACGCTTGAAATTGAAAAAGAAAATCAAAAAACTGCGCAAACATGAACGCCTACAGAGGCGTGCTGCCAAAGCACTTGTTGCAAATGATGATGATAATTAAATTATTATCGCACACCTAATACATTTTACAACAATATGCCACACTCGATTACATGAGCTTGATTGGAGTGCTTCAATCAATTGTTTTGTTCTACTTTTTTTTTCCCCCCTTTTCGTTTTGTATATAAATATATTCAAATTGTTCTTAGCCTATGCACATTACCTAATAAAGTCGCACGATTGATTGATTGATTGATTATTTGTTATTTTTTAAGTTGTTGCTTTTTATTAGCCGTATTCGACATGAAAGTAGTTTCATTGAGACTTATTATAATTGAGGTATCAAAATTTAAATGAGTCATTTGATACACATCGATTGGTGGATTAAACAAGCAACACACACAAAAAAAAAAAAAAAAAAAAAAAAATACTAACTAATCATCATAACATGTGTACGTGCAGGAAAAGCTTCGCATGAAAATATTGAGCAGATTAAATGAGGAAGGTTCAAATGCTGACGAACCGATGAACATCAAACTATCCGATTACTCGAGGTAAAGGTTTGAAGAAAAAAAAATCTCTCCATTCACTGTTAAATAATTCCGAATCTATTTGCATACGAATAACAGTGATGAGGGCGATACTAGCAGTAGCAGTTGCTCTGAAAATGAATTAAATATTCTGAACAGCGATGAAGAAGGGTTTTGCTGTCAAGCGATTCCATTAGTTCCACCATCGTCGCCTGTATCACCATCTAAAAATAGGCTTAATAAACGGGTAACACACGAACAAAAAAGAAGAAGAAGAAGAAGAAAAAAAAAACGCTTCTTCATTCTTTGCTTGGTAGAGCTAAAATAAAATACAAATTATATATTGTTCATGATTCTCAGTTACAACGAACAAAGGGTAAAACGGTTGGTCGGCCAACAATATCAACGTTGAAAAAATCACATAAATATCATCGTTCCGCTATCGATTTGCCGACGGCTGAACCATATTTGGATTGTACAAGTGATTCGGATTATTACAATGAAAATCGCATGACCTCGGCCAAAAATAGCATTCGATTGCAATTGAAAATTGGTCATCGGTCACAAACCACCATCGATAAATTAACATCGAATGAACTTGTTGTAATCTCTGCACAAAAATCCGATTCAAATACTGAGCCGGAATGTACAAAGAAAACGTCGGATATTAAAGAGAATAACATTATTGTATCCGAATTGCCAGCAATCAAGGGATCAAAACGTCACAGCGCTTGGCAAAATATGAAAAAGTATATTTATTAATTAATAACTGATTCAATGCAATGTTTCAACTAATGAATAAATTATTTGCACAAAAAAAAAAAAAACAATTCAACCCACAGATTTAGAAATGTCGATTATCAGCAAACAGTGGAAAATCTAAAAGTGAAATTGTCACTGAAAAAACAAGTTTGGAGCGGCATATCAAATTCTGTTGATACACATCATATTCCAGATAGTAATTATCAGCCATTATCATGGGGCATTTCCGTTGTAAACAAAAAGAAACACATCAAATTGGATGCTAATGAAGAACTGTTTGTGTAAGTAATTTAATAATAATATTTTTTTTTTTTTGTTGAAATTTATAAATTGCTAATCGATGTATCAATCATTGTTTTTTTTGTTTTTCTTTTATTGAAATATAGTGAATGTAGTCAAAAGTTAATGATATGGAAACAAGATGAAAGTAAGCGGAAAAAACGTGATAAGCGTAAAAATGCGAAAGTTATTATTCCGAAAATTGTTGTGACCAGCGAAAAAACGACAAATATCGACAACTTGAAAAAAGCACGAAAGAAAAAGTAATGAATTGATTGTTTTCTTTTTACATTTTTTTCTACAGCAAATTGATTAGTTTCGTTGAAATATGACCATTCAATGCATTTTTTTTTTCTTTTTGTCATTCATACTTTTTTTTATGTTCACACACTCATAGATTACCCGCACTAAATCGATCGACATCCGAGTCACCTGAAAGCGCTTTTACACACATCACTAACGTTAAATCGAAAGCAATTGTTCGCTCAAATACCGAAATTATTCAATCGACATCGAAAACTAACACTCCAAATAAATTGCACCATAAATTTAAAACAAGTGGTATTGTTGTGACGGCAGCAAATTTAAAACCAGTGAAAAAATTAAAAAAATTGCCCGATTTTACAAAAATTGATAGCAATATAAATAAAACGGACCTGGGACCAGTAGATTCACCAATTTGTGGAAAAATTACGCTAAAAAAAATTAAAACTAAATTTAAAAAGAAGAAAAATGACGAAGAACTTCTATGCTCACAGCAATCAATACAAACGACTGACTAAAATTATTGAAACATTGCCGCTTTTATATTTCATACATTTATCTGTCTTTAAACTCTTGCTTCTTTGTTTATTGATTGTTGGAAATTACAAAAAAGAAAAAAAAGAAACAAACAATCTATGTGAAAAATTCTGAAATGTTTTTTTTTTGTTTGCCATTGTTATTTAAAGAGAAACACAGAATTGTTCATTTGTTATATTTATTACTTGTATTACTGTGATTCATCAATAAAGTTTTATGTAATTTGCTGATAATTTTCATTAAGAATTCACGTGGAAATTATATAAATCAAGTTGAGACACCAATCATTTGCAAACATAATTTACAAATGATGCCATCTCCAAAATATAATTTATTTTTCTACTGAATTTACTGCGAAAAAAAAAATGAAATAATATCTCTCTGACTGTCATTCTACCATAAACTGATAAGAAAAAGTTATAAAGTTTCTTTGAAAATATTTACAAAAAAAAAAAAAACAAAAAAAAATCTCAAACAACTTACAAACGTATTTGCCAAATCGGTTGACCGAACGTTCGTTGCTATCAAAACCAATGGAATTTTGTTATCACAACTGGATTTCCAAAGAAATGTTCACTTTTTGTTTACTTTATCGATTTCGAATTTATTGCGACAACTCAGTACAAATGCATTTTGCTGCATTGAAATTATTGTTGATGCTTTTTTTGGATAATTTCTGTGTGTGTTTTTTTTTTTCCTTCGTTTCGTATCGTTTGAGTTTCCGCAACACAATTTGGTAACTTGTCACTTATGCGATATATTATTCGGCTCTAACACATGCGATGCACACATGACACATTTTAATATTCGCATGCAATTCTCACTCATACACACACAAATATATAAAACATTTACCAAGAGATTTGTTACGAATACACAACAGCTACTTTGGCGCCTACTCAATTATTTAGACATTTGACGACAGAGTGCCATAGAATATGATATGTATTGTATTTTGTTTTTACGTCATAAAAACGTAATGAACATAACCTCAAATGTCAAAACCGATACCGAAACCGAAACTGCATCTGCGCTGCTAAATTTCGAATAAGACATTTCGAAATCAATGAATTGCAACTTTTTATACAATTTTCAATGTATTTTCGAAAAAAAAAAAAAAATTCACAACTACAAATGGCAAAAAAAAAAAATAAAATAAAATAAAATAATACAATGTGAAATTAAAATTGTATTTGATGAGAGAAAAAAAAAAATCCAGTTTGTTGTTTTCTTTTCCTGAATTGAAAATTATGCGCATTAGAGACAGTGGTTCCGCTTTTAAAAATCATCTGAACAAGATTTGACATAAACCGTTCATTATGTCTGCGACATAACCACATAGTGATAGTATTGGGTGTATGTTATTGTCGAAACGATGTATACATACATGTATACATACATACACAGAGAGAGAGAGAGAGGTCGGCCATAAGGGCAATAACGAGTACACTAACACATGCATAACCTTGCCACACGCGCTGCTATCATTTAAGCACCAGCAAACGGGCGAAAGGCCGAATAAAAAAAAAGAAAACAGCTCACTAACACATACTTAGGTGTTCCGCTGTTTGTGTCATGTCGCGCATTCAACGTTCATTAATCCGAACGCATACATGTACCGTTCGGATACATTCATTCGGTTTCTTACGTTGTTATTTTGTGATGGAAAATATTTTTCTAGACCATACCATACAGACAAAAATTCATGTTCACGTAGTTTATTCATGTAACGTACTGCAAAGCACATAGAACTCGTCCAACAACCAGGCAAAGTGTTCAACGTTTCATTTTTGTCGGTGGAAATTTAACAAATCGATAGCATTGAAAAGTGACGACAAAAGTATGATTAATTTCATTGTGAATATTCGACGCATTTCATATTCAGTTCAAAAACCAGTCATCTGGTTTCACAAATGAGCCATTTTTATTATACTAAGCTCGAGAGCTAAATTAGTTGTTGTGAAATTGTGTGTGCTTTTTTTTTTGTTTTTTTTTTTTTTTGTTTTTTTTTTTCATTCATTTCGGAGAGCAATGAGAATTGCCTTCCCATACATATTGTGAATACAAAATAAACAAAGTGAATTATGTGAAGAAAAAAAAAAGAGAGTTTATGTCTCACAAATATCATCGACAAACGCATTTCAAATGCGCGATTTATAGCAATTTTATTTCATTTTATTTTGTCGATGAGAAACAGAAAAAGACGACGACGACGACGATTACTACGACAACAACAGCAACAGCAACAACAACAACCACGAAAAGAAAATTAAAATTACATGTACGTGTTCCCTTTGAAGAAGGCAAATGATGAAAGTGTTTTGTGGCCAGATTTTTTGCGTTCAATCGTTTGTTTCAGTATTGCGAAAGCCAATTGGATTCCGTATTAAAGTTATTGGGAACGCGTAAGAGGTCTGCTGGGAACGTGCACGAAATGTGCCGAACATAAATACAAAAACAAAAAAAAAAAAAAATAAAAAACAAAAAACGATTAGGTGTTGTGTCAGAAGAAAAGAGAAGGAAAAATAAGAGAAAAAAAAAGAAAGGTCGAATTGAAAGTAGTGCGCATTCATATATATTTTTTTTTTTTTTTTTTTTTTGCATTCAATATAATTTGCCTGTGTTTCTGTGAATACAGTTATTAATGGCGATTGAAAGATGAGAAAAAACAGTGTGTGAAAATAAATATTTTGAAAAAGAAAAAAAAAAAAAAAAATGCCGACGAAGGAAGAAAAACACCATAGCAGCGGCAGCGGCAGCAACAGCAATGGCAGCAGCAGCAGCAGTAGCAATGGCAGCAATAGTAGTAGTAGCGGCAGCAGCGGCACTGAAAAACATAAATATTGTTTGCTATGCAACCGCAACGAATTCACTCTAAAATCATTTGACCCGACAATTGAAAAGGATTTACGATCTATTTACAATGTAGAAGTAATTACGTTTCTGATATACATATATGTAAACTATTTTTTTTTTTTTCGATTACGTTTGCAGTCTGCATTTTCTTTTCGAAATGTCGTCCAAATGTCAAATGACCAATGCTCATTGTTCAGTTCGAATATTTATTTTGTGTTTTTTTTTTTTCTTCTTCTTCTTCTTCTTCTCTTCTTTCTATTTCTTTTTATGACTGTCTTCCGTCAACGTCATCGTCGGTCTACAACATTCACTCATTTGGTATGGCTTTCACAGATAAAATTCAAGGAAAATCGAAAGGTATGCCTACAATGCTTGCATTCAATCAAATTGCTAAAACGTACGAGCAAAGATGAGCCGACAAAAAAATACAGCGACTGTTGCAAGGATTTGTTTGAAAATGTAAGTACCCGTAGAAATGGAAGTGGAAATGGAAATGGAAGTGGGTTCGATTTTGCTTAACAATTATATAAATGCATGCGAATGTGATTGTGAATGTGAATGGGAATATGAATGTGATTGTAATTGTGCCATATCTAATGATTGCTCCAGTTGACTTTTGATGTGATGAGATTTCTAGGTCGTATTGACCGACATGAAAGGGTGACACATTTCATTGAAAAGAGCTCTATACTATACATAACACATATACCGATTATTGGCATTTACATAATGAAATGCGCTATTTTGGGTGGAAAATTCACAAAATGCCAGCTCTAGTGAATAATTAAATTGAACGCACCAAGAAAAACCACCAGAAAGTGTCGTGCGCGATAACGATAATTTTATTTGTTTTTTTTTTTTTTTTTTTTTTTTTTTCATTTTGTTTTGTTTCATTAAAGAAACGACTCATTTATTCTGGTTTTATGAACGTGTTGTTCTTTGGTTTTATTTGCCAAATAAACAACATTTAAGAAGCGTAAGCACAAAGTTTGCCATTCTTTTCTTCTATTCTTTCTCCTGTCCTCTTGTTTCATCTATCTTTGTCTGAATATCTCTATGTGTTTATGTGTTTATGGGTTTTTTCTATTTTTTTGGTTTTCGTTTTTGCCAAATATGCAAAAATGTAGGCCGAATTTTTAATATCCGTACAGACGTTCTAATTAATGTTGGCCGTCGACATGTTTCTTCTTTGTTTCAAAAGAAATTTAATGCTTGTGCTCTGTTTTATAAAGAAATTCATTAAGGTGTATGTGTATGATTTTGTAATGATTGTGATTTGGTCTCTTTAAAATCTTTTATTCAACAAGTCAGTCATCGTTGTCGCTTAAAAAGAAATGTGAAACCAATGGAAGAATGGCGGTTCATAATCGTCGTCACTAATGTTCACTTTGCCCGTTCATCATTTTTTTTTTTATTTTTGATGTTTCACAAGTTTTTCTGATGTTTTACAAGATGTGCAAAGAGTGTAGAATGTGAACGAATTTCAAACAAATTTTACTAGCACATCAACCATTTGAACAACCAACAAGAAAACATAAAAACAGTAGAGTAAAAAAGAAAAAACAAAATCAAAATGAGTTCATCAAGTCGCTTGAAATGTTCTAGTCAACGTCAAAGTGAAATGCAAACATTCTTTAGAAAATCTGTCGGCGTTTGATTTCAAATGAAATTGCGCTGTTTTAACTGCATTAGATAAACGAACATTCGACAGTCGAAAATATACACAACAATTTGCATAAATAATTTTCTGTTCATAAACTCCATTTTACATTCAACCAAAATCACATTCAAATATCTAAACGATTTCAAGTGATTTACATCCATTTGACGACTTTAAGTTTGTGTTTCTAGGATTTCAGTTTTTCAGTTTTTCCTCCTCCTTTTTTTGTTTTTTTTTTTTTTTTTTTTTTGTTTTATCTATATCGGCAAATCTTTTCATTCAAATGTAAGTAAATATTTGACGATGTTATATGGATTTGTACAATCTTTTTTTTTCTCTCTCTCTTCTTTCTATGTAGTGAACACGCCTTTGCACGTATTTGACGGTAGTCATCGTGCTTAACCATGAACACAATTCATGGATGCGCACATTAACCATGTAGTGTGCAGTCGTCGTCATCGCTTCTACATATTTATTTTTCGATTTGGTTGTTTTATTGAACGCTCTTGTCATGGATTTAGTGAACCGCAACACAACTATCTAATACTTTCAAGCGTCGTTTCTTCTCTTCTCTCCTTCTCTCTCTCTCTCACTCACACACTCAATCGCTCTCTTTTGGTTTCTAGGCAATTGACAACTTGTTTGTTTGTTTTGTGATGTTATATTATGCTATTTTGATGGTTTTGCGTGCCCCATAAAGGCAATTGATACATTTTTCTTAATTAATATTACTAGCTATGCACTCAATCATGTAGAGCATGCATTTCAATTGTAACTACTGATTTTAATGTTTATTTTCTGATGAAAATTTGTTCAACCGTTTGATGGATTACATGTATATTTATTTATATATATAGATATATTTTATCATGCCATTCATTTAATATCATTTTTTTTTTCTCTATTCTCTACAATTTTCTTGTTTTATGCAGGTGACGTACTTTCATGAGCTACGCAACAAGTACCAACGATATGTCAACCGATTGATTGACAGCCGAAATAAAGATAAGGAGTCACCGAAAAAGACATCAGACACACCAATTTCCAACCAATCCACCCCATTAATAAGTTCACCTGCATCATCTGCACCCTCTACCTCACCAGATGTCATAACCACACCGCCCAAATCAAGCATCAAATACACAGAAACACAGCAGCAGACTAAATTAAATGATAAATCACAGAAATCGAATGTGAACGCGAATGGAAAATCTTCGAAGCAATATGACATGAGTCATTGCAAAAATACCGAACGATTGCAAAATGAAATTGTTAGTATAGTCAAAACAAAAGATAAAGAAAAAGAAAAAGAAAAGGAAAAAGATAAAAACACCGTTAGAAGCACAGCGGGTAGTGCAAGTAAAAGCAAGTCACAAGCAAATCAACTATCGAAAAAAGAAAATGTTGTTGCCATTGAAAATGGCGAAAAACAGAAGTCACCCGCCAAGTTGGATGGTTTGATAAAAGGAAAACTCATCGATGAATCCACCAAATCAAATGTTGGCACATCAAAAAGCAATAAACGTCGTTCACAAGATAGAAAAACAATTGCACCGGAGCTTAGTAGTAATAATGAAAATGAAACAAAGACAAAACTATCAAATAGTTCAAATTTTATTGCAAGTAAGGCTTCAACTGTTGTCGAAAATAAAATTAATACGCTAATTGCTGACAAAACAACGAAGCAAACAAAGATACCAACAAATACAAAGAAAACGAGGGTCCAACGGTCCAGCTCACCAAAGCAACAAATGGCAGCTACAAATTTGCCACCAACACGACAGCAAAAGAATTGTTCGTTTGAGCAGGCATTGTCACAAGTCGAACAGCCGCGTTCAAAAACACGAACACAAACAGAAAAACGATCAGTTTTAACACAAACATCGGTTGAACTTGAACAAACATCCCAATCAGAAGATGAAAAACTATCAACAGACACAAACAAAGCAACAGACATAGAAGTAGCAACAGAATCAGTATCAAAATCAGTATCAGTATCAGTATCAAACTTAGAATCACAATCAGAATCAGAATCAGAATCACAGTCACAATCACAATTACAATCACAATCACAATCACAATCAGTATCAATGACTAAATCAGAAAATAATTCAACAAAATCACAAGAACAGCACCAAGCGAATTCATCCGTGGAAAAGTTCGAATTCGCTATTATAAATGGAATAAAAATTGAAGTGCCACAAAGAGTAAAACTGGATCCAAAAATGTTCCAATGCGTTGTAAAAATAAATAAATCGCCATTTCCAAAGCGAAAATTAAATGGAACAATAGAAAATTCTCCAGCGGCACCGCCCGTGAAAAAGCGAAAGAAAAATATTGAGAATGAAATTGAAACCGAATTGTATTTTGATCAAAGCGAAACGGTCGCCAATAATGAATTAAGTAACATTCGATCGCCAAGAAGTATTTTACAAAAATCAGATCGCCCAAGAACACCAGTAAGTTCAAGGAAGCGTGTCTCCTTTGCTGGTGTTTCACCGCCATCAACGCCATTGAAAGTCAATTTAGAGCCACCAACACAAAGTATTGAAACTGAAACCGTTCCGGAAAATGACACAAAACCACTGGATGAATCTGTGGCAGCAAAACCGACGAATTCAACTGAAACGTCGAAATTAGATACGACGCTAAAATTGGATAAAATATCGATATTGGATGAAACGCCCAAACGAGGCGAAACGCCACAAATAGTTGATACGCCAAATTCAAACGAATCGCCAAAATCAGATGAAACACCGAAACATGATGAAACGCCGAAAATAGACGATGCACCAAAATCAGATACGACGCTGAAATTGAATGAAACATCAAATGTAGTCGAAACGCCGATAAAGGCCAAAGTTATGAATAAGAAAAATTCACGATCGAGGAAAAATGTGCGTGGAGCTAAAAAAGAATCGATTGTAAGTGCCGCCAATATTGATGCTAATTCCGATGATAAAATCATTGAAGAAGCACCGATCGCAGCCATTGAATCGAATCCAATGCCTGTTGAAACAACAGCATGTGAAAATGTTTTAGAAATAATTGAAGTTGAATCATCAAAAGAAAATGCTTCAGAAGCTCAATCAAATGTGCAATCTGAAGAAGTAATTACGAATGTTCCCACCGTAGAAATCAACACAGAGAATAATGTTGCTGCTCCCGAAATAGATGATTTGGTTCAACAAAATATAAACATATCTGATTCTTGTAACAATGTGCAATCTGAACCAGAAGTGCAAGCGGCTAAAAGAAAGAGAAGGTCATATACACGCACCAAATCGACAAATGCCATGAAAAATATCACAACATTGCCGGCAAAACCGAAAGAAAAACAAATGACAAAAAGGCAGCGAAAACAAGCCGATAAATTTAAAAAAACGATACACATAAATCCGGAGGCTGAAGATGACATCGAAATAGTCAATCTTGAAGATATTAAGCGAAAAATTGTTATAGAAAATATCGCAGAAAGTGCACCAGTGCCGTTAAAAGCGATCGATGAAACAGATGAAGATGAAGTGAAAATATTGATTGAAGCCGATCCGCTTGCTATGGAGACTGAAAGCGGTTGTAGTACACCGATTCATACACCAATCGCAGTGCCAATTTCAATTCCAATTCCAGTATCGGTCATATCAACACCAGTTATAACACCAGTTATTACACCGGTTTCAACACCAGTTTCAACACCAGTTCCAACACCAGTTCCAACACCAGTGTCAACGCCAATATCAACACCAATTCATATGCCAATACAGAGTTCAAGTCAAAATTCAATTACAAAGGTCGATGCAATCGCTGAAACATCGAAAGCCATGACAAATGTACAAGTAATTCGAAACCATGAAAATCCATTAAAAATTAAAATTTCCAATGGAAAGGTAGTACAGTCCGAATTAAGCCCATCACACTCAACATCACCGAAAGAAGGAACAAATTGTATAGAAAGTTCAAGTCCAAAAGCTGGTGCACGACATCGTGCCAAGCGTATGCGTAAGAAAAAGTCTTTATCACCCGATTATATTGATAATGACATATCTCAATCCGATTCAGAAGAATTACAACCACAACCACTGGCAATTGAACGTAGAAAACGTAAAGTAACACCATTATCAAAGCGATTACAACAAAAAGAAATAATTGTAGAGGAAATTCCGTCCACGAACGTTGAAGAGGCAGAACAGTCTGTTGATCAGATACCAGAGCCAAGCTATGATGATCGTGTATATAGAGCATATGTTTTAGTTGATAATATTCTTCAGCAATTCGACAGTGCAAATGTGGGCATTTTGGAATCACAACCTGGATCTGAACATCAACATTATCACCATCAACATCAACATCAACATCACCATCACCATCAGCAACAACTACAACAACAACACCAACAACACCAACAACAGCAACAACTACAACATCAACATCAACAACAACAACTTCAACTACAACAACAACAACAACAACAACAACAACAACAACAACAACAACAACAAAGCAACAACAGCAACAACAACAGCAGCAGCAACAGCAACAGCATTTATATCCATTACAACCAGATACACAAGTCATGCAATCAATTTCACAAGTTGATGAAAGCTTGCTCCGAATAAACAACATGAATAGTATGAACGATTTAAATAATATAAATGAAAGTAATCGTTGTGTCACAGCTGTTATTCATAATGTTGTCGAAAGTGTTGATAATGAAAATGAGCCGCATAGTATGAATGTCATTCAAAATTATACAAATGAAGGATTAAACAATGATGGTATGTACGAAATGCAAGAAACAACAATTTGTGATAATGTTGGATCACCCACTGTGCCCGTAATGCAAACAGATAATACGGGCCAAATAATTGGTTTTGAATCACCGGCAACCGTTGATTCAACAACATCTGGCTATTCATCAGCAACAACATCTTCAGTTTATTTGGTTGATACACAATCATTAAATCATTCGATTGAGGTGAGTAACGGATTCAATGCAAGTGATTTTAATATGCAACACATGCAACTGGAAACATTTCCGTTTGTTGAAATTCAAACATCGGACATTATCGATATTCTTGGTAAAACAAATGATTGTAACGATACATTGAGTATGGATAATATTAGTTTGGATGCAACTGGTAATACAGCAGATACTCGAACATATTATTTAACTGATGAGCATGCAATAAATACAATTAACACCATAAATACAATCAATACAGTTGCAACTGTGACACAAGCATTGCCCACAATAGCAACTGGCAATATATTGGGCGTATTTCGTACAAAAGCCAGCTTGAAACAAATTGATCCACCGCCAACAATGCATTTACTTACTGATGGTGGCCATGCTCATGCTCATTCTCATGTACACCAAATTCATCCCCATGTTCATCAAATTCATTCAAATGTTCATCAAACACATCATAATCAAATCCATGGAAATGTTAACAATATGCATGGCCATGGTTCTGGCATCCCAAATGAGATCAGTGCTAAAATGCTACGAACTGACAATCCACTATTAAATGCCGTGATTAGTGGCAACGAAGAAACATCAATTGAAATGCAAGATGCGAACGAATCATTTTCAATGACAGTCGATTCAATGGTGACAAGCAGCGACACAGTTCAAGCCACTCAACGTCGTCCCGGACTGAATGTTGTATTCTCTACCCCATCAAAACGTAATAATGTTTATCTAAGCAACGAAAATGTCTCAATTGACGAATTCATAAGTGAAAGCCATCAATCGTTGCTAAATCCAGACAATTTTCCATCGACAACAACAAATGAGGAGCCACATTTAGATTTCTACACACTTGGAATCTAATTTATTTAACAATATCAATTGTATCGATAAAAGCATAACAATAATCTAATAATCCTTTAGAAAAGGATTTTCAATGACATTAAAATGAGAGACGAGAGAAAGAAAAAAACAGACAAACAAACAAACAAACAAAACAACAACAAATGAAACAACCTTTAGTTTGACGTTAACATAAACATCGCTTTAGAAATTGTATGAATGGAATTTGAATGAAAAACACATTTGTTCCGCGTAGTAAAAGCGAAAAAAATTCAAAAACAGAAAGAATGAGAAGAAAAAAAAATTTACAAAAACAATATATAATGGAACAAAGAAACTGAAATTTATAAGACATTCGAAAAAAGAGATTAGTTACATGCACAGTAAAAGTATTTGTAATTTCAAAAAAAAAAAAAAAAAAATAAAAAAAAAAATAAAAAAAAAAATCGTAAAGACAAAGAAAATCCGAAGTATAAGAAATACATTGCGATTAAAGAATTAAAATTATTATGAAAAATAGCAACCCATTCGTATATATGACAAATAGTAAAATAAATTACAAGAAAAAAAAAACACACACACACACATACAAAATGGGTTGAAAAAGTGATTTGTTTATTGAAATGAAATGAAATGAAATAAAATAAAATAAAATGATATTGATATTACATTGATATTTTTCTAATAAAACGAAAACAAGTTCTACAATTGAATGACCCGTTTTCATTTCTTCTTCTTATTCTTTTCTTGCTTTAAGTTTGATAAAAAGAAAAGGCAACAATAAAAACTTTGAAAATTCGTCTTATTTGTTTGAAACTGACTTGACAGTCAAAAAGTGTGCAAGTATAAATTCTTGGAAAATGAACACTTTGATACTTATTTTGCGCAGCAGCTCATTTCTCTATTTAATTCCACCAGCTGAACTTTCACTCGAGCAATGCTTGACGAACCGAATCTAATACTCGCTTGATAGGGATACGATTACAAGTGGTAAGTATCATTATTATTAATGTTGCCGCGTTTCGATATCTCTTTACACTCTACACGCACATCCAATTTTATTCTTATGTCTATGCGTATTTTGTTTCTTTGCGACGGCATTTTTCTTTCGAAAAAAATGAAAAAAAAAAAACAACAACAACCAAAAACAACGAAGAAGCGAGAGAGAAAAAACGATTCTCAATGTTGTGTACGGAATGTGAGTTGAAATCATAATAAGCCACACGGAGTGCAGAGTTGAAATTTGTTGGTTGGTTTGTACATTGAATCTCAATCTATCTTTAGCACACAGTGGGGATTTTTGGATTTCAAAGTATAGCGGAAAATTTGTCATTCAGTGAAACTGCCGTCATTGATGCCGTTTTTTCTGCTACCGACGCCGTCGTCGTCGTCATCACCGCTACTGTCGTTGTTGCCTTCGTTTTCAATTCATGCGCTCGAACTAATAATTGTGCGGCCGAGAAAAACGCTCAGTCGCATTTTCCCTATTTTGATGATACAAACATGTACAAGTCAACATGGATACAATGGCATTTCGTGCTTTTGAAATGGCAAAACAAACACGCACGAAAACGGATAGCGAACAGTGTGAAAAAATTGAGTACAATTTAACTCAGTTTCACGAAAACATTGACTGAGAAGATGTTTTAACGATGCGATTCGATATGATTCATCTGTACAAACTGCCTCAGTCACTGACTTGACATCCAACGATGGTTTTTTTTTCTCTTTGTTCGTTCGTTCGTTCATACCCAGTCAGCGGCACACTAGCCACAAACCGAAGATATTTCAGTTGATTTTCGGCATTCGTTTGGAATCGAGGAACAAAGAAACGGTGTCTTTTTCCGCAATTTTTTTTTTTTCTTTCTCATTGTTATTGTCGCTAAAACACGTTCGTTTTTTACACGGAACACTTTTTCTTTGGGTACTGTAAAATAAAGGAAGATAGAGAAAGAGAGAGAGAGAGAGAGAGAGAGAGAGAGAGAGAGAGTGAAAGGGAGAGGGAGGCGAAGGAGTGAGAAAGAAATTCAGAGACGCGTGCACATCCTTACATACATTCAAAACAAAACTGATACACACACTTTGTATACAAAACACACTTTTAAAATTTCCGAAAGCAAATAGAATCAAATAAAACATTTTGAATTTTCGACAAAAGATCGATAAAGGAATTTAATAAAAAAAAAAAAAAAAATATTTATTATTTTGACGAGAGTTCAGTTTATTCAATTTGTTTAGTAAGTGTGTGTTTGTTTGTGTGGGTATATTATGCTACAAAAATTGAAAATTAAAGGCGAATAGGGAGGGGACGATAAAGTCGAAAAGGGCAAATAAAGAAAAATAGAAAGTTAAAAAAGTATTTGCTTGTGCCAATAAATTGTTGTGTTTGCTGTACGATAAAGCCATCAAACATCTGTGCTTGAATGAAACAAACCAAAAAATAGGAAAATAGGATAAAAAAAACCAAAGTCATATCATCAACCGAGTAATAATCGCAAATAGATTTTTTACAGGCGTTTGTTTCGCTATTATATTGTTGTGGTTGAATTGCATGCTTACATCTTGACAGATAGCTGCGGACATTGATTTCACAATATAATACAAAATCACGACGTCAAACCAATAAACCATTTTTCAATTGGAAAAACAAAAGGCCGACATTTCAACCAGAAGTTAACAAAAAAAACAACAACAACAACAACGAAGTAAGAGGGAACAGCAAAGCAGAAGAATATATTGTTTAGTGTGTACAAGCGGCAAAAATGGCAAACAATAAAAATGAAGAAGCCGACGAAGAGCTATTGGGACAATTGAAAGTGTTCGATGAGATAAAAAAGCGTTCAACATTTCGACATCGATTTTGTCAATTTTGGAAATTACCAAAAGTACGTTCGATTCTTGGACTTGTCGGACTGATGATATCACTTTCCATTTATTGTGTAGTCGGGGGTGTTGTAAGTATGTCAAATAGGCTTTATTGTTAGGCTATGCTTTTGCCAATTCGACTATTTTTTTTTTCTCCGTCTTTTTCTCTGTATTTATTATCGGAAAATATTCAACACACCACAATAACGTTAACTGCTCATTAAAATTTTTCATAGAGCAGTACGTTTCGCGCATTTGGTTTCAATCGAACAGGCGAATAAGATTCATACAAGCGGGGAAAAAAGGTTCTTTTTTTTATCCAACAAGCGTGCATAATACATTTCGGCTAAATTAACCAATAATTCATCATAATACAAATAGAGAAAATGACATTAAAAATTTTGCGCCCATTTATGGCAATGATTTCGATGAATTTGGTTCTTTTTTTTCGTCGCCTTTCTACGTGTACAAATCACAATCGAATTAGATTCCTGTTTCACGTGTGCTTATTATAATTGGGCCAATTCATGAAGCACACGACTCGCAACCGTCGTATTTGCTTAAGAATAGGCATTTATTTTCGTCAAATTCAACATGTTTCAAAAAGTTGTGCCAATAAAATATAAATATTGTGTATGTAATTTCGACGACACTGTCGTCATCGTCCTTATTGTTGTGCTTTCATATTTGCAATGAAAACGTTTCATTTTCATTCTTGGCTCGCATACATTGTATATAAATATAAATATATATATATCGGTTTGAGCTAAAATGAATATATTGCGACAGAAACCAGTAAAAGCATACAAATAAATTCATATTATGGATTGAACTTTGTTCATTTGTACGTTTTGTAGTTGAGAATCGACACTCTTTTTCCATTGCAATTTATTATTGATACTGACATAAAGAACACACCAAGACAAAAAAAAAAAAAAAAAAAGAATAAGAAATTTCTTCTTTTTCGGGTGGTATGTGGCAGAAAATGTGAATTGGCATCTGGGAAAACATAAATTTTTCTCATGGGAACATCTAAATGGCATTGCCACACCGTTCAGCGATCCGAGGATCACACATCGCTTTTCTTGACTTGTTGAAAACCATAGCGGAAAAAAAAAATGCAAGAAGAAGAAGAGCGAAACAAACTTTTGTTTTCTTCATTAAATTACCGAGCCGACAATGAGTACCAATTTATGTGAATTTCCACAATTTTTTTTACGGCTTCAAAAAAGGCATCATTTACATGCATAAATTTTATTTAATATGCAAAGAAAAATTTTTACGTGATTTCTTATTATGTACGCCACAACTAAATTGCTTGCCATTCAAAACGGAAAATAAGATGATTTGAAGAATGAAAAAGAGAGTGAGTGTATGAATGAGAGAATAAGAGAACGTGTGTCGGTCTGTATATCAAAAACCAATTTCGGAATGCATTTCGTTCATCCAATGATTTGATATTTCGTTTCGGCGGCCAAAAGAAAAAAAAAACCCCCATTGAAATAAATCGTACAAGCAGATTAGGTGCTGTTAAGTGTGCGCAACTTGTGTATTTATTCAACAGTTTTTGTGTGTTTTCGACGTCATATTCATTTTGCATGCATTGATGGAATGCGTGAATATATTGGATTTCACAGTGCCACTGTCTGTTTCGCCTCTGTCATTGTGTTCGTTCGCCAATGTTGATATTACACAATATATTTTGCTCTTGCTTTGCTATGCTATGATTTGCTTTGCTTCACATTACATTTGCTTAGATAGAGTGATTCTATTTTTAGAATGTGTTAAACGCAAGCTCATACAACACATGTTGCTCCCGCTCAATACATTGGTTGTATGTGTCAGTGAAAAACGACCGCCACCAGCGCAGAATACGCGAGATATAGTATAACATCACATCGATGGGGCGAAAAACACAAAACATTTTATCCCAAAAATAAACAAAACATTGTTTTTATTTGTTGGCTGCTTTCATTGAAACGGTTTACTCTGATTGAGTCCACTTTGTGGTTGAGTGCATTTCGAGTTTGGTTTATCCATTTGTTATGATGCTTCTTGTTTTTCGTTGTTTTTTTTTTTTTTTCGTCCATAACATGGATGTAATTCCCATTGCTTGTTGAAGAATGTCTTATTCAGTCAGAAAATTAAGTGCAATAAGGTAAAAACAATATAGTATACCGCACACGAGGATTTCAGTTCATGTTTTATCATCATTCATCGTAAATCGAAATATTTTACGACTTATTGTAACCCACACGATGCTGATATAAATCCAAAATCCTTTTGATGGAAGTAAAACTCATTTGCCATTCATCACGTTACAATGAGCGGCATAGCAGAAAAAAAAATTCATTTTTCACTTAAATTGCTAAAAAAAGAAAAAAAAAAAAAGAAAAAGAAATTCCGAAACAAAAATGCCACAACACTTACTAGCTCATATGAAATTGATTTAAATACGGTTTTTCCGACGATTACATTAATTTTTGATAAATGTGACGAACTTTCCGCATAGCTTAACCACCGAAAACAATACAATGATGCTGCATAAAACTTTTAAATTCATTCGTAATTTGAATAAACGAATGGGATTTATACAAGAATCGTTTACATTTGCCTCATGCAAAACGAGATACGACCTACGGAACATCTATTCAAGTGAACTGTTTTGTTTATTTGTTTGGTTTTATTTTTCCGTATAATTTTTCGTATAAGTTTAAAAAGTCGATATAATTTCCCTTCTGTTTTTAACATTTGGTGCTAGTTCTTTTACTGCATCACAATGTTAAAAAGAGTTCCGTTTTGGAGCGTGCCATATCCTCAACATCGTAAAATAAATGTAGGTTATGATGTCTAAGCTCTCTTATATATTCAATATGGGATATAAGATACGTTTTAGTAAATCCATTATTGCGTGTAATCGCACTTATGTGCCATTTCCGCCACGAAAAGTGTCAATGAAAGAGAAATTTCGGTTGGTTCTTTTCGAGGCTTTTTGAGGCTTTTCAAAAACACGATTCAGAGAGAGAGAAAGAGAGAGAGAGAGAGAGAGAGAGCGAGTGAGAGAGCGAGAGAGAGAGAGAGAGAGAGAGAGAGAAATGAGTTCATGCGCAATTGATCGAATGATTTCAAGATGAAATAGAATGAAAAAACAGTTTGCAATGATGATTTCGGCATTGGACTATAAAAACCGTTACGCCAAAGAAATCATGCTATCGTGCCACAGATAATCAACAACAATAATAATAAATATAAACATCACGGGTGAAAAAAGATTTCCGTCAAGAGAGAACTAAAATACACTGTGCATTGTGTACACAATTTTGTACAATGCATAGCATAATATATTATATTGAATAGTGGCAACTAGTCGTACCAAATCGAGTGAAGCCAAAAACAACGAAAAGAGAAACAAACAAATGAAAAAACAAAAGATAGAGAAAAATGAAAAGAAAAGAAAAACAAAAAAAAAAACAAAAGGCAAGATCGCTGCGAAAAATAGCAAACATAAGAAATAATGTGAGATACATACGACATAAACATGAGACAGTGTTTTCTCTCTCGTATTTTGCTATATGGATGTTGAAGTGAATAGTGAATTCTTGCGCTCCTATTCACCATAAATATATTTCGTGATGGCAGTTCACAGCAACCGCATCCAATTGTAGGGATTGAAGACGAAAAAAAAAAAAAAACAAAAACACACATAAACGCGATGAATCGGCGAACAAAAATGTGCGAGCATTTGAGTTTGTTTGGTCGGTTAGCCCAATTGTTTGTATTTGGCCGCTTTTATAACTGTTGTGATATGAAAATGGTATTATTTGGGCTCACACAGACCTTTAATATAATTTCGAAATGGTGTGTAATGGATATTTGTAGAAAAGCGTCTTCGTCTTCGTCTTCTTCGTTTTCAGCCAATATATAAATTATTCATGTTGCATGCCGAATAAGTGAGACCAGCCTCGCAAATTTCTCACCCAGATTGCCGAAAAACAAAATACTATCAACAAAATGTTTCTAATGCCATAACGTTGAGATGTTTGCGCTAACGATAGACGATAGATGAACGTCGAAAGCATAATAACGAAGATTTTCGATTGTATGGGACTGTTTTAAGCCAATATACGTTTTTTTTTTCTCTTTCACTTCTTGTAATTTTTATCCTTATGTAATGCATGTGAGCTCGTGAGAGAAAAAACAAGGAGAGAGAGAGTGAAAAAATAAAAACACTTTGCGGTTTGAAGCAAACCCTTATAAAAAAATATGTAATCGAACCATATAATATGTGCCACATGCCACATTGTACATGCATTCACATAATGAACTTTGATATAAATGATTTGAGCCACATTAATTGTTAAACATTGTTCTAAACTTATTGAAAATTGGAGAAACCGCACTAACCACACTTTTCGTAAATGAAACAAAAGCCAAACATGTGCTAACAATAACGATAAGTAAACTGAAACAACAACACCATATATCTATGGTTTATTCGAGATAAATTGAAAAATGATAACTAAAATAATCGAAAGTTCAACTGAATTTGGTTTATGCATTGTTTCGTTTCCTTTTGAATTTTCTCATAAAGTATCAAGTTTTGTTTCAAATGATTTTCACAAGGGAGTAACAACGTAAGTAATAGAAATGCAAAAAAAAAAAACAAAAAATCAAAATTGATAATATTGAACGTATTCCCGGTACGGATTAAATTGTTTTCACTTATTTGTAACTACATGTATTTTGATGCACGAGTTTGCCTTTAAGCCCATCAGTACATAAAGTCAATCGTACAGATGGTACAATGTCATCATAATCATCATCATCAGTCAGCACGTTGTTTTCACCTGTTTTGTTAAGCTTACATTTGACCATTGATATATTATGATTTGTTTCATTTGCGTTAAACAGTGTGTGGTCGGGTCACAAAAGCCCCTTTATACATGCAAAAGCAATTGTTACGCAATTCAACACAAATCCACTTCAGTCACATGAAATGGAATGTAATGCAAAAGAAAGAAAAATAAAAAGAAAAAAAAAAAGAGAAGAGAAAGAGGTAAATTTATTTCGAGCATTAACGTGTGTTTGCCATTTCAATGGCACAATTATGTGTAATGAAATGAATTGTGGCATGTCACATGAATTTCGAAGCCAACGCCGAACAGTAGACAGAAAAATAAAGCAAGACGAAAAGGCACTGGAAACTTTTCCCATAGACAAAACAGTAATATAAAAACAACAAATGTTGAACGGTTACGAAATATTCAATTCCCAAACACAATACATATATATATATATTATGTAGCTCAGCAGAAAAACTGTACGGTTCATATGCTTGACTGAGATATTGATCGTATAATCGGGTTGATGCTATACAAAGTTTTAGCAGGAAAAAGAAATGTTTGAAGAACAGAAGAATAAAGGCAAGTCGTCGAGAGTGATCTCGATGAGCTATAGACTGAAGAAAACAAAAATAAATAAATAAAAGTGTGTTTGAAATGACACACGCACTGACTCCAATCTAGTAAGTCAGAGCCAGTGCAAATGCTACAGTTGAATAAAGTAAGTGAGAGTCTGTAAACGGATAAAAAAATATAGACAGAGAGAAAGAGCAAATGATATAAGGACAATAAATGGCTAACATTGCATTGGTAAATCAATAACGAAAACAATTCCGTTTCACTATAAGATGCTTTATCTTCGTTCCATTTTTTTTTTTTGCTCTTCTTTTTTTTTTTTTTTTCTTGCGTTCATCATTTCGTTTGCCTTTTTTCTCTCTCCACTTCTGTGCTCATTCCATTTGATACTCCTTTTCGGTTCGTCATTCAATTTTGTTGCGCATTATGCTATGTCACACGTGAAAGTGTTCTCACTTGACGTTGAATTGGACGGTGTGTAAATAGTTCGAATATAAAACTTACGTCGTTCTTTCTGCACATTGTATCTTTTCATAACGTTTAACTTTTTTCGCTCCGATTATTATCACATTGTTTTTCAACTTCGATAAGCAAACTCATAGCATTAAACACAAACGCTTCTGGCTATCATCTTTTTGAATGTACCCATATGAGGAACGGGTAGAGAGAGAGAGAGAGAGAGAGAGAGAGAGAGAGAGAGAGAGAGAGAGAGAGAGAGAGAGAGAGAGAGTGAGTGAGAGAGAGAGAGAGAGAGAGAGAGAGAGAGAGAGAGTGAGAGAGAGAGAGAGTGTGCCGAGAAAAAGAAATATAGCAATGACAAAAGAACACTGAAACACCAACTGTGCATTCTCAACTTTCAATCATTTTTCACGGTGTTACATGAATTCCTTTAGATGTTTCGATTTAATCTCACTTGTTTTTTGTGCTTTATTTTTTTTGTTTCATTTTTGCTCCTTTTTTTTGTTGTTTTTTTGTAGTTTTATCGGACATCAAAAGTTAGGGTCTGTTTTTTTTTTATTATCAAACTCCAATCACAATCGAACGAACCAAAATGAATGACATCAAAAAAGAGGAAAAAGCATCACTTTATTGCAACAAAAAAGTGTGACGATAATTAACTAAACTCCGTCATGAAATTGTGCTTAAGGTGAATGTATTGAATTCCCAGTTTTTGTTGTTTCAATTGTCGTTTGATGGATGCGGCCGTGCATGCTAGTGTTGTTTGTCATTCTCTCCATTTTCCTGTAATAAAAACAAAAACCAAACCATATTACGAAAACATCCAACACATTAAACTAATGTTAATATGTGTAAAATACAATCGACGTCAATTTTCGTTGAAATGGAAAATTACTTTGGTTTTTAAATTGTAATTGTCAAGAAAAACGTGTTTTTACCTTTTATGCACGTTTTGCATTTAGAAGAAAAAAAAAAGAAAGAAAGAAATAAATATACCAGTACTGTTTATGCTATTACTTCATTGTTTGCATTGTTATTTCTGTATATTTAAGTAAATTCGATTACAGTCAAATTAGCACGTTCGCCTATATCTATCCTCCTTTCACCAACTATAATGATAAACCGTCTGAAATATTTCTATTCCAATACCGATATGTTAAATAACAGTTTCATGTCGGTTTTGTGACCGTCGCCCGCATTCCGTAGCATTGTCAATGTCAATGGAATATATTCAAAGAGCATTGGCCAGCCTTATCATTTAAAATTTCCGATGTTTCTTTTTTTTTTCAGATTTTTCGATCACTTGAAGCACCTGCCGAAGAAGAACGTGTTCACAAATTACATACAGAAGTGAAGCGGGCACGCGATAATTTAGTTGAAAATCTTACACAAATGTCAAATTCACAAAATTTTAGCGAAAATTTATCATTCGAATTGAAGAAATATGAATTAGTATGTCTATCATTATGGCCATTTATTGTGTAATATAAATCAAATAATCCTTTAATGACACTAACTAAATTTCAAAATACATTTTAAATAGAATTAGAGAGATTCATGTTTGAGGATTGTTTGCATTGTTTGCATTGTGTTTTGAACATGATCGGTTGAATTCGTACGGAAATAGTTGCTAAAATTGAAAATTGCGAAAATAATCTATTCATAGGTTGCCCAAAATGCAGTGCAGGGCGGCTTAACGCTCTCATCACTCAGTAGCAATGAGACATTTCTTACGGAAAAATGGAACATTTTGCAAGCGATTTTCTTCTCTTCAACCGTTTTAACGACAATAGGTAAGTGATATAAAACTAATTATAGCCGACAACTATCGACCAAAAATAACTTAATTTTGTGTGTACGTGATGCGTGTAAAATCGAAATATGTGCATTTCAGTTGTATGTAGTACAATCGACAACCATTTTTGACCATTCAATGGAATAAAATCTGTTTCACATTTTGATAAAATCAAATAATTCCCAGATTATGGCCAAACGTGAATGGAAATGAAGCATTGTTGTTTATGACTCAATTCCAATTAACTGGGGTATATTTATTTGTGTGATTTGTGTGTTGGCGTGTGTTAGTGTCAAATCCATGTGAATGTTATCTCAAACAAAACACAATATGCAACACTAAATGCGATTGACATTGACCATTGTTTTTTATTATTCGATTTGTTGATTGTTGATTGTTGTTGTCGATATTAGCTTTTGTTTATCATGGTTTTAGTTTTATTTCATTTTTCTTTTGTTGTTTTTTCATCATTTTCTTCTTCTTCTTTTTCTTTTTTCTTTTATTGTTTCTGTAAAAAAAAGGCTACGGAAATATAGGTAAGCATGTTGTATAATTGATACCATCGATTGTATCCTAACGCCTTTTTCCTGGACAGTTCCAGTTACACAAATGGGCCGGATCTTTTGCATAATATTTGCATTGATAGGGATCCCTTTCACTCTAACGGTTATAGCCGATTTAGGTCGTGGTTTTGCGACGGGTGTTTCAGCCGTAGGCAAAAAACTACCGTCACTAACAAGTAAGTTAAATGTTCACCTTGCCAAAGAACAGTGTTGTTTTTTTACTCTCATTTTTATTCGCAACATTTTATGACAGTTAACCTTTTTTATGTTTTCTTACAAATGGTTTCCATTTTATTTTATTTTTGTAACTGGTTCGTTGACTCAGTCAAATTTGATTGTCTGATTGAACAGTTTTATTCCTTTTTGCTTTATTGCGGTTTTAATACTCATATATATATATATGAATATATTCGAACATACATAGACTCATGTCATAATTATGCATCAGTTTTGGCGAAATAGAAAATTGAAAACAAAACAAAACAAAACAAAAATCTACTACCAAAACATGACACCGCATCGGTTGAACAAAAAGTAATCGAAACTTAACGAACTGATTAATTAAAATCAATTTTCTTTTTCTCTGCTTTTGCTATCCAAATCGACATAATGGAAACAACAATTTTAACCGTTAATTGTCGAAACAAATTTTACTACGAACCAAATCGACATACATTAACCAATACCATAACAACAATGTAAGCTTTATTATAATAATAAATGTAATCATTAGCACATTATAACAAATTTTCACTGCCACAAATGGTTTGAACGAATCATAATTTTTGTTTTGTTTGTGACCATTTAAATCACAATCCCAAAAGTAAATGTTTACATACTTATTTCCGCTAGAATGCTTCAAAGTAGCATCGGACTCAACTTCATCAAATAAAAAATGGTTGTACGCGTTGGCATCTGTATGCTTCTTATTCATTTATTTAGCATGTGGTGCTGGTATTCTTGTGCTTTTGGAAAAAGAATGGAGTTTCTTCGAGGGTTTCTATTTTTGTTTCATCACAATGACAACAATTGGTATGTAAAATTTTCATTCAATGGAAAATGACCTGAATATTTTTTTTTTTTTTTTTTTTCGTCATTATTTTTGTTCTGATTTAACTGTGCACAAGAAGCACTGAATTAGATTTGTTTAATTCAAAATATCAAAATATACCGTGACTGTAAATAGTAGATGAATCCACATCATTTGCCATAAATTTTAAATAAAAAACGTCTAAGCCCGTCTTGAAATGAATATATAACTTAATTTGCTCTCAAAGAGCGAGTAAATATCAAAACATTTTAAACCCACTCTAGGTTTACATTAAAACTGAATTAAGTCTGAAAATCTCAAAATATATTTGTTGAGAGCGTCAGTGTTCTTTTTTTTTTTTTTTTTTTTTTTTTTTTAATAACCTCGAAGTATGTTGGTGAAAATGGTTTAATGGTACAAAATTTACTTTGGTTTATTCATTGTTTCAAATGCAAATGAAGAGTTTCCTTCATTTGATTATGTCTTTGTATCCTTATGGCATATTTTAAAATGTAAAAAAAAAAATAGCAAAATTTCATTTCTAAAATGTATAATTTGTATTTTATTTCAGGTTTCGGTGATCTTGTACCACGTAAGTTTGAAAGAAAAAATGTACACAGATATTTTCATATCACATGCTATTCAGTGACATATTTATCATATCATATTAAACTAGATATGAATGGCGTAAAACATTTAATGGTTTTTCGCGTAATTTTTCCCTATTTTTTTTTTTTTTTTTTTTCATTTTATGGCCGAAAAATATTTAATGTATACTCTATTTTACTTTTGTTATCCACAATCACACTCTTCATGCGCCACTCGGTCCTTCAGATAAGCCAAACTATATGCTTTACTGTACCGTATATATTCTCGTTGGTTTAGCATTAACATCGACCATCATTGAATTGGTGCGACGTCAATATGCAGAAAGTTGGCAACGAATTTCAGATCTTTCGTTTGCTGATGCTTTGCGACGTATGCAATTAGGTGGTGGAGCATTGGATGTATCAGCACTTCAAAATGATATACGACGAGCTCTAACGGTACGTGCAAGCACTTACTTTGAATTGCAAATAAAATTCCTTTGTTTGATTTGTATGTATTACTCGAGCGTATTTATTTTTATTTCACTCTCCCCTTCTGGTTTTATTTTTTTTTTTTCATTCTCTTTCTCCCCAACTAATTTACTGTCAAATGTACATATATATAAAAAAAAAAAATTATTATTATTATAAACAGGTTTCTCGAAGAGGTGCTATTTCAGGTGCTAGTCCCAGTAAAAAAGATGACAATGATGATGATCAAGAAATCGCTGCGTTGGCTGCAATCACTGGTGCTATTATGAATCAAGTAAAAAAATCACAAATTCAACTCAAAAACAAACACAATATCATTCAAATTGTTATCTATGAATCGTCGGTATAAAAAAAAAAAAAAAAAAAAAAAAACAAACAAACGATGGAAAATCCCCCAACAAGTCAAAAATACTAATAAGTTTCAAAACCTTATACTATAAAACTGTATGCCGAAGCCCTACTCGGAATGCTACTATTTTTAAACAACACAATCGAATTTTTGATGATGATGATGAAGAAAGAAATCACAAAACAAAGTCAAAATCAAAAATACAAATGATCAAATTTATGCCAGAATACAATGATGAACGTAGAATTGGGAGAAAGATTTTCAAATAAAAAAAAAAAAAAAAAACAAACGCATTCAACATTTCTATTTTATGTTTACAGAGTTTTCGTTTTATTCGTAAAACATTGTTTGTACGGCATCGAGAGAAAAAAAAACTGTTTTTACATAAATTACACGTAACACACGTGTTAAAACTTAAGCATTATTCATTTCACAATTTACATATGCTAGTCGTTGTCGGTCAGCCGCAATAAATTGCCATTTTTTATTTCATTCAACAAACAAATAAGTATCTATCTGGTTTTCATATAGGCATCAGGATAAATCGATTCAATCACCTCTATTATTATAATGTTAGGAAAAAAAAAAATCGGTTGCTAATTGATTTCAATTTCATTTTAACGCTTTGAATATTTGTACGCTTTATATTTCTTTGATATGAATAAAGAAAAGAACTTGCAACAGTTAAAAGTAGTCGCTATAGTCAGTTTTACTAGTATATTTGTTTCCCATTTCCCCATCTGAATACGTCACTATCATGACGGAATGTGTGCGTCGTATTCTGGTATTTATTTTGAGTTTGCTTTATTTTGCTTTTATTCTATGATTCTCGTATTTCTCTTATACGGTGTCTTTGTCTATTTTGTTAACAAAAAATTTTTGATGGATTCAAGTGAACTATCTGGTTTGATATTTACGACATTTACGTACTTGTCTTTTTCAACACATTCTGTCTGTTCGCTTCCGTCACAAATTTATTCAAAGAAGCGAGTTATTCTTTGTGTGTTTTTTTTTTGTTGGTATTTTTCTTGTACGTTTCCTCGGCGATGGTTTTTTTTTTTTTTTTTATTTTTACTAACACACAGTTATCACATTAACGGTGACCTTTTATATAACATAGTAAATTATTAAACAAATCAAGCCTAATCTAATTAAACATAAAAAGTTAATCACGTCAATTGCATTTATTTGTGGTTTTTTAACATTTCAAATTGACTGATTTTGATGCGCATTAAGTAAATTAATTTGGTAGGGAGTGCAGGTTGAAAAAATAAAATTAGTCGCTCAATGGAAAATTGCCGGTTCGAGGAATATTTTAGCAAAACTACGATTCAAATATATTCGACCTCTATCGATTTTATCAAACGTTTTTCAAATGGTTTCTCTATCCAACTATTGCATTTTATCTTTTTCTCTCTTTCTCTCTTTCTCTCTGTATCTTTCTCTATTTCCCTTTCCCTTTCTCTTTCGTTTTCCCTTTCTCTTTCTCTCTCTCCCTCTTTCTCTCTTTCTCCCTCTATCTCTCTCCCTCTATTTCTCTATCTCTCTCCATCTCTATTTTCTCCTTATATTCTCTTGCACTATTTCTTAGGTTTTCAAAATTCTCTCTTTCATAATCCCGTTTCTCTGCATTTTTCTTTTATCGTTTGTACGAAATGGAATCGTTTTATACGTAGACACGTATCGCAACACAGAAAAGAAAATCCAAAACAACAAATCGAATGGCTTTTGTTTGTATTATCAACGTGACCGTCTATCAATTTATGCAAATACTGCACCAAAAATATCCGTAATGCTCTTATTATTTTCGTAATTGATAATTCAAATTGTTCTTTATTTCAGCACAGCTAAGTCATATGAAAGATGTATTTACAACTATTTTCGATGCTGTACGGAAATTACATTTATAGATATATTTATAAAGCTTCAGCCATACATACATACAAATAAACAAACAAATTACAAGAATAACCGCTGTGATAGCATTGAAACATTGCCATTTCCGGTAGTGCATCGCTGTCGTAAACACTCACCACACCATTTATAGTATATTTGAATAAAGAGAATAGAGACGTATATTCAATTCATGCGCTCGCAATCGCATTCAAAGTGTATTTCAGCAAATTCAAATCATGTGGAAAGACCCAATTTAAGTGATGCCGAAGACTTGGATGTATAAAAAACCTTGGCATATCCATCGAAACCATATTGCCTGCCCATTTTATATCATTTCACATATATTCAAGCAAAGATATTTTTGTTGTTTTAGTATCAATATGAGAATGAAGAAAAACCATATCTATGTCTGAAAAAATGCTGAGACAGCTCCGGTATCGAAAGATTTTGCTAATTTTAATGAAAATGTTGTCCATTTTGTTTGCATTTTACCCGATTTTTATTATCGTCTGATTGGCTTACGAAATATGTTGACCGTAGGCGGAAAAAAAACCCTCTTTATTACTCTTTCCAATCGTTGAATCAAAATAAAAAAAAAAACACACAGAGAGAGAGAGACTCATGCAACAATTTATCCAAACATTTGAACAAATATTTTCAAACCAACGTTCGTTTGTAACAGCAAATCCAGTTAATTGAAAACTTTACTATGGGTTAATTTTAACATACTTTTATCGAATCAACAGCAACTTTTCAACGGAAATCACGTAATAAGTATCTTCGATATCTAAATAGGCCTAAAGAATGAAAAAAAAAAAAAAAAAATTATGTTACACAACAACCTTTGTCAATGAATTTGCATATTAGGCCATTTAGTTTTGTCCTCTCTCATTACAATTGACAATGAATTATTCTAAATAAATAATATTTGTGTTAAATTCAAATTTGGTAATCGCATTGAATAAATGACAAAAATGAATAATACAGAGCAAAACGTTAAATGTTTAAATGGCCTAAATGGATGAATATGAGTATAACTACATGTATTCACAACTAGGCCATTTCATTTTGTTTATCCGTTTTTCATTCTAAATTATACGTATATGAGCTAATGAAATGAAACGCATGAAACTGTCTATAATAATATTGGAAAAAAGTGCGAAATGTTCGCAATTTCAAATGCAAATCAACTCATTCTAATGCATTTTCAATATTAAAATAATGAAATGCCAATAACCAATATATGAAAATGAACAAAGTGAATGTCGATTATATGGAACGTAAGCAAATCATTATAAATTCATACGTCAACAGTTTCAAAACATCTTCGAGAAAATTAATTATTATTAAAAACAGGATAAAATGTGTTAAATTTCTTAATAAATTCAAATAAGCAACAGAGCAAGAACATGAAGCAATTGATTTCCAATTTAATCCAAACGTTGAGACAGGGAGAGAGTTCAATGCCAAGCCGTTTGTCAGATGAACAACAACAATTTCAAATTGCCATTGATTTATTTGCAAAGTTAATTTTTATTGACTGTGCGCATATAGCTAGCTATAAACAGAATGATATTCTTAGAATTATTACTTTAATTTGTAGTTTGCGTACTATATAACCGAGTTCTTGGCATCTTTACATTTCGTCTTTTCCTTATTATTATTATTATTATTGACTCGATGGAAATATGCAAAATAAGTGCACGGGCAAACAGTGGCAGCAGTAAAGGTGGCGGTGGCGGGGCATAGGACCACTGACTGCTGCATGTAATTTGTTTAGGAGAAAATAAACATTTCAACTGTTTGCATTTTATATTATAATCTGATGATTTTTATTAGCTGACAGCTATTTGCAGAGATATTTACTTCGTACTGATTGAAATGATGCGCATTATATCATATTTCCCTATTTCGCAAGTGTGTGTGTATGTGTGATGGGGCTCGGTGAAAATGAGCATTTGATGAAAAACAAAAGTACAAATTTCAAACGAAAATCGTTTATTCTTCTTTGATATCCCAATACAGCACAGTAGCGTACTTGTTATGATTGATTGATAGGCTTCAAAGTGCTGACAACGATTTTAATCTCAACCATTCAAAAAGCTTCAGTAATTTTGGAATTGAATATGCAACTGAATCTTAAGCCAAGATCGAATGATGCGTAAAATTTGAAATTTGACACTGCATGTATGAATAACTTGAATATTATACTGAATATCAATGAATGAAAATTTAGCTTGAACCTTCGCACCAAGCATCAAATGAACGATGTGAAAAGTCAACCAAATTACTAAATGTAATTCAGCAATGCTGTAAACTTTAAACTTATCAATTTATTGATCTGTGTGCTTGGTTCACGATGTTTCATACTTTTTCTTCGCAAAAAAAAAAATAAAAATAAAAAAGAGATGTGTAGATGTCTGCCATGGTGAAAAGTTAAATGGAAAACTTTTCGGTTCTAAAAATGAGTTTGACAAATCGATCTGAAAACACAAAATTTTCGAACGGCAGTAAAGCACTTTGTAGCATAACCGTAGATGTGCACATATACCATTCAGAATAACGTAACATAACCAATTATCTGTTTCCATATATAATAAAAGCTTTGTCGTTTCTCTTATCTAAGTTAAGCTCATGGCATGAAATATCATTTTACCACCAAAAAAAATATATATTCAGCAGCCAGTTTATTTTTTAGCATGTATACGTGCATATGTGCGTGCACATGTACATGACGTTGAATAAGTTTTGTACACTATGGATATTTTCATTTTTATTTCTTTTTTTTTTTTTTAGAAAATAACTCGCCAAATTCAAATACCACTGAATTTAATCATCATAGCAACATATGTATTGCTATCGATTTCAATTGGCTTACATTGGATCTTGTTGTCGGCCGGGCGTACAATTGTGTATTGCACTGACTGGATATACAAGTGTATAACAAGTACCAATAGTTACATGGTTTGTATAATACACATATTTCGATTCATAACATTTACTTTTTATGCCGACCGTTGTTGACGATTTGCTCGTATTAGTGGGACCCGTGCAATTTATGGTCGACATAAACTATAAAAGTTAGTGGTGAGTGCAATCATCCATTTAGTTTTAAGTGAGTAGAGTACAAGGCGCGCGCGCGTAGCATTCAAAGCTTAAAAGTTGATTTTCTATTCATCGGAATTATTGTGACGATTATTCGGTGGAATCGTCAATTTTACTAAAATTTCGCGAAAAAAAAAAAATAAAATAAAACATTTCGAGAAAAAAAAAAACGAACGGTGTTACTTACAATTTTTTGTTATCATTTGTTCACGTTCAGTGTAAAGCCATTTTAAAAGGCTGTCATATTCAAGGACTTATTTTTTATCCAAACGTTTTTGATTTCTCTTTTGTTCAAGTTTAAAACAAAGGAGCAAATTTGTGCAATAATAAAACAAATTTAATCAAAACTACAGTAAAGTCAATAAAAAAAAAGAAAGAAAGAGAAAATAAACGAACAAATTTGAACAATGGCAGGACGAGTTGCATCAGATTGGGGCCAATCGGCTGGCACAATGTCATCCAGCCAAATGTTTTATTTTTTACTTGTGCCCTTGTTCGTTCTCTGGTTGATTTACTTTAAGCTGTCTCGTCGGAATTTGAACAAACACGCTGCAAATATTCCAGGACCGCCTGGTTATCCCGTTATTGGCAATTTATTTGATTTAATGGGCTCTTCTCACAGTGAGTACAGTTTCTCTTCTCTTCTCTTCTCTTCTCTCTCTCTCTCTCTCTCTCTCTCTCTCTCTCTCTCTCTCTTTCTTTATTCATTTCTGTTTTGAGTCAAGTGCATTTTAAACTGAATGAACAATTAAAATGTTGAAATAGTTCGTCCGTGAAAGAACCGTTTATAATTGAATCTATTTTTAATGTTCCGCTGCAGTCATTTTGATGAGAAAAATAAATTGTTTGAGGCAAAGTAGAAACGCAGTGCTGTGTGTTTTTTTTTTCATCTTCTTTTCATTTTTCCCATTTTTTCTTAAAGTTTTTTTCTTTCCTTTTTTATCTTCTTCAGTTGACTAACTGAAATAGAGTTGTAGCAGTGATTTTAATGCGGTCATAAATGTCAGAAAATGCAGATAAAAAAAATCATAATTTGTATTTCGATATTAATCGACTCAAAGCGGAATCAGTTTTTCTTTGATGAACAAAGGTTGCCGAACAAATGGTCATCCGCTTTTTCGACATATCAATAGAAAGAGCGTAATTTTTGAATCGAAATGAAACCAAATTGTATGGAATCCATTCATGCTACATATATACATATATATTCTATTTTTGCAATCAAATCAAAATGCTTGACTGTTCATTGCTTGCGTAAAATCACCGACCGCTAATCAAACAAAATTCTCACATAAACCATTTATGCTGTTAATCAAGCAAATAGCCTTTACTTCCCGTTTTTTGTTCATATTTTTCAATTACACTTTATTCAAATAAATATTTAGTTATGTAGCGCGCACGGATGAACAGCGCGAGTTTAAGTTAAAATATCGAGTGATGAGTGTGATATGTATATGTGTGTATGGCTGTGTCAACTGATTGTGAATTAAGAATGAAAATGTACATTTAATCACATTTGAATTTGTGCTTCGCAACTACCATTGCAATTGAATTTATAACATTTTTTTTCTTCTCTCTCTCTCTCTTCTCTCTCTCTCTCTCTCTCTCTCTCTCGTACTTTTGTAATTTTTGTTGTTATTTGTTGTTGTTGTTGTGTTCTTGTTCATACTATATATAATTCATATGCTTGTTTTCTATGTCAGACGTTTTCCGGACCATTTTGGAGAAGAGTGCTTTGTATGATTTCGATTCAGTGTGTAAACTGTGGATTGGGCCAAAATTGATTGTGTTCCTGTTTAATCCGGCTGACGTTGAATTGATTCTCAGCAGTCATGTTTACATTGATAAATCAGCGGAATATGATTTTTTCAAACCATGGCTTGGTGATGGCCTTCTCATCAGTACAGGTAAGCATTAAATTGTACTGTTGTGTATTTGCTTAAATTTATTATACATTGTGTAAAACGTAAGTTACGCACTTACTTTTTTGTGACGCATTTACATCAATTTTGATTGTGGAGGGTCGCATATTACGTTTTTTTTTTTTTTTTTTTTTTGCTCTTTCAACATTCGTCTTTATTCCATCAGTTTCAATTTTGTGATTTATTGTAATTTGGTTTTTCCCGTTATCAGGTCATAAATGGCGTTCGCACCGAAAACTGATTGCACCGACATTTCATTTGAATGTTTTGAAAGGTTTCATCGATTTATTCAACGAGAATTCGCGTCAAGTTATTAAAAAATTGGATATGGAAATTGGGAAAACATTCGATGCTCACGATTATATGAGCGAAGCCACCGTTGAAATTCTATTGGGTAAGAATATTTATGCGCTTCTCATTTATCACATTTCCTATTACCATCTCAAAACTTCGATTTCGTTTCGCTTCGGTTTCCTTCCGTTTACTTGAATCATTTTGTCTCCTGCGGTGATGCATAATTGTGTTCCGATTTCGTATTTTACGCTTTTCGGGAATTTTACTATGCAATGGGAATAAGTATACATAATGCATATCAATATATATATATATATAAATGCATATTATTCAACGGTAAAATCGCGAAATATGGATGGGTGGCGTGAAGAAGAAAAAGAAGAAGAAGAAGAAAGAAAAAAAAAACCCGATGTAGACAAATGTATGAATTTAACTCGTTCATTGTTGTGGTGGTGGTATGCATGCATCGTGCGGTAGCTAAATGAATTTTACCCAAATGTTTACGAAATTCATTTATTCGCCCAAACAAATCGGTTAGGTAATTTTCTCAAAAAGTTGTCTAACTCGACTGTGTGTTTTGCTGTAAGCAATGTAATATTCCAAATGCTTTAATTCTTTCCACATGTTTTAACTATTCGGCCGAAGACTGAATTTGTGGTATATATTTTATTTATTTACAATTCCATTGACGATTTACAAGGTGTTATTCCCAATGCTGTTCACAATAATATCGTATTTCTAGTTTGTCTAATTTTCCAGAGAATTCACATATCAAAAATGATAATAACAATAATAATAATAATAATAATGAAATACCCAGTTCGATTTATAGTTTATCAAATGCTATTCAATTCACATTGGAAATTTCAATGTACGTGTATGACGTCAATTTTACGTTCTCTGTTTGCATTGTACTTGGTCAATTATCTAACATCCCTCTCTCATATCTTAATGACTTCTATTGATTGCAGTGACTGAGTGAGGCGACTGGTTTTCAATGCAAGTTTTAATATACCGAAATAAAAGAAAAAAAGAAAAAAAAAAAAAAGAAAAAAACAGACAGCAAATAGAGACAAAAGTTTCAAGTGTTTTGTCCGCGTGTCGATTCACACGCACGCCATGCTTTTGTTGATGCATTCCCCAATTGCCAACATCTTCCCACTCTATATGAAGCGATTAAATAACTGCAAACATACGTGGTTTTTTTCCTTAATTTTCTTCTACATCTTCTCATTCAATTGCAAATGATTTGGATACAGAGAAGAAAAGTCATTTACGCTCTGGACTAGATCACTAGTCAAATGCACATATGGCTAATGTTTATAGTATGAAAAGTGAATTGAAGTGGCTATGAGACATATTGAAGAAACGTTGCATGCATGCTTGCTGTCTTAACTAACGAGAACATTGCATAAAAAAGTTCGCAATGTTTGCCAATTATCTAATCAACTGTATGTCTATGCCAAGAAAGCAATTTAACACAAATAGCCCGTAAATTTTGAATTGTTTCAAGTGTTTTGAATCGTGTCTCTTTTTTTTTTTTTTTTTGTTTTTTTGTATGTGTCATAAAGATGAATCTTCAGATAAACGGAAAAGTCGAACATTCATTACAATGATTCGCATTATCAAATCACTTGTACGTATTTAGCACACAATCTTCATTGTTTTCACTCGACGGAGGTCGGGCTTTTATTTTCAAATGAAATACAAAATGACATTGGTTGTAAAAACGTCAAAACAAATCGATGAAAATTTACTTAAATAGATGGAAATTGGAACAACACAATTCTTAACCGCAACTACGCACGATAACTGACTAAATCATAAATAAATTTTTGAAACGAGTTCTACGTGTTATTTCAGTCAACTTCTAATTCTATATGAAATGCATATGCAATGCAATAATACAATGTAATGCATTCCTTCATTTAAATACGGAAAATGTGCATTGATCTCCACTTCCATATGTAAATATGGAATAAAATTTAGAATATTTAATCTTTTATGATATCATTTGCTATATTCCTTTCACCGTGTATAAACTATATCATATGAATAGATTGAACGTTCACTATCATTTCTGGTTTTCTAACTTTTATTGCTGACGACAGCAAACGCAAATGATAAAAGCATTACTGCACCAAAGTTATTATTACACGGCGACGATGATGACGACGACGACGATGACGATGACGATGAAGACAGCATATAATTGCAATATTGCTTCATTTTTATTTGTTCAGTGAAAAATTGCCACTACAGCGACACCAACGACAACAACAACAAAAATAAATAGATAAATAAATAACGAAGTCACAAAAAGCAAACAGAGCAGCATAAAATGCGATTTTTTTTACATTTATAGAGCTTATAATATGTGAACTAACATAAAAATAATACCACATATACAGTATGGCCGTCAGTTTATACATATAATTGTATAACAAACACATATTAGAATTTAAATGAAAAACGATGATGAAAAAAAAATCGATCAAATGTATTATCTCACATTCTCCAGCCTACAGAGAAAGTGGTTTTCTAACATCTCACATGTGCGTGTTGTATTTTGGTTTATTTGGCTCATTCAAAGCGATCGCTTCATAGAGGCACATCCATCCACATTGCTTGAATGAATGAAATGTATGCAGAAAAATGTATTAAATTATGAACATATCCAATACCAATATTATATAACAACTCAAAGCGTTGCTCTACTGTTCACATAATTTTTGGTGCGATTGCAAAAAGAGAAAAAAAAACGACATCGACGACGACAACGAAGAAAATAAAAAAAAACTATATTATATTATGTTAAATGTATGCGAATCGTTATGTATTTTGTAGCAATTTTGAGCCTATAACCGATACGGACTGATAAGGTGAACTCAATGAATGCACATCAAACACTCTAACACTCTGTTGCTAAATGATCGTGACGCATCGTTTGGTTTCATTTTAATGCAATTTACCAATTGGCTTCATATTCATTATCAATTTTACAACATTTTGTTACTTTACTTTACCATGCATGAATTGTAATCGAAAATGCGCAACAAATTGGAGTGAACCATCAATCAATCGATCAATCAATTTCATACCCCAACTGAAGATTTATTCATTGCATTAAAACATTGTATTGATGATTTTTCCATTCCTTTTATTTTTGCATTTTGTCGATCCAGAAACAGCAATGGGTGTTTCGAAGCGTACACAAGGACAATCTGGCTACGACTATGCGAGTATGTTACTGATTTTCAATTGAATTTTGTATTTTAACCTGTTTTCAAAGCAACAAAAATGTCTAAACCCATTTTCATTGATTCAATTTGTTTTTAGTGGCTGTTATGAAAATGTGCGATATTTTGCATGCACGACACCGCAGTCTATGGCTCCGCGCTAACTGGATTTTCAATTTAACCAATTTGGCTAAACAACAAATCAAATTACTTGGTACCATTCATGGTCTCACCATGAAAGTTATTCGAAATAAGAAGAATGCATTCAAATTGGGCGCCCGTGGTTCATTGGCCAGCACTGAAATCAATACAAAAGGTTTTGGCACCGGTATTGAAGAATTCCGTTCAACAACAACTGTTGAAGGTTTATCATTTGGACAATCATCCGGTTTAAAAGATGATTTAGATGTGGAAAATGAAGCGGATGATGTTGGTGAAAAGAAACGATTGGCATTTTTGGATTTATTATTGGAAAGCGCACAAAATGGTGCACTTATCACAGATAAAGAGATAAAAGAACAAGTTGATACAATAATGTTTGAAGGACATGATACAACGGCAGCAGCAAGCTCATTCTTTTTATCACTGATGGGCATACATCAGGATATTCAAGAAAAGGTTGTTCAAGAGCTTAACGAAATTTTTGGTGATTCAGATCGTCCAGCTACATTCCAAGATACACTCGAAATGAAATATTTGGAACGTTGTTTAATGGAAACATTACGTCTATTTCCACCGGTTCCAATTATTGCACGTGAATTGAAAGAGAATTTAAAATTAACAGGCAATAAATATACAGTACCAGCTGGCGCTACAGTTGTTATTACCACATATTTATTGCATCGCGACAAAAATATCTATCCAAACCCAACGAAATTCGATCCAGACAACTTTTTGCCAGAACGACAGGCTAATCGTCATTACTACGCATTCATACCATTTTCGGCGGGACCCAGAAGCTGTGTGGGTGAGTGAACGCACATTTTATATTCATGAAATTTTCAGTCTTTACAATGCATCAATTATGCATTGAAATTATAGAAACCGGAGCGTACCTTTTTGACTTATGGCTTGTTGTATATTCAATTTTTATTTTTTTCTCTCTTTTCTTTTCTTTTCTTCTCTTTTTCAATTTTTTTTTCTCATTTTATGATACTTATTTTACAGGTCGTAAATATGCAATGCTAAAATTGAAGGTTTTACTTTCGACCATTTTACGAAACTATCGTATTCATTCGGATTTAAAAGAGGAGGATTTCAAATTACAAGCCGATATTATATTGAAGCGTGAAGAAGGATTCCAAGTGCGACTCGAACGACGAAAAAAGATGACAAAAGCTTAAGGCGCCACTTGTTTTACCGGTTGTTGATAAGCACCGTAATTTTAATCCGCAACACATAAAATTTCACTTTTAAACTTTCAATTTTCCGAATAAAAATACACCTGACAAGTGAAAGAGATGAGGATGTAAAATCGATCGGTAGGAGAGAACAAAATTTCACTCTTTCTCATTTTAACCTATATTATTTACCATTTACAAGAAAAAAAAAAAAAAAAAAATCAAATTTTTGCAACTTAATATGTAAGTCTACATCTGATGTGAATTGTAGCCATTGTGTCTACAATTTAATCAATTTCAATTGAAAGTTAAAAAAAAAAAAATAAAACAACGAAGGAAGTTAAATAAAATTCACTTGACCCTGGCCGCCCCTCGAGCACAAATCATGAATTATTTAAAACATCAATTAAAATGTTTAAGTTAAATGGAAAGGATAGTTATACCATTTGATTCGGTTCTGTTTAATATTAAGAAATACATAATAATGAGAAAAAAAGCTGTAAAACAAAAGTCCGGTAATATCCAAAAATATTCTTATCTTCAAATCGCAAAATCATCTTTTTTAGTACTTAATGTACAATTGAGCAAACAAGTTTAAATGATTTCTTCAATATAAGTTACAGTTATACAAGAACGGAATGCGATGTATGACAATAAAATTTATCTAGAATAAAAATTAAGCGAAAATGTTGTTTCTTTTCTTTTTTTTTTTTTTGTTTTTGTTCTCTTCTCGTCATCATTTCTCATTTTCAATTTGTTTTGCTAATTTTCATCTAAGAGATTCAACCATGAATTTACTCCCACACAAAGTATGAGCATCCGAACTCGTATTATCAAAGGAATTCATTGCCTCTTACGCCATCTACACGAGTGTGGTGTGAAATTGAATGAATTTGAAACAATATTGTGATAGCACCTGCATTGGATTATTATATTTGTGTTTTCATACACGATTTATCCACAAAAATTTTTATATCAAAGTATGGAAAGTTCAGCAACAATCAATTGATGTAGTAAGGTATAAATCGCGGGTCGTTACAAGTGATCTTAACCATATATACAATGAATTGCACATAAACCGTTACGGAATGAAAATCACCAATCGTATCCTTCTTCCGTTTCCGTTGGTATAGTCAGTCTACATTTATAAATCGTTTACATTTAAAGTATAGATGGTCTCAATGTCTTGAAATTAAAGCACTTCAAATGTAAACATATACAAAAAAAAAAAATGCCACAATGGGGCATCAGTGTAAAATATGAATGAGATATTTCAACGTTGAATGGCCGGAAAAATATGTCCGGCACAAGGACGCGGTTCAGAACAAACAAAACACATAGAATGATTCATTTTCAACGCAACGTATTTTTAATGGAAATTTCTATTTTCAAATTATTTTCGACTTAATCTAATGCCATTTGCTTCATTTTGTTTGTTTTTTTTTCACATATAATTTTAATAATTAAGAAAATCGATAATCAATTTGTTCAAAACATGATAATTAAAAAAATAGAAATGAAAGAAAGTGACAAAATTTCTTTCTCTTGCGCACTTAATTAACTCGGGATTATCTGTAACTACTCATTTATTACCATAATATATACTTTCTCCATCACTACGATATTCTTATTGCGAATCCAATAGCATATTTAATATAATCAATTGCTGCGTTTAAAAATTCATATTTGAAAATGGAACTCTTTTTAAGATCTCGATTTTCAATTAGTAAAATATAATGCGTTTTGAGTGTGTATATTTATCTGTTTGTTGAATTCTATACCATTTTAAAAATGATTAAAAAAAAAAAAGAAAGTAAACTGAACATAAATTAAACAAATATATTGATATGCGAATCGAAAAAAAAAGGATCAAGCCAAATGATATTATTTGGTTATTGAAATTTGCAACGATGTTCATTTTCAAAATGTAACATTACGGAAAAAAATCAATTTTTATCGATAGTTTTTTTATCGAATTTTAAACAATTTTCGCATACATTAGACACATAGATTCAATAGTATTCGCGCGTTAAACATGTTTTTTTTCTCTCTTTCTAGATGCAATGCATCTATTCCCTTAACAGCTATACTGATTTAGCATATATTACATTTTTGTTTCTTCTCGCACACAGTAATATAACGGATGAATGGAGGCAATGTTGACATTAAAAAAAAAAAAAAAAAATAAACAAAGTGGCAACACACGAATTTATCATCACATTTCACAATCATCGATTTGGGATGGCGGACCCTGTAAATAGAACACAATTGCAAATTGTTCTTTTAGATCTCAATTGATATTAAAATTGAATTGTTGTAATTGATGGAAATTTATTACCTCTAACGTGGGCTTGGACATTGGAATTTCAGATGAGTTATTTGTATTAAGTTCAGATAGTTGTTGCGTTAATGCCAACGTACCGCTTGTTGTCACTTGGACTATTGACCACATTGTGTCTGCAAAGGAAATTGATAAAACCGTTAGTTATTTTGATTTTTTGATTTTTTTTTTTGTTTTTTTTTTTTAATGTATGCATATTTTGAAATCACTTTGAGAATCGCAGTACCAATACAATATATTACGTCACATCATCTATTTGTGTTTCGATTTTATAAATTATGTGCTTAAAATCGTCGAAACACAAACATAAGTTTTATGCTTATTCCAGTAAGAATAAAACAATTAGCTAATTGTTTGTAAAAATCTGTGACACAATTCTCACTTCTATGCATTAGTACAAAATTTTCGTGTTTTGTTGAAAAGGGAGAAGAATGCATACCTCCAAAGCAAGAACCATTCGATGTAAACATACGCCATTTCGTTTGGAAGGAACCGAGTTCGGAGGGGCTTATTAAATTAACTGAAATGACTGTGCATTGACCGGGCTCGACTGGAGCTACCGGAACAATCGGAAGGTTTTCATTCGATGTACTTTTTATATAACATCCATATGGCCATGCCTCCTCGCCATTATTGCGTACACTCCACGACTGTACAAACCTAAAAATTAAAACATGAATTTTAATGATATTTATAAGATTTGTTTTTGTCTATATTTTTTGGGATTTTTTTTTTTCTAATTGATGCCATTCAACCATGTTGAAGGTTATCATTTAGTCCAATTTTGTGATGAAATCTTACGGTGTATTCGGTGTAATGGCTTCGCCCTCGCCAATCGTAACATCTGATATAATTTGCATTGACGGCAGTTTCATGCCCGAATAATAATCCAAATAAAATCCGACTGCCGCTTGAAGATTCCTGTAAATAAATTAAAATTAAATTTCATCACATAAAGAAATTATCAATTTCATTTGATGATATTTTTGCTGTGTCATTTATGTGTGCGCATCATCAACACGTTGATCAAATCATTGAAAATTATTTTCGAAAAATAAACCAGAAATTTATTTATTTTTCACTCACAGCTAAATGAGTGTATGATAATATTCGTCGAGATAAGGCACATAAAAATTTCGTTTCTTGTACTGTGAACCTTGAACAACAAACACAATTTATTGAAAAAGGCGGAAATATATAAAACATTGTTTAAACTTGATTAGTTGCGAGGGTGCAAACGTCAAAGATATTTAAATTTTAAACCGATAAAAAAAAAACAAATATGCCAATAAGCAATAGAGAAAAAAAAAAGACCACGAACAAAATTTCAAAATAAAAACATTTGCACATAACCTCAATAATGACCAAGTTTTTACGTATTGAAATAACATTTCACATATGCAAAAAAAAAAAAAAAATGATGACAAACAAAAACAGTTACAGTATCATTTGAACAACAACAATCAAATATGGCCAATTACCACCAAAATACTAACCAATTGTTCATATCCAAAAAGAAACGGGCTGTGTTATAGTTTAATTGGTTTCCTAAAACCTTTTGTAGTTGATTGACTAACTCATCGTGATCTGTAGTGCCCATTCGGGAAAATTGATGAAGCAAAAATTGTTCTACATCACCAGTTGGTTGTGATGGCGGTGTCCCTTGACCTGTATTCTCGTCAATATCCATTTTATTTTTTATTTTATTTTTTGTTTTGTTTTATTTCCGTGTGTAATTTTTAAAGGCAAACACTTGTGTTTTCTTTCCACAATTTTTAACACTTTTACTTAAATCGAAAATATTTGTCAATGGCTGACTTTAAATGGCCCTTTGTTATTGTCACTTAAACAAATGCCAAACGAACAAAAAAAAAAAAAAACAAAAAAAACAAAAAAAAAATATGAGAGAGGAGAGGAAAAAAACCTTTGCAATGCGATACGATTGCTAACTAAAACACTCTCACCATTTAATTTGTAACCTTACACAATTTCAAATAATTTGACTTCACAATTCGATTATGACAAAGAAATTACAGGAACCCGTAGCGACAATAAAAATGAAAAGAGAAAATCTCTTCCGTCAAAAATAAAAATTCTTCATACAATATATATAATTATAATTTTGAAGTTTCGAGAGCGAGAAATATAAAATTGAAAATACAACAAAACAAAGGCATATTTATGTGGTGTAAAGTGAACAAATGCATCTAAGTGTGCGTTGATTTGTATATTCGTAACAAAGAATCATCTGTCTATTGCTATTCCACAAGTTCATATATCTCTTCTGGCAAATTGTTTAGCGCAGTAGCGCGTACAGTCAATACCAATTCACACAATTACAATTACAAATCACTAGAATAAACACAAATACAAAATCATTCAATACAATCACAAACAATACACAGAAATGTATACGTACAATCTATGCAAAATGATATTATTACGCTACTTTTCACTTTGATGTCGTTGACAATTTCATTTTATATGTTCGAAATTGACACACGAGCCATTTGACTTTCAAATGTGTTTCACATGTTCATGTTGCGTTTGTGTTAGTTGGTTGTTTTTGTTTTTTTCCTTTCATTACTCATCGGTCGTTCGGTCACTTCGCAGTGATTGTTTCACATTCGATATATTCATCTCGCTTACACAAACCTTGAAAGACAATAAGACTATTTTCGAAATTCGAATTCATTTCCAGCGACATCTATTGAAAATATATTGCTATCCACAATTCTTCTAAATAGAAACTATGAATATTTCTTATGGATAATGAATTTTCGATTCCAATGTGCTACATAGCAACATTTAATTGTTGGATAACTCAAATGTTAATAATAATAATAATTATTATTATTTTTTTTTTGGTTTTCTTTTTATTTTGATTTATTTTAGGCGGACATTTGTATGAGAACTTATTAGATTTTTTTCTAAATAATGTCTTTAAACTTTGATGTAAAATTGAGTGTTTTCTTTTTTAGTTTTCATTTCTTTTACTCTGGGAGGCTAAAAAACACGTTCAAAGATTTTTGCCCCTTTTTCATTCATTTATTTTTCGAATCTCAAAGTTTTTCTCTTGTTTTCCTATTTTTTCAACTTTTTTATGAATGTCACATACGTGTAAATATAAATTAATCATATGAATTTATTATGTGAGATTTACTATAGACGATTTCTTCCACAAAAAATACATTGTAAATGCATGTTCTATGGAAGAAATCACAGTGTGACTTTCATGTTTGTGCTTTTATACACGATTTATATGCAACATTTCCATACCAAAGCATGTGAGTCTTGCACTGAATGCCGCAGGCAAGTACATAAACGATTGATGTACTACGGCATAAACTGAATTGCATTACTTTGCAAGCGATCTCTACCACTGAATTGCACATACACCGTTACGGAATGCAAAAATCCTTTTGCCTTTCCCGTTGGAATAGTCAGTATACATTGATAAATGTCAATGTCTTAAAATCAAAGCTCTAAATTGTTCAAATGTAAAGATACATAAAGAATACCACATTGAATAGATAGATAAATTGTTGAAACTTAATTCTTATCTATTTCAATTTAGCTTCAGGGTTGAAAATTGAAAATTTTCGTTGATTTTTAGAAAAATATTCTGAATAATAATCATACGTATTTAGTCAAAGAAAACGTTGAATTGTGCAATCCACGTAAATCTTGGAATAATCTCGTAATTAAGTCAGATGAAACAATTTGAATTTCATGTTTTATTTTCTGTCAAATCTCAAAAGCATTCTATTCATTTATTTAATTTTCGTTAACAGAAAAAAAGTAGAAAAAAGAGAGGAAATGATTAAATTTTAAACTTAAATCAAATTATGTCGCACTAAATCTTCTTTTCGATTATGTAACTTTTCTTTTTTTCAATACTGACATCACTGTATTTGATACAGAATCACCAAAACGTTCAGCACTAAAACGTTCAGGTGTTAGTGGTTTTTATGCTAGTATCCATAGTTGTATTTGTTCCCAATCGTTAATGACACTGATGGCAACAAATTTCGTTTTAGCACAACTTTTTCGCTTCTGTTTGAGCAGATGTTGGGATTGTGTTGCTTTCGGATAGATTTTTCGGTGATTTTGATGATGTGCTCCCTTTTGGTGATGAAAGGACTCGTCTTGAAGATTCCGTCTTCATCAGGAACTGATGTTGAATTTAAAAATTACTTTGTCTCTTCGTCCAGTTCATGATGAACTGTTCGTCATCCTATTTAAAAAAAAAAAATAACACAATTCAGTGGTTTTTTTATTTTTTTTTTCTATTCCTATTGATACTTACATTCAATACGTCATCGTTGTCGCCAAATAATTCTCCTGAAATTGCAGTGTCGTTAAATACGTCGCCTTTTGTTGAGTTACAATGCAAATTTTGTTTGAACATATTTAGATAAAACATAATTTGTCAATTTTGTGACGCTTAACAATCAATACCGATTGTAGGCATTCCACCAATTCATTTCTGTTTACAGTAAATTTTGGCAGGAATTACGGATTGAAATTACTATTAAATATTGCCAACGAGCACACATCAAACTCCGCTTCAGTGATACGTAAGCAGCGCCACTCTCTTGCGTATCCCAATTTACAGACCAGTTCATGTACTGAATAATTATTTGCTGATGAATTTAGTTGCTAAATTTATCTGCTAAATCGTTGCGTGATGCTTGCGTATTGTATCGACCGTAAATTCGTCCAAGAGAATTGCACACAAAAAACGGTTGTAGCGCAAGCGTAAAACAATACGCAAGCGTCACGCAACGATTTAGCAGATAAATTTAGCAACTAAATTCATCAGCAAATAATTATTCAGTACATGAACTGGTCTGCCAATTTATTAAAAACGCCTGAATCGCTGCAATTTTTGAAATGCAACAACGCAGCTGTATACATATGATAAAGATTGCTTACTCACAAACGCCTTAATGTAGGCAAATTGTAAGAGCAAAAAAATAAAATGAGTTTAATGCGCCCGAATGTAGTAAAAAAACATTTGGCATATGACCCGTGCCAACGAGTAATCTTGTGTTTCTTCGAATTAGAACAATCGTTGGTTAATTGTGATCGGCCACGATTGCAATCATGCCCTAGGAACTAGTTAGAGCCTCAACCTCAGTTACTTGAAGCGAACAATCGCTCACTCAAAATGCAAAAGATGAAATAGCAAACGAAAGAGAGTTGAATAAAAAGAGAGACAACACAATGAAACAGGGATTATTTATTTAGATTTTCACGAATGTGGAGACGAAAATGTCTCCGATCCGATTTTCTCGACTTATGAATATCAATTAATGGAGATTACTCCATTTTCATTTGATTCGATTCGCTCAATTCTTTGAGCCGATTCTATAACTCCTTCTCTTTCGATCACTCTCTTTCTATCTCTGTTGGACCAATTCTCCAATATCACATAGCTTCTATACGTGTTATAAGTCACGCCAACAGATACGGGCCACTAGTGAACCTTACAACATGTAAACAAAATGTTAATGATTTGAACGTGATTTGTTTGCATGAACATTGAATGGAAGTTGTCATAATTTGGCAATTTGTTGTCATGATACAAAGAACCATATAAAATTCAATAGATCCCATGTAATTCATTTGTAGAATTGTGTGGAGTTGTATGGAGTTTCGGCGCAGATAGCAATTATTTACTGCGATTCTGTGTACTAGTACGTTTCAAGGCCGGCTTCTCTAGGACATCTCATTCTTCTGGACAAATACTTGGATTTTTTTTGCCATCGTGTCAATTAATCGAATTAGATGACTTGTCGTCTTGTTCGTATGAATACAGCGCCACGACATCACGATTGATGCGCGCCATCCAAATATGCAGGCTGCTTTTTTTACCTGCGTTACATCTTTTTATTTGAAGAGATTTCAACGGGAAAGAGAATAGGAATGTTCTGCACGTATCAATCGTGCTCTTTTTGAACACGCTGCTGCACCTAAACGCATCATTACATGTCAAAGTAATGACTTTAATCTGTCGTTTTTCTAATCGTAGAAGCAAGTCAAACTGGTTCCAGTACCAGTTGCGGTTCCAGTAGCCACACCACCTGGCATACCTTGGTATGATAGCAGGTTCTGAAGCTGAACGGCACCATGCTGATAATCCCGAACAATGGGATGAAAATGAGATTCTAGCACGTCAATGTGATCATGAAGGTTCCTATCGGAACCTTTTTGAACACGCTGCTGCACTTGAATGCGCTGTTGCACCTAACTAATAGAAGAATGTGAAAATTACTTTTATTATCCGGACATAACTTTTCTAGGGGAAATTATGTCCGAAAATGTTGGTCATTACCTCTCGTGCCGTTCGGACATAATTTCTACACTTTTTTTCACACTGGGAAGATATGACTGGAGAAGATATGACCGCACACCAATAGAAGCAGTGTACAACGTACAGAAATAAAAAAATTGACAATGTTCGGAAACAAAATCGGAAGAATGCTCGCACAAATCGGAGAAAAAGACCAATACACAAACGCAATCGGATACAAGTTTGCACTACGTTTATTTGCATTGGTCATTTTCTTTCTTCGCTTTGTGCGGATATTCTTCTGGTCTTAGTTCATTGTCTATCGACATGTATATACCATGCACCTGTACATGCATTTGCATTGTATATCGATGTCTATCCATTCCCAAAACTAAATAGAAGCTGGTTAAGTCCCCTTTTTTTTTTTTTTTTTTTTTTTTTTTTTCTTCCCCCTTTCTTTTTATCTTTTCTTTCGTACTCTTTTTGAATACGCTGCTGCACCTCAACGTAACACACACACAAATACTCAAAATAAATTTGAAATAAATATAAAGGATGATTCATTTAGAGATACTTTTTCCAATAGCGATTTTTTGACACATTACGCGTGATTATCATTTTACTCAGTATTGTTTGCCATCTTCACCATGGAAAGACTTACACCGGCACAGCGACTACAAATTGTTCAGCTGTATTACGAAAATCAGACGTTCTGTGAGAAATGTGTTTCGTGCGCCTAGTACTTACTACGCATCCGTTTGTATCACTGAAAACACATATTTGTGCTACCAAGAGCATATCCTGGCGCATAGTAGGCACTACGTGTACCTCGTTTCATGGCTGTGCACTATTTGGCATACAATTGAAAAAATTGAGACCCATTATTCATTCATAGCGATGAAACGTCGGAACTACGCGCCCAAGCTACGTTATGCAAACTACGTCTACTATGTCTACAAACTATGTCTACTACGTGCCCTAACGTATTTGTATGGACGTTTCATCGCTATGTATTCATTATTGGATGATCATCGACCAAATAGACCATATCCAGCCCGTAGTGAAGAGAACATAGCAGCGGTAGCTGAAAGTGGACGCGAAAACCGTGATGAGTCGATTCGGCGCCGTTGTCAACAGCTTGGCTTGTCGTATGCAACAATTTGTGCGCATTTTACGAAAGGATCTTGGCTTAAAAGGGTCTTGGAAAGTATACAAAATTCAACTCATACAAGAATTGAATCCAACCAACCTTCATATGCGTCACCACTTCAGTATTTGGGCTCTTGAGAAGAAAAAGAAGGTTAATACTTACTCGAAGTAAGTAAGTAGATTGAAATGTTCAAATATGCTCAATTGTTCAGCAGCAGACTTATTTGTTTAGTCAAACGTCAGAATTCAAATCAGAAATAATTTCATCAAATAAATAATTAAAAGTTTTCAGTAAGTAACTGACTAGATTCGAATAAGCAGTTATACTAGTACTACTTTTAGTAAGTAAGCTTGAACTCAAGTAAGTAAGTTCGAAGCAACAGAGCAAATAGTGTAGAATTATTAATAACATTAGTATAATACTGATAGCGTCAGCCCCAAGTATATTCACCTCAACAACAAATGATGAATGTACGCGCAGGCATCGGACACATTTAATCAAGAGAGCAGTTTTTGTACAACGCCACTCAGTAATGACGTCAAAATTTGCTCTCTTGATTATAGAACTGCAAGTAGATTCGACAAATATTGCGAAATAATATAAAATTAATGCAAAACATTTTGAACATTTTAAAATCCAATACTCAGCGCATTGCAGAGTTTATAAAACAGAGACATTGGTTAGTATCATTTATGATGATGATGATGATGATGATGATGATGACAAGCAACTAACATTTATTTTTGTTTTCACATATTATTAGACACAAAATCAGAATGAAATGCTTCCGATGAAAACATGTAACAAATATACATTGTTCTTTATTTTGACTTATTTTCATAAAACTGAAAGATTGTTCATATATTCGTCATTCATTTTAGTTAGCATCTTGTGGTTCGTTGCAGATTTTCAAAAAGAAAACAAAAATATGAGTAAATTTATTGATTATTTGTAATATTTATCAATTATTCATTCCTTGAATTCTCATAAAATGACCAAGAAAAAAATTCAACATTATTTAACAAAAATGCTATTGGAAATCATCGAAATTTATCGCAAGCAGACGTTTGATTAATGATTTGATTTGTTTTGATGTGATTTAAATGACACAACGGTTTTCAATACTGTATAAATCTCGAAATTTTCGTTAAGCTAACATTAAATAACAAACTTCGAACATTATGCTGGTTTTTATACATTTCATGGAAAAAAAAAAATCCCATTTCAAATGGCTTTAAAAATAATCCATGATCTGTGTAATAACACCTTTATATATATTAAAAGAAAATTTATTACATTTTCAAGTAAATCTCTCTGACAATGTTTAATGTATAAATCGTTGCCAATGTCTCCTTCAGCAAAATAGGCATACATGTGTTCAAAAGCTATAAAGAATCTCACCGTATTCTGGCAAAACACATTCGAATGGATACAAATTCCCCTCGTTTTATATATTTCCACATGGATTCAAGTGAGTTTCATCAATGAATATTCTGTGTGAAAGCACAACTCAAAGCTAAACGCTGTTAGTGTGTGCACGTCAAAGATACTCAGTTACCATGGAAACATCTGACATGAGCAGTTTGATAAATTTTTCCATCTCCAATTCAGAGGGGTCTCGAAAATAGAATGAACAATTTTATTTTAGTAAAATGGAAATTGTAATAAGAAAATTGAGAAAATTATTGAAATAAAAAGTCTTTTTTGATAACTGATTATTTCTAAAGTATCGAAAGCATTTCGTTTCTGCAAAAAATGTCTAATAAATCGATGTTGTAACGAATTATGATTTTTCGGAATCAACGATTTCGGACAAATTTGTATTCCTCTGAAGTGGAGGTCGAGCCCCAGTTTATTGAATTTGCACAGCCATCATCAGTTGTTTTTCACATCGCAATGGACCAAGTGTCCTGAATTTGTCTCTTGTAAATTTAAGTTTTTATTTTATTCAAAAAAAAAAATATGATAATTTAGCATAAAAATAATTTTGATTATATTTTTTTTTTGTTGTAATTTACAAGAAGTAAAATAGTAATTTATTGGTGCTCTTGAATAAACAATTCGTATGTGAATTTACGGATTTTGTGAATGGAAAGAAGGAAAAAAAATTATGCCAAAGTGAATGAACGTCTCTAGGTCACTGAAAAAGAAAAAAAACTACTGTGTGCTCCCGTCTAGAATATAATTTTCATAATTAACAATACCCAACCGCATAACAATCGAATTTTTTTGAAACGTTTTCATTTTTGCCAAATCGTGATTTTTTTCTCTTTATTGCAAACAACGAATTTTGATATACAATTCATCTTGCATATTGTAATAATGGAAAATAATTTATTGTATTAAGTTGCGTAAGTGTTGCGAAATAATTCTATATCAAGCAAATAACAAGAATTTATGTGGAACAAATATGTTACATGTCATTGATACAGAACCAATCAATTGTTTTAATTACTCACACATGAATTATCTGACACATATTTTATGTGGCAAATAAAGATGTTGAACGATTTTTTCCCCCTTTGTCTCCCCATTAGACATGCGTAACAAATGAAATTTCAACAATTTGTCCATTGTGTGATTTCAGTGCTTTTGGAGCGACAAACATAATAATGACAACAATATTGAAGAGCGGAGGTATGGAATTTCCACAGAAATTTTTATGACTTTATGGTTTTTGATTTTTATATGAAAACTATTGCTATTTATTGATTCAATGATTTATCACTTAACATTGTGCGAACGCAAAGAAATAGTTTTTCACAAAAATTATCGAATTTTTAGTTTTATGAATAAATATAAAAAAAAAAAAAGTTTTTGCAAAACGTAATGAAATGAAAATAAAGTATTGATTTGAACAAACAGTATAAATAAAAAGATTAAAACGAAAACAAAGTTTAAATTTCATTGAAAGTTGGCAAAACTTTTTTATTATCGAAGAACTTTTATACATTTTTTTATAGTCATATTGTGTGCGAATTTATTTATGTTCAAATAACTGCATTTTTTTTTTGTAGGACTTCAGCATGCTTATTCGCTGGGGAATATCGACACTTCATCCAAGGTATGGCCATAATTCGAGTTTATTTCCGAATTAAAAAAAAAAAAAAACTTTCCCATAAATTTCGAATATGATTTTTCTTCCGAAACATAAAAAAAACACAGCATGGCCAGTTTTCACGTAGCTATGATTCAGAAGATGAAAATGTTGGAAGAAAACGTAATCCCTCGGCTCCATATCCGAAGCCATCCATTTATTCAAAAGCAGATATTCAAGAACAGGTCGGTTATAGTCGAATGAATAAACCACAATTTTTATTATCATATAAGTAGTATGTCATTATTGTAACGATATTCAATCATTTTCTGCGTCTCTCTCTCTTCTCTCTCTCTCTCTCTCTTTCTCGACATGCTTAGTATTGCTTATCGGAGCGACAGTTGAATACAGTTGAGCAACCAAGACGAGATGGTTTCTTTGGATGTTGGTCAAATCGTGGTAATCAACAGTCTTTTTTGAGTGTTTGTGTAGGTCGTCGTCATCCATCTGATGAGAATTTAGCCGATTATGCACCCTTTCATAAGTATCCTAAGTATGTTTTATCATTTATTTTCCGGCTTTTCCACTATTACATAATATGGCATTTGTATTTGCATCTCATTAATTATTAGGTATCCACGCAACCATAATAATAAAAACATCATTCAAAGCGAAGATGAAATTGAGAATTTCCATTTTCGCCGTCGGCCAACCTCTTTCCTTAGCAGCAATGATCCAAAGCGTTTCACATGGATGGCTGAACAAGAAGCTGCTGCTGCTGCTGCTGCTGCTGCTGCTGCCGCGGCAACGGCAACCGATGGTTCAAGGTATATTTATCTGTCTGGTTATACTTTAACAATATCGTTAAAATATTATTGGCATTCCTCTCTTTTTGACACAAAAATATATTTCATTTCTATTATATGAATGTGCATTTTTCATTTTTCACTAATCCGCTTATCCATTATATGCATGAATATTTTGGGTCATGTTATTTAAGGATTTTCTTGAATTTACAATCCAATTTTAATCATGATGATGATGATGATGTTTGTTTTTTTTTTTTTCTTTTCATTTTACTGACAAATACAGCACTTCAGTCGTTATTTCACTATTATTAGTACTGTAAATTTATTTCGTGTTTATTGCATTTTCCTTGAATTTATCGATTCTTGTTTTCATTCCTTTCAGAGCTTATCGTTGTCCACATGTTGGAGTTGCATCATCAGTTACACCTTCAACATTGATGACAACGGATAACATTTCTGCCGTTCCTCCAAGGTACATACATTCCATTTTATATCATCATCAACGTGATTAAATTTTAATTAAAAAATAAACAAATGGAATTCAATTATAGAACGAAACATGTGAGTTTTGCTCGTTCACATACACTTACCTCATTTGAGGATTTATCGGTTGACCGTTCCGTGTCACGTATGAATACAACAAAAAGTCAAGAGCGTTTGATTGGTGGTAAAAAAGTAAGAAGCTCATCAGAATATTTGCATCATCATCATCAAGCGCATCATGGTCATCAGCAGCAATATGCTTTAGATAAACATAAAATTCTAGATACATCGCCATTACCATTGGCAAATGTTACCAAATTAAAGACCAATTCGGAACTAAATGAGAAACAAAAACGAAATGTAAAGAAGACACAAGCCACGCAAACAGACGTGTTTGCATCACGAAAGCATTCATTCAGTAGCAATTTATCAACAAGTCCTCGGAGCGTACATCGTACATGCATCAATGGAAACATACTTGGCCGCAAGCTTACGAAAAGTTTATCTGAAGCAATGACACGAAGGGTGCCTGGTGAACAATCAGTTAATACGTAAGCAATGTTTCTCTATTTTCTATTCTTTTTGTTTTTTTTTTTTTGGCATAATTCTCTTCTTTTTTCCTCCGTTGCAATGCTTTCAACATCATTTGTACATTTTTTACAGTTTTCAAAATTACATAAACCATGATTTCTTACATCGAACTCAATCAGAAGAACCGCCTCGATCACCACGTGAAATTTTTGAACAGCAACGATCCATTTTCAGTACATTCGACACAATTTCACATCCAAGTGATTTGGAAACGTCCAAAAGTGATATTTTCATGTCCGAACATATGCCAATCCATTCACGAAATCTATCACAAGCGAGTGCAACATCAGATCGTTCAATTGATTCACGTGATATCGTTGCACTTCAGTCGAATAATAATTTCATTGAAACAGATTTGGTAAATACAAGTGGTTGCATTGATTTTATGGAAAGTGCAACACAGTTACATTACAATTCAAATAGTTTGCCACGTCGTAAATGTTTTTATCATTCGAATGAATATCAAACAAACAGTTTACCAAGGAAATCAGCAAATCAATATGATTTTGACAGTAATGAAGTTACAGTAGCTGCAGTTGAAAGAATCAAAGCCAGTTTGACACAATTTCGTGCTCATGGAACATTTTCACTTGAAAGTAATGCAAGTTCAAATCAAAGCATTGAATTAACAAAACGACGATATTCGTGTGCAATACCAGAAACTCTACGGCATTTAAATGAAAATGATTTCGATGAATTGCAATCGGTTGTACGACGAAATTCAATTAATGCATTTTATACTCGGACACAATCGGATGATGATGATGATGATGATGAAGATACCGATACCGAAGAATATTGTTCGACTTGTGATTCTGAAGATGATGGTGAAGACGAAGAGGAGGAAGAAGACGACGACGATGCAGCCGCCGCCGCCGTTGAAGAGTCAAAAGATGAAAAGGAAATTTTCATTGATTTTAAACCAAGTGTATCTCCAACACAAAGTCCATATGGACGTAGCGTCCGATTGCAAAAGACAATGTCTGAAGGTGAAATTTTATTTGAAAAACAAAAACGACGTGAAATCAATCACAACGATGTTCCAATGGTATCAACGAGTGAAGAAGATATTAAAGTTCCAGACAATAACAACGAACGTTATAAATATAGTCCGTTTCCGATTAAAGATGAAAATATTTGCGATGATCATTATTTAAAATTGCCCAAAGATAAAACATCGATGGGTAAAATAAGGCGTGAGGCATTTTGTAAACGTTCCATTAGTTTGGAGCAATCAGCAGCACCCGAAGAAAATGATAGTGCCGATAATAAATCCGGTGATTCAAAGCCAACATCGCCAGTTGACAAATACAAAAACATATCAACATTCCCTTCATCTGATTCATTGGCAAATGATTTAACACGAGATCATTCCGATGGTATTTGGAATGAATCTCAAGTAACTGTACTTCAAATCGATCCAACGTAAGTGTTATTATTTGCTTTTTATAAATTTGAGAATTGAAAATAGAAATATTGAAATCAAATAAATATATTTGTGCAGCGCAACCGAATCCGGAAAGTCTTTATTAACTCCAAGTGAAAAACGTAAAAATCTCATTTTACAACATCAGCAACGAAGTTCAATGGATACCGAAGCAATTGAAACAGAAGACCATCCATATGATCAAGTAAATATTAAAGAAAAATTGAGAAAACAACATGTCAAGAAACTAAATAATATTTATTATGTTTGAATAGTCTCATGTGCAACTAAGAGCATCAACGATACCTGCAGCTGTAACTCAAGTCACAAGTCCATCACGTGTAACATTTGAAATATTACGTAAGCCATCAGTATCGACAAATATTCAAATGCCATCCATAGCTGTGACTCCATCAATGTCAACAACTCAAGATGAAATGGACAACAACGATGATGTTGAAGTATTTCAAAAGCCAACGATTAAAGTTAGCCCCACTCGAAATGATATTCGCCGTAAAAGTGCTGATCCAATTGAACCGATTTATTCAAATATGTAAGAAAATACACAATTCAACATCTATTGAGAATTTTGAGTGTGCTTGTGTGTGTATGTAATGAAATGATTTCTTACAGAATTGGTGAATTACAACGAGGAGCTCCAATAGCAAAATCATCATCCGACCAACAGCCATTTATTCATCATTCAGATCCAAGAAAAGCAGCCGATATGTCGGAAGGTAGTACAAATACTGAGGACTACATAACATGCACAGATGTATCGAAACGAGGTATTGTCGCATCATCTACCACAAAAATGCCAGGTTCGAATCTCATTGTTTCGATGGGATCGATGTTGTGTTTCCATGTTTATTTTCCCCACTTTTTTTCCTTTTTATTCATTGTAGTAATTGGTTGACATGTGAACTTTTAAAAAGAAGCTAAATAAATTACATAAAATGTTTATATTTCAGTTACAGCCCAAGGCTCTCAAACATTAACACAAAATGGTTCATCATTTGAAAGTGCATCGTCCATTTATAGTTTGGCACGGGTTGATAATATTTGCGAAGATGCACCAACAACAACCGTTGAAGATACCTTACCATTGCCACCGCCACCGTCTGTAAAACCTTCTCCGTCCCATTCAATCAGCAGTAGCTCATCCGGTAGCTATTTTAATGGCAAAAAAGCAATTAAATCAACATCACCACGAAGTAGTGTTGTTATTCAACAGCAAATACCATCAACATCGAAACAAACAACTGAGTCAATTTCTGATGATGAAAAAAGTGAAAAACGCTATTCATCGTCGGGATATTATGAAAGTCCACATGATGACGGTGAGCATTAAAAATTGATATAAATAATCATTTGTCGTTAAAATACAAAGTTATAAACACAATTTGCACTGCAATGAATTCAGACACTTGTCCGAATTTAAAACTCACATAAATTCATATTTTAATTTTTCCTCGGAAAATAAACATTGTCAACAAGTAAATTTTAACATTTTATGGATGATTATAATCACAATATTCATAACTAATGGTTAAAATTTCTATTTATAGAACCATGCCGAATGCGAAAACAACGTGATTGGAATGAAGATGATCGACGTCGAAAAAAGGAGAAAATGCGATTAGACATCGAGAAAGAAAACATGAAATCTATAACATCACCGACAAAAAAACCGATTTGCTTTAAACGCATTTCACCTGATGATCGAACTGCTTTACATATTTTGGATGGAACAACACAAGCAAAAACTAAACGAATTAGGCCAAAAACTCGACGGTAATGCATTCAGAGAATGAATTATTATGATAAAATGACAATTTCTATAATATTCAATAATGATAATTTTCATTTTTTTTGCAGTTCACCGAGAGCACGGAACCCAAATGAAGATCCAATAACACGAAAAGTTAGAACGCCCATTGCCTGTGGATCTGAGCGTATGACAGTTGAAAAATCTGACAATAGAACTATCCCGTCCAAATATGCACAACAAATATTATCACCATCGCAAAAAACGTCACCGAAAAAACGAGCCAATCCATCGTCAGAGACGCGGCTCAAAGCTCTGTCGGCCGAGTCATTGAGATCCGTATCGCCAGGATCTGATTCTGTATTTTACAGTGAAGTCGATGTAATTAAATTGAAGAAAAAAAAAGTGGAAAGTGAAAACAAAAATATTAACAAATTATGGTTTTACGCCAATTTAGGTGCATTGTCATCATTGCGGAAAAGAGGTGGAGATTGTTACTGCTTTGGATGACACAGAACATGATCTTTTGGCACATGAAGAGGCTTCGGTAAATATTGTTAAACCACCAGCCGATTTTGCTGATTCACCCGAAGGTACACGTCAACCGCAAAGAATCTATAAGAAATTAGACAGGCGACTTCGATCAGAGGAAAGACACGGTGAACGAAAACATTATCGAAGCAGGCAGGAGAGTGTACGCGCTAAGGTAAAACTTGAAATAAATCCTAAATAAGTGATCAAATTGATTCGATGAGAAATTTTTTTTTTTTTTGTCATTCAGAGCGAAGAGCGTGGGAAAGATGAAGCAACTAAAGAGCAATCATTACGAGCGGCTGGCTCTAGTCCTTGTGTCGTTGTCGAGAATTCATTCAATGTTCGTAGCAATGACTGTTGCCCTGATCAAGGTATCTATAATGGTTTATATCAGCGTGGCATGTGGTTTTGCATCACAGATCGTGATGTTTGGCATCGAAATGAAGGTAAAAATTACGTTTGAAAAATGTTTTACAGTTTTTTTTTTTTTATTATTTTTGTGCGTATTTTTGAAAATCGTAATTATTTATTCAAATGTTGCAGAACGTATTAAAGATTTAAGTGAACGTCGACCTTCAACCGAATCGGAAAAAGATTTTCGCAAAAAGTTCCAGGGCATTACACATCGATTGGTACATCGTCAGTCATGCGGTGAAATGTATCGTCGTCAGACTATAAATTCATTTCGTAAGTGTTTTTGCATGCCTATTTTTGTCAATTTTTCCTGCTGCTGTAAATAGATTTGAAACCTGTTTTCTACAATAGTTTGAATGACAGCTCGATCTTATATTACGAGAAAATGTGTTTTTGTTTTTTTTTTTTTTTTTAATTTTTCAAACACTGGCTGCAATTTGTGATTTACTTAGCGTAAATAATAATGCATCAATTTGAAAACTGTGCAGTTGATGATATAAATTAAATTCAAAAATAGAACGACACAATGGGCCCAGCGTTTATTCCGTGAGTTGAACGGCATTTGCAGTCAATCGACTAGCCAGTCGCTATTAATTTTCCGAAAAGACAACATCATTCGTTCAAACACAGTGTGGATTCAGCAATCGAGGATTTTATGCAATTTAATTTTTTTTTTTTTTCGAAAAATTCACACAATTTTCTCATTTCATTTGATAAAAAAAAAAGAAAACAAAAATTAAGCAAAAATGATGAACGGCAATAAAATATTGAAATCAACTCCAATTCAATATACAACCGAAATATTGATTGCCAATTTAGAAGCAATTATTAGACAAATGCTTTTAATTTGGGCAAAAGAGAATATTGCGTTGTATAAAATTTCTGGAAAAAAGTGCGGTAATTATCGGAATATACCGGATTTCAATCAAAACACAGTGATATCCCGAACATTTCTAAAAATATCAATCTGTGCAGTTGTCTATAGGCAGTTGTTTGTTTATTTTTTTTTTTTTTTTTTAAATCTATATCTGCATCTGAATTGAATACGTATTTTGGCTGGCAAATTCAAAAATAGATTTCCCTTATTTTGCAGATACTGACAAAACGGTAATCGTTCGTCGTGAATCTGGCGAATTTGGATTTCGAATACACGGTAGTAAGCCAGTTGTTGTTTCTGCTATTGAACCAGGTAATTTGTCGTTTTTTTTTTTATTAATTTCTTTTTGATGAAATAAAAATGTTTTCAATGGAATTATTGAAATAATAAAACACAAAAAAAAAAAAAAAATGTTCAAATCAATACAGAAACACCGGCTGAATCATCTGGTCTTGAGATTGGTGACATTGTGCTATCGGTAAATGGTGTTTCAGTAATCGATAAAAGTCATTCAGAAGTTGTTAAAATTGCGCACGCCGGTAGCGATGTTCTGGAATTAGAGGTGATTTAATAATTTATTTCGATAAAAAAATGTGTTGCAATTACGTGATTTATTACCATTTTCATAGGTTGCTCGTACAATTGGAGTTTTATACAATGAAGCAGCTGATTCTCCGACCCCATTTTTGTATTCAGGATATCTGTGGAGACAAGGGCATGATCATCAAGTTGGCAACAAAAAATGGGTTCGACGTTGGTTCTGTTTACGATCCGATCATTGCTTGTTTTATTATAAATCTGAACAGGTATTCAAATTTGAATTAATTCATTTTCAGACATTTGTACACGAATGCAATAATTTTTTTTTTCTTTTTTGACGAAATATATTCACGTTTCATAGGATCCTCAACCAGTTGGTGCTATTTTATTAACAAATCATACAGTTGAGAGTTGTTCTACTGATATCGGAATGCCTTTTGCTTTTCGTATTATATTATCTGAAGGTTCGCCGCTATATTTGGCAGGTTAGATAAAGAAAAAATTATCTCAATAAGCTCAAAAATGCTTTGTGTATGAAATAAGTCTTGAAATGATTGTATTTTTTTTTTTTCGTTTGAGTAGCCGACAGTGAAGAAGCCGCAAATCGCTGGATTGCCGTAACAAGTCATGCATCGAAACAATGTGATTCTTGGCTTGAAATAAGCACAAGATATTTACGATTGCCGCCAAACAGTATTTCACGTCCGGATTACTCTGGGTATCTTCTTAAGTTGGGAAATCGTTGGAGAACATGGACGAAACGTTATTGTGTATTGAAAGATGGATGTTTGTACTTTTATTTAGATGGAAGTAGCAAAAAAGCTTTGGGTAATTGAAAATAAAAAAAAACTCTTGTTGAATTCAAAACTTCCAGAACATTAACATTTTTTCAAAAAAAAAAAAATTTTTTCTATTCATAGGAATGGCCTATTTGCAAGGGTATCGCGTTTCAATATCAAACAACGCAGTGGGCAAAAAGTACGCATTTGAAATATCGCCACCAGAGCCAAAACTTCGTCATTATTGTTTCAGTACTGACTCGGACATGGATAAAAAGAGGTAAATTTAGACCATTTTTTCAATATCTTTTCACTGAATTCGGTTCTCTTCTCTTTTTTTCTTTTTCTTTAAATACAGATGGGTCGCCGCACTCGAATATTCAATTGATCGATGGATGAAGGCACCATAAATCATTTTTTCAATGCAAGTGCAATTCAATATCAAGACTCTTGATTCGTTCGATCAACATTGAATCATCAAACTAAACTAGCACTTATGATTAAAAAGCATGAATATATTATTTCAATACTAGACTAGACCTAAATTAGGTATTTGATGAAAGAAAAAAAAGCTTTCCCGTGTTTTCCGTGGTCAAATCTTATTCAAAAAACCAAAAAAACAAAAAATATTATGAATTCACTGAAAACTGGACTAGTTAGATTAGACAAATTAGACTTAAATAATCTATACTGATTTCAGTTTAACTGAAACTATTTACTTAAATGTTAATCATTTAGTTGAAACGTACTGTATCTGTCAACTAACAGAATTATTATGATTATTATTATTATTATTATTCTTGTCAAGGTGAATGATCGTGATTTTAACGAGGAAGAAAGTTTTGGTTAATTTTATTCCGATGGTCGTTGATAGATCGAGACTATGAGCCGCATACATATTTTGTGCCAAATCTTATGTGTTATTTCGGTCATTTCAACTAAAAATCACTGTGTTAAGTCTTGTAAAAAGAAGAAAAAACAAGCAACTTTGTTTCAATTCTATAAATCACTTCTTTGGAATTGTTATCTCAATTTATTTATTCAAATCTATACTTGTTTCACTCGTTCGTTTATTCCGAAGAATTTTATTACTATGCAAAACATTTTTATCAAAATAATCAAATAATCAAATTATTATAATCATTTAATCAGAATTGAATTGAAATTGTGTTTTTCCATGTGTGCTATTTACAGAATGATGCATTTTCACGCGCAAAATAAACGTTTATTTGAAATACATTTATTTACACAAAGAAACATTTTTTAAAGAGAAATTATATTTATTCATTGAAAAGCAAACGTTTTGTTCTGTTTTTTTTTTTTTATTTCTTGTTGACACATTGCAAATTCTAATGAAATATAAAGTTCTAAATTGTACGATTCAAATGAAACGTACAGGGAAAAAAAATTATATATATGCATTAAGATAACTATGACCCAATTCGTTTTAGAAAATATTATCTTTGTTACGATAGTAAAAGAGAAGATAAAAACAGATGACCACACAACGTTTGCACGATAATTTTAGTCATAAATTAAAGTAATGTGTGTTATTCACCATAAAATCTGTACTTATCTATAGCATCTGCAAAGTGGAATGATTTAGTTTCGTTGAATGAGTAATTGAATCGTGCGCATCTTCTACTTAACATTCAATGGATGTGCGTTTCAATGGCATAGTAATTTGTGATCATGATTAATTGATTAGATGAAATGAACTAATAAAACAAATCTAAGATTATGAACCTGCATTTATTTAACAGATGGTTTAAATTAACAATTGAATTATTCCAACAATTTACTAAAATCTCAATCATCTCCTACAGCAATCACCATGCTCAATGAATTAATTTCTTTCTTTTTCGTCTATTCATTTAATATACTATATAATAGAATCGAGCTCAACTTAGTATATAAATCACAAATCACTGCCAATTCCACAATACACATTCAACACACAACAAAAAAAGAAAAAAAAAAACAAAAGCAAAAATAAGTAATTCGCGATTATTATTATGAATTCTCCGAACATTTTTGAATGGAGATTTAACACACAAGTGACCAATTATTTATCCGATTTCCTCATTTACAAATTTGATGAACAAAAAAAAGAAAAAAAAGAGAATAAATGTATTCGATATAATTTGTTTAACGCAAACGAACCGAAAATAGATTCTCGCACAAATATTAGGATTTTATTAGAAAATAGCTAACGTGTACTTATTGTTTTGTGTGATTAAATAAATAAACGATTTACAAGTTATTATTAAAATCAACACAACATTTATGTCTTTTAATTTAAATTTGAAATCCTTTAACCTTTATTTGTTACAGTCACATCAAATATTTTTACTGTTATATGCGCAAATTGAGTATCTAATATTAGATGCAAGAGATCTCTCTAGAGAGAAAGGAAAAGTTTTGCATTATTAAAATGAAAAGATATCGATGATAACAAAACAAAAAAAAAAAAACAAAAAAAAAAAACAAAAAAAAAAAACAAAAAAAAAAAAACAAAAAAAAAAAATGAATTCAACAACAATAAAAATACACAACAATATGAAGTCATATCTTGTGACAAGAGAACACTGATCACCATCATAAAATATCAAATAAAATGAGATTTGAAAATTTTATCATAAAATAATCCACTTGATTCTTGAAACAAGATTGTTATTCCTTCCGAATTACATACCTAATCGAAGAGCAACCGTATATCGACAATATATGCATATTATTGACGAGATGTTTATATATATATTTTTTTTTTTTTTTTTTCATTTATATTCATGAGCATTTCTTTTGTTCGGATTTAGTTTCGTGCATGTGAATAATTTTGCTGGAAAAAAAAACACATAACTTAACGACATTCATTTCGAAAGAATAAAATAAAAAATTAAAAACACAAGTTTTTCATCAAAATCTGACAATTTATTTTATGCCACAATGTATACAAACTACTTATATTTATTTGCACCTAGATATTATAAACATAAAATGGAAATTATTATTTTGTTGAGCGCTTAAAATACTAAATAAATCTTTGAAAATGCCAAAATTGTCTGTAATATTATTAATAATGTTTTCATTTCATTCACAATTTTCTTAACAAATATTAAATTTTTTTTTTTAATCACGTTTACGATATGAATACATGGAAATGATGAGAAATCAATTTTCCATTATATTAATTCAACTATTTATTTAAGTACGCAGTCCACTTAATTATATATAATGATACAATTTTAATAGTCATATAATTGCTTTCGTCTATTTTACTAATTCAAAATGTTTGTTAAATTTTTTTTATTTATTGTTGATGTTCGACTGGTTTTGACTTTAAGCCGCGGAAGTATATGGTTTTTATCTTAGAATAATTCAATTTTTTTCATTTTTTAGCTATTTCTACAATTTAAAAAGAAAAAAAAAACGTTGTTCATTTGCTTGATTTTTTTTTTAGAATATAGCGATTGTCCTTATAACTGGTGCGTTTAGCGGTTCAAAAACCTGTTGTTTTCTCTCAGGTTTTTAAATTAAAAAAAAAAAAAAAAAGGAATGTAAAGACAATTGAATTCGATGAATTCGTAAACTATATACTAAACGATGAATATTTGTAAAAAAAAATTGGACAAATTTACCAAACAAATGTGAGATTATTCTAGTTTAATGCTAATTTTGTCATCGTGAATTCTCCTTAAGTGATTATTCTTACGTTTTATAGGAGTTAAGATCTATTGAAAAAATCCCTTGGAAGACATCACTCGGCTATACAATCATCGTTGTGTGAGACATGATGGCTTGTGAAGTAAACTAGTTTATGTTATGGACACACTTCTTGTTTTCTTTTTTTTTTTTTTCTCTTGGATATCAGTCTCGAAGCATTTGTATGGCAGATGAATCAAATCTAGAAATTTGTACGAAATTTTGACGCAGCCTTTTATGTTAAAAATTACTTAAGAAATTCATCTACGCATTATATCTTCAATGCTGAATCCAGTTCGACGTGGCGGTGCTGGAGCTGGCTGAGCTGGTTGCTGTGGCGGTTGTGGTTGTGGAGCTAATAAAATGAATAAAAACAATTTTTTATTAGTTTTTTTTTTTTTTTTTCACGATAATAAAAAGCAATCATCATTAAAAAAATTATGAAATTACAAAATAAACTTACCACTTGGACTCTCTTGACTTCGTGTTGATGATGTGTGATTCGTAAGATTCAACGGTGATGAACTGGAATGTAATGGAACTGGATTCGAACTAGAAACTAATGTATGATCTTTTTCTGTATGTGTTTCATAAGTAAAACCAGCTGAACGTTTACGGAATGGAACTGGTGCACTGATTGTACTGCTTGCGGATGTTGATGATGCACTTGGCGAATGAATTGAAATCGGTGTATCAACTTTATAATGTAAATCCCGTCGAACATGTAACTTTCCATCGTTTATTATTTGCTGAGGTCTCATTGTGTAATGCATTTGTCCGCCATTGTGATGACAATGTGTAATACCGGACAGTTCACTGTCATCTTTTTGTTCCAAACGTGGCATTTTACGTGGTGGTTCACCATCCAAATCATGTTCACAATGTTGATCATTTTTAACAATTTCAATTTGATCATCTTTGCAATCTGGAATCACTGGCGATGGTGTATTTCGTTCATTTACCGGTGAATCAACTTGAATATCATCAAATTCATCTTCCAATTCATTTGCATCATCATTTTCATCGTCGATCATAATTTTTTCATTGGTTGAATCATTTCCACTTTCATTCAATTCGGGTGGCATATCACCACCAATTGTATGAGTCAATGCATGTCTTCTGAGATCGCAATTTCGTCGAAACACTTTTCGGCATGTTACACATTCATATGGTTTGTGATCGGTATGAGTGAGTAAATGTGTTTTCAAATTTGAACGTTGATTGAAACTACGATTACACACTTGACACTTGTGTGGTGACTCCTCTAAATGAAGAGTTTTATGAACAGCAAGCGTTCGCGATTGACAAAATCCTTTACCACATTCGGTACACTTGAATGGTTTCTCCTTGGAATGAATGTACCTGCAAAATTAAAGAAAGAAAAAGAAGAAAAATACATTAATTTACGATGGATTCGAGAAAAAGTAAGAAAATTATGTTATTTTTTCTTATCGGGAATTTTTAATGGGTCCTCAAGAATATTAAGTAAAATTTTCGTTGAATATGCATATACGAAATGTTTTAATGTATAAGCACAGTACACAGAATTTCAATGACTTGAAAAACAAAAAAAAAAAAACAATGGCAACGTAAAGATAAAGCGAGGCAACAGCAAAAAAAAAATTGATATTCAATGCACGCAACAAAAAGGCGGCTGAATACGATTAAAACAACATTGATGTTGAATGTTGTACGTTCACTTTGCAAGCAGCCTATCATTACAGCTACCCCAGAGACGTTAATCATAAATCTGATCGCAGGTGATTCGCCTCGGATGCAAAAAAAAAAAAAAATAATAATAATAAATATACAACACTACTTTGCAACTGATGCAAAAATTCACCAAAGAATTATACAGATTGGAAACGAACGCATTACAGAGAGCACACTTGCAAAACAGATATCGATATGAAAGCACTGATTTGCTTTGTTTTATTATGTTTTCTTTTTTTTTTTTCTATATAAAGCGAGATATTCAAGTGAAAAAGTCAAGAACACGGTGAGCATGTACAGTGTACGTTGCATAAAGTAACAAGAACATTAGTGTATACGTATATAAGAGATTTGATCACATACAGCATAACATGTTATGCCTTGGAGGTGTTCTCAATCTTCTCAAAGACTTTGTAATGATAATAAATTATTGCATGAAAATGCTCTTTTCTTTTCTTTTCTCTCGAGAACCAAAACCATTTTTATTCGCTCTTGATTGAACTTGGGCAGCAATTGTGTGGGGGATTATTTTTCTCTCTTTTGACTTTATTATTTAATTACAATTCTGGGATAATTAGTTTCATGTTTATATTTATTTATTTTTAACTTTTTTTTTTAATATGCATTGCCAATTCACAATATAATTCTTTTCATAGCCGATAACTTTCTCACAAGCACAAACTCACACACACACATACTCGTATGTGTCTGTTTATGTCGTGAATTCCATTTTCTCTCTATTCAATTGAAGTTAAGCTATCTAGTGCGCAGTAAATTGTATAGCATTTTAAAACTGAAATTGAAAACATGTTTTCTCAATTGACCAAAAAGGTTCTATAAATGAAATATCTTTACTAAATCTCACAGACTCTTATATTTCATACAAAAAAATCTGTAGCTGTTTTTATTGATACAAATCGAATAGTGGATTGCCGATAATCAAGTAATGTGAAATGATGTAAACTAATTAATTCTAATCCTTGCATTCATTTTTCAAACTAAAGAGTTGAGATAATGAAAATAAATATTCGAGAGGAAAAAAAGTCGAAACAAAGAGGCTTATTTCGTATTTCGTTCTCGTTTCATTTATTATTTTGTTTTTTTTTTTGTTTTTTTTTTTTTTTTTACTAAAGTGTTAAAAGAATTGGTAGACAAATAGTTTCCGCTGTTGTTGAAAAGTCGAAATTATTCGTTCACACCTTTCGATGACGGGATGGTATGTGTATTTTATGGCCGGTATCTGCCTCATTAGAAGGCATTATTCATTAGTCAAAATGTACGGAATTATCTTTATTCTCCTTCTGTGTTTTATATATTGAACCAAATGAATTGAGGATCATTGCTTTCTTTCTCTCTCTCTCTCTCTCTCTCTCTCTACTCTGTCCCTCTCTCTCTCTCTCACTCTGTCCCTCTCTCTCTCTCTCTCTCTCTCTGAAAGACGTACAAAAAATCCATAGTTCCACGAACTTGTGTCCAATTTCAATTAGAGAAATAGAGTGGAGATTAAAATCACAATTTCAACACATTTAATTTTGAATGCTGGATTTTGTTATTCAAGTATTGCTAAAACGTTGCCAAAAGAAACAATGATAATAGATAGAAATAAAGAGAGAGAGAGAGAGAGAGAGAGAGAGAGAGAGAGAGAGAGAGAGAGAGAGAGAGAGAAGGAGAAAGAGGGAAAGAGAGAAAGAAAGAGGGAGAGAATAAATGCGATAAAATGAGGCTCAAAATTAAATGGATTATTCCGCCATCGAAGTTGTATTGACGAGAAAATTCGATACACGCTCTATACATGTGTATACATAATATTGCTAAATTCATGTCGAATGGACGCAGAGTAAAGGTAAAATGAAATAAGATAGTACTGCGGAGTCGCGACGTAAGAAAAACACCATAAATAGCTTTAGTGTATCAATGCGGTGTGTACAAAAACCGGTTTGTATTTCTCATTTTTTTTACTTCATTTTGCCTCTTTCGTGGAGATTTCTTCAACCTTTTTCCCTACGTTCCTTATCTTTCTCGGTGTGTGTTTATGCTGTTGTTGTTGTATTTTTTTCACATCATTTTGTTATTTTCTCTCTTGGCTGCAGTATGCCAAGAGTGTTCATTAATTTAGGAACCTATTCCGTGTGTTACAGTTTTATTTTTTTTTTTTTTTATTCAGGCAAAACCTTTATTAAAATTTTCTTGCTTTTCAGATAGCTCATGGTTGTTGTTTTTTTTTTCGTCTTCTTCTCTTTTTCTTCAATAAAAGAAAAAACTCGTTCAATATTGTGAATTTAAAATCACTATCCAAACGAAACGATCTTTTGATCCTCATGTTAAACATAACATGATTCAGGTAAAATAAAGAAAACAACAAACCCAATGAGAAAGAATCTTAAATGCAAAGTTTAATTAGCATCCAAATAAATAAATAAATAAATTATTTAAATTATATATCCAATTATTGAGTTGAATGTTTAACGTTTAAGTTTAAATATTCATTCTATTGAAAAATGCGTTTTGTCGCCATAACATTCACCAAAAAAACATTGTAACCGTTTTTTTCTTTCTTTTTTTTCCTTTCTTTCTCGATGTACGTTGCGCAGCGAAGATTACAATAAAAATCAAAAAAATCAAGTAGTCAGTGTGAATAGGTAGGAACGCATTTACATGCATTTCTGTCAATGCTTCTCGTTTTTTAACAGTAGTAATTCATTTTAGCTCTTTAGTTGGACTGTTCATCAAATAATTCCAAGTAAAATCACAATGCCGAGGATGTTTTTTCTCTTCATCTTCTTCTTCTTCTTCTTTTCATTTTCTCTTATTCTCTGCCTTTATTTCGATCTTTTAATAATCTTACATGTAATGTGTTTTGTGCATTGAGCACAAATAAGAAGAAAAACAAGAATCAAGTGAACACTTTTTGTTTCGCTCGTGTGAGAAATTCAAAAGAGCCAGTCATCAATCATGCATTTACGTCTTTGACCTGCAATGTGTGTGATGTATGTAATGTGCGTGCTGTGTGTATATATTTTTTTGTACCAAAGCGAAAAAAATAATACCAATCGTTCAATGCAATCGAATGAGTCATGAGTCATACTTGGCTGTGTAACGAGTTTTGATTAGCTCTGCATACCAGTTCTAACAGCAAGAGCACACAGTAGAGTGCTAGACTTTGTACAAAATGAAAAAAAAAAAAACAAAAATTCTTTGTACTCAATCAGCGCACACTCATGCTCCAAGTTGCAATCTCCACTCGCTCGGACAATGCACAGTGAAAAAAAAGAACACAACTAACTCTTAAGCATTTTACTTTGTTGGGCATTCCATGGAATTTATGTAAAATGTACAAATCTCAGCTTAAATGAAGAAAAAAAAAGCACATACACACACATGGACTACTAAAAGTAATCACAGCATTTTTTTTTTGTTTTCAAATGAATTTCCAGTTATTACATTCCATTAGTAATAATTTCGATTAATTTAATGGAAATTTTCGATTCTGATCAAAATGAAATGAAAAGAAAATAATGAAAAGATTCAATTTTAAATTAACATGCTGAGCTCATCGATTTCCAAGTAAAACTGATTGAAAAAAAAATTCGGGCAATTTCAATCGATATTTTAAATGAAAAAAAAAAAAAAACACATTTTCAAGCCATTCAAATGAAAGGCAATTTCCATTTATTTGGCAGTCGTATTTCATTTTGTACTTTAATGCTGATTCAGCTTAAAAAATCTAGATTACATTTATTTATATTTTGATAAAAACCAATTTTATGTCGCCAAGAATTCTCTTATTGCCTTTCAAATAATAACATAAGGGATTCACCGAGTACGAAGATACTCTTTTTTTTTCCTGTTCATTGTAAAATGAAATGTAAACAGTAATATTTGATCATATGTCAGTTGAATGTGAATAACATGTGTACTGACGTGCTACTTAAACGAAGCGTTTTATTATTTCAATCTGTCTGTTGTACTGCTTTAGAAGCACGCTTACACTTCAGTAATCCATTTGAAGTGATAAAATTCAAGATAACAGTTTTTTTTTTCTTTTTTTAAACTCAATAAGCAAATTCGTTGATAAACTTTTAATTTTGTCTTGAAACATAGACGTGAAAGAGTTTTTTGAACGAAAATCAACAAGTCAACAAATAATGATGAAAATTGAGTTCAACATACCTGTGATCGCGAAGGTGATCCTGTCGTCGAAATGCTTTATTGCAGATGTCACAGGAGTATGGCCGTTCATCTAGGGGACAAACAAAATTAAGATATAAACAAATCTTCAAACTAATTAATGCTGAGAAATTTAAATTCAAGTATAACTGGTGAAACGTCTCTTACCTGTATGTGTCCGTTCATGAATGAGCAAATTGTATGATTTGGTGAATTCACGATGGCAAAATTTGCAAATGAATTTCTTTTTCGGTCGTGAGGCTCGACCTGGCGCTCGCATTAAACGACTGCTAGTATGCAGTCCAGGCGGAATAACATTTTGTGGAAATATTGATGCCGAATTCGATGGGAAATTGAATGGAGCTGTTGTTGATGGTACTGAAGTTCCCAAAAATGATCCATTTGTGTAAATGTGTTGCGGTGGCGGGCCACCACTAAGGGTTGGCCGTTGCATTAGCATTGCATTTGCTTTATCGGCCATCATGGCAATTATATTATAATTTGCTGAACTACGTGGATTGCTGCTTTCTTTTGCAAGCTGTTCAGATTGTTCAAGCATTCCTGGCGGATATAACTGAAAGAAAATCATTCATAATTTTACCAAAAATGTCATTTATACATTCTTTCTTACGAATTTTTTTTTTGAAAATCAAAGTTTCAATTGAGATTTTTACAAAAAAAAAGAAAAGTAATAATTTTTAACATTTGATCAATTACAATTGAATAAGTTCTTCTTTTTCTATATAAGAGATTTTCTTTTTCGAATTTAATTCCTAAAATTGAATTTATCATATAATACATACCGATACGCTACGCGATGGAAGAACAGGAACAAATGCTGAAGATTCGCGATGTCGTTGATTCATAATACCTCCAGGTAAGTGTTGTTGGTAGGCAAACTGAGCTTCATAGCCAGTTGCTGATGATGAACGACTACCGGATGAATTGCGAATGGCTGACGATGTACTTGAATGAAGGAATTGGTCGATACGCGATCGAACCAATGGTAATGGATGGTCTTCCGTAGGCATTGTCTGCATTATATCAAAAAAAAAAAAAAATGAAGTAAGTAAACTAAAAAAAAAAACGGTTTGCTTTCATCAAATCCAGTAACTGCTTCATTCATCAAAGCAAGTAACATTTACTGCATTTCATACGAATGATATAATATTGTACTTCAAAACACTTGAAACAAAAACGATCGTCAAACAAAAGTCCATTTTTCTTTACAAAATATAATAGAGAAAGAGAAACAAAACAACATTTAACAGTGTCCAAGGCGGTGATTGTTTCAACATAGAAAGTGGAATGTGTGACATCTTTTAAAAATTAAGAATGTCTTCGAAAGATGCTCTGCACATTTGTATTTTCTTTTGAAATAAAATCGTTTTCTTTTCGTATATTACATCGCTTTGAAAACCACTTTCTGAAAATCTAAAAACTGAGTCTCCGTTTACAATGCTTCCTTCTAGAATTAAAGATAAATGGTCAGAGCAAACATTTGCTCAAAAGTTGGTTTTTTTTCTTCTTTGGACACGTTAAGCAAATACTCGAGATCTGTTATATGTTTATGTTTGTGTTTTTTCTTTTTCTCATGTTTTTAAGGAATGTGAGATATGTTTGTTTACTTTTTGACTGCATAACAAACTTCAGCCATATTTCAGGTTGGTAAGTGAATAAATCCCCGTAGAAATTCCCCAAATGGGAATTGACTTTCGAATTTAAGGAAATCACATACTGTTTGCCAAACTCAAGTGAATGCTATATAGTGCATAACAAAGAAGCAATCGGGTTAAATCTCACTACAATTGCAATGAATATGAATCATTTTTCGTTTCATTTAACTTTCGTCCACACACATCTATGAAACTTTCTACGTTTAGTTGTTTTCCCAAAAAAAAAAAAAAAAAAAAAAAAATGATAAAAAAACGAGCAATGAAAAGATTGAACATTTTTTTAGTATATGAAGAAAAAAAAAACAACATGTTCTAAAAAAGAGTTCAAGCATTTAAAATCTGTTCCAAGATCTCATGACAAAAAAAAAAACGAAATATATCTTGGATACAAACACGAATATTTAATGTTCAGCTGAAGCATTTACAGTCTGAAGCCTTTTCTTTCATATCGAACATAATCAAAAATCAGGTTTTTCGTTTAAGATTGGTTAAGCGTCAGCAACGACTACGACGACAATACGAATACGTGGAGAAAAACGAATCCGAAGAAAATCAAGTATACCGGCCTAAAAAAAATATATATATATAGTTGGCTTCTTTTTCAACATCTGCGTGTGTAACGCATCCGATAATTTATTGTATTTTGATTTTAATAATTCGATAATGGTTAATTTTGTATAATGTATTCCGATTTGGATACCAAACAGAGTCCAGCCAATCGGCTATAAAATGTAAATGAGCGTTTATTTTTTTTTTTTTCTTCTCATTCGTTCTGTATCGGAACTGAAGTGAAAAAACGTAAATAAATAAGCATAATTAAATTGTCAGATCAATTCTTTGTAGCGGTGCATTCGAATGTGTCTGTGGTCTAATCAAAACCTATTTGAATATACATACTGTTCTTAACACGTCAATATTCTTCAACTCAAGAGAGCCAATCCACCAAGTCATGTTTGGCGTGATGTTTGCGTTTTTGTAGGAAATTGATGAAGTTCAAAACTTCAAATGCATGTGATGTATGTGTACATTTATTAGATATACATAAATGGTGTGGCCGATCAAATGGCGTGAATAAACCAGAATCGATCGTAAATCTATCACTTTTTTTTTTTTTTATTCAAGTAAAATGGTCATGACCGAATGTTCAATGTACAAAATAGTTAAATTCCTACACAACACATCATTTTGTTGCCTATATGAGTGTCCATCACAAATTATGTTCATTGACTATATTTGCTCGGTTAACAAATTGAAACAAAAATCCCAAAAAAAAAAAAAAAGCCTAAACCATTTTGAATATCTGTTTAGCATATTTTTTAATCGTTCTGATATAATTACAAATTAGGTTATTTGGAGCCAAAGAAGGATGCTCAACCAATCTAGCAAAGTTAACAAAGTCATTATTCGGAAAAAAAAAAGATTAGATCTTGATCCCCAATGGTGCTGCTTGAATTTCAGTACATTACCTTACTATTCATCTAACCAGTATATTATAAGAAATTGTTCATTATCTTTTGAAATCGATTAGAATCTAATCCAAAGTCGCGTCGATAAATAAGAAGAAAAAAAAAATGTTAATTGTTTGTTGACCATTATGTCGATCACGATCATCGTCTGACACTGATTTTTTAAATTCCAATAAAATGCGAGTTATTTTCCATCGTGACCACAATGCCATACCATTCCCATTCACAAGCCCATAATATTAACCATTATGCAAGAAGTATTTTCAACCAAACAATGATAGAATTTAAATAAATTGACCATTTCTCTTGAAAATCAAAACACTCGAATTGATTCAAGGTGATTGAAGGTTGAAAAGAAATGCTGGACCACGTGAATTACCTCACATCGCTGTTATTCGATTGAAGCATTAAGATTGATGGAATAACATCGAATGCGAGGCAGAGAAAACAAAGAGAGAGTGAAAGAGAGAGAGAGAGAGAGAGAGAGAGAGAGAGAGAGAGAGAGATAAAGAGAAAAAAAAATGAAAATAGAGAAAAAGAGTTAGAAAGAACCATATTGTGGTAAGCAATCGCCATTTAAGTGAAATGAGAGTAAAAAGAATTTCGTGGCACCCTGATGAGCTCAGATTTATTACAACTACGTATTTAAAACACAATAAGTCAACGCACACACCCATGCGAACTGGCTACCAAACTCAAACGTTAACCGAAAATCATTTAACTTGTTTTTTTATGGTCTACAAACTGGTTTGACATCGAATCTCTTTTCGTTTCATTCCATTGTATTATGGCTAGTAAGATGTGTGAAGTTTGGAGCCACTGAAAATATCACCGAGTGAATTATAGAGCAACATTCAATCAGAATATGGGCAAAAAGCAATCGTTTGAGATGTTTGTGTGTTTTTTTTTTTTGCTTCGTCCGATTGACCAAAAATTCAACTGTCCATTAGAATTAAGCATTAATTTGATATTTTCATGATGTTGACGAAACAATAATAAAAAAAAAATAAATAAAAATAAGAACTGGTGACACATGCAAATGTGACAAGACAGTCTTCAATCACTGTCCTCCTGATGCAGTCTATTTTTATTCGCGTTTAAAGAAGACGAAGAAGCAAAAAAAAGAAAATCAACATTTGACCAATCAAAAGTGATTTTGAGTCCTGAGTCAAGTTTTAAATTGAATCGAATTAGTGTCATGATTTAAAAGAATATATTTATAACAAAAACTTGCATTTAATTTTTGCCACTGGTGATTTGCTTAACTCATTACACTTGACGAAGTGCTGCTGACGACTTTAAATGCCGACAAAGTAATAATATACATATGAAGTAGAATGACTGGTTGTTGAATGAATGAAGCATTGAATGAAGCCGCATTTATAGATAAAAAAAAAGCAAGCACTTGAATCAACTTCTTTGAAACTGGAACCGATTTTTTTTTTTTTTTTTTTTTCGCGATTTACTATATATATTCATATGAAGTAGCGATTAATCTGTCTTTTGTATTGAATTTTATAATTACTCTATTCATTATCTCACAAAACGTGTGCCGTAATATCGATTTACTTACAATAAATTTTGCTTTATAAATGTCCGCGAAAATTGTGTGAAATCCAATATTGGAGGCTCAGTAGCTGTGGTGAAACCAAATTTCAAGCTGTTGTCATGTAATCCATAATATGTGGAACAAATCCTTTTGTTTATTTATCTATAAGTAACTTAGTCATATGAAACAGTAGTTATCTTCTCTATATTTTTTTTTATCACAAATTGTGTGTAATTCCAAACGTAAATCACAATATAATGCAATGTTTAATTTGTGTTTTTTTTTTCTTTTATTTTGCTTCCTTGTCTGGCTTTTGTTTTTCCATAAAATCACTTCACTATCTATATTCTGACGCTTCTTCACTATTATATCAACACAAAATTATCATTTGTTTTTTTTTTTCGTGTCAAAATTAAACTCTTCGGTGATTGTTTAAAAAAACAAACTTAATCACATTGTACATTTCACCGACACTTGAATATTTTTTTTTCGAAACAACTTGTTGCACTTAAAAACATTTTCTTTTCGAGTTTTCTTCTTTTTTTTCTCTGTATTTTTCAAAAAAAAAAAAAAAGACGGAACACGCGACACAGGTGCGCTTTGTTCGATGTAATCTACTCAACTGTTGTAAACGATCATTCTGCTTGATCTCGTACAGAATATATTGTTCAGATTGGAATGCACACACATACAACCGAAGCACAAAAGTATACATACGAGATGACGACTCGATGAAAATACTGTTTGGTGTGCGTCCATGTGTATAAGAAACATGCTTTTGTATTGACCGTATAACATTCACAATTGTGCAATGGAATTTTTCTTTTCTTTGGAACATACATGCCAGTTCAAACACAAATACACACTTGATATAGCCGGTTTCAGTGGATATGGGCAAATTTTGCACTAGATGGACATTCAATTTAATTCGGAAATTTTCACGATTTGAATTCAATATTTGTTAGGAAATATTCTCAAAGGTGTCGTAGGTTAAGATCACCAGGCCATTAAAACATCATCAGAAATTCGTGACAGATCACCGAAAAAAATAAAAAAAAATTGGTAAATTTCAAGAAAAATGTCGAAAAATATGTGAAAAGAAGTAATATTTGATCGTTACATATCATGTCCATGTAATGATTTAGTATTCAACTGGAATCATGAGCATTTAGAAGCCAAAAACTTGCCCATATCTCTTTCGAATGTGTGAGGCGCACACACGCGAATGTATCGCATATGTGTTTGTTTTCTTTTCATTTTATTTCTTCTCTTTGCTTTGCTTTGTTGTTAGTGGTTCGTCTTCTTTTTTTTTTTTTTGTTGTAAAATTTCAATGATGTGATACGAACAACAATATGAAATGGAATAAGATGAACAGTGGCGTCAGGAATATCATTGCCTCTTTTGTAGCATATCAAAATCATTAGATGAATTGTGTTGAATTTGAAATACATAGCACAGCATAAAATGCATTCGAAAATTGTGTACGAATTAAAGTTGGTTGGGTTCACACCGTACGCCCATGGAATTCTAGTTTGCTTTATCTTGCCGTCTCTTTGTATACGTTTATTGTCAGCCTACGCCATTGTTACTTATAAAAATCTGGTAGTATGAGATGTGCTACCTTAAGGAAGCCATGTCGACTGCATTAACGGAAACCGACACCAAAAATCATTTAATAATACTGAGTGGTATGGCAAACATGATGCAGCCCAACAAAAATACAAAGTGAACACACAAATACAATGAACAGAGAGCGTAAACACACACACACACATATACGCGCGCGCAATGCATAGGCAATCATAAGTTTTCTCTTCAAAATGTATGATATGAGTATGATCTGAACAGGATTGAATGGTGGTTTCATTGGTACGAATAAATGTTTGTGGAGAAGAAAATATAAAATGGTTTTTTGAAATGTACACTTAGTGAGAACTAAGCTGTGTTACTGCGCATAAATTATAATCGGTTTCGGTGTATACATACATAATGGATAAACTACTTATCTCATTTATTGTGCACCTAGCGCTTCGAAAATACTGTCGTATTTCACTGGAAGTGGAATCAAGTTGAGAAGCGTTTGAGCGTGCGCTCATTCGCGATCAAACAATCGCACACAAATACATTTAAAAAAAAATATACAAACATTTTGTATATATGCAGTCGATATGTGAAATGTGAGTTTGTGTTTGCGCGATTTTCATGAGAAATATTCAAACCGATTTAATAGAACTTGAACAACACCGCACAAATGAAATGGAACAGTACACATTCTTTCTTTCTTTCTTTTTTTTTTTTTATTTGTTTAATATTATTTATTTTTCATGATGTTTGCTTGTTATTTTTAAGCTTTTATTCTTTGTTTTATGTTCGCGCAATACATTCATGAATATCTTTGATGTTTCAGCGAATGCTCATTTCGTCTGCTATCTTCAATATATTTCATTTTTAAATGATGTGAAATCTCTTCACAACGGCATTAAAAATGGCTATGAAATCATAATGATAATATAAAAAGCTACCGGAGTTTGATGTAAAAAGAGAGAAAGAAAGAGAAAGAGAGAGAGAGAGAGAACAGAAGAAAAGAAAAACAGCAACAAGAAGCATCATTCATTCGTATGATGACCAATTTGAGATAGAGACGAACACATACCGATTTTCTACAGAAATAACTGATGAAATTTAATGATATAATACATAAAAATCCGATTTTCTACAGGATATGGCATTGCTAAATACAGTCTTGAGCTAACAATGATCATCCGAAAAATCGACACATAATCTTTCTTTGTTCGATTATTTGTATGTATGACCATTTTCTCCTACTGTTTAAATTTGCGCATTTTACACAGTCAATTCGTACAAATAGAAAGAATAAAAAAAAAAGGTACAAATCATCCATTTCAACGTTGATCGTAAGAATGATCGTTTGAAGAGAAGAAAAAAGTGCATTCGAATAAACCTTTGTTTATCCTTATGACATCTACCTGAACTTGGGATATGCTGAATGATATCACGTGCATTGCCACTTATACAAACAAACCATAAGAACTGTAATGCGTGACTTTTTCCAATTCAATCGAAAGAAAGATGCATTTAACTTGACTACAAAAGGTTTATGTGCAAGAATTTATTTCAAGAGAAGAAAAAAGAGAGAAAAAAAAAAGAAATCAAACGCCTTTTTGATGCTATTTTCTGCTGTTGTTGTTCCTTTTAACACATACCTGATAGACTAAAAGCCAGTTGTAAAACGATATTGACCTTTTTCATATGGCGTCCTTTTTTACTTTATCGATTGTCCAGTCGTTTTCAATGTTCTTTGTCTGGTCCATCGACAATTTTTCTATTTTTCATTGGTTTTTAGGCTGATAATCAACCAGAATAATTGAATGCTGGTCTATTTCTTGTTGCCTTTTTTTTTTTTATTTCGAAATGATAACAACTGTAAATTTGTGGCACCCAATATTGATGTCACAATCGTAATGCCAATTAATTTGATTAACGAACTCGCACCTTTCTATTTCTTTGTTGAAAATAAATATACCATTGGATTGGATTAGATTAGATTTGAATGTAATTTCCGTTTGAATCACTTGAAAAAAAAAGAAATATTCAATTCAACTGCTGACTACAAATTACGTGGACAATTTTTGATTGACAATGAGCGGCAGATAAAACAAATAATCGTTTCTAGTGTTATTGTCATTTTCTCTAACAAAACCACAGAGGTTTTTTTTTTGCCGTAACTCATAAAAATGTCGCTTGAAATTTGTTTTTTTTTTTTCGGAATAGTAAGTTTTTGTTCGTAAAACTCTTGAAATCTGAGTGTATACACAATGCCAAGCACGTACAATGTGTGTACGAAAACGCTATTTAATTTGCGTCATTTATATGCTGATCTTAAGCCGTTTGGAATCACAATTCGAAGAAGCAATTATTCAACATGCTTTTGTCTTACCTTTCAACCAAATCCAAAATGAGTCCATCTAAGAAAAAACCCTGACGAAATGCAGAGAAACTTAATGGTTTGTATGATTCAATTGCAATTTCACTAAATGAAACAATAACAACAACAACAAAAATGTCCAACAATTGTTGTCAACAAATTTTATAAATTTTATGTCTTTATCCAATATCGTGTCGATACATCAAAATGCCAGAATCTGTAACAAGTTCTCCATATGAAAGAGAGAATAAGAGACGCGATTTTGTTTCTTTTTTTTTTTTTTTTTTATCTTTTCAAGTCGGTTTTTTTCAAACTAACTCTCATGATACTAAATACTGTTAGACCTTTCGCAAAAACTAAGCGATAAGAAACTTCAGCAAAAACAGGTTTTCATTTTTCTTGTGTGCGATGAAACTTTGCAAATTGTTGCGCAGTTGATAGTACCAAATGGTTTAAAATCAACTTCAGTACATGACCACAAAATGTAGTTAAATGTTGAATCTTTTTATGTTTATTCTTCAACTTTGCTTCTTTACTAAATGCAAACTATATTTTGCATTTTAATTATGCAAAATCAATTCAGATATAAGAATATTGTATATTTAATTCAGTCGAACTGGCTCCAATTGAATATTCAATTTCTATCTAATGAATTTATGATTATTCTATGGTTAATCGATTATTTCCGTAAATGCAGATAAAGAATATCGCCTAAAAACCTCAAGTCAAACGTTATGCCTAGCCACATAAATGAAATGCACTTCCAAACACATAAGAGCAATGGAATTGATTGGAAAACAAACTCTTCTTTTTTAAACACAACAAAACAATAAGAACGCAAACAGTTCAAACCTGTTTAACTGTGGAAGCACATTTTGATTCTTTCTACAGATAAAATACACGTTTTCATTCGATTTTTGTTTTAAAACCTTTCAAATTCTCTCTCTCTCTTTCCACACATACACACATGCATATATGGTTGACTTAATTTGAGCTTTTGCGCTGTTGATGTCAAAGCTTTTTACAATTTCAAACCAAGTTTCGCCTTTATGTATACTATTCGAAATTGAAATGTAACATCTAATTCACAAGCACACAACTAGTTTTACTTGAATTAATTTGTGCCAAGTTTACCTTGAAATGTAACCGTTGTTCCGTAACTTGTGAACATAATAGCAATTTCCGCTAATAACGGATTATAATAATTAATATTTAATATGATAAAATATTGCACCAATTTATTCATTGCTCTTTTTATTTATTGACAATTTTTACGCAGTATTTTCATTAAAAGGGCATAATTATTGTCATTGAATGTTATTCAAAATCACATTATTTTATTTTGGCTATTCTATCACAAATCAAAAACTAGAATTTGCACTTGACTCTTTTGAACAATAGAAATATATTACCAAATTTGATATTTATGAATTCATCAAATATAAATCACCCATTGATAATTCGGACATTTTGATTAAGATACATTTAAAAGCTAAACCATTTATATTAACCATTTTAAAATTCAAGGTAAAAAAAAAATACGTTTGTTATTAGAAGTGGTTTTCACTAATTTCTTCCCGTAAAATTCAAAATAATGTCTATAGAAATATGGAAATCTTCAATTTTTTTTTGCATAAGATCAAATGGTTCTTGGAAAAAATTAGACGATCAAATCATGATTATGCTAAAGAATTGGCTCTACCTCGTTCATATCTAAGTCCCTTGATGCCTTTTGCATACGGCTTATTAGCATTGACTTGCAGAAAATAATCTCCACGTTTCGCACTAAAAACAAAATTTGAATAAATTTTTGTGTATTTCCAAAGCAAAAAAAAAAAAAAAAAAAAAAAAAAACACAATAAATTGAATAAAATGAGAAAAATTTGGTTAAATCTTGAAACGAAAATATGAAATTACCTCATCGGACAATCAATTCCCATTTGAACAATTTCAGAATTGTCAACCCGCCCCTTTTTAAAATTATTCAAACTTTTGGCAAGAACTGAAAGAAAAACTGGGTGTTCACTTAGCTGAACAGTTTCAGCCCAAAGATCCCATGCTTTTCTACGGATACCTGAATCTTTGAGAAAAAAAAAGTAAAGAAAACATCAATAAATGTCAAACAAAAAAGCGTGAAAGTTTTAGAGTTTGTTTACCATCCAATGACGGTTTTGATTTGTATTGTCGACAATTTGGCCAAAAACTAACTGTTCCCGAATTTTTTGGTGTGCTATAGAACCAAGCATTGGTATAAATGATATCAACCAATTCCGCATCTTTTTCATTGACACGAGCTCCAAGTGGAAATACTGTGGGTGGATCAAGAGCTGTGATTCGACTTAATTTTGTTTCACCATCTGATTTTCTGTATGCACATCTTGATATCATTCCCGCAAGTTGACCTCCCAAGCCATGACCCAAGATGTGAAAACGATTTACATCAAGACCTTCATCGATCCAATCTAAAACCACTTCCGACATTTTTGTCGCTAGCTATAACGAATCGTTATTAACGATGTTATCAAAAACCATTATTTTTCTAAAAAAAAAAAATCAATCACGCGATCTTCATTTTACACAAATGAAATTGCATTTTTTTTCCTCCTCTCTACAACAATCAATGCAAATGATATGAAACAGAACAATACCTGTTTTGCATTTGGAACTGCATCAATGAGAAAATTTCCATTGGCTAATTGTGCCCAATCAAGAACTAAAACATTATGATCATTTCGTTCAAGATAGGCATTGATAATAGTATTTACACTTTCATGATCTGGTCCCTCTAAATATCCATGAATGTACAGAACTGTCTTTTTCAAAACATCAAAATTGGTATTCCCGAATAATGCACATGATTCATCTACTTCGTATGGTCGCTGCGCCAAGAACGAGTTTCTGTCGAATGAAATGAAAAGAAAAAAAAAAATACACAAAATCTTGTTTATAAGTCGATGAAAGTGCGGTATAAAATACAAATACATGCAAAACAAAGAACAAAAAAAAAATCCTGTGATTGTATGACATTTAAAAATAGTTCGCGTTTTTATTCCATTTATGCGCATTTTTCGCTTGTTTTTTTTTTCATTTTAAATTATGACAAGGTGATCATTACCCTTGAAAAAAAATTATTTGCACTTTATCCAATTTGTGCTTAAATGATCCAATCCCCAGTAGAGACCCTTGAATGAAACAGAAATACTTGATTTTTATCTAATTGTCTCCTATTGTTGTGAAACATTAAATCAATGCTTCTTTAACACATTGTTCTTTTTTTTCTCGAAAGAAAGAGAAGAAAAAAAAAATGTTCTTTTGTGACTACTTAAAAGTCGTAAAATAGCAAATCACGGTCATTTTCACTGCTTAAATAGTGAGAATGAATTCTTAAAAACATCTTATTCAGGTTGAATGATTTCATTATTCATTAACACTTTATCTGATTGACTCACTTTTTTTGCTTTTTGTCGTCATTCTTTTGATTTGTATGAATTTTTATAATTTGCAAATAATTTATTACAATATAATGTTTGATCGCTAACAATAGTTGCACGATTCAAAAGTAAACAGTAGATTGTCTAGAAATAAAAAATTGCAGTAGCCAACATTGTATGTTTGCACGATGTTCTTCAGTTGAATTCACAACAAATACTGATTGTGATTATGAATTAAGAATCTATTCTCTCCTCTGATGATCGACAAATAAAAAAATCGCGTGTTATTTGTATAAATATTAATTAGTTGGACGCAAGCTTTTATAATATCAGCCAGTTTTATAATACTGATCGGCTTGTACAGCACACAAATGAGTTAATAAACTTGTTTAAGATTTTGTTTTCATTTTTTCTTCTCTTCTTCATCGTTTGGCATCATCAAACGCTACACATAGCACACACGTATTTACAAATCTCTTGTGTATTTCACACGCCAAATTGATAATACAAATAACAATACATGAATTTAGTTGTGATATTGGAAATTGAAATTGAAATGGCTCGTTTGAACACCTTACGCGTCAATTCCGGTCCAAAAAATTGTCTACCGTAGCGGTCACCTCTACAATGAAATTAATCGTGTTAAGCTGAATTATTCTAGCATGTGCTATGATTCATAGCCTATGAAATGAGACCGAAATTCGTTCATTGAAGAGTCAAGGTTGCAACTAATCCAATCAAATAAAATCAAATTCGGCTACCTTATATTTCAACGAAAAAAAAAAAAAAAAAAATTATAAGCATTACATGCAGTTTTCGTTAATTCTATAAATGATTTTTCACTTACCTGACCATTTGTGTCAATCAATGCATGTTTAATCAAATACTACAATAGCAACTGTGTGCTTACTTAAGCATCTAATCGAGTGGTTCTTATACTGCTTTTCAGCCATGTGAATCCACTTAGTATTTAAAAAATTGAACTTCCATGAAAAGCTTAAATGTGCGATTGTCGTGACATCTATGATTTATATTCAGTTAAATCAATTATCAATAGCGTTACAAAATCCATTCAAACTTTAAGTTCGGAGTAAATCAAGTCAATACGAATAGATTTTTTCTTTAATAAATATTTCCATTAGCCAATGCCACCCATTTGATGAAAATCTTATTTAACAAAGTTCAAAAATTTCTTTTTTTCTTTTTCACCCTTTCAGTTTTATCCTCTTGGCGAGACGAATTGTGGATATATATTGAGAAAAACATAGTGATGAATATTTCTCGGAAGCAATCATATGGATCCATTGAATATAGCCTTGGCCTGTTGTGAAAATGATTATTATTCCCAAAAAAAAAAAAGAAGACTGACCCGGCACTCAAAATACTGTCAACAATCTCAGAGAGCGCACGTTTTTGCATAGAGAAATGTTATGAGATTTTAAAATCTCTTTATTGCATATTCACTGCATGCATTTGACAATACACACAAATCTAGATTTCTTCTACTCGGCATGTCTTGTTATGTTGGTTCGCACTGAGTTGGTAATTTGTTTAATTTGTTTTTCTTTTACCTGCGTAACAAGGTAGTATCCAGCTAGGAACCTAATATTCGATGCTGTGAGCAAGGCAAACGGAGAATGCATATGCATTAGCTTAACCTGCAGAATAATAATCGATTGTGCATTTACACACACACATTTTTGGGAAAACGTTCATCTTTCGGATGAAGATGAACATTTCGATGATATCAGACATTTTCATGGTTTAACTATAATTCAAATGGAAAACATTTTGCATCCATGAAATTTGTCTTTTTTTTTTTTCTCTGGACGAAACATGAAATTCATTTCAATGACAACACGCTACTATGACGTATTTTATACTTTGATTGTCACATTTTTGATGCTTCTTATACTTTGGAAACATATGAGTCAATGATCTTTCTACTGGAAATCATGTGTATTGTTTCAATATCAGTCAATTTCTTATTTAGCAAGGGCGTTTGTCATCAAAATGGCATGAAATATTTCTTCATGTATTGAAATTCAGTAACGCCTCCCGGTTCCATAATAATCAACATGTATCATCACATGGTTATCATATATTTTCTACTGTCTCTGTCAATGCTGAACAGATTTCATGTTCGTTATTTCATTAACGAAAATTATAGGAAAAGTCATAACTTTTTATCGGTGCACATTAATTTAAGGAATACAAAAGGAATGAATTAAATTCGTGCTAAACCAATGAACTCGAGATAATTTTAAATGCTCATCATTTTGTTTTTATGGTGTCACAACGAAATTTTTTCCCAAAATTACACAATTTTAGCGCGTTCGTTTGAATCAACAGAAAAACATCAATGTGAAATGAACCATTTTCGTAAGAATTCAAAAAGTAGCATTGATTTGTTGAAGCATTTTGCTTCTTCTTTAGCGTTTAACGTAAATAAAATTTCATGACGTGTATGTGATACCGTTTTGTGAGTTTTTTATTGCATTTTATTATTACGAAATGAAATGCCATGCAGGAAATTGCTCATTTTTTTTTTTTTTAAATTTAATTTAACTGGCGGTGAGACCAATAGACATTTGTCACATGTAAAGATACGATGTGCACAGTCACTTTTTTGTTATATTAAGCCGACAATATTTATTGCCACCAGTATAATTGTTATCAGTGATGACAAAAAGTAATTGATTTTTTCTCCAAGTTAACCGCTTGTAATTACTTGATAATTTGTCGTTGTACTTGATCAATAAAGTGTTTATCAATTCAGAATAGAGTTAAGTTACTGTTCGATGTTGGTGACGCTTATTCATTTTTCTGTGTCATTGCGCTAAATACAATGAATATTTTCTATTTTCATTTATCGTTTAAATGTATAATTTAATTTCATAATGAATATTTACTTGAGCGATACTCATGGATTTTACTCATGGGCGATAACAAATCGATCAAACATTTCCGGTCAAGTGGAGTCAAAAACAAGAAAAAAAAAATTGTTCAATTGAATTCTCAACTATAATGTAAGCTTTGAATACAATCTAATACTTTTGTTTAGACAAATTCGGACATAATTATTTAAAATATTGTCACTTGTTTACAAAATAAATAAGAACCATTCATCTCGTTTTTTTTTTTCTTATTCTCTCTTGAGATTTAAAAATCCTAAAATATATGATTGGTGTGATTTAACTTCGAGCTTGGCAAACAATTCACACACAATAGCTTCTTTATTACATGGACTTAGTATGTTTATAGCGCCATGATTATTATTATTATTATTAACATGCTTCATCTCATTTATCGCTCACTTGAGTCTGTATCGTCGTTATTTGTTGTGAGTTTTTTTCCGTAATGTTTTCTTGCGAGACGATTATATTGTTTGCCAGATTTAGAGAATAATTAACAATTTTGCCTTATCATAGCATTGAAAATAGAATGTATGAAAATCCATTTGTATTTTGATTAATGCATATTTGCTTTTTAACAAAAATCAGAAGACTATTTATTAGAATGCGACACAAGTAGCTCTTCAAATTGAGTGTTGCTTTTCGAGATAAAGTCGATAACGCAAACAAATGACATATTCTTAGCACTCAAGTAGCATTTCAGGATACTGTTGCTATATAAAAACAGTCTTCATTCATGCTACCATCTCTGTCGATTAAATTATGAATTTTAAGATTCGTGAAATGAATTTAAAAAGAAAAAAAAAAACAGATTCTGTTCTTATTTGCTGTGATTTCGTAAACTGAATTTAATCAGGAAATGAGAGAATGATTTATTTCACTCTTGCTTCATTGCCGTTTTTTCAATATGAATCACATAAGATGATTAAATATTACGCAAAGTTTTCTTCGATAGAAATTCCATCGTTCAAATGAAAAAAAAAAAAAAAAAAATTAAATTATCTTTTCAATTCTATTTTTTATGTTAACGTGAATTTCGTCGAAAATATATTTATGGTTTTGCAAGCACATGTTGACATATGTTATTAAATTGCTTGTGAAATGATGTCTTGAGATTTGGAATTCTTGGGAGAGCTAAGTAATTCGATCACAAAGAAGAGTGAAATGAATGACTGAACTGTGATAATAAATATGTCACAACAGGCCATCCCTTGTACTTGAATTGACTTTTACTTCGGTTGTCACAAGAATTATGCGTACAAAGCCAAATAAATGCAACATTTGCGTGCAACGTTGCACTTTATGTCTTCGATAGCCAAACGAATGGAGTCAGTTTTTTTTTATCGATCATTCACATCACGGCTCAATTATTCTTATTTTTTTTTTCTCCTATTGAAGAGATATCTTTTCAAATGATTCAGCAAAATATCATGAATAACGATAGACAAATGTTGATACACTTTTAAAATTATCCTTTAGAGGAATTTCATTTGTATTATTGACAATTTCGCTTTCCACATTGGAAATTCCAATGCAAACCTATATAAATTGGTTTTTGCTCCTTTTAGAATATTGCTATACATAGTCTGGACAGATAGTGTTGCATTTCATTTTTGTTTTGTATTGTTCTCAATCAATTCACTTAAAGTAATGAAAATGAAAATTCATTTCGACATATTTAGATTTATAATCTTAAATAAGTGAATGCTCATTGCGCAATCGAATGATATATATATGGATAAATCACCGGGAGACGACCGTGGTCTTCCTTAACGCGCCTCATGAAGAGCGTGTTAAGACTCATTTGTTTTCATTTTTCGATACATAGAGTTTCGATTGAGTTAGCGCTCATGGAATAAAAGTGTAAAATTTGTGCAAATTAAACAGTGCGAGTGCATCAATGCAGAGAGAGAGAGAGAGAGAGGGCGCATGAGACAAATACAAAAGCGATATTCTCTCACTTGATCGATAAGTGGATATTGAAGCAGCCAGCGTGCAACATGTGTTAAATGAAAATTTACATACCAAAATACAACTTTTTATTGCCACACAAAATGCAAATAAAAAGGGAATTCCAATAGTCGCGATTTCAAACAAATTGATGAATTCCCTTTGAGCACGTGATCATGATGCCAAAGACACATACCAAACGAAAAGACTTTATTGTGTTGTTGTGGCCGTGATTTGGATCCAAGCACCGATTTGTGAATATAATGAGACAGACAGACAGAGCGAGAGAGAGAGAGAGAGAGAGAGAGAGAGAGAGAGAGAGAGAGAGAGAGAGAGAGAGAGAGAGAGAGAGAGAGAGAGAGAGAGAAGGCGGAAAAGAGAGGGCGAGCGGAAGAGACAGAGTGAAAAGAACAAAAAGCACTGCATGGAGTTATTAAGTAGGCAGGAGCTAGTCTTTTCGCTTTAACCACTGTGTATCGCTGTGCAGCATTGACGTGCGCAAATTACAAACATAATGTATCTAATGTGTGATACATCTTTTCAACGATTCAAGCGTACATGCTGTGGCACTGGCGACCAATCGATATAAATTTCTGCCAGTTCCCATTTGGCTTATGCCTCTTTCGTATTACATATTTATTATATTTACTGGCTTAATTTAATCATAATATTTTGAGAGAACCAACTGTGAGCACGTGGAATTCATGAAATCGTCCGAAATTAATTTGCAGTTGACACGTTAACATTTTGAATGCATTTTTTTCTCTTCTTCTTCTTCTTCTTTCAATTCAACATTGAATAAATAAAAACAAACATTATTGCCATTTCATGACAGTTTTAAGTTTATGGAATTCATTTCAAAAGCATATAAATCAAACTCAAATATTATCTGAATGCATCTGTTCATTCGATTTCCTATTGACAAAAACACAATAGAATTGACTTTGTCTCTGTCCTCTGAATTTATACTATTTAGCTCCATATAAATGAAATGCAAGGCAATAAAAAGGAGAAAAGACAATTTTATAGTTTGTTTGAAATTCATTAAACGAGTTGCACAAAAATGACTTTCTGAACAAATAGAGCCGAGATTGACGCAATATATATATATATATATTCTTATATATATTCTGCTATAAAATCCTATTGAAATTGAATGGGAATAAGCATAATAATTTCGATATTGACACAACGTGACTTAAATAATGAACTTGCTGATCAGAACAAGTGCAAACATGAATGAAATTAAAAGCCTAATTACTAAGGACCTTGTTCGTGCCAATTTTATAGATACACATTTAATTTGCGTCGATGCGGGAGATAATAGCGTTTTGTCAACACATTGTTTAGATTATTGCTTCGAATTAAATGGAAATAGATAAATTGAAATTATTATATTGAGAACATGATTTTGTACGATGAGAGAAAATAAATCAAACTTGATATTATGACTTTAGATTGACACATTGTAAATTAGTAGTCAGACAGTAATTCTGGCTTAGAAATTGTAATAAAAGAAAAGCAAATTTAATTCGAATGAATTCACACAATTTTGGTTGACATTTGATTTTATAAAAAAAAAAGAAAATTGAACGTAATATGAATTTCTTCTTCTTTTTTTTTTTTTTTTTTTTTTTTTTGATACTTTCCCGAGAATATTTTACATTTTTATGAGTAGCTACTGTCGTTTTTTATGTCATCAGCAAATTCAAATTCTGTGAAAAAGCACGAATCCCTTTTAGATAATATTGTGTTGAGCCTTGAAGAAAACGATTTTTATTTTTCAGTTGACATTCAGTGTATATTTGAGCACCGAATGTTTGTTGAAAACTTCAAATGTGCCGAATGTTTTGTAGCTGCGTGGGCATCGACACTCTAGTGAATGTTAGAATGTAATAATGTTAAAAGTATGACACCAAAATGTTGTAACAAAAATAACAAATCACAAAAGAAATAAACAAATAAAAACAATTGTCTTCTTTATTGTTTTTTACTTGGCTCATTTATATTTGTAATTTTTCACTGCTTTCGTGACAATTCTTCAATAACGTGTTTGCCATATCTGTTTAGAGGAGTGAAGAGAACCTGAAAATGAAGAAAAGAGAAACTTGAAAGGGAAAGAAGAGAAAATTCAAAGGGAGGGAAGAGTGAGAGTGAGAAAGTGAGAGCGGGAAAGTTAGTAAAAGTGTAAAGGAGATGGAGCGAGAGAGAGAGAGAGAGAGAGAGAGATCAATAACTACCAGTAAAAAAACTTGTGCATTTTTACAACATTTTATATTGCCCGACGTAAAAAGGAAGCAGAAAAGTGATAACGAGTGCATATTTTGTACGAATGTACACATTTTTCGCTATTGCCAAGTTCTAGGTATTCACCAATGTGTCCTCAACAGAGAAATTTTTTTTTTTTCGTCTTCTTTCGTTTTCAAACAGAATGAAGCCAAAAAAAAAAAATTGAACGACAAATGACGATCTCATTTTATGATCTTAATGTTCTAGATCTATTTTTCTTATCAAACTAGAATAGTGTAGCAGTTTAGATTTTTTGCTTTGGTTTTTGGGTGCATTTTATTGACTTTTCCGTTTTTGAGAAATAGTTTCGAACCATTTTCGGCTGTTATTTAGGTTTATGATTTTTCTTGAAGCAATATTATTGCATTTTTTTGAACGATATGTAAACATCATTTGCCCTCTAACAATAATATATAGGATGGATAGTAAATGTGAAACAAAAAATTGTCACAGCACATAAAATCAATGTTAAACAGAGACATTTATGTTACGTATCCTAGCAACCATGTCTATGTATACATTAATAAAAATTTTGTTTTATGTTGATATTGTATTTTGTTGGTTATTGTTTCAGTTTTGAAATGCAATTTCATCCAAAATTTTACTCTGAATCAATGGCGGGAAAATGATGGAGCATTTACTAACAGTAGTGGCGGTGGCAATATGGCAGCGATGAAATAAAATCGAATATAGACAAATGTACGCATGTTCCTGAATCAACGCAGAATTTTTATTAGAAAATGAAAACATTACGCTTTTATCGAAGAATTGATTTTCAATTTTGTCATAAAATTAAGACGTTCCATCATGAATTTTGATATCTTTCAAGCTGAGAATTATAGCTGGAAATGCATTTAAATCATAGCTTACTTGTTTTCTGAATAGATTTAATCTTGACTTCATTTCGTATGTTCTTTGTGAATGTTTTTTATTTTTTACTTTTTTTTTTTTTTTTAAACAATTCAAAGTCAATCATTTCAATGTGACTTCATAAAACGAATCATTTATTTTATAGCAAAAACTTTCGCTATTAAAATTGAATTCAAATATCTTCATCAATATGAAATTGACTGTTTGATGTCATTTAGATGTTATCAATTCGATTTAAAATTTATTTGTTTGTTGTTTCTTCATTGTGTCTATATGAACGCGCAATACAATATTCCAAGTTGAAAAAAAAAGAGTGAGAATAAAAGAATATAGAACAAATCGTTTGAATATAATACACTTTAAAACTAATTTAAAACACAATTAGACCAAAATGCTTGAACAAACGACCGCTTTGGCGTAGTTAAAAAAAAGACAGTTGTCAACAGATTGAAAATTAAGATGGATATCTGTTTCAATTTGCATGTCATCTAAGTCCAGTGATTTGTTCACCATCGTTCACCATCTTTTTCAACGTATTTTCAATTTGAAAGAATAAAAAAAAAAAAAAACAGAAAAAAAAGTTAATAAAATGAAACCCACCCAACTCGATCTAAATTTCCATAAATCAAGCTAAACACAACATGAAAAGAACAAAGACAACAACAACATCAAATTGAAGAGATGAAAGCAAACTGAACTGATTTCAATTTGTAAGTTAAATTACCCCGCAATCTCCATATGTTTGAATAAAGTGAACAGAGTCAATTTTTGTGTTCTGTGTCGATGCTATCAAAGATCAAGGTTTGGTTGTTGTTGTTGTTGTTGTTATTTTTTTCGTGCATATTTTACATATTTATTTTTATATCCGTATGGTGCACAAAGCAGTAAGAGCCATACATACGTGTAGCCTTCTGCCGAAAGAGGGTGAAAACGGAATAAGAAAGGTGGCGAAAAGTGTCATTCAATCCTTTAGGCAAGTTTCTCTGCTTACATTGCACACACTGTCACATTTTGCACTGAATCTGTTCGTTTTCAATGTGAATGAAAGAGAATTTTTATGTTTTTATGTTTATATTTTACTCTTTAACAATTTCGTATATATGTGAATGTGTATGGATGTATGTATTTGTAAACTCCTGGTTAAAGTGAATGGAAAGTGTTGTATTCGTATTCGAATACAATACAAATGGTACACTACACATTCATAGATAGTACAGTACAAACCCCTTTATGTAGGTAGTAGAGTTTTGCCAAAAATACTATAGTCAACGGCCCGTTGACAACGGGCTACCATTGTTCATTTGTTTCTTATATGACCATCTATATAACCCGATACATGACATTTTTGCAAGCCATTCATCCCGTACTCTTTTTTGCACTAAAACTCTTTCGATTTTCATTCTTACTTTGGGTTAAGGGTTTTACCTGCCAATTGGAAACTGAAGCAAAGGCTGTGCAAAAGGAGAGACGTAGAAAGGATTCAAATGAAACAAAAGGAGCAATGAAAAACCCATTCATACGACAATTGGATTACAATTAAAGTGCTAAAAGTTTATGGCCGAGATATAAATCATTCAAAAATGAATAAATATCAATTCGCAAAATTGCAAATCAAGAGTTAACAAATAGTAAAAAGTTTGTTATTTTTGATGAAAATTTCATTTAATCCTTTTAGTTTTTATGACAAACAAAATTGTAAAGTAATTTAAATAAACGATTTCATTTGCACAAGCCCAAGAATCTCCATATGTTGGCATGCAAGCGGTCAATTTATGTAGAATATTTCGCACTTTGACATCGTTGGCCAAAAAAAAAAAAAAAAATGTTTTTCTACATTTTAACATTGGCTTCGTGTGCAACGGTGAAAATAATTGGATTCTGGGCATTTAGGAAAGGATTAAACAAATATTAGTTTTGTTTCTTACTCTTAATACTATGAATATTTGTTCAAGACTTAATTTTTAAATGATTTTAATCTCATTTCGCTTTGAAAAGAGTTAACAATATTCATTTGCTTTCATTTTTATGCCTAAATTATCATTCAAGTTTAATGCAACACAATTCACTCTGACACAAACGAAATATTATCAAGAAATGTAAATGCAAAATTTCATAGAATCGAAAGTATGAATAAAAAAAAATCAAATTAAGTTATTCGTTAAATCGCATAGATTTATCGAGAGAAAGAAGAATGGAATTTTCATTCCAAAGTGCCAGTTAACACATGAAATTGTTTTACCAATAACGAATGTGATTAATGTGCCATAGATTTTCAACGAAACTCGTTAAATGCAATCATTTACTTTGAAATTTCAATATTTCATGTGAAGATGTAAACGATTTGAGAGATAGAGAGACTGAAAAAAAACACACCAAAACATTATCTATCAATCGATTCATAAGTGAAGGTTTATGACGAAATAATGATTCACAGTGAGATCTGAAATGCGTGAAAATTTGAAAAAAAAAAAAAAAAAAAAATGTGCGTTTCAAGGTTCAAATCCATTTGAGAAACTCCATTGGGTGAGCTGGAATTTCATTTTCTGTTTGTAATGGTCAAGCATTATTTTTCAGTCAAACAAATGTCGATGTTTTTGATTTTCTGCAAACTGAAAAAAAAAAATGTGTCGAAATAGTACAGTCTTTCACAGGACCTTGAAACATTTACAAAATACGAATGGATCGAAAGGAATTTTACTGTGATTGTTTGTTTGAATTTTTTGCATTTTTACCGATTCAAAAATGTCTAGTTAAAAATTGAAACAATCGCTAAATCCATTCAAAGAATCGTCGCACTTACCATTGCAAGGTAGAAATGCTTCTGCTTCTCGAAAATTATTAAGAACTTTATGAATTTATTGCACATTTTATGTACACATACACTACCGAATACTTTTAAACAACAATATTCCCATTTCAAAGCGTTACTTTTCAAAATGCATGCAAAACTATGGCATTTCAACGAGTGAAATGTCAAATGTTCACTCTTCTTGCAAAGCCTTCATCCACTCACTCTTTCATTATCTCTTTTTCTACCCATTTCTAAAGTTGTCTGTCAATGTACAGGCAAAGGAAGGAAGAAAAAAAAAAACGTCTTCCTTTCCTTGTTATACAAAGGACGGCATGTACTTAAGTGTATAAACAAAATTACTTTATTGCACAAATTATTAAATAGTTTTATTAAGGACCATTGTAGTCGCAAGAGAATGAATTGAGCCTCTCTCTTTCTGTCAATTTGAATATATTCAAAAAAAAGAAAAAAAAGAAATGTATGTTGAAGTGAATAAGAATATTGTTTGCTGAAAGAAACACAAGACGTTTCGTTGACAATAAATTTACCATGTTTAAAGAAGCTTCATGAATCTGTTTGAAAGATTCATGCAAAAATATGAAAGAGAAATTTAGATGTTTTATTTTTTTATGATTCTCGTAATGAATGAGAAAAACATGAGAAGTGAATGTGAGATTTTTTGACGTTTTGCCTCTGGTTTTTCAGTCAAAAGGATCGCTGCCGAAAGATGACATCGTGAACAAAATTGAGAATGAAAACAGTAGTACACAGTTGATCGTCGAACGCGAAACAAGGAAGTGATATCTTCCTCTTGAGCTCCTGAAAAGATCAACATCGTTAAACATTCAAATTCAACGCAATATATTTCAATGCATCAGTACATTTTAAGCAAGTGAATTCCGTGTCCTTTTTTTTTTTTTTTTTTGAAATCATCATCGCTGAAATCATACAAATCTATTTTGGATAAAATATTAATTCCACAATCAACAAGTCTTTAATCTGCCCAAATATTAACGAAGGTATGTTTCGCAACAAAAAGCATTTTATTTGCTTTATTTTAAATTTATTTTTCCTCTTATTTGGAACCTGTCAATGTGTGCATGTTTTGTGATATCTAAATGAAAAGAAATTTATTTATTGGAAAAGAAATTTGAAGCAAAAAATGAAAAAAAAAAAAAAAGAAAAAAAAAAACAGTTGAAAAGAAAAAGGAAATATTATATACCTGAAACCGTTATTGTGCAACGTTCATTCCGAAAATCAAAAACACATAAATTAATTTGATGATGGTAACAAATAAAAGAGCACAACTACTTACATTTCACCAAAATAGAGTAGCTAAAATGAGCACGCAACCGAATAGAATTCAAAACAATAACTCATCAAATTAAAAGCGGTAAAAATTATTGAAATGTGTGCCTGGTGTTCCGTTGATTTCATAAGGTTACCGTTTCAAAATGTGGCTTTCATCTACAAATTTTTTTAAATAAAATTGAACGATTTCGGAAACAATAGGAAAATTAAAATAAATCAACAAATATTAAATAAAATGAAAACGGTTTCTTTCATTCTCAATAATTATGGACCATCGATCAAAAATAACATTCTCTTCGTGTGGTAAATGGTAAATGGTAAACGGTCTTAAATGCTTTCTCCAGCAGCCTCTCTCTCTCTCTCTCTCTCTTAATATTTTACTTGTTTTTTATTTATTAAAAGAATACCGACCATTTCTTACCTGATCCTATTCATTATTCGACAGAATTTCGCTCAAAACGGTTGACCAGTTTGCTTGGTTTGTTAGTCCACTAAAAGTGAAAATTAGAACCACAAAAATACCATATGTTTTTTTTATAGATTTATTTTTATTTCTTAATGCGGAAGAATAATCATGTTTGAGAATAATTTTTCACCGCATGTTCCTCATTCCAATGATAAAACCTTACCTATGCCAAACGGTTTTAAAAACATGGATTATGAACGAAAAAACAAAATGCAATTCCCTATAAGCTTAGGCATATGGTATAAAGGTTTGGCCGCCAAAAAAATCCCGAAACAAAGCCAATCAACATAAAAATGTAGTTTACTTTCAACGCAATTGCTGACGAAAGTTTTTACTTTTTTGTATGAATTGATTGTCTCGTTGACAATTTTCTATTTAGTTCCCGTTCCCTTGTACAAATAGAATTTCAGCCCCTTTCATTTTCCATCACCATTCACCATTCTGGTTATATAAACATGTTAATCAAATGAAGAAAAAAAAAAAAAAAAAAGAAGAAGAGCAACGGTTGTTGTTTTTATCCTCTTTGATTGTTACGTTTGGTTGCAGTAATTATAGCACGCGTCACTTGCTTCTAAACCTGTACACATTGCATCATGAACCAACCGAATGCCGTTGCGTACGTGTACAATAGTAATCATTCATCCAATCGAAAATATGAGCCGACATATAAGTAGGCGTTGACAAAAAATCCCCACCAATGACTGTATGTGTCTTTGTTTTCACTGTTTTTGCCTTGTTTCCCTCTTTTCATCTCTCATCGTTCGTTCGTTCATTTGTTCGTTCGGTTTATTCGGTTTAGTTCATTCGTTTTGTTTGGGCCTTTGTATTCGTGTGTGTTTTATTTTTTCGGTTGGCAGCCGTACATTTTCGTAAGGCAGTGCATGACTTCTTTGGAAGCAATTTTCGTTAGTAGCAAATCAGTTGGGATCGACAATTAGTCGTCTAAGCACCTAGAGTAGAGCGAACTATCATTAAAATTATTTTTTTCAAATTCATTCCTACGTTGGAACAAGAAGCACCAAAACCAAACACATCGAACATTCTCAAACCAAACAGAAAAAAAAAATATTTACGAATATTTTTTCGGGTTTTTTTCCTCTCAAACAAAATAAAAGTGTTTTAAATCAAATTTGAAAAAAAAAAAAAAAAAAAAAAAAATAATTCCAAAGGATTTTCCACAAAAAGTGAATTCATCGTTGACTATTTCTTTCGAATTAAACAAGAAATCTTTTTTTCACTAAAGTTTTTCTAAATCAATACTCGAAAAAAAAATCAACAACAAGCTACAACATTACGTTACATTTTAGTGCGATCGAGAATTTGTGAAACATTTTATTTTCGATTTTATTATACCATGTCGTCAACTTCTTCATGCAGTGAAATAAGCATAGACGATATTCAAACCAGGAGTCAAGCAGGTGTGTGTTCAATAAGGATGGTGTTTTTAGTGGTTCGATTTTTGATCTTTTTGCAATAAGAAATACAAAAAGGCGAATCGAATCCCATTGACAAAAAGTCACAATATGCTTACCAAATTTTATTTACCAAACAAATGAAAGTAAATTGCTCGAAAAGTCATCTTGTTCTTACCCGCCGATTTTTTTTTTTTTTCCTTTTGAAAGAACAAAACCCATAAAAGCTTACATCGTTTTGTGTGTTTTTTGTTTTTTCTCGTCATTTCAAAGAGTATTCTCAGCTAACGTGCATATTGCACATATCGAATTTGTGTGTTTCTCTCTTTCTCTATCTCTCTTTGTGTGTGTGTGCATATACATGTTTTAAGAATAAACGCAAAAACTTATGCCGTAAATGTAACAAATGCGTGTATGTTATATGGCCCGCTGTGTTTTCAAGCTGTGCACAATTCACCCACACGCGGCTTCGTCCTTTTCCTCAATATCATTTTTCGTGTTGCTTAAGTATTGCTTTTCTTTTCTTTTTTTTTTTTTTAAATGGTTTTGCATATTCTTATGTGCACTGTGCCATTGTATGTGTGAATGAAAAGAAACACACAAATTTAAGACGAATTTGGAAAATTGAAAAACACACCAAACAAAACATGTCAACCGCCTTGTACACAACAATAACACACATTCTTTTTTTTCACTCTATCAACTTTTTGTTTCTTCCTCTTTCAAATGGGTTTTTCATTCTGTTATAATTTTTTTTTTCAACATTTTTTGCGGAAATGATTTTCGGGTGGTCGTTTTAATTACTCTACATGCACATGTCTATTTCTATTTGACATTGACTAACTTTTTTGATTTTTTTTATTTTTCTCTCTCCCTCTCTCTCGTCTCCAATAGATTTTCCGTCTGCTTTGGAAATAAATTTGAAACAAGAACGATCTTCAAGTATTTCACCAATGTTGACGCCGCCACACACACCGATTGAAGACGCATCGATGTTGACAAACATCGCTCGTCAGCAACAATTATACGAAATGGAACTATTGAGACAACAAACATCCCAAATTCATTTGATGCACGCAAAACATGAACATGAAAGCCAAATGCCAGCATTCAATCATTTACATCATATGCCTGCTTTAAATGTACATCAACATCATCAGCAACAACATCGATTATGGTTACAATCACAAGTACAATCAGCAACATTAAACATGCAAAGCTATACACAATTGTATCCAGTTATGCCAAATGCTACTGCAAATCCATTAATGATGGATCAATGGATCCGTAAAGTTGCATTCCATCAGCAGCAGCAGCAACAACAACAACAACAACACCAACAACATATGGGACAACGTGCTGGACACCGCATCCCAACGCAAGCACCAATCCGACATGGACCCGTTAAAGGACCAAATGGAACAAGACCGAAAAAACAATTCATTTGCCGATTCTGTAATCGTCATTTCACAAAATCGTACAATTTACAAATTCATGAACGAACCCACACAAATGAACGACCATTTCCATGTAATATTTGCGGTAAAGCATTCAGACGGCAAGATCATTTGCGTGATCACAAATATATTCATTCAAAGGATAAACCATTTAAATGCAATGAATGTGGCAAAGGTTTTTGCCAATCACGAACATTGGCTGTTCATCGTGCAACACATTCTGAAGAAAATGGCATTAAATGTCCGGTATGTGATCGTACATTTTCACAACGTAATGCACTTAAAACGCATATGCAATGCCATACATCAGCCGCCACTGAAGCCGCATTAAAATCAATGCCATGCACAAAATTACCAACAACATTATCCGCTCCAGCTCTTGATCTAACACATAAAATCATTGTGGAAACACAAACACCATCGACCAGCAAAAATTTGAAACCAAAAAGGGGATTCACAATAGATGAAATTATGCAACGTTAAACTTGTATATGTTTCACTTTATTTTTTTTATTTTTAAAGCGTAAAACAACAAAGATAACCAAAGCTGGTAAACATTCTGAAGACTGATACAATATTATTATTATTATTATTATTTTTTTTTTTTTTTTTTTGGATTAAAGAGCAAACAATTTATCTATTTTATTTGTTATTAATTTTAGTTTGTACAATTTGCTATAGGCTAATAAGCATAATGTAAATAGAAATGAATTTAGCGTAAATATATTAAGAGAAATAAATATATATACATATATAATTATTATATACTATTGATGCACACTATATATACAAGAGCAAAAACAACAAAAAACCATGAATGCTTTGAAATAAATAAAATCTGTATAAAAATCTATATGTTCGTAGTAAATGAATTCAAATCAAGTTCAATCTCTTATTGTCCATTATAGTATATTTCATTGTATTCAAAAGCATAAATGTACAAAAAAAAAAAAAAAAATTACATCATCAATTATTTATTGAATAAACATAGTTACCATGAATTGAAAAAATATATATACAAATGTCTTGTGATTTGTTTCTTTCAGATTTGAATCTTACTTGCTTTCAAATACATCCGAGAATGGCATAAATTATTATTTCTTTTTTTTTCGACTTCGCTTACTAGCTATTTATTTTCATTTGTTTTTCGTATTTTCTGGGGTGGCCGAAATTATTTCACAAGCCAATCCGGGTCAGAGAAATTTTCTATATCGAAATCACTGCAGTGTTGAAAAACATGCCCAAATATGCATATGAATCAACAATTACAAACATCGCAAAATATCAATTATTTTTCAATTATTTACCCATTTGTACACAAACAGTGTTCAGTTTGTATATTGTTTCTTCATTTTTTTTCTTTTAATTTAGCCACTATCAATTTATTAGTTGCTAGGAGCTGAATTTGAGCGTAATGAGCCTTGGCAATCATCATACAAACACACACACACACACACACACACAAGAGAGAGAGAGAGAGAGAGAGAGAGAGAGAGAGTTCATATTACAAAATTATACTAAATACTAATTTCATGTCATTGAATGTTGTTATTATGGATTGTTGATTGCAGCTTTTCAGCGTCAATTGTATGCTTACGATTTGGATAAATATGGTGCAAGTGCAAAAGAAAAAATTAAATAATTTCAATGTATTTAATTCAACGATACATGCTTTGTACACAATGTTTTATTTGTGGCCACTCACTTATATCTTGGTATTTCTCATTACATTTGTTTGCAATGTTTTTCGTTTCAGCACTTTCAAAAGGTGCCTTCAAAATGCTTTTTAATCGCTTCAAAATAGTTTCCATGTTTTGCTTATTGTTTTTCTTTTCTTTTCATTTCATTCAATGAACTATTTTGATCGCGAGCTATGATTAAAGACACTCACCTTTTCATCGTAACCCGTAAATTAAATACAACAATTATGATAAATAGCTATAAAAATTCAAATTATTCAACCATATTTTTGACACACACTGGACACCCAATGTGTCTTTTTTTGCGCTCAATTTACTTTCATAAATATTTGAAGAAAAACAAAAAATGAATAAATTTCCGATACAAATGACTCGATTTGACTCTGCTTGACTTTTGAGAGTCTTCTAGGAAATATACGTATTGCTTCCAATTGAAATTCATGCTTTTTCTTTGTCTTTGTTCTTCATTGATTTCAAACGATTTGAAGAGAAAAAAAAATATATTTATAAACAACAATGTACGCGCTGCATAGCAATTACATGAACAATTTTACATATTCTCAAATGCAAATTGATCAGCTTAAGTGATATTCCCGTGTGCAATTTCGACAGTTAATTGTAGTTTGGATTCATTGATTGCATCCAACGATTGACAGATCGATTGCTTGATTGAACCAATTACGGTTGTTACTGCAGATCGCGCGAATTTCCGAAATGGCAACAAAGCCATTTCCATTGAAGTAATAATTGACTGGGAAAACATTCGCGAAATTGGTTTGATTTTGTTTTTTTCTCTTTCGTTATGGCAATAGAGTTTGTAAAATGGTTTTGTGCCAATTTGAATTGAAAGTCATGAAATCGAGAGCCAATTTTGATGGTTTGTTTAGTGGATCCACCAATCAACGAAATCCGATTAAATCAAAAGAAGAGAGCATGGAAAAAAAAGGGAAATAGAAAGCTTAGGCAAGCGTTTGACTTGAATTCGATTACAGTTGAAGCCCACTGAAAAACGGACAAACGGACAAACTAAACTATCAATCACAATATTGGACAGTTTTTTTCTCTTTCTTTTTTTTTTGTTATTTTGAAAGGAAAACGAATTAACTCACTATGTAATTACGACAAAAATCGTTTCTTTTCAACGTTTCCCAATGCTACACAATCATTCTATTTGAAAACGATTCTGATTACCAAACTGGAATAACCACGATTTTCGGTAAAGTTCATACGAACCGCTAGCAAAAAAAAAAAAAAAAACCAAAACGAAAAACAAAATAGACCTGTATTACGAAGATCTATGTCTTCGTCGTACACACAAACACAAAATAGCATTTTGAGCGACGCTCACCTTTTCTTTTCGTTTATTTTGATTGCACTGTTGACTTTATCCTTTTTCACTTATGTCTATAATCAATCGTTGAATTGCTTTAAATCACCGTTTTAATATAAATACTTAATAATAGCTATGCGACTAAAGAAATATTTAGGAAATGAATGAAAAAAAAAAAATATATATATAAAACCGAAACCAAGTCACACCATTGATGTGCTCGACACACAGAATAAGCAAGAGAATTGCCGTTGCGTGGAGTTAATCGATGGTTTTGGAGCTTTAACCTAAAAAGCCTTAATTAAGTGAATAGCATCAAACCTGCATCATAATTTCCAAATGTCGAAAACGACTCTCGTTACGATACTTGAGCGATGACGATGCATATGACGATCAATTTAAACTAGTTTAAATTATAATTTGTCTTTGAATTCGAAGACATCAATTTTGATATAAAATTGTATTAAATGCAACCCAATATATGTAATATACACACACAGTGTATGCGAATTCCAAAACATTGGAATTCATGAACGAAACTCAATAATGATTTACTGCGATAAATCACATTGAATTCCATAGCAATTCTGTTTTACTGATCCGATTCTCAATTACGCGAACAATAAATTGCCGTGAATTTTCAGATGAAAATATTCGTTGTTTTTTTTTTTCCTCTTCTTCTTTGTATGGATAATTCGGCGCTTGGCATGCATAAATTTATGGGTTGCGTTGATTGATTGCCTCAGCCGACACATTCGCGTGCAATCATACAGCAATATTATTTAATGCACATATCCTCTTCCAGGTCTATCATTTGTCGAATCCCAACTGGAAAATTGTACAATATTGTTGTAAAAAAAAAAGAAAAATATTAGAAATATGCTCTTCACATGTCTATAAAGGGAAATCGGGCACCTTTTTTTTCCCCATTCATTTCAAATTCAAAACGCATTGTAAAAATACAAATCGCATATACACTTGTCAAATGCAGCGAAAAAAAAAACATAAAGCCAAACGTTTAGGATCAAACCATAAATTGCACAAATAGAGGAAACCTCTTTTTTTTTGCTCTGTTCGCCCTAAATAAATGTAAAGTGCGAAAATCATTCGAAGTTATTAAGCGAAATAGCCATTTTACCGGCCATAAAACTTGTGGCATAAATATGAAGCCGCAAAAAGATATATTTGGTAGATATCTGCCGAAAATACATTTGAAAAAAAAAAAAAACTGCAACCGCTGATATCCATCCGATTTCTCATTTTTTTTTTTTCTTTTTTTTGCTGTGAAAAATGCAACTCATTTCGAAATGAATCCGTTGACCTGTAAAATAGAATTGGTTAAAAGAGTCTTATGTATCTACAGAAGCCAATTAAATCAATTCGTTAGGCTTCTCTTTCTCCCGAATTAAGAAAATCAACGCCGAATGGTTTCAGCGTTGATTTGATACCCAAACTCAAAAACCAATATATAATCTCAAGATCAAAAATGAAAAAATGAAAAAAAAAAAAAAACAAAATAAAATCAAAACAAAAATATTCTATTCAAATATGACTTCGGTAGCTAAGCGACGACCACAACTCATGGATCCAAACCAAAATAATCTTCATAATTATACATTTGGCAGCAGTGATCAAATTTGTTGCATCGAACAGAAAAGAAAAAAAAAAAAAAATAAAAATCTTTCTTGAATTTGAAAATATTTTGTTTCTTTGTAATTTTAACGACCTAATGAGTGAGCACCGCGCTTGTCCCGACTACATCAATCGAGTAATGTTCCAAACAATCAAGGGGAGAGAAAAAAAATGCAACGACTCAAAAGATCATAAGCAACATCTCTCAATGTCTACCTCCGCCTTAAATATAGGTATTCAATAATAACATCTTGGAAAAATCAAAAGAGGTCAAAATATCACATTAAATATTACTGAAATGCAGGTATTGCTTCTCATTTTTTTCGGGATCTCACCAATTTCGATACATATATTTTTTCATTCTTTTTTTTTTTTCATTCAACCACAATCGATGCGATTACCGCTACCAAACTATCATTGTTATTGTTGTGGCCGAATTTTTTTTTTCTTTTCTCTTCACTACTTAATGGTTAGAATATTTAGTTAGAAATAAAAATCATTCTAACGCTATATAATTATTAATCTTCAAATATATGATATTTTTGATAAACTATTTATCCTTAATGATATATGTTCGTCTATTTGAAAACATCGTTTTTTCTTTCTTGTTGAATTTCAAATCCGTGCAACATAATTTTTTTTTTATAGCTACTTTATTACTGCCACTCTTACTTTGTGGTTTTGAGACGATGTGTCGAATGATCTTCCCACAGTAGATTGTAGCAGAAAATTGTGTTGTGTTGATGGCGCAATTTCCTTTTCTTTGGCTAAATTATAATCATAAAGTTATTTCGTACATAACTTCACAGTTTAATTAAGCAAAAAAGAAAAAAAAAACAAAACAAAACATATCAACATGACGTTAAATTGTATGTCTTTGCCGTCGACACTTTGTTTCCTGTAGGATGAAAAGATTACCAATATTTATTCAAACCATAAGAAATATTGAACTGGCATCTGCGTGTGATTTAGTGCGGCAAACAGAAAAGATCATAAAAAAGCAAACGTCAGTCGGACATAAGGAAATGCACCAAAAATGAGTGTATATCCTTTCCTTTGGTGAAAATGTGTCCAATTTCGGGCTACCTTCGTAAATATAATTGAGTTTGCCAATTGTTGAGGAGAAGAAGAAGAATAAAAAAAAAAAAAAAAAACCACCGGCAAACGTGATTTAGCGAAGACGTATTACTTTGTTCAAACATTACCGTCCATTTATCACAAATTATATTACCGTGATCAGTGCCGAAGTGCCACATTACATCAGCGCGTTTTAACTTTCATTTTCTTTTAATGCACATTTTGTACTACCTTGTTAAGAAGATAACAAAAAACAGCATCAGCAACACATACCTTTTCCAATTGTTTAGTGTTAAGTATTTCATAAAATATATGCGCACTAAATTATTATTAAACTTAAAATAATTTATCATTATCATTTGCGCTTTAAGCCGAAACCTTGGAAACCACAATTGCCATTTGCCCGAACAATCTAATGAACAAATAAGCATAATGCAAAATGAACGCGTCATTCGTTTCGGATATATTGGTGTATGTACTGATATAATTTCAATACTACTTTTAAAAGAACTTCATTTCAAGAAACAATACAAAATGATAATTTTGTTGATGTTTTTGTTTCCTTCAACCTTTTGCTGTGTATAAAAATTCGGTTTTTATCTAAACATATATAAACTGACACGGTGTTAGTAAATATGATACGATTGTTATATCGGAATCCTTTGATTTACTGAACAGTCCAAGAATTCAGCAATAAAATCTGTCTGAATGACGTTCTTATTTTACAACTATTTAACGAAATTCATGTGCGTACGCATTTGAATGAAATGAGAAATTTTCCATGCAAATGTATACAGAGACAATTTCAGTTTAATATGTTTTTAGAAAAATGGTTTTGCTTTTTGTTTGTAAATACTATATTTTTAAAGGAAATCATTCTCCTTCGAATAGCAAGAAAAGAAAAAAATAAATTCGAATAGATCAGATATTTATGCAATAAACCATAATTCAATAGAATTATTTCGGCATTTTTTTCTTCTTCCAATTCAATGCAAATATTTGCTTTAATATATCGCAACTATTATTTTATAAATGTGACAGGAAAATTAATTTGCTTTCGTTTCCAACTCCAATTCTATTTCGGTTATAGCTACATGAGAGAGTAAGAGAGAGAGAGAGAGAGAGAGAGAGAGAGAGAGAGAGAGAGAGTGAGAGAGAGAGAGAGAAAGAAAAAAACATCCTTTTCAGTGCAAACTATGCGCTATGCTAGCAGTAAATGAAGACAAAATGTATGCTCAAAGCATTTTGTTCAATGTGGCCATTGAAATCGATAACTTTAATGTTGGCGCCGATCTAAATTTGCCGAGCTAAAGGAGCTAAAAAAAACTTGAACATTCGTCGTAATTCATATTTATTAGCAATATTTAAGTAAACCATAAAACAAACCTGTAAATTTATTGCACTCCTTTTGAACAGATTAGTGAATGATGAATAATAGTTTTTGTCAGATATATTGTTTCACATATCCGTACAGTGCAACCATTATCATCTCTAGAAAAAAGATCGTTTGGTCGTCGTCGTAGACAAAGGAGACGATAAGTATATTGTTGTGTTTATTAAGAGAAGCAGAGATTGTTGTTGCGTTCGCGCACTTCAATGTTATGGATATTAATAAATCGAGGCGGTAAAGCAAGTGTTTGTCTCTAAAGATCGAAGACAGCGAAATCTTAAAAGGAACCGGCAAATTCACCGCTCTCCCTCTCTGTGTCGCTCCGCATTTCTGGGTGTTTCATTTTTTAGTTATTGAATTTGCACACAAGTGATCACGTTCTTGAATGAATGAACCTGTGGGTTTTTTTCCATCTCATTGTTCGTATTTGAAACAGAGAACCTAATTTCATTTTTTTTCCCTCTTTCTCTCTTTCTCTCTTTCTCTCTTCCTCTCTCTCTTTCTCTCTTCCTCTCTCTCCCTCTTCCTCTCTCTCCCTCTTTCTCTCTCCCTCTCTTTCTCTCTTCCTCTCTCTCTCTTTCTCTCTCTCTCTCTCTCTCTCTCTCTCTCTCTCTTTCTCTCTTTCTCTCTTCCTCTCCTCTCTCTCTCTCTCTCTCTCTCTCTCTCTCTCTCTCTCTCTTTCTCTCTTTCTCTCTTTCTCTCTCTCTTTTTCTCTCTCTCTCTCGACATGGTGTGTGTTCACAAATTCAAAACTCTGTTCTGACATATATACTTTTTTGTTTTCCTTCAAAAGTACGCTAAATTCATATACAATCGAAATATTTTAATTTCCTTTTTAATTTTATCAAGCGGAAACAATGTCTCATCAAACATGCAAAATAACAATAATAATAATAATAATAATATCAGACGATGGTGTTGTTTATTCTTTAGAATCAATTCTTTTGTGGGCACAATTGCAACGACACGCGATACATATATTTATATCTTTTCAATTCCGCTTTAATAAATTGTAGTTTATGAGAAAAGTCAATTCGGATAAAATGTATCATCATTCAAAATCCAAGATAAAATGAATTGCTGTAGGTATGAGATTTGTACCGTCTACATAACATTGCATTCATTGACGTTGATGAATATCAAAGTTTATTTCAATCGCCGATATATTTTGGGTTGCCAATTGATTTTTTGCATTCCATCAATGGAAGGACAGACAGACAGAGAAACGTACTCATTAAATACTCAATGAAATGATGTGATGTCTCATCATAAGACTGGTAAACAAGAATCTTTCGATGAAAAAAACAAAGCAAAATGAAATATTAATTAAATCAAATTTTACGGATGAAAGCAATGAAATTGACATTTTGCGACAACGTAGAGCAAGAATAAAAAAAAAGAGAATCATTTTGTAAAACTAAATTCACAATGGGATAACATTTTGGCAATAACTATTTATTAAATTAAAAAAAAAAAAAAAAACTCTCTTTGATTTTTTATATTCATTCCTTTTGAGCCGTTGAAATTAAAGAGTATTCTTTTCGTTCAATTAACGGATGAAACGAGCAAAAAAGAACGGTTTAAGAAATTAAACGAATTGCTTTAACCGCTAAAATAGTTACGTACAGTACACACGCCAAAATAAATGAGAGATGAAAACGGGCTATGAAAAAGCACAAAAGGCACAAGTACATTTTTGATATGTTTAAATTATAAGATTTGTTCACATTGTTTTTGTTGCTGTACTGTGTGCAATATACAGTGTTGTTATTGTTATTTTGTGACTTTTTTTTTTGCCTTTTTTTTTATTTTGCTTGACTGGTGATGCTTATTGGTCGGCACACGCTTGCGGGCACACGTCATTTCCCACGGATTTAAACAGCATTCATTTAACCAAACATATAAATCGAACACCCGCACAAAATGAAGAAAAGAAAAAAAAAAACAAAAAAAACAAAAATAATCGCAAAACGCAACGCTGTTTATATGCCGCAATGTAATAAAAAGAAAAAAAAGAAATAGGGTGTCTCATTGTGATTTGGTACAATGAAAACAATGCAAAATTGTTTGTATCTGTAGTGTCTTGAACAGACACCTTGTGCGACCGATCTCCGTATTAAATTCATTGAGTGGTACGCTGTGCGCACATACAATTCTTGTGAAACATTGCAAGCGCGACCAGAGCGTGGAATAAATGTGCAGTCTTGTATTTATGACCTGTGACCTGCAATAAAAAAAAAAAACAAAAAACAAAAAAGAAACAATTCGAGTCGAAGCTAAAAATGAAGAAAAGAATGAAAACCATCGCATTCACAATCGAGGCACAAAACCGCCTGTAGACACAATTTTGCAAGCACTGACTTCTAAATTCTCTGTTTTATTATTAGGCCTTGCATGCGGTGCGCATTGCATTTTATTTGCCTATGCATTTTTCTCATTATTATCGAAGAGTGCGCGCATTTTAACGGAATGAATTGTGTTAAATCTCTCTTTAAGTTTTTGTTGTTGTTGACTGCACGTTTTGATGTGTGTTTAAGCTAATATCAAATGAGTGAACCGAAACCAGTGAGGAAGTTTGACTAACAATTAACTATTTGGACACACTTTTCGACGAGTTTGAAATTGTTGCTTTTTTTTTCGATTGTTACATTTGAATGCAATAAACGTAACATTGCAAAATGAATACAGAGTTATTAGTTTGTCGGTATTTCGAATATTTTTTTAACAAATTGAACCATTCCATTCTATATTGCCGAGATAAGAAAATGCGTAATATTTTCGGTATAACGTTTTCTGTCTGATTGCGCTTTAATTATGTGAATTTTCCCTTCGGCAATATTATAAGTGCAATTAATAAAGTTTGTATCTTTTCATTTCACAGTTGAATAATGTAATTTAGCAGCAACGAATGAATATGCATACACACAGAGACAGACAGACACACATACACACACATACACACCAAATTTTAGTTAAATACAACCAATTCATGCGCACACCGCACATCTTTTTTTCCGCACTGCTGTCTAGTGCATTGTAAATCAAATTATGTGAAACGAAAAACCACGCACATCGAACACATCGATCGCGCTTCATTATTATTTTTGTGTATTCGGCGATAATATTTATTTTGATAAGAATGTTTCGACTAAATGCCGCTCATCGTTGCCAGCAAATCCATTATTCGGTTTTTCTTTTTCTCCCACGTTATTCGGTGCGCTCATGTTTGCAATAAATTTCGGCAAATAATCATTAATCGAAATATTCGTACGCAAAGGAATGTGGAAGTTATATATAAATATTTTGTATCACAAACCTGTTCTTTTCACCCCGAAAATTGCATTTCGCATATGGTTAACAGGTCGCAGCTCAAATCCTCCCGTACACAGAATACAAAAAAAAAAAAAAAAAAATCAAACAACGCATGATTTTGTCATAGTCTGATGGAACAATGTCGAACAGAACAATATTGCGTTGTTGTTTGTGTCTGTATGCCATAATAATTGATTTTGGCAAAGCCATACCAAAGCCTCTTTATTTAAATGATTTTGTTTTATCCTTGATTGAGAAGGGCATTTCAACTGATGCATTCCATTGTTTCACAGATTTCAAGCGTTTATATTGAAATTGTGTAAAACATATAATTTACTTTTTTGCGTTTCTTTTCGCCTCATCGAATTGTATCTTCCACCAGACAAATTTATACTCTGAATGTAGTATTTTTTTTTTTTTTTTTACAAAAGACTCGATCGAAGCATTTTCAACCTTCATAAGTTACTTATAATAATTCTTGAGACTGAAATATTTTACTTTTCGGAAATCAAAACTTGTTTATTTATTGAAAATGATGTTTTTTGTGCATATTTTTTTGAAAAAATACTATCTTTTCGATGAATATTTTTATTCCAACCAATATTTTACGAAATGTTAAAAAGTAGCATTTCGGCTGTGATGTACTATAGGAAGGAATTGACTCGTGTATTACTGAAATGGCATTTTTATTATGAATAGAGAAAAAAAAAAAAATAAAAGTTAACCGAAAAATTGCAAAGCAACTCTGTCACACAAACATAACATTTATGATAGAAGTAATGTTTATTGCCATTGGCATATGATATTTGCAATGTTACAGTTTGTTCAGTTTGTTACGAATCACTGTTTTTATAAGGTAATAAACATTTCAATTTCTCTTTCAGTTCTTCTTTTTCTTTTTCACATGACTATGCATTTTTGCTTTTAACAGATTTATGAAGCTTCCATAAATGTAGTTGCCAAACATGAATGTTTATTGTCACCGAAATTTCTTGTGTACTTTTTATACAGATTTACCTTCTCTGTGAAGATTCAATGTGATGACATGTAAGTTAGAAAGAGAGTAAGAAGAAGAAAAAAAAAGAAGGGGAAGAAAAGTGAGAGGGGAGAGTGCAAGAAAAGCAGAAAAAGCATGAATGTAAATAAAAGATACAATGAGAAAAAGAGAGTGAGAGTGAGAGTGAGAGTGAGAGTGAGAGGGAGTTAATTCATCTTTTTGAGTACAATGGTCCCAAATAAAACTATTTATTAATTTGTGCAATAAAGTAATTTTGTTTATACACTAAAGTACAAGCCATCCTTTGTTCGCTATGAACATTTTTTTTTCTTTTTGCCTGTGTGACAAGCGACTTTTGAATGGGTAGAAAAAGAGATGATAAAAAGAGTGAGTGGATGAAGGCTTTGAAAGAAGAGTGAACATTTGACATTTCACTCGTTAAATTGGTATAGTTTTGCATGCATATTTGAAAGTAACGCTTTTAAAATAGGAGAGTTGCTGTTCAAAGTATTCGGTAGTGTATGTGTACATGAAATGTGCAATAAATTCATAAATTTTTTAATAATTTTCAAGAAACAGAAGTATGATGATCTAGTCATTTACTTTTTTTTTTTTTTTCGAATGATTTCAAGGCCTTGTTAAAGACTATAACATTTCTGACACATTTTCAAAGTTTGCAGAAATTCAAGACATCGATTTATTTTGTTTAGTTCTAAACTAGTGCTTGACCAGTACAACAGCAAATGAAATTCTTGCTCACTCAATGGTCTGAAATGAATATGAACCTTGAAACGCACATTTTTTTCACATTTTCACGCATTTTAAATCATACTGTGAATCATTATTTTGTCGTAAACCTTCACTTAAGGGTCGATTGATAGATAATGTTTTGGTGTTTTTTTTTTGTTTCGCATGTATCTCCGCATGAAATTTCCAAAGCAAATTATTGCAATTTAATCATTTCCATAGAAAACATATGGTGAATTAATTACGTTTGTTTGAAAATTAGGAAGTATCCAAGTAAATTTACACGAAAACATCATTTCTTATTTACATTTACTATGATGTAAATTATTTCTATGTCTTCCATTTATTATTCCAATTTAAAAAAAAAATATAAGCATCAAAATTCATAGAAATGTTTCGTTTGTGTCAGAGTGAATTGTGTTGCATTAAACTTGAATGATAATTTAGGCATAAAAATGAAAGCAAATGAATATTATTAACTCTTTTCAAAGCGAAATGAGATTAAAATCATTTAAAAATTAAGTCTTGAACAAATATTCATAGCATTAAGAATAAGAAACAAAACTAATATTTGTTTAATCCTTTCCTAAATGCCCAGAATCCAATTATTTTCACTGTTGCATACGAAGCTGTATGTTAAAATGTGGAAAAACATTTTTTGGCCAACGAAGTCAGAGTGCAAAATATTCGCCATAAAAACTAAAAGGATTAAATGAAATTTGCATCTAAAACAACGAACTTTTACTATACGTTTTAACTCTTCTTCGAACTTGTTTCTATTGGTTTTCTAAATGATTTACATCTCGGCCATAAACTTTTAGCACTTTAATTGCAATTCAATTGTCGTATGAATGAATTTTTCATTGCCCCTTTTGTTTCATTCAAATCCTTTCCTTGTCTCTTCTTTTGTCTCAGCCTTTGCTTCAGTTTCCAATTGGCAGGTAAAACCCTTAACCCAAAGTAAGAATGAAAATCGAAAGAGTTTTAGTGCAAAAAAGAGTACGGGATGAATGGCTTGCAAAAATGTCATGTATCGGGTTATATAGATGGTCATATAAGAAACAAATGAACAATGGTAGCCCGTTGTCAACGGGCCGTTGACTATAGTATTTTTGGCAAAACTCTACTACCTACATAAAGGGGTTTGTACTGTACTATCTATGAATGTGTAGTGTACCATTTGTATTGTATTCGAATACGAATACAACACTTTCCATTCACTTTAACCAGGAGTTTACAAATGCATACATCCATACAACCACATTCACATATATACGAAATTGTTAAAGAGTAAAATATAAACATAAAAATTCTCTTTCGTTCAAATTGAAAACGAACAGATTCTGTGCAAAATGTGAAACTGTGTTTTGACATTTTCAACACTTTTCTTTCGTATTTTTGTTGTTGTTTTTATCGAACACATCTACATTTTTATAAATGGTTAAAATGTTGTGTAGTGTTTTGTTTATTGATTTCTTTCGTCGTGAAATGTGTCTTTATTTCTAAATCAATTTGACACAATCAAAGATTTAAGCGATTTAAATGTGAAACACATTCATAAATTAAATGTGACAAACATGGAAATTAGCTAAATCCGTGATGTGTCGGTTGACATCATTTGTTCAGTCATAACATTAGAGGTGTGTTGCATCTCAATTATGTTTTGAAATGGTAAAGAGAGAGCAAATGAAGGATATAACAAAAAAACATCACATCTATTTAACCGAATTTTTTTTTTTTTTTTTTTTTTTTCTCATTTTCTCATCTTCACAGCAAAACGTATTTGAAACGAACAAAATTCGTGTGACATTTATTTTTTTTACACAATGCAATTCGTAAGCAGGTACTCTATCAGCTATTGTGATCAATGCGACGATATATGTACAAGTGGGAAAAATTCCTTTGAATATGGCACCACATAATTCACCCGATGAGACAAGTAACACTCATGTGAAAAACGCTCTTTCTTTTTTTTTTGTCATCATTTCGTCGCATCACACACATACCACAGATGAATGCGATTTATCAATATGTTGCATCTGATGACTAATAATGTCGCTTGCTTCAAATGGGATTCCTCAGAGAATTTTGGGCATATTTATTACGAAGATAAAATGGTGAGATGATATTTAAACACGCTACTGAAATTTCTGTATTTTTTTTTTCCTTCTTCGTTCGTGATTGACAGAATAATAGAGGAATAAATAGACTTAAAATACAACTATTATTGCTATTACTTTTTGTTGCTCAATTAAATTTACACAATGTATGCTCATGCATGTACGTGATGCTATGTCGATTGAACAAAAGGAACTGTTTTCAAATTGGACTTTCATCAGTTATTTTAAAGGTGTGAATGTGCAAGTCGTGAAACACAAAAATAACTTTTCTCTCAATAAACAAAACCCGATCTTTGCAAAAAAAAAAATTAAAACAATAATAATAAAACAATATTAAATGTAATGCGCGTGATTGTGTGTATGTCTATGTGTGTATGTGTGTCTTGGAAGCAAACATTTTTACGTTGTAGTGCATTGATCGATCGTATCGATTAGTGTGGTTTTACCACCTAGGAATGGCCAGCAAAATTTATTAACACATTTAATAGTGGATAAAATGAAATGACACCATTCGTAATTTTCTATCAGTTTGAATTTTGATTTAAAAAAACACCCACAAAGAAAAGGCATAAAATTAAGAATTTATATGTGTTGGCTTGGTGTGGTTCATTGTTTTTATGGGTCTTTTATCGCATTTCTTTGTTTTTGTTTTTGTTTTTTTTTTTTCTTTTTGTCATTGGAAAAACTGTCTCTCAATTAGTTTTCAATTTTTGTTGAAATTGAAACTTCTTCTGTTTCAATCACTGTGGTCAACAATGATGCGGCCATCCAATTTTGATTCCAATCGCCTATTAAATGTAGACATCAATACGAGACGCAAACGCACTTATAGCTTCTCTATATGATGCCTAAGTGCGATGAGCTTCACTGTCTTGTTTTAACGTTTGGTTTTTTTTTTTCTGGTTTTTGTTTTTATTCTACAGTCTTTGAATCTATCACACACGTTATCAGTAGGCGACACATTGTTGAGACATTTTTGTCACCCACTAACTAAATTTACGACCATTCTTAAAAAAAAAAAAAAAAATACTCAGTCGATAGTCCGTTCGGTTTTTTATTTCACACTGATGATGGGCCACCAGTTGATGAAAAAACCGTGCACAACGAAAAAGGACGGAAAAACAAAAATGATGTGCATGCACTTAAAATTAAAAGAAGAGAGAGAAGAAGAAAAAAAAGCAACAACAACCGAACGGAGTCGAACGTTATCATGTGGTTGTTTTAGTTTCTTTTGAATCTTTCTTTCGCTCTCATCGCTTTTATTTCTCACTCTTTTTTCTTAATTCTTTACCATTGAATATGTGCATCTCTTGCTTGCTATAATTTATCGCGCACACAGTGAGTGCAAGAAGAAAAAAAAAAAAAAACAAAAACCAAAAAGACGTGCCCTCGAAATGTATCGATATCAGTAAAATTGATCTTTTGAAATTTGTGTTATACATCTATAAAATTAATACCATCACACATACTTTTAAGCAAAACATTTTACATGGATGGGCGCTCGTGTGTACTCTATTGATGAAGTGATGTTGAACTGAGGTATTTTTGTCGTTGGTTGTTTTTTTCCCTCTCACTCTCGTTGCTTTTTTTTGAAATCAAGAAAAAAAAAACAGATGACAGATAAGTATCATCACCGAAGGGAAAAATGTCTTTATAACCGTTGAATACTCTTTCTTTTTTTTTTCTTCTTTCTTCAATATGCGCACTTTATACAGTAAAAGGTGAAATGCAAGCAATTTTTTCTTAAGCTTATTTAAAATTCTGTAACTTTCGTTATCACTTGATTGCTTCACACTACAGGCGGCAATCGAACATTCAAATATTGAAAACATTAATTACATTCATCGTGTGAACTCAAAACTGAGACATCAATTATTATTTAACAAATTATCATAGCCATATTGTGGTTGCGGATAATGTTGATAGTTTTCTTGTTAGCTTTGTTTATTATCGTTTCGATATGAAAAACAAAAATAAAAAAACAAAAAAAACATTTGAATAAAAAAGTGTCTTTCATTTGCAGTGATAACATTTTAAATGATATGAGAATTTTTAGCGAAACTATCTAAATATCTTGCAAAACGTTTTGAATATTTTGCAATGTCTGGTATCGATTGTCCTGTCATTGTCCTAAAACTTGAACTTTGCACGCGTATCGATATTTCTCTCTCTCTCTCTCTCTCTCTCTCTCTCTCTCTCTCTCTCTCTTTCTTGTTTCGATCAGTTCGTCATCGCAAATAAAAAAAAAAAGAAAACCAAAAACGATCAAAAGGAATTTTTGCTCGACGAAGGAGATTATCTGTTGCGGCAAGATGAGGCACACATTAATTACATTATTGAAAATTAATTGCTGACACCTTGGAAATCTTTTTTAAGCGTTATCAGTTGATTTAGTCACATATGGCTATGGGTAATCTGTGAACGATGCACGGTGACAAATAAATGCGTAATGCATTTCGATTAAAATGTTTTCAAATTGATTTATTTGTTTTGTGCTTGTTTTCATCGTTTCGTTTCATTGTTTTATCGTTTAGTCTCTCCTTATGTAGCATTTAATATAAAATTGTGGTTTAAATTTTTTTTTTTTTTTTTTTGCTTTTTGTGCTTTTTTTGTCATCTTCTCGCCTTTATGTTCTTGTGTCACCGCACTCTGTAACATTTAAGTGCATTGCAATGCAGAGTGTGAGGCGCTGCTTTTTTTTTCTTTCTCTCTCTCTCTCTCTCTCTCTCTCACTCCTCTGTTTTGTATTTGCTTATAATTTAAGGTGAAAACATCATATGTTGCCTGACTACAAATTTATTGCATCCTGAAGAAAATACTTGACAGCAATGAAATCGGACCAACACCAAACAATCCAAACAAATGCCCACCCAAAATGCAACATTTCCAACAAGAAAGAGAGATACATTTCACATTGAATTGTTGACACACAAGTGCGACAAGCATTCGATTACATGTGCATCTAACTGACCAATGATGTTAGACAAGTCTATTTTGAATGACTGATAAGTGAAAAAGTTAATTTTTATGTTTTGTGTGTATCAGATTCCAGTATCAATTTCGTTGAATTTGAGTGATGAAGGTGCTTGGTGTTGAATACAATGCAAAGGCGAAAAGTCGAACACATTAAAATTATGAAGAGAAAACTTGATGAATGAACCAAAATAGCAATTTGAATGAATGAAAATGCTGCATTTTTTCAACAAAATACATTTTCAATGTGTGATTTGAAATTTTTTTTTTTATAAATATTTGTAAAAAAAATGTGTTTTGTTTTTTTTTTTGTATATTTTTGAATTTTCGATCATTAATTTATTAATTCATTTAAATGACTAATCGTTTCGATGATTAATTTTGTAATAGTGTGAATAATGAATTAATGATTTTTTTTTCACCCGTAAAAAATGTTCGCTATGAAAAAGTCATTGATAAAAATTTTGCTTTGATGTGAATTTTTCATTCACATTTTCATCAGTATGAATGTGACCAGTTCTCTACAGACATGAATGAAATGATCGTTAACAAAACCATTAAATCGAATTTGCTTCACTACTAATGATTTAAAATCGAATGAAAAGACAAGTTTGTGCACTGTGCGCAGTTCCATTTTTTTTAGCAAGTTATGTAAAGAAAAAAAAAAAAATTATCAAAAGGAATTCAAACACCATCACAAACAATGAGCCCCTTTATAACCATACTGATTCCACAGCTATGGAATAGAACAAGATAAAGAATTCTTATATTTATGATTTCTTTTTTTTTTTTTTTTCATTTTTTCATAAACGAAACATCATAAATTCCACTTTTATACAATTATTGACTTTTATTATTCGGACTCGAATCGATGATCGTTTTGTTCAATTCATTTATTGAATTCTCTTCAGCTTGGGTCAATAGGTGACGAATAAAAGGACAATACAACTAAAAAAAAAAAATAATTTTTCGTTTTGTTCACCTTAAAATTCGAAGATAATGGATAACCACAGCGCAACGTTCCACTTTAAAATCGAAATCGATGTTTTTGAATTGGAATTTGAATGGTTCGATTCATGTTCATCTGATCGGAGGTACTCAAAACTAATAATTGATGACATGTTGATATTAAATCGATTGTTGCGTTTTGGAATAACGAATATGAATAATTCAATGTCATTGTCTGTTGTACAATCACACATTTACACTTTATTTTTTTTTTCTCTTTCAGGTGTTCAGGTGTAACACTAGGGGTTATGACCAATGATTGACAATTTATTTGATCACAATGGAATGACACAAAAACACTTATGCAACTCTTTTGATAAATTTAAACACGATGATGCATGGGGACACACCACAGCAAGAAAAGAATATGAAAGAGAGAGAGAGAGAGAGAGAGAGAGAGAGAGAGAGAGAGAGAGAGACCGAGAGAGAAACAAATTTATGAACATAACTATGAATCGTTTTCTCAAGCATTTTTTTTTATTTTTCATTTCTCATGCGACGATCATTTTTCATAATTAAATACAATAAAAAATCATAAAACGACGAACAAAGAACAACACCAACGCTACTCTCAGGTACTGTTCAATGCAATGAAAATTTCTATAGGAATTAGAATTTGTTGTCTTTTTATGTATTATTGTGTATTCATTTATGATCTTTCACTTGAATTTAGAGACAAAGCAGCATTTTGTTTGATGTTTGTTGCAATGACAACAAATATAAGCTTGTTCATAAATCATAATTCCACTTGTTTCCATCGAAGCTGATTCAACGGTAATCATCAGGTTAACATAAATAAAAAAACATATATGCATGAATGCTTCAAATATTTGTTCACACAATAACTCTTTCATGTGTATATTTTTTTCATTTTTAATGCTTTTGATATTACCACATTCGGAACTCGAATTGTAAAAGTACATAAAATGGCACTCAATTATTTAGATTGTGTTTCTTTCTGTTTTCCTTTTTTTTTTGTTTTTTTTTTTTAAAGAAATTTTTCTAGTGAAATTCTCGCAATGAATTCCTCACCTTAATACAGGTCACACATATTTTCATCGCACATCGTTAGTTCAATGCAAACAAAATAAAAGCTAATCGCCCAACAAATTGTGGCTTTTTCAAGAAATCTATTATTTTGTGGTGGTATCGCACGAAAGGAGAAAAAAAAACAACAACAAATGACATGTGATTCAGTTGGAATGATAATTTCAGTTAATTTTTAGATTGATAGAATCTCCAAGTGAAAAAGAAGAAAATAAATACTATGAGAATCACATCGTATTCAGGATTACTAACCGCAAACATTTTGCCATTCAAACAGGCTAACAAAATAAACGATGATTTATTTACGTGAGAAAATCATTTTATTTAGATGTTATTGATTTCACTGAGCCAATTTTATAAACAATCATAATATTTTTTTTATTATTTATTAAGAAATGACGATCTGTGTGTGGTGATTTGAGAGACAAATAACCGATTCCCAGGCAAACAAATCATTTTTGAGTATTTTTTTGCGGTTTTGTATCAAAAACTATAATAATTTTTTATGAAAAAAAAAAAAAAAAAATTTGTGCCAATTTAGAATGCTATCCAACTGTTATTCAATGATCAATCCTTTTTTTACGACAATAATCCGGTTCGAAACCATTTCATTGACTCGTTTTATGTGGCGTTTAATAAAAAAAAAAAAACAAAACTCCACTGAAAATCACACTCCCAATTTGGAATTGCATTCCATAAATATTGTAAATCATTCGATGTCAATGATTAAGCTTTTCAAAACCAAATAAAACGAAATATGAGTAAATGTAATGAAGGAAGCCAAGAATTAAATTAGTTACATTACTAAAGATCGCAATGATATTTTGGAAACTGTTCAGTGATTTTTTTTTCCTGTTTTTTTTTTCCTTCATTTCTGAAACAAGCCAATCATTAATTATGTTTTGGGTCAGGGTTAGTAAAAAATTTCTGCCCAAATTGCACGATGTCTTTTACTAAAATCATTTATACTTGAAATGTCTGTTCGGTAGCTAAAACAATTTGGTCTTGATGCCATTTTCGTTCGGACCATGAAATGTTATTTTCGTTTCAAATCAACATTTTTGTTTGTCTGCTGAAGCTGCTGCTGCTGCTGCTGTTTCTTCTGTTTTTCGTGCTGTGTTTGAGTGATATTGATTTTTCTGGATGAGAATTTATTTGTTAATCAAAAAACCAACAGAATACTGACGATGATTAATCGATTGACATGAAAAATGATGTGTCTGTGCATATTTTTGCTTAGGTCGGCAAATCGATTTTGGTGTTTTACAAAAAGTCAAACGGCATCATATTCAAACTGTTTTCCTAGACTGTTCAAGATCCTCTTGAAAAAAAAGGAGCCAATTTATTATCATACATCATAAATACAGTTTACAACATTTCAAATTCATTTGCACATTATATCGATAAATGTGGAAATGCGCACAAAGCACATGTTCCCTGTCACAAGAATACCGAAAATCATTCACATTTTTACTCCAATATCAAGCATCTCGAATCAGAAAAAAAAACTAATTTAAAACTGAACTTTTCTAAATGATTTTTATTTTATGCTTAAATTCCTTAAGCAGCCACAAAACACCATTTCCAAGAGTCTGAGATTATTTGATAATGTCTGTATTCAGTTGAGAATTAGTTGTTGTTTTCTTTTTTTTTTTTTTTTTTTTTTTTCATTTCATATTCTAAACAGGAATGATCAATTCTCGTGCCACATTTGTACAACGAATTTTTTCAATGAATAAATCACAATTGGCTATGAATATGGTTTCAACGATTTGAAAATGCATTCATTTAATCTTCTTCAAAAAAACATTTCCATACGATTTAATATTCGCATGTTGATTGAGAATGGAATGCTATCATTAAACAGTGGCTATATGGAAGTTATTAAAATGGGGATGCACAGCTATCAGTTAACATACTCTTTCGCCCATCTCTCTCTTTCTCTTTCTCTATTTTTCAATCCATCTATTTCTTTCTCTCCGTTTAATTTATGATCCATAACCGTTTTTAATATGCTGAAAATGCAAAAACGCACAACTTCAGAATTGTTTATTATCAATGAAAAATTTGTGAGAGCCAGGAGCCAAAAGAAAGAAAAAAGAAAAAAATATGAAAAGCAAACGACTTGAGAATGAATCTTTCAAAACGGTGAAGACGGTCAACATATCCATTTCGTGGTTCATTTTGCGTACGCTGCCTTTTTTTAATGGTTTTTTTCTTTTCTTTCTTTGTTTGAAGAATTATTTTATTTCGATGGTGCATTTTTAAGCCACATGCAACGAAATTTTCATTTCCCATCACTTCAGTTTGAATTGCAGCTATTTTATTCGTGAGTAGTAGATCGTGTGCGTGTCTTTATCTGTGTTAAAATTGCGCGCGAGCGTAGTCCCGAAATCGTTTTCACGGCTCCAAACGACGAAAGTGACCAAGAAATTATTATCACTAGCCACATGGGTTTCCAAAATACAATTCCATTGCATGCGAGAGAGAGATGGGGGGGGGGGGGAGAGGGAGAGAAGATGATGTTTTTTTCCGTTTGGTCTTGGCCTGCAGCCGTATATTCAATTCAGAAGCACAGCGGGAGTTCTTTAAAAGTAATCATGTTGCTCATAGACCAGGTTGTTTGCCATTAATACAAAATGTAAATTTTTTCTTTTCTTTTCTTCCTTTTTTTTTCTCTGTCTTCTAGATTGGTTTATTTATACGGTTGTTTTCTGCACTTTTCTCAAAATGCATATAAATGGAGTAAGCAGATGCCCAAGGCAAATCAAATAAATAAAATCGTATAACAAACGTAAACTGTATCATACATCCATTATTCATTAAGAAGTGTGGTAGTTTTTTTTTAGAAAGAAAGAGAAAGAGAGAGAGAGAGAGAGAGAGAGAGAGAGAGAGAGAGGAGATCTCAAAAGGGAAGAGAAGATGGCATTTAAATTACTTATGTGTGCGATATCCAAAAGCCAAATTTAAATAACGATCAAATGACAGCACACATCGATTGATTGCTCCATCGTAATAACGTTTTAATAGCTAAAATTCCATTTCACGATCGCATGGTTGATTCCGCAATCTGATTTATATTCGAAACGCTTACGTGTGAATGAAAAATTCATAAAATCCATTTCATACTCTTAATTTGTTTGAGCAATCATAAATGTCAATAATTCACAATTTTCAACAGCCACTGCACAGAAATAATTGGTTCATTTGAGATATAAAACCTCAGACTATTCATTTTAAAAACAGCTACCAAATGGGCTATTTTTTTTTTTTGAATGGCATTGTTCAATTTTGATCAAAATAAAAAGAAACACTAATTTTTGGTTTTTCAACCCAACTCCATAAGGACCTTTATTCTCATCTCAAAATAGTGAGAAGCAGTCAATAGAATTCTATCGAGAATCAAATTTAACCTGGTTCATCTTTTGTAATCATTTGGGCTAATAAAATTTCAAACACATTTCGTGTTCCTTAAAAACCAATGAATTTATTAAATATATCAAAATGTGACCATTTGTTGTTCACTTTATCCATATACCATACATGAGAGCACTTTTTCAATCATTATTATTAGTCTCTATTTATTTCACTGTGTGTGTGTGTGTGCTGTTGTTGTTGTTGGTGTGCTGGAATTAATTTTTATGTGGCTATCGTTTTTCATTGTTTGTGGAGCAGAAGCATATTTTATTCATTGTGATCATTTTAGTCTTTTCATTTTTATTCCTCTTAAAATCCATGTGATACTTCATGTATAAAGAATTATTATTTATTGGTTTATTATACGATTTTTGATTTTGATAGGATTTTATCTGTTTACAGCTTGGTTTTTAAGACCATTCAAATTCAGAATGAACAAAAAAAAAAAAAAAAAAAAAAAAAAATACACGAAAATATTATATTTTGTTTTTATAGCTTTTGTAATTTAATTTATGTGAATGTGTCGACCGGTTAAATTCACATACCCATCAATGGTCCACGAATATAATATAATCATATGCAAGTTTTTAAGAAAAAGTATCAATTTGCTCCTCCACTGAAAAAGAATTCAACATTTTATAATGATTGAAAGAGCGCACAATAATGGAATAATGCGAGAGCGCCACTTATTTAAATGTTGATCGCATGGTTTTTGTTTTTCTTTCTATGAATCCAGCCAGCATTGGAGCACGAGCAGACTCATCATTTTAAAATGGTTTGATTGAAGATGTTCAAGTGTTTGGAGATGAAAAAAAAAAAAAAAAAAACAAAGTCATAAAACATTTACATTAATATTATTGAACCCAAATCAAACTTTCAAAACGATCAATTCATTTTAATGCGCTTGAATTGTTATTAAAATATCGTGAAATAATTGCCGCAATGAAAGTAATTATGGTTGCAACATTGAAATGAAGGTTAACTAACGCACAAATGCTTTAAATGTTCCAATAATAATAAAAAGTGCGTTTTCTTTTATGATCTTAATAATCGATGGTTGAAAATAAACAAATCGAAATTACACCGTTAAATTCAGTAGCCGCTTAAATAACAGTTTTGCACTTTTTGCTCAGGGATTTTTTTTGGAGTAATTTTTTTTATGCCACTGGATGTTTACTTTGCACGTTGTTTCCCTTGTATAATCCCAATGAAAATAAAAAAATCACTTGTTAGCTCCAAATTATGCGGAACGATCAAAAGCTTAATTGAATGAATGTATGAATGAAAAACGATTATAGCTGCGAATATATAGTATATTCATTCTGAAAAAAGTAGTTTGGCGCCACACGGCACATGCAGCAATTTTTTTTATGCTTTCATACAAGGTGTATGGAATGATTTCTTTTTGCATACAAGAAAACACTTTGCTCTAATTTGGCCAGGTTTAACGATTCTTGAACAAGAAACGCCCAGGCCTCAGGCCTCAGCATATTTAACACATTCGTTTGTTTTTATGTCAGTTACATGAACAAACCAACCGATCAGCTCTGACTCTTTGATACATCTGCTTGAATTGGCTAAACGCATTCTCAAGCAAATATCAATTAAGACAATTTCATTTCAGTTTATTGGCAAAAATGAATACGCAACATAAGTGTTTTCATTGAATACGTCAAAATCAAAATGATTTTAGGTTGAAAGCGGCTTTCGATGAACTTTTAATAAATTGAATTCTCACTTCAACCTTTTTAAAAACTAAAAAATACCGCACACTAATTTTTAATTGGTGGTTCAAGTCGTAAAACTTTCAAGAAAAAGTCATGAATTTTTGATGCTCAACCAGTTTGGATATTCATACAATATAGCTTGAAATTACTATACCGTTCATGGTGAGGTTATCTTTTGTTTTCGTTTTTTTTTTTTCTTTTTTTTTCAAAGTAAAACGTTTAGTTCAACTGAAAAGAGAACTAAAATATCTACGTTAAATGTCTGAATATCATGAAACCAAATTGTATGTATCAACATCCGGTATTGCCAAAATATAATTTGTCAAAACATAAAAAAAACCAACGTTTGTGCGAATATTTATCTTATTTTGGTCTATTTACTTGTTTTTAAATTTTTCTTTGTTTTTCAAAGTTTTTTCAATGTCGTATTTTATCGTTTCTTAGGAAAAAAATTCACTAAAATGAACCAAAACAATTTGGGTTTAAAAACGTTTGTAGCACTCACTGGTAAAATATATTAAAATGGAAAGTGATTGTAAAAATAAAAATGGTGATATCACACCTGCGCCCGCATATTTATCAAAAAAATAAATAAAATAGGAATAGGAATATAACTAGGATCAAGAATACTCAGATAAATTTGTTACGGAGATTGAAAAATGATTTTTCAGAAATGAAGTGATGGGCATTGTTGCAATATACAAATAACTCCATCTAACAATAATCAGTGTACTAAAATAGATAACAATCTTAATGGATTCTTCTTCTTCATTGGTTTCTTCTTGTTCTTTTAGAATTACTTTGAGTCCATGGTGTTACTCTTGTAAAAACACGTTTTTTGTATGCATCCTTCGTAACTTAGGAACTTATTCGATTGAAATGAAAGTGATAGTAAACGGAAATGGTGCAGAAATAATTAAAAAACTAGAAAATTCTCTTATTAAAAAAAAAAATGTAATTGAAAAAAACTTTAGAAATGAATTTCTTAATAATTTCCACTCGATTGATAAACGAATTGTTGGCAACGGATGAAATTGATTTCAAAGCAACATATAAAGTTGGTTCATTTTTCTTGAATGGAATAAAGGTCAATAAATTGTGTGTTAAGTGCGCTTATTTTGGACAATTTTCGAGCAGATCCAGTGTGCCGGCAGGGGGCGATAAGCATCTCAATGGGATACTTCACTCAGCATGTCATTTTTTTGTTTTTAGTTGTTTTAGCGACAAAGTGTTATCGGCGCATTCATCCCATTAAAGTATATTTGAATATTTATGTATTGGGGGAAAAAAAAAAATGGGCACGAAACAACAACATTGCTAATATTGATCTGATAATGTGGCTCGATCTTTCAATGTTGAATGAGCATCATAACGCACAGCAATGTCAGACCAAGCCATCGATATTGATCAAATGACTGCAACGAACATGCTAGCTGAAAATTGTGGCGCGTACGCGCGTGCTGAAAACGGATGTAGTCAATCGATGATGCCGTTTTTATGTATTTTCGCATTGTATACTGAAAATTCACAATTTTCATCATTGGTTTACCTGCTTCCATGTGGTTTCGTTGAAGACCTTCTTTTCTCGATTTTGAACTCGATTTATTTCAAAATGTTTTAGAGAAACAAAAGCGACAAAGGTGACTTTATTACAAACATAAATTTATTGAATTTTACTGAAAAAATCGCTTATTATTAATGATATACAAGGACATTTCAATGAAATGCGTTGATTTGTGCGAGTGAAAAAAAACACACATACACACACATATTCATCGAATCAACAGTTCTAGTTATTCAACAGACGATTTTAACGAACATTAATATCATTTGTTGTCATCTTGATTATGTTTCATACCGGAAACATGTACCAGTTTTATGCTCATCTCTTTTGCAAGATCAAATTGCAATCACCGAAATATTTATTCAATGGAAATGTTTCAAAATCATATACACGGTCACGATCCATTGCATTGCAAACATTCCATTTTTTCCATAAAGAACATTCATCTTGAATTGTTCATTCGATATTCAAAATGAGGAAGAAGAAAGAAAAAGAAAAAAAATCTTGCTAAAAATTCTTTCACTTTTTCGAAAGTGATTGAGAATGGAAAATGTGTGTCCTAAACGATATCTCATAGCCAATAAACGGTGAGTTCCCAACGGTGACTTCCAACAACAACGATCATTCGGAAATTTAATATTGAAATTAATTACCTCTCATTTGCTCGTTTTTACTTAAGTGATTATTATTTGATTTTCTTGTTCACATTCCCTTACAATCCATTTTATCCGTAATGTATATCATGTAAAATTATTGAACGAAACGAACGAGGCGGCAGCAGCAACATTATTAGTGAAGAAGGATCATTTCTACCTCTCGCTCTCTCTCTCTCTCTCTCTCTCTCTCTCTGTGTCCATTCGTGATCGTTTGGGTCGGTTTCACAAATTGTGAACTAAAACTGAAAAAAAAAAACCAGCAATACGATTTACGTGCATAAACATACACATTGCTTGTACAAGCACAAGATATTCATACTAAAGCATATAATTTTTCTTTTTATGTACGACGACCGTGTAAGCGATTATTTTGATATCCCGCTGCTTAAACCAGCTTTAATACTAACCAACTGACTCGTTTTGATATTGGTGTTAATTCGCTGAAATGAAGTGTGTACGACAATGCTGTACTTGTTGACAATTTATTTATACAGAATGTAATAATGAACCTAATAAATTATAAAAAAAAAAAAAGACTGAGCACCGAAATTTCAAGGGTTCAACAATGATGGTACATCAAGGGTACACATAGTGCGCTCACTATGTATGTTTTTAAAATGGTAGTGACCATACAACAGTGTGTTATTCTTTTGAACTTTTTTTTTTTTTTTTTGGAAAGTAGCATACGCTAGTTTCATTGATAGCAAAACAATTAAATAAATTCCAAGTGAGCAAAAGTAGTTATATCATTCGAATGATGTGGCGGAAATCGCAAAACATTTAAAGAATCGGAAGAAAGAACAAAACGAAAGTTCTCTATTAGCGCTATTGACGATTCTCGGTATTATTTGATGTTGAATTTGTTTCGATTAAACTACATGTTATCGGTTAGCAAAATATCAACCGCTCGAGAATGGTTTTTGTGGTATCGGCATTATTGCTTTTATATGTTCGGCTTGTTCAAAAAAATAAAATTTTCACATAGCCAATGGTTCTTATCGATGGTTTTATTTTTGTTATCTATTTTGCTAGGCACCAATAAAAGAATATCGATTGGTAAATATTTAAAATCAAATAAGCACTGAAAACTCACTTTTGTCGATTAGTGGCGGCGGCGGCGGCATGCGAGTGTGTGAAGCATTTTGTTTAAGAATGTCTAAATTAGAGAATAATTTTCACGTGTATATGACGTATCATAAACCTTATGCAAACATGGCAAAATGTAGCTAACACATTTCACCTTTTAGTAAATACTCATAAATGTGCTCTGAATTTACCAAAATACTTTAGTCAGTTTTGTATTAACTCTTCACTACCCTGACTGATAATTTCTCAGTTTTGTGAGAAAACTAGGAAGATTTCGTTTTTTTTTTTTTTCAAATTATGAATCATTTGATGCGCTTCATGTTTCGAGAAGCAACATGAAGAATTGCCTTTAATATTTTGTTCAGAGTCTTCCCTCTCAGTTTTTCCTTTCATAAATTATTTATATATTTCATAGTGCACCCAAGTGCCTATCTGTAATAGATTTTTTTAGCCGAGAATATATGCTTGGGTTGAGTTAGATGCCAAGTAGCCCTCAAGCGATTCTCATGCTCAGAATCAACGAATAGAAAACAATATGCTGGAAAATAACATATAAGAATTATTACCATAAGTGTAATGCATGTTTGGTTTTGTTGTTTATAAAATAGTCAATTGAATGTACTATAATTTAATATGAAACACACGTTTATACAACAATTTAAGCAAAATTGAAAGAAGAGAGAGAAAGATGGAGAGAAGGAGAGCAAGAAGAAGATAGAGAAGAGGGGAGAGAGCAACAGAAAGGAAGAGCGAGCGAGTGAGCAAGTGAACGAGAGAGAGAAGAGAGAGAGAGAGAAAGAAAGAGAGAGAGAGAGAGAGAGAGAGAGAGAGAGAGAGAGAGAGAGAGAGAGAGAGAGAGAGAGAGAGAGAGAGAAAGAGAGAAAGAGCGAGGGAGAAAGAGAGACCGAAGGAGCACGAAAAAAAGAAGAAAAATTTGAGAGACTTGTTCATTATAATAAAAACTAGATTTACATCAAGTTCATGCGGTCATCGGTCGTTTATTTGGCGTAGGTTGTTTCGGACCATTTCACTGAGCACAGTGCAGTGTGCAATGTGCATTGCGCGCCCGATAGTGTATCATTCATAAATTTTAAAATGTTGAACTAGAAATGCAAAACGACATTCTTGTCGACCGAATGAAAAAGACCTGGACATTTTAATTTCAATCTAAAAGAATGACAAACATGCAAGACCACCGATCGTTAAAAGACTTGTACAAATTACCTATGTTAAAGTAACAACAACAACAAAAAGACAGAAGTATTTTATTTTTTATTCTATTCTGTTCGCGCATTGATGAGCAAGCGAGAATGAATAAACAGCCGTGAATATGGCACGTGAAACAACAACTGACACACGTACATATCACACATTGCATTACATATGTAGATTGTTGTGAGCATTTTAAAGTTGCACTTGGTGTGTTAACCGATAAGCAAGGCGTCGAAATTTATTTCTTTAAGTGCGAGACGAACGGGCGTAAAAGATTGAATGCAAAATATGCTGAAAGTCAGCCAGCACACTATATGCGTAAATGCGAGAGCGTCAACTGAAAGCCGATATAAATTTTCTTATCGAAATGCTCATGTCTTGTTAAATGCAATTTTATAATGTTGATTTTTATTGAAATTATGGATTGCGAATGCTAAATAAAATGCGCGTGCTCAGTGCTACACTGCATTTCTTTTGGCTTATTGATTTGAAACATTTCTGTTGGCCGAAAGAAAGATCCATTGACACTTTGGTTAACGCAATTTTTCGTTTACACATTTTTTTTTTTTAGTTTTGTTCGCACATCGTTTCCATTGCAAATTCTTTTCTTTTTGTTTACTAGAATTGAATTGATGTCTGACGATTCTGTTCAATATACACTTTTGGAAATGCCTCATGCAGATAACTAATATGCAAAGAGTCTTGCAGAAAGTGGAGAATGAAGTTAGTGTAAAGAGGATGACGAGTTCAAACAAGACTGAACGAAAAAAAAAAAAAAAGAAAAAACCAAAAATAAAAGCATCAAAAGGAAAGCTACAACGAAAGAACAGAATATGAAAGAGAGGGAAAATGCCACACCTTGGTTTTTTGTATTGAAATTATAATGTTGATGCGAATTAGTCGAAGTAAACCCGCTTGACATGATATAAAATTGATGAAACAATGTTGATCATGTAGCCACGCGCAAAATTCTGTTTGCATACATTTCAGTGTCTTTTTTTTTTCGTTTCGCATTGAAAAAACCACAACAGATATGCTTATAAAAATGATTACAAAAAAGAAATGAAACGTAAGAAAGAAAAAAAAAAAACAATTCCAATCGCCTAATCATCAAATTATCAATTGCTAACAAGATTATTTCAAAATCTTTTCAAGAAAATATTCAAATCAAATGAATTTTCTTTTTACCATTGATAGAACCAATCATTTTCAATCATATTTTCGATTAATTTTATGTTGCACGCGACATCAAACCGAAAATAAATTTCATTTTCATTTTACCGCAAACATGTTCAACTAATCACAATCGATCAGTTTTATTTACTTTTCAAAATAGATTCTAAACAGCGAAAGATGACAGATGAACAAATCGCCCAGATAAAAGGGATCAGAGCTCACATTTCACATGTGTTCAACGGTCCATTTGAATCACGCAAACCTTTCGTTGCAACTCCATTCAGGTAACTGATCATTATTATTATGATTATTACTAACAGCATATGCTGGTCGAATTCCTCTGCATTTTATCGGGCAGCTTTCATTCTTTTTTTTTTTGTGTTTAGACAAATAAATGAGTTATGAAAATATTGGTTTGAAATCTCTTTTAAAATGTTATTTGCTTGTTCGGTTGTCTTCTGTTATGGATTTCTTCAAGTAGTTGAATGTGGCCAAAAGAAACAAAAAAAAAAAATTTGGCGAGTAATTGTTCAAGATGTAGTGTTATATTGCTTTCTTCCACAATGGTCATTCCATTTCATTTTCGCATATCGCACATCACAAAGAACGAATCTTCACCACGATTTATTTTCTCACGATTTTTTTTTTTCGTTCTCTCTCTCTCTTTATCTCACTCGCAAAAACAGAATTTTCTGTTTACGTAGTATGACAATGGTTTACCGTGAAATATGCATGCGATTATGTCGATTGCTTGATTATCTCTTGCTTTCTTTATTTTTGCGCATTCGCTAAATTGCCAATTTGGTAAGGAATAATAATTTACGGCGAACAAAACGCGTTTCAATTTTACTAGTTAGATTTATTAAAGTAAAAACTGCGTCTGGCAAATTCAAAAAAGAACACATTGAGTCGGCGAGAAACTGCAAGCAGAAAATTAGCCATGACATATCACTTAAATTGGATGCTTTTATGAAACCGATCGCCGTCGTTTCTTCTTTTTTTTTTCTTTTTTTTTCCTTCCATCATGTGAACGAGAAATCTGCATTCGCGACTACAGTCAAGAATCCAATCTTCTTTTCATTCTTTTCCATATTTCAATCTTCGATGTGCTGCTCAAATAAGTTTACATTGAAACTGGCAAACATGTTAAAACTCAAAAAATATCCATTCATAGTATGAACTTCCTCGAAAATTGGTTATATTGACGCAGTTTATAGTTGATATGCAAAATTGTTCATTAAATGCGTCGAATTTGATTTAATAACTTTCTTTCAATGTGATTTGATGATGTGGGTGGCATATTGTTTTTGTTTTTCTGAAAATTATGATCAAATGCTGTTTGAGGAACAATTACAGAATAATTCATATGGCATTTATTATGTGCAATGTACAATTGCATCGATGACTCATATTTCAAACATGTTAAACTGTTGTAAAAGTTTAATTTTTTTTATTCAGCACTTAAATCGAAGGAGCACGAAACAAGAGATAATATTGTTTTTGTTGATGCATTGAAATAATGGTTGGATGGGTCATCAAGTTAGTCGCAAAAAAAATTGATACATTATAAAATTTAATGCAGCTTACAATTTAATTGCAAATGACATTATGTCATTTGAAGCTGTTTGTGGACGATATCATGTTTCAATACGTATCACGTTTAGAAAGTACTTTAAAAAATAAAGCATTAACACGAAATGTTCTCAATACGATATGTATTCTCATGATGTCTGATGCATTAAATATTTATTAACTGTAACAGCAACACATTCGTTTTGTGAAATCGTTGCGCCTAAGTTGTGCGCCTTTTCTCTCTTAATTTTTCTTTTTGTTTTTTGTTTTCTTCATTTTTGTCGTTGTTTTACCAAATGTAAGTGAAGAAAAATTGTTTTTACTAACACATGCCGACTGTGCTGTCACAGCAACAACCAAGAAAAATCAAGCATTATTGAAATGCAAATATAAATCGGAACAAAAACAGCAAAAAATATAAAAAAAAAAATAAATAAATAAGGAGAAGAAGAAGAAGAAGAAGAAGAAATTCGCATTTCGAGCATCTCCTACGTAGAGAGACTGGATCGATGGTTTGGAAACTTGCTTTTCGTGTATTCGTGCTTCAAGAGATTACACTTCTTTTTTCATTTCTCTCTCTTTCGTCTCGCGCAGTCTCTCTTTCTTAACGTCTTCGTTTTGACACGAATGACTACAAGAGAATTATAAAATGTATTTGTTACCTGAATTTTCAGGTTGTTACGAGTTCACCAAATGTAAAAAGATATGTTTTCGTTGTATTCTTTTCTTTTTGTTTCGTTTTTCTGTTTGGTTCTGTTTGCTATGTTTTCGCTTTGTGATCTCTCTCTCTCTCTCTCTCTCTCTCTCTTTCTCTCCATTTCTCTCTCTCTTTCGCAACATCTTTTTCGTTCATTCCACACCATTATGTCGATCGATGTGAGCGTATACCGATTCAGTTGAGTTTAGTAGGTGCGCGCAAGCTCATTCTTTAAGAAGGTGATCGGTGTTGCATGTGAAAACAGCTAGCTACACATCCACATTCTCATTGGTTTATTTCGTTTGCATTGTCTATTGAATATCGACGATCGTGTACATATACAAAATTGTGTGTGTATGTAGAGGGCAGCAGGTCCGCGATAGTATTCAACATACTGGCCGTTTAGTCGCTTTGTGGACTTTGTTAATACTGCGTCTCTGACGCACGTATCACATGCATTTTATCTTCAGTTACAATTTTCGCTGAGAATTATTCGTTTTTCGTTTAATTTAATTGTTTTTTCAAGTAAAAATTTTAGTGGAAAAATTTTCTCATTTACGGAATTCCAAAACGTGAACATACTTTTTTTTTGGCTAGCAGTGACGAATTGATCTTTGTTATAAAAAAAAAGTATTGATCAGTTTCAAAATACATCTATTGATAATTCGGACAAGAATTTAATTTGCTTATGCAAAAAGAAAAAAAAAAACGTTTTGTCGTTGTGTCGAAATACGAAAAAACAAAAATATTGTGAAAAAAACTTGTCGAGTTACCTGTGTTCGCAATAAATGAGTTTTTAAAAACATTCACAGTTGAGAAACGGAGCAAACACAAAATCAACAAGAATTTTATTACTTTGGACACCGCAGCTTTCAGTGAAAAGTTCATGATGGAATCAACAACCGCTAGGATATCACCACAAACAACAACAACAACAACAGCAGCAGCAGCAGCAGCAGCAACAACAAAAAGTACGAAGGTAACATCGATGAGCCCGTCTCGTGCACTATCAACACCACCCTCTGGCGAATTGGCAGCTGCATATGTTTTATCATTACAAGAAACAATGGTGTCTAGCCTTCAACAAGCATTGAAATTTCAAGCATTGGAATATTATTGGGCATTGCAACGCATGACCAAAGCAGATGTTTTACAACTTACAAATGCTGCCGCACGAAATCAAAACGATACTTCAATTGATAATGATTCAATAATTATTGAACAATCATATACAAATCCATTGCTTGATGATGGTCAAACAATTGATATTGTTCATAAATCAAATGATTTGCCACTTTTGGATGCTGATGATGATCTTGCATTTGATTCAACATTAGATTCACCGAGTGAACATTCAATTAATTTACTAAATAATGGTTTGTCAAATCTATTATTCAATGGACATTTTCAACAATTTGGTAATGAATTATTACAACAAACGGCTATTGATAATGAACATAGTACACAATTAAATGCTAAAAAGCAACTATCAAGCGCACAAAATTCCAATTTAAATTCACCAACCGAAACAATCACCACATTGAGCGGACCCATGCCACGTCCAAAAAAGCAATTTATATGCAAATTTTGTAGTCGACATTTTACAAAATCATACAATTTACTAATCCATGAAAGGACACATACCGATGAACGGCCATACGTTTGTGACATATGCAATAAGGCATTTCGACGACAGGATCATCTTCGAGACCACAGGTAATTGATATATTCAAATTATATCACACGGCGATATGTGCTAATTGGTAGTTAAGGTTAGATTTATCGATTTACGTTTACATCAGCCGATTTGTTGTTTTTTTTTGTCTCTCTCTCTTGTTTGGTTTGGCTTGTTGCTTCTTATGATTCAATTACTTAGATCGGTTGCATTATTTTCTATAATTTTTTTTTATTCTCATTCACTTGAATTGTATAGTTTTCTTTTCTTTACTTTTCTCTTCTTTTATTTGATTCGGGATACAAAATGCTGTTTCGACTCGTTTTCTTTTTTAAAATAAAAAAATTCAAACGGTGCGCGCTCAATGGGTTATCAGTTTTTTTTTATTTTTATTTTTATTTTTATGAAATATCATCACAATTCCGTTGAAAATTTCGTTTTTGTTGTTCCGCGTGTTCACACCTTTGCTTTCAGCTGTTTTCTTTTCATTTTTTTTTTTGTTTCGATTTTGTCTATCTTTTTAACATTTAAATTGTTTCATAATTTATTGACATAAAAATAAATATTGAAAGAGTGAGAGAGGAAGACACACCACACACACACACACACACACAAAAGGAGACATACTTAAATAAATATTTGAACAACATGTTAGAAGTCGGTTCTTTTCCATAATTCTTCAGATGTGCCCAACCAGAAATCAAGTTTATGTCATTTTTCTTATCGAAATCGGTGTTGTCTCATTCCGTATTTCCCAGTACTGTTTTGCAGTCAAATGAGAAACAGAACCGAAACAAAAAAAAAAAAAAAATACACCATTCGAATCGAAAACGGCACGGGGAATAATTTATGATTTACCGTCGGCAAGCATGTTTCGTCTCTTTTTATGGAATATAACAATGTATAATTTGTTGATTGTTTGTTTAACTAGTTTATACGCAGATGATTTGTTCTTTTTCTTTTATCTCTACTCAATGTGATCGATTAAAACTATTTAGTATGGTTGTTTTTTTTAGTTTCTCTTTTGATATTTCTTTTAATTTATACTACCAATTAGTAAACATAGCCGAAAATAACCTGGGTATTGATAATCGTTCATTTTTTTGATGATTTGATTTTTTTTTTTTTTTTTTCTTCTTTTTCATCAAACGATATAGATACATTCATTCAAAGGAAAAACCGTTCAAATGTACCGAATGCGGTAAAGGATTTTGTCAGTCAAGAACATTGGCGGTACATAAAATACTTCATCTCGAAGAATCACCACATAAATGTCCGGTATGCTGTCGCAGTTTTAATCAGCGATCTAATCTAAAAACACATCTATTAACTCACACCGATATCAAACCATATCATTGTTCAGCATGTGGCAAAGTGTTTAGACGAAATTGTGATTTAAGGCGTCACAGTTTGACACACAATTTAGCTGGCACAGGGAGCGATACAGCATTGATCGCACGGAATGCGACCACATCGGATCTCGTGACCGCTACAAATGTCGAAATAATTGCAGCGTTAGACTAAAAAAAAAAAAAAAAAACATTCCTCAACTATAGAACTATAGATATTTACATTGAATATTAAATATACAAAATGATTTTTTGTAGCTCATAGTTTTATATTTTACAAACAATTTTCTTTATAATAGAATATTTAGATACATTTTGCATTTTTATTTATATGAATGACAGAAAATCAAATGTAAATGATCTTGTTTTTTGAATTTATTTTCATTTTTTTTTTTTACATGAAATTGTCTATTACGTAAAATTGTACTAAATTACTATTATCGCGCACTGAAGAAAAAGAAAAATATAAGCGAAAATTCAAAAAATAGAAGAAAAAAAAACAAAAATTGTGATTGAATAAATACACTGCTTAGTAATTAAGAGTCGCAAGGTCTCCTTAAAAGAATTAATAAAAGAAACAATAAGTTAGAAACTATAGGTTGCATTATAATTGCCTCCACTCAATATTGTACAAATTGTGTCACATGAAATGGCAATTGAATGATTTGAACTTTTTTTTTAAAAAAAAAAAACAAAACACACACATATTCAAAATTATTGTTTGAGTAGTATTTAGTTTGTGAACGAATGTATGCAAAAAAAAACAAAAACTTGTAGTTAGGCATAAAGAAAAAGACTTCTTCGATTAAAATAATTTGAAGTAAAATAAAGGAATAAATATAAATATATATATTTTGTCGTACTTAAGCCTTTGTGTTATTATTTGCAAATGTACACGCAATGGATGGATTAAAAAAAAAAAAAAAAAACAAAGAAAATATTGCGAGTTACATTATCGTCGTTTAAGTGGCATATACCTGGTTACAAGAGGCTAAAGAAACTGAGCTTCACTTTTTGCCATACAGTGATTAATATATTCTCTTCTTTAGATATATGATGATAAACTACACCAAAGACGTCAAACGTGACGCATTAACAAGCAAAACATACTTGTTAATTTCCACATAATTCAATATTTTGTTTATTTCGTCGAATCCATTGCCTTTATCTTGATGCTTTCAAATATTTCATTTTATGTATACACACCGCTCTTTGGCTCCATTGGTCGGTTGTCTTGTTTTGACTACATCTTGAAAATGATTACATTTATTTGATTGTGCTATTGTTGCATTTTATTGTTGGATTTGCTATTTTATGTCTGATCGCATTGATTAATCTGTTCATCAATCAAACAACGGCTGAATTATATTTTCTCAGCATCTTGACATGACTTATTAATACACTACTGAATCCATACTGAACGAACGACCAAATCAACATTTATATGTGTTTGTGTACTTGTATATATGTGTATGTGTGCAGAGAAATCGGACATTTTCAATGTGTTCATACAGCAAAGTAATTTACGGTATGATCTCATGTGCACCAGATCACACTCGATGTTTAACTCTCTAGCTAAATGGAATGAAATCGTACCACGTAACTGATATATTGAATATACTCTAGAACGCCAACGAGATTGATACGCCAATATACCTTTGGACCAAAATGCATGACTAACCAACCATTCTACCTGACACACGGAGATCACACACAAATTATTAAAAATGAAAACAAATAAACAACATTTTTAATGATGAGCATTGTTAGTTAATTTATTTGTTCATTTCAAAAAAGAAACCAAACCAATCCAAATTGTGTATCACCTTCAATTTCAATCGATTCAAGTAATTTTGTTTTTGTTGTTAATGTTGTTCTTAAAAGGTTGGTATTCCTTTCGGCATTTATTTTCGGAGGCATTTTTCATAACATTGAAATGAATACTGCTGTGCAATGTATTTAAATTTAAATTTCAATAAGACTTATGAGTTCCATAGAAAACTATAGTGGGAACTTAACTCGATCCGTCGACCATTTCACAACCAATCTTCTTTTGTTGTTTTATTTTCTCTCATCACAACTTACCAGATTGCGTACAAGATTAATATTCATCTTTCTCTCCTCTCTCTCTCTCTCGCTCTCTCTCTCTCGCTCTCTCTCTCTCTCACTCACTCACACTCTCTTAAATTTTAAATGATTTATTTTCATTTCATTAAAGATAATCTTTTTATTTTGAAAATATTTTGAATTTTTTCAAAAAATGTTTGAACGCCAAACAACCCATTTTCCACAAAAAAATTACTAAATTTGCCACCGTGGTAACAACATTTGTATGAGAGAAAAAAATGATGTGTAATGTTTTGTATACCATTGCGAGTCATTATAAATTCATTCGTTTTTAGAAATAAAAACCAAATGATATTTCGTTAGATTTAATGCATTTCTGTCAATATTTGTTGCTAAAGGTAATCATTTGTTTAATTTTTTTTTTTTTTAACTGTAACTGTCCCGTGAAATCATTCAACAAAATGTTCGTGTAATTCATTCATTTCACAACATAATCGTAAAAGTTGAAACATCAATGATATCACTGAAGCTATTAGTTAATTACACTTCTGTGCTCTCACAGAAATGTGCAAAAGAAAAACAAACTCGGATTATAATGACACGTTCATTGTATTCGGTGGCGAGTACACATCATATCGTACATTGGGAGCAATTAATGAGTATATCACATTCACACATGCATGAGAATAGCTCACTTCAAGTATTCATTTGTGAGAATGTAAAAGCCATTGCTTACTAGGCAAAAATGAGACAAAAAAAAAAGGCTCAGAAATGTGGCAAAAAGATCATCATTATTTTATTTGTTCATTTGAACGAATGAAAAAAAAAAATATACTTCTATGTGGTTCATAAGTATTACATTGATAGCCTATTATTAAAGTAGCAATGACAGCAGCAATTTTTTAACCCCTCAAAAGCTTGGCCAAATGGCTTCTACCGTGCAATAGTAAAAGTGATACGTTCATCGCCATATTAACGAGAATTAGCTAAATATATCCCTCTTTTATTCCTTAACATTTTTTCTCTCATTTCTCTCTGTTTCGTCAGTTCCAGTCATTTCAGCTAAATACTTCAGCCATATCTAGTCAGCCATTGAATAAAATAACTGAATCGTTAGTGCTCAGTACATATCAGTAACTCGTATAATAATAGAAATAATAGTGGAAAAAAAACACATCTAATTGCGCAATGACACGCCCCATATATTTAAACCAAATTTTAAAGCAGCTTACGCTCAAGAGCAATCAATTTGCGTTTTTGTTCGTAACAAATTAAAATGTTTTTTAATATGTTTTTCATATGGACATTGTTGAAATGGATAAAAGGCGGAAAAATGTTTTCGTTTTTGTTGTTTTTTTTTTTTTGTTTCGTTAACCAAACATCTGCCGCTCAACAGCAACTACTTCTGTGAACGATGAGCCGATATTATCCGTTTTTTTTTCCTCTGTTGTTGTGAATGAGCCATTAATCTCAATGTAATTGGAATTCGAAAACTATTTCAACAAAAATACCACACGCTTCGTTATTCTATTCGTTGGCGCTAAGAATCATTTTTATAATATGTCATTCGCTAAAAAAAAAAAAAAAAATAAACATAATCTAAATAGTTGGCCCATGTCAAAAGAATTTGAATTCGCTAATATAGACTGTTGTGAACAAAAAATGGGTTTTTTTTTTCTCTGCTTGGATCCCAGATCATCAAGCGAATCAGCGGCAAATTGGTCTTTTCACTTGAATAATCACACTAAAGTCAATAAAATAAAGAACCGCTTTTGTTATTCCATCGTGTGTCTGTCTCTGTTTCATCCTTTCGTATCGAATCCAGTCAACGATTGATTATTGATGAATGATTATTCGAATTTATGATCTTTTTTTCGATCTTTTTTGTATGTCCAAAGAATTTTTGTTAAAAGAAAGTGACAAAAGCATATTTTTTTTTTTATTCAAATATTTGCATTCGGTGCATATTTTTTATGTGAAAGATATATGGTCTTTCTTTAGATGGGATTTTTAACGAATAAAAAGGTAGATAAAAAGTAAACATTGATTTATCACGCATATCTTAAAGCGATAAATTTACTATGACTCATGCCAAATGCTGTGTAATTAAACCATTTCATGTAATCGACAACAGATTTCTTTTGGCTCATCTTCTGTTTCAGCAAAGCAGAACAACAACAAAAAAATAATGAAGAAGTTGAATAATGACAAAAAAGCAGCATGTTCCAAACAAGAACTTTATGTGTTTTCTCAATTGTAAATTGGTTATTCTAAAGCAATTGCTTGTGGTGAAGCATACCCTCATTCATTCGGTATATAAATAAAAGGTTGTACACATTTGTTTAGCGTAAATGAATTGAAATTAAATAGCTGTTTCTTTTTTCACCTCAAACAATAACGCATTAGGTTTAATTTTGAAACGAAAAATTCTAAAAAAAAACACACACAAACACAAAAGAACTTCCAAAATTATAAAAACAAACTCATAGCGCAAAAGGTAAAAATGATAAGAATATGAATGAAAAAGAAAAATGTACATTTTGTTATTCTAGCATTGTTTTCTTAAATTTAAATTGTTTGTGGCGTTTGAACATGTAAGATGTTCTAAGCCATAACGTATTATTGTTGCTAAAAGATAAAGAAACAGAAGAAGAAGAAGAAAACGAAGAAGAAGAAGAAGAAGAAGAAGTAAATAAACTGCAAAAAATTTATTTTTCGATCATTTCAATTGATTTGAACAATTTCAATGCGCAAATATGCAATGAGTCAAGAGCCAATTTCCTTTCAGTTCAAATGGATTTCGACACGTGTGGCTTAAAAGGTGAATACAGATGGCCCACACGTCATTCTTGTAATAATCTATGAAAACAAATAAATAAACAATATAATCAGCACGCAATGAATTGTGTGCATGTTTTGGTGACATCTGGATGCATGATTCTTAAAGACTATTTTTTCTTTTTCTTAACACTCTGGGTCTTAAGTTCTTGTTCAAACAAATATTAAATTGAAAATTAAGTTGATATCCTGAAATATTACCCCTACGGTTTTTGCCCATTAAATTATACCACCAACATATACCATTTCCTGACTGAATCCAACTTAATTCTTTGAACTTTGTATCATTGTCTTGTTATAAATGGAAACTGTATTGAGGTCTCTATTTAAGTTAAATGTTTACTCTATTTGAAGGAAAATATTTGCAATAGATTTTCCACTGGCCTTTCTCAATGAATGAATTATCTGCTAGGTATGTTGGGAGGTCGTCATTTAATGCTTTTGGAAAAAAGTCCAGGAAAAATAAATTCACCACAAATTTAATCAAATAAAAGAAGAAAAAAAAAAAAATTCAAATTGGCCTTTCTTTTGCCAAGTGATCAAGTCAACGATATACATGATGTATTGTAGTCGCACAAACGCATAAATTTTGATTTGATGTTTTCATTTACATAAATTACATTAATTATATATATTACGATGTTTGCTTGCCACATCAAGATATTATTAAGCATTTATATAATCAGTTAAAACGGAGCATTGTTTTCAACTTATATGCATATCTTGTTGTGCTGTGTACAGACAAACTCTCATTTCACTGGTGTATATCAATTGTGCCAAAAAGTGCAATCATCTTAATAAATTTCTGCATCTATAAGCATCATATTAAACACACCTTTGTCGGTAAAGGATCAGTTTAGATGTGTTTCTCTCTCTCTCTCTCTTCCGCTCTCTCTCTCTCTCTCTCTTCTTCTTCCTCTCTCTCTCCCTCTTTCTCCCTTCTTTAAGCTTCATTGTAAATTGAATGAGAAATGAAATGAAACGAAATGATTTGGCTTGCATTCGATGCAGCAGCATTGCATTATTATTTTCGTTGAATTTGTATGTGTGTGTATCTTGTTTGATTTTCATCGACAATCAATGGAAATATAATAACATGTAAATATGCACTTTTTCTTCCTATCGACTAAAATCACATTCAATTTAGATGTGCTGTGTAATAGCATATGATTCTTTTTAGCCATTTCTCTCTTTTGTTTCATGTTAACAGACTTGGCGCAGATGAAAATGAATCCGTTGAAAACGACAGACAATCGATTCAAGAGCGAGAAAGTAGCTAGTGAGCAAACGAACGAACGAACAAAATTGCTCGATTCACGATACATAGGAGTGTCTCTGTGCAATCTCTTCTTCACTGGCATTTTTCTTTGTATTAAAGTGTGCGTAGGCGCAATCGTAGGCCAAACCAAAATGTAAATGCCAACGTTAGTGCATGAAAGATACGTGCATCAAATCGGATCAATTTTATAAAACAATGTAATGGTATGTTTAACCAACAAAAGTCAAAGTCAAATCATGCAAATCAAAAATTGATTACACATCGATCAATATCTCGCGCATATGTGAGCATGAATTTCAATATTTTGCTGGAAACTACTCATTTAGTCGTGGCTCTGTGTCAACTTAATAATATCAAGCGAATTGTTTTTATTTTCTTCTTTCTTTTGTACCTTTCAAATTGTTCCGGACTTTATGATAATTGAAGAAACTAATTTTCGAAACATTTCCAATTTCCGTTCGAAAAAAAACCCTTTCAACTCATCATTTTTTTTTCGTTTGCTATTTTAAGCACCGATAACAATGTTTTCACAAAATTATCTATCTATTTGCCGACATTCAAGTACTAGCAGTTCATTAAATGGAAACTTATTTCGCATCCGGTGTCAACAGTCGACTGTTTTCTTTAGAACTGTTTTCTTTCTTCCTGAAGAAGGTGTGTAAAGTAAATAGTTTCCACTTTACTTTGAGAAAAAGAAGGGAAAAAAATGAAACAAAAGCTGATAAATTTGTTTTAATGTATTTTTTTTAGTCATTTTTGGTGTCATTGTTTTTTCAGCTAAATGAGTAAAAATAAAACAATTATGTTCAACCAAGCGATAAATTTTGTGATATTGATTTTAACTTCAAAAGCGGCAACAAGTGCTTTACCGCATGGATTCATAATGCAAACATCAAAACGGTCAATATTTGTTGACTTCAATATCATCGAAATATCGATTGTTGACACATGTCTTCTTTTTTTTTAGTTTGAACGATACTTCCACCGGATGACATTATTCAGTTTCTACTTAAATTTGTTTGGGGAATTTACAATGAAATGGAATTTTATGGCTGATTAAGTAATTAACGTGAACAGACCTGTCAAAACGTTGATGACTTCATCTAAACATCTAAGCTCATGCACATGAATTTAATTGTTAATCAAATATTAGTTCCAAATATGTAGGTTTTTTCAATAAGACTTTGGATCATTGCCATTCGATTGGACCTTTATCAATTTGATTTCCGGATAAAATTCCGAATCAAATTCAATTTGCTTATCGCGTAAAAACATGAAGTCGCCAAACTAAACAATTTCACACTTCTTACAGGATATGTTTTAGAAGAGAAAAAAAAAAACGAGCATCTAAATTCCATTTTGGTTCATGTTTTTGTATCGTTTATTTTGTAACACAAACACACAAACAAAATCGTCAAGTTCTTTTAGAACATTCTCAAATGGTATTTTGTTACATTTTATTATCTATTCTTGTTGAATTTATATCGTGAAATGATATTTTGTGTGATGACAAAGAAAAGAAAAAGAAAATGTGGTGCAAAATCGCTTATTCAATGGATTTACCTTTATCGTTGTGAACATGTTCGACTACGTGTCGGAACAAATGTATTCAATGTAAGTTTGTATTACAAATACATGTTGTCAACGCATAAAAAATTATCCATTAAATGGTGATGAATTATTCCAGATTAATCGCAAACTGAATGTTGTGACAATTACACTTGCGATGACTTTGGATTGAAAGGAACTCGACTTAAGCGATGCATATAATTTCAATTTGCAGCTCATTTTGAATGCAGAGTGCGGTTTCGGTTTCCCTCATTTCCTTCGTGGCCGTTATATTTTTTTTTCTCTTTCTCTCTGTCTCTGTCTCTGTTCTTTTTGTTAACTTGTTTTTTTGATCGAAGTGATCGCATTTTATCAGAGAATGCAGCACGCGTAGGTGTAGTAAGCACGGAAAAAACTTTTCGCTCATTCGTTCTTTCGTCGTTGCATTTCTTTTTTTCGCTGTTCATCCGATATATTTTAGTGCTTTACCATTCGTGGCAAGAGGATTGCATTTTGACTTTGGTATGCATATTTTATATTGAACCAACAATAACAACAACAGAAAATCACCAAGATTAAATTGTTCATCCATGGTACCGAATAAATCAGAGATGCTGATAGATTTATTTAATTGTGGTTGGTTGAGAATGGTAGAAAATGCTTAGCTTTAACTATATACAATAAATACTTTTGCAACGCGATAAGCGATGATGGCATTTTGGCTTGTAGCGATTTTTTTTTTTAGGAGAAAGAAAGAGAATTTAAGAAGAAAATGGTCATCAAGTGAGAGAGGAAGCACTCACTCGTAAATGTTCCACATAAAATATCCAATGAATTCCATTTTTGATCTAGTTCTGTTTATTGCACATTTTAAATGATTCGCTCAATGAATTTTATGTGTTGCATCATTTTAATATTATTCTAAGTAACACTGCATACACACGTTTGTCATAAAGTTCCGGAATGTTTTCATTTTTTAAAAGCATCGATTTGCTTCCATCTTGATAAATTTTTTTGATGCGAGAATGAAAGACCAAAAAATAATATCACACGTTTCCTTTTAAAGTGAGAGAAATAAATGTTTTTGGTGGAATAAAAATCGAATAAAAAAGATGATATCGTTTCAAATGGCACTTAATTTGCGTCAAATGTTGCCATTTGAGTATGGCATGAAGATTCCAGTTGCTTGAAAAAGATGCATTTCGAAATTTGCAAGATTTTTTTTTCTGTTTTTTTTTTTTTCTTTTCTTTTGCTGCTCATTCGCTTTTAGCTAAATTCATTAATATAATAAATCCGCAGAATTTGAATACAAAATCCTGTTGCTAAAATATCCAATAATCATATATTTTACAAATTATTATTGCAATTTCCAAATTGCAAAAAAATAAAAAAAAAAAAAAATTGATTTACAAGCCAAATTTTAAATGCATAGCAGAATTTTGGTTTTGATGTAACTGCTGTGATCATAACAGAGCTACAGGTGGTGAGGAGGTCTTCCTAATTTGATACCATAATTGAATTATACTATGAAACAACATGTTTATGCAAACATACATTAATATGAGGCGTGAATTGATAATGCATCATGTGTTATATCGTGAGATCGAAGCATCCAAAGGTGCATCAGCATACTGAAAATAATATGATTATTCAGTCGTGAACATTTCTTTTCCAGATTAGATAATTTTTGCAAATACTTAAACAGATGATCGTGTTAGCTTGGTGGAAAGAAATATGAAAATGAAAATATGTTCATAAATATACACGAAAAGTCGTTACGAGTGCACGAACTTGTGACAAATCACGAGGATCCAAATCCGACAAAAATTATTCGCATTCGAAGTATTACCCAACAAATATATCGTGTATCTCATTCAGAATGGAAAACAAATGCTATGGAAATTGATCAAATAAATGCAGAACTGAATCAATGATAATATAAAAATCACATTTCAATGATGAATTGTTGACTTTTTTTTCATTTTTATTAGCTAAATACACGAAGAGATGACAAAACTCATTTTGTAAGGTTTTTACATTCAAGAGAAAGAGATGCAAATACTCTTCGTGCAATAAAACCTTACAAAATGAGTTTTGTCGTCTCTTCGTGGCTAAATAGCATCATACTTATTGATTGAATATGTCACAATAACGTGTATTTTTCTTTCTCAACTTCAACGTAAATGTTTTTCTAAATTTATTGGATAGAGTTTCCTAGGCAAGGGGTTACACATAAATCGTCATTAATTCAACTTTGAAGCAAACAAATGATATTATCGATAATTTCCGCAAAATATTCCTTCATGTGCTAATTTAATACATTAAATAAGAAGACTGATCCAAAAACAGTATAAAGAAAAAAAAATGGAAAAAGCACTAATTCCTAATGCCAAGACCAAGTGATTTGTAGAGAAAACAATTGGATTAAAAATGATGCCAAACCCCTAGCTCATTGCACATGTGTTTTGCGTTTTGCATTTTGTATTCTTCAACCAGAGTAGCCGCAAATTGTTTTAATCTCATTTTACTTTTTGTTCAAATTCATTAATTTTTGTACGCAAGAAAAAAGCAAAATTGAAAAAAGAAGAAGAAGAAGAAGAGAAAAGCAAATAAATTTTACGTCTTTAGTCCATAGTTTGCGTGTTTGTTTAAACATGCTAACGGATTAAATGACACATTTTATCGATAAATATCCCGCCGAAATAATCGGCTCAACTTGTCATCTCCATGTGTAGTGTATTCATCTTTGCTTTACTGAAAGAAACTCCCGCTGCTTTTCAGTTAAAACCAAATTTTCACCAATTAGCTCAGCCAAAAATGCAAACAAAGGCATCAAACATCCAAATTGGGTAAAATCAAATGGAATTTCGTGTGATTTTGAAATTGGCTGTTCTTTTTTTTGTTTTTTTTTTTTTTTTTTTTTGAAATTCAACCGATGATTAAATTGAATCGAATTCAAGTTTTGAACCATATCATAAATAGGTGCAAATAATTTGTATTTGTAATGAACTTAGATATATGACGCATCATAACTAGCTGACATTTGATCTGTAAGTGCTCATCTGCGGTTTTGAATCAGTTTTGATGATACATGGGAATAAACCAAATAGAAAAAAAGTTCGATTTTTTTTTTTTTTTATTATTTCCATCTATATATTTTAACGTGAATTTGAATTTGAATATGATTTATGCTTGAGACCACTTAGTGCTGAATAAAAATAAGGATGATGCTCACTGTTCAGTCATGGGAACGTATTCTATTCCAGCCACAAACTTTCAATTTGGAGGCGAATCCCAAGCGAGAATATATATTCCGTTGAATATCAAATATGTGGGATGTAATAATGTTTGAATACTTTTAAGTTCGTCAACGAACTTTGCTCACGAAACACGATGAAACGATGTGTTGTATCGATCGATTGAAGAGCGAGGGAAAAAGTGAGAAAGAGAGAAAGAAAAAGAGAGAGAGAGAGAGATGCAAAAAGAAGTCATAAAAATGAAAATGAGAACAGCATCAGACAAATTAAACATAAACCGAAATGTCCACGGGAGCTCATTATTTTATTTTATTTTATTTTGTCAATCGGTTCTCTTTTTTTGGCCAATAGAGAATGAACCTAACAAATATAATTGCAAAACATGGTGATCGTTGCTGTTGCTCGAAAACAACCGCTTTGGAATCTGTTTAGTGGCGGAAATTTATTAATCACATTAAAAACGAAATTTGATGAGCACAAAATGACTAAACAGGTCTCGGATTTATTGCCACAGAATATTAAAGCAACAAAAACTAACAACAAATGGCAACAACAATTTACGAAATCATCATCATATCGCAAAGAAATGGCCGAGAATAAGCGTTCAAAATATTTAGTTGTCGAGTAGCCATTGTTGAATTCTTTTTTTTTTTCTTTTTCGACACAGTTGTGGCTGCTTCCCAAACTGTGCTTTTTATTTCCGCGAAAGAAAACATTCATTTTGAGTGAACCAAACAATAAGTAATTATTAGCGTTAACATTCAATTGAGTGTGTTTATTTTCATAACGATATTTTCTTTTTTCTCTTCATTTCTGTTCTTCCTCTTTATCGCTCTCTCTCTCCCTCTCTCTCTCTCCCCCTCCCTCTCTCTCCCCCTATTCATTTCAATCACAGTGCGAATCCGCGTGTGGTAGGTAAAATGATCGCAGGGAATTTCAATTGCTTCGATACAACATAAATATTATTGTTTTGAACGGTTGTTGTTTATTATGAATTGCGCAAAAAAAAACAAAAAACAAAAAACTGCACACAGTCTTCAAGTCACAATTGCTGAATGCTATAGTGCCAACTGAACTTTTCAAGTAAATGCAAATGTGCAAACATATCAACACTTCTTTATTTGATTCTCTATAATAAATTTATACTCATTACTGAACAGTTAGCTTACTGAAACAGTGCACCGTTAGCGATGTAGAAATAAAATTGATTACATTTTAAATGAACTGCGAATATCAAATAAAATTAACCGATCGCTATGAAATATTGTCAAACTGGTAATGTTTGACATTTGGCGCGAATTTTTTTTTTTTTTCTTTTTTAACATTCAAAGCATGAACATTATCCGCTTATGAAATAAACAAGCGCAAAGAGTTTTTCTTTGAAATGGATAAAATAAAAAAATTGCATTAAGTAAATTTTTGAAGATTGACAAGAAAGCTACGAATGAAAAAAATAATTTTCTAGTTTTTCAATTGATTTTTCGGTTTTTTTTTTTTTCAATTGACTTTTTGGTGTTTTTTCGATATTTTTTTTTTCTGCGATTTATTTTCTTTCAAACTGTGCGATTTTGTATCCTTCACGGAAGTAAGATCATCTTTGAAATTTTGAAATGGTATTATAATCAATTATCCAGATAGGTGGTAACAAATCGGCAAAGACCACAAATATTTTACAGCAAAACAAAAACGAAAACTTGTTTGTTTGACAATTTTTTCACGCATTATTTGGTAATTGGCAACAGATCGATTAACAGGTTACTCGGAAAAGCATTAAAGTAAAAAAAATAAACACCGCAACTAATTCCGACAAACCAAGCAGAAAAGAAAAAAAATTCGGTGTGGTCATGCGGTCATGCGAATTGAGTGGTGCGAATGGAGCAAAATGAAAATTTTTCGAATGGCTTAGCAGATTTAAGCAATGAAAAATTTACGAATGTTTTTATGTTTTCCACGCAAATATTTACAAATATATGGGGTTTCTTGTATCTAATTCTTTGGCATTATCCATATAGTTCTTTGTCCAGTATCTTCATTGGATTACACATTTCCTCTTTTGGTTCCTTTCTTTCAATAATTACCACACAAAATGTTGCGAATACTTGCTGAGCATAGAAATAACTTTTTAAAACTCATGCTGCGCCTCCTTTTTTTTTTGACTATTTCAACTCAACATTTTGCATGCTTTCTAACGTTTCATTTCTTTTTTTTCAACCATAACATGGTTAAAATATAAAAAATCGCATTACACATCAGCTTGGGTGTTTTGGACAATTTCTGGAATTGTTTTTTTTTATATATAACAATCAATTCTATTTAAAGGACAGAAAAAGAAGAAGAGGAAAGAGGAGGAAAAGAGGAGGAAAAGAAGAAGAAGAAGAAGAAGAAGAAGAAGAAGAGAAAGAAAATAAATGAAGGAAAAAACGGAATTGTATCGGGTTTATCGATGGTACTGAACACAATTCAATGCACATTTTCAATTGCAATCTGACTTTTTGCATCGGCGAATTTAATCCCGTAAAATGGTTTCGGACAATTCGAATGGTTTATACGATTGTATGCGAGATGAGGCCATTTGTTGTTATCGCAATTTTTGCTGCAGCTTATGTGTACCGGGACAAATTAAAAATGGTTAGTGGTGTTATGTTGAATGAGAATGTTTGCAAACAATAAAAATGAGAAAAAAGAACAAAATCTCAAATTGATGTCTATCTAGCCTGTAAGCAATGTTTCATTGTAATAATAATGTTACAATACAATCGATACGTGTTATTGTTTGTAAGTGATTGGGATTGATGTTGATGGTCTGGGTGTCAGGTATGAGGCAGACATGGAAAAACACCGGTGCCAGCATAAAAATGAAAACAATGTGAAAATGTCTTGCTGTTAGCTCCTGAGTGTGACTTTGATTCACTACAAAATTAAAGAAGAAGAAGAAAAGAAAAAAACACAAAAATCTCCTTGTTGAAGTTAATGAAAAAGTTTCTGTATTGTTTTCTATTTATTTAAACAAAATCATCAAAATGACAATATAGTTATCGGAAATCAATGAAAATATATTATACCAGAGTGGACACAATGGATATATTTTGAAAGAAAATGCACAAAATCAATCCAAACAAAGTGGTCGAGACAAAACCAATGGAAAATAGCGCAACACATTCAAGATATATCGATGAAACAAAAAGATGAGATATTGAAAGAAACAACCATCAAAGCCTCATCAACAATGAGAAAACAGACAACAAAATGTCCCGAAAAGGTGGATAAATGAAAAAAAAAGAAAAGGATGCAATGTTATTTAGAGACAACAATGAGATACATAAATGTCGAGAAAATGTCAACTTTGCGTCAATTTTAAACATTAAGCTACTCACAAGCTGCGAATTAGAAGGACAGTAAGTAATTCAAACTTGATTTTTCCTCGAAATTGAAATGTTACTGCTGTGCATAGACCAACCACATCGATTCCACAATCGCAATCAACAAATCCCAATATTCATTCTTTTGCTTGTTTACCTACCGGCTTGATTTTCCAACACCGATATGAAACATCGGCAATGGTTGTGCGGTCTGTGTGTTCGATTGGCACAAAATAAAGTGGCAACAGAATTATAAGGTTATTATTATCATTAACACACTGAATTGAAGATGTTTCTTCTTTTTTTTTTCTATAAATAAAAAAGAACGATGTAACAAACAGCAAAATGCACTTTTGTTTTGCCACACAACACAAAGAAAGAAAGAATGAATGAACAAAAAAAAAAAAATACCAGAATCAATGTATTGAGCACAAATTCCTGTAGAAAAGATAATAGTTGTCGTAATTTTAGCAATAAAAGTATATTATGAAATGAATCATGGTGCGATACGAATCTGACGTATATTTGGCCGTCTCTCTATTTCATTATGTGTAAACTTTTTAAGTATTTCGTAAGCACCAACCAAGTTTACTCATCATATGGTTTTAACGTTAATGAATGAAACCTTTTACAATTATACCGTCCAGTTAATCATATATATATATATATTTTTCTCTGTTTGTTTCTGAGTAAAGAAGGAAGATATGAAAAACCACAAAAAATAAACACATTAGAGGTGAAACAGAAAATTAACTGTAAATATAATCAAAAGCTGTTTTTTTTTTTTTTTTAATATTATTGCTGACCAAAAGCGCAACCACTTGCGCTATTTGACGCAGTGGCCGTCAACATTATTCATGAACGTACGTACGTAGATCTTATCGCACTTCTTTTTTATCACATCATAGCAAAACAAAACAGAAAAAAAAAAATAGTGTCAATTTTGTCACATGAAATGGTCACTCTTCCGTCAACGCGTCCGATCGTTTGTTCGTTCGTTGGTTCGTTCATTCGTTAGGCCCGGCCAATCATATACACATACAAATTTTATGAATGAAATCCGTCTCAAACGAAAATGAAACGGTTATAATAAGCTTCTTTCTACTTTATTTAAATTTTGTGGAAAAATAATTAGGTTATCTGAGATGTGGAAAACCAGTTTTTTACCATAGTTCAACGCGTAATGTCACATATAAATATATTTCACATAAACTACATTCATTCTTGCCTGTTTTTTGCCGGTCGTTTTGTTACATTCACATTGGGCACCGGGTTGAAGAGAAGAAAAAAAAAATGAGTAATACAATTGCTGTATTGTGAATGATGGTTTTTGTCGTTTTTTGTCACCAAAACCAATTCATGAATGAATCAACAACACACGGTAAAATGAAGAAAAACACATTTTAATAAATCACTCATGCTGCGTGACGTTTCAAATGATGGATAATTTGGATAGAAAATTATGACTGTAAAGTAAATGAAAGAAGGTTTTGGGTCGCATCGAAATCAACAAAATATATATATATATATATTCAAGAGTGTTGAGATCTTCGTACTTGTAATTTAGATTTACATTAACATATAACTGTTGGTCACTCAATTTGTTGTTTTTTTTTTTTTTTTTTTTTTGTTTTCAACTTCTTCATCTTGGGAAAACAAAACATGGTTGTTAATTTGTTTTAACAAAATACGAGTAATAGATTGTTAGATTGGCATGAAGGCTGTGAATTTGCAGCTATTTATTGTCGAGTCCAATTTGAATCCAGACTTTCAATTTATTTGTTATTTGAATTATTTGTTGGCCAGTCCAACAAGTACACAGAGAAAAAAATCGGCACCATTTGACCACGAAGATGACGATAACGACGACGACAACGACGACGACGACGATGACGATATAGTCTGTCTGTGAAGTAAGCCGATCTCTAATATTTCACATTCCCAGTAAAAATGATAAATCATAATTTTCATAAGACAACAACAAGAAGAAGGGGGGGAAAAAAAACATGCTGTAAACATATTTCTTCTGATCAGATGTCAGATGATTATCAATAAGTGGAACATAGGCCTTCTTGTCGTTCAAAATGCGTTGATTTCACCAAGTGTCGATTGATTAGAATAGCAAATTGTGGGCAAATGCTTGAATTTTGTTTATGTCATGGTATTTAAAGTATTTCATCCAATTTTTTTTTTTCTTCCACTTCTTTCTTGAGTCTGGAGAAATTCCCAAACTGAATCACATAGAAATATAAAAATGTTTGGAATGATGAAAAAAATAAAAATGAAATTTGCAAGTCATACTTGGAAGCTTATGAGTAATCGTATGGAAAACTGAAATGAAAGATGTAATCGAATCGTCGTCATCACCACTGCATCTGCAAATCATCAAACGAAACGTTTCTATTTTTATTTTCTCGTCATTTCAAATTCGACAGAGAGAAAATAAAAAAAAAAAAAATTCCATTATTTTATTAAAACATTTATCAAAAAAAAAAAAAAAAAATTAAAAAGAAGAACAAAAATGAATTTGAATGACCGAATCGTTGTCATTGGAATTTCTATTCAATAGAAAATATTACCCACGCTTTGCCACAACAATCGATTCTATTGACTAGTTAATGATAGAGTATCATAAGCATGCTCGAGTATTTCAATTTTCCAAACTAATCATATCAATAATGCAGTGAAAATTATAGTCAATAAATCCACTTCATTTCACTTTTGTGTTGGCAATACAATATTTGATGATGATGAACTGATGAACCGCTTTTCACAACAATGCTTATTTGTGAGCATATAAATCGTGATTTTGTGTCATTGGTTCTTTCACATTTTTTTTTTTTTGTTTTGTTTTGCTGTTGTTCATTTTTATTTGATGAAAGAAATGAAAAGGTGGCGGCTTGCCTTTTTCCCGGTTCAATCGCGTCAATTGTAAACGTTTTGTCCAAAATCGGGAAAGAAAAATTGATCGATTTCGAATCATATTTTCCTTTATGCTATTGAAAAATACTTGACATGCTCGCTTATAATGAATATCATTGTGGCGCAATGGTCCATAAATGCATTTTACGAACAACAAAGTGAGTTTGCCGTCGCCAAACGTGGTTGAACATCGGCAACGAATAAATGCAATCACATTTGCTGACAAAAAAAAATAATAATATACACACAACAATAACAATACACAAAAAAAGCACTTGAATGAATTACTGTGCGCATTCATTGCACATATCCATTGCTATGGACCGCCTTAAAATCACATGTAATCATTTTCCAATGAAACATAACCAAACGGCATTTTAATCGCTTAAAGATCAAATGTTCAAAATGTTTATTTTGTTATAGGCGTTTTTTTTTTCTTTTTATTCATTCTGTCGATCAAAATTATTACAGATTGACTCATTAAAAAAAAGAAAAGAAAAAAAAAACACTCAAATCACACTAAAGCCGTTCATAAATAATTCATCGGTATTATAATTTTTTTTTATCGTCACTTCATTATTATTGGTTGAAGCGTAGTAATGATTACCATTGTACGCAACATGTTTAGTTATTAACCGCCAATGTTGCACCTCAATTGTCACTGTCTTTGTCGTCTAAACAATGACTTAACAAATTATTGAATTAAAAAATATAATTCATTTCATTTTTGCCCGATAATGAATGTCATTGCATTTGTAGAAGATCATAAATTACGGTTTGAATCTCACCAATTCGAAATTCCTTTTGATTTGGAATAATTTTTGTTTTCATGACGGATTCTATAACAAACAATGCTTGTTCATTATTTGTTGAGAAAAAAATGCGTTTAAACGTTATCGCATTTAATGATCATGTTTTATTTTTGTTCATTCACTGGATTTGTACGGTTTTTTTTTTTTAACTGCCGATGTATACGTTGATTTGTTATGATTCATTGATTTCAGTTTGTTATGATTTCGACCAATGAAAATGCATTGGGTAAAACAATGCGTTTAAAGTTGATGAAGAAGAATGAAAATGTATGTGGAAAAAAGATTGATTTCTCAGAAATTTCATATCAACATTTGTGAAGAAATATTTGTTTGAAATCACTCATTAATTTGTCATGCAAGAAAAATTATTAACTAGCAACGGTGTTTATTGCTCATTTTTCTTTTTTATCGCTGCGATAAGGTACTTGAATTGGGTGCAATAATATGGTCTCGTTTTGCTTTGAAACGAATAAGCAAATAATAAAACATGCTATTATTGGTGTAATGACACCTTTTTCTTTTCATCCAGATAGTTTTTGTTTACCTTCATGTGGCTTGTAATCTTGTTCTCAAATTCACTAAATTCAATAGCTTAGGCTCCAAAACAAATGCGCAGTAACCCTGGCGCTCATGTATATCGACTAAATCATCACATATCATATCAAATCACAAAACAATCAATTCAACAGATGTTGACATTGTTATGTGACAAATCATTTTATCTACCGGAATCAATTCCCATAAGTAAGACTGAAAAAGGATGATGCACATGTGCGACAAAAAGAATGAGAGAAAAGGAGATTGACTGAGACTCATACTATGAAAACCACTAGATACCTTGTGATATTAAATCAAATCATTTCGACAAGTTCAGCGTCAAAGAAGCAGAAAAATCAAACTCATTGAAATGATTTCTATAAATGGAATTGTAATTTTAATTATTGTCAAGCGGGATTAATAGCAGAAAAAAAAATTCAACATTTCATGCAATTCAACTCTCAACACAAAAGGAGAGCATCGAATGAACAACTTAATTTTTTTTGATTTGAATCTCGAGATTGATTCTCAAGGTATAACAAAATGCTTCAAAGATATGCTCAATGGGTATTACGTTTCTAAAGCTTCTTTCAACGATTCGTTAAACAACATTGTGGGTGACAATTTTCACAGAAACCGTTCGCTATATTACCGTGTGGCATTTAATTTTTTTTTTTTTTCTTTTTTGAAAATTTACTTCATTCGAATTCGCTGTTGATGACCCATATCAGGTCTATAGTGGCTACGAGTAGGAAAAAAAAAAACTTGTTGAATTACTGCTTGAGTGTATAGTATTGATTGAACGATTACCCGAAATTGGTTAAAAATAATTTTGATTGTTGAATTTATTTAAATTTAAAACGATGATCTTTGAAACACGGAGATCGGCTCGATAAAATAAATTAAGCAACATTATATACTTACATCGGTGAATATCATGTGCAGCCTCAAGCATAATAATAACAATGATACGTTTTAATTTACCGATTGGCTTATATTCACATCATGCTTACTTGAACAGTGAAAAATTATTACTTAAACTGTTTTTTTTTTCTTTCATATTTTGTTTCAAGACAAGATTTTTAGATTTAAATCTCCTTCTTGAGTGTGATGTCACTTGGTTTGAAAAAAAGTATCCATTTTTTTGCTTTGTATGTAAATCTATGCTGTTTCACATGAAAAATCAATAAAAAGATTTGCAGTAATTGCAACGATGCAAATGTACGCGATATTTCATAGGTATTTCTTAGCTCTTGCAACAGTCATTTGGGATTTTGTGAATATTTGAAAAATTAATTGGCAATCGAATGAATGAATCAGGTATGAAATAAGACAATGAGTAACTTGAATATTTCAACATTACCACAAAGTTACCAAAGTTTGGTAATCAAATGATGACTAATTTTTGCATTTAAATTTTCTGATTTATCTAAAATGTTGAATTGTACTAACCTTTTGTAAAGCATCCAACTGAAAGAAAAACTACAACTTTCAAAAAAAGATGAAGAAAATGACACGATTTTTTTTTTTTTTTAAATTTAAATTAATGAATTTTCTGGATATTTATTTCAATGAATATTCATATAAAGGGTTAAATTATAGAAAATTTGGATTCATTGATATATATTCAACATGTTACAAAGATATTATTGTCCTTAAGAAATTCTGTAAAAAAAAATTGTTTCGAAAACATTTTAAATGTCAAGTTTTTGAGCGGATAATTTTGTGTTTTTTCTTTTCGTATTGTCTATATCTAATCAAATCGCGGTGCTTAAAATTAAAATTCATTTATGCTACATAAACTAAGATCGCTTGTAATTAAATACTCAAAATAAGATTATCTAAATCTTAGTACATAAATTATGATTTAAATTTCGATTTCATGCGTAAATTTTCATTTTTCTTTTTTTTTTTGTTGCGTTTTTATTTTGTTACTTGAATTTCTCCGAATCGTTTCCGCGGTAGACTAGAATCTATCCTAAGTACGACTTATGTGTATGAAACTGAAAGAAAAAGTGCTTTAGCACGGCTGTCATTTTGTTTTTAATTTTTTTTTTTTTTGTTTTTTTTTTGTTTTGAAAATTGAATCCAAATTAAAAGGCACTTTGCTGCCTATCAAATTGGCGGTGTCATAATGCATAATTCTTATCAATTTTTGATTAATTTTTTTTTTTGCAATGTGTGAAAATTTTATGTTATTGATAAACTATAAAAAAAAATCATTGAGAAAAATAAAAACTGGGATTGGGAACAATTAACTATAAATTTTTCAAGCTATTTTTGTTGATTTATTTGAATATTTCTCAATCGTGTTCTACAATTGAAACTTAAGTATACACACAAACACACTGGAAACTGAGGCTGATTCATAAATCAACAAACTTTTAATTTTTTTTTTTTTCTTACTCAATTTTCATTTAATTTATTCAAATTAGTTGAATTGAATTGTTAATTGTTTTGTTTAACTGAAACAATGGGTTAAAAGTTAAATTTAGATGAATAAATTTAACTTTTCCTTAGCATTACAATTTTGAGAAAATTAAAAGCATATTGATTTATACATGTAGAGGAGATATGTGTGAAATCCTATTTTATAGAATTTAACATTTCAATTAACTGTAATTTTTATTTTTAACAATCAATATTCAAAGCTGAAGATCATGAAAGATAAAATAGGTTAAGCTGCTGGCAATTTTGGTATTTTCCGAAGCGACTCCTTCGATAGCATTCACTGAATTCGAGGATTAAGATTTTTTGAGAAAAAAAAAAAATAAAACCAGAATATGCAATGTAGGCAAGACCAAATCGAGACTGATTGTGATTATTAGTCATTAGCAGAAACTTTTGAAATGGAGCCAATTCAAGCATACATTCTTACGTACAAAAAAAAAAACCGTTTTTCATAATTATTGCATTTAGGCCGAGAAAAAGGAAGAAGATGAAGATAAAATGAAGCGAAAAAAAACTGTAAATTTGAGGTGTAGCGGATAAATGTTGCCTCTAGATCGTATTTTGCGCGTTAATAAGCTCATCTATGAGTAGAGGTGTGATGCTCTGTAAAAAGAAAACAACAAGTCCAAAAAAAAAAAAACAAATATGAACAAACATGTCGAATAACCAAAAATTTTGATGAAATTTCTTTTTTTGTCATTTTCTTTTTCAAGAGACAAGTGAAACGAAGCACTTAACTCTAGTTAATCCATTAAATGATGAGATCCATCTCATTCCACATTGTTTAGTTTCCGAAATTGATTTCCAATGATTAGTAATTTTTTTTTTTTTTTGTTACCGAAATGTGAATTTGTGAATGATTTTTATTGTTAGAAATTGCAAAATTTACTATGAAGTGCCAAATTTATGAATGAAATACGTTTATTTGATGTAAATTATTGAAATAAATGGAAAAAAATATACTCGTATACCAGGTGCATGTTGTGGTGCAAAATTGTTTGTGAGCTTTCTTTTCTTTTCTATACCATATTCTATCTGAGATTGTTTGGTTAGTAATAGTGTTTGTTTAAATTGATTATTATCACGTGAAACATCTTGAATAGAGACGGATTTCTTAATCCAATCAAATAGAATTAGTGTTGAGTAACTGCAATCAGAGTGCGCCTAAATTGCTACAATTGTTATCATTTCTGCATGATGTGTGTATACGTTTTTAATCTATTTTTCCTTAGTTACAAAAAAAAAAAAAAAAAAAATTGAAGTGGTTTCAATATTATTGTTGTCTTGGTAAATGGAAGTAGTGTCAACTAACTAACATTCTTTGCTTGATAAATTATTGATTTTTATTGAAATTTTATTGTTATTAATTATTATTTTTTTTTTTTTTATTAAAAAAAGTGTGTTGATTATTAGGTTTGAATACGAAGACAACAGCCGCAATAATATGGACATCTAAAATACAGATCGCTGCTGCCTTTGTTTTGTCCCCTCACCATCAGTGTATTGCTTTGCGCTTGCATGTTTATTTGATTTTTTTTTTTGTTTTTTTTTTTTTTTGTTTTATTTTGTGTTTGTTTTGTTTTGTTTGTGTGTGTGTAATCTATTAATGAGTTTATCGCCAAACACACTGACTACATCTACAAAGAAGAAGAAGAAAGAAAGCTCGTTTGGTGATGTTTACCTTAAATCCACTTAAGTGTAAAATGTACTTTAATACCGATTTTGTGGAAGATGTCCAAGAAAAATGTATGTAGGAAGATGTGTGTACTCCGCTGGTGCAAGAAACAGATTGGCATTTTTATTATGCCACATTCATGCACCCGCTTATTCTTCGTATGCATACTTTTTTCCTGGTATCTTTCGTTGTTGTTGTTGTTGATATTTATATTATTTTTTTTTTCTTTTTCGATTTTATTAGTATTAAGAAAAAAAAAACTCGGTTAACATCTAATGATATCAATATGATCTCACCACAATGATTTCAAGAATATAAAATAATGTGAATGGACATCATTTGACACGTTTTATGGTTACAATATGTTGAAGGGGAGAAGCTTGCGGCGCGACTGAATAAAAATTACAATAATTTTCATACCAAAGAGAAAGAGTGAATTGTAATGAAATGAAACGGGCGAGAAACAAAGAAGAAGAAGAAGAACAAAAACAGTGCACAAATATAAATTATGATACGAGCCATGAGCAAAATTTGCTATGGCGCCTATCGTGAGGACTTCATCATCGTCGTTTCTGTTTCATTGTTTACAAAATTAATTTTTCATTTTAATTAAACAGCGACTCCATAGGAAGCTGTGATCGACCGAATGATATTTGCGAGAAAAAATTGTTTTCATTATAAACGAAGATGAATACATAAACAAAGGTGAGAGAAAACAGTACCAATTCAAATGGTTTTCAACAGCAAATTATTGTTTATTGTGGCCCTATACAGTATTACATATTTTTTTTTTTTTTTTTTTTATACATCATGCAAACCAAACAAATATGGCCATTGTATAGTTTTGGTGAAGACCAAACCGCATGCATTTTATTTCGCTCAAAGAATGAAAAAAAAAAAGAAAAAAAAAAACACTGAACATTTGAAATGATGAAAAAGTCTGATTTTTGTTTTCATGCATGTCTCTATCTCGAATGCAGAAAAAAATAAAAAAATAAAAACGAAATAAGAAATTATTGAAGCCAATTGAACATATGATAATGATTTTTGTACCATCCAGACAAACATATACATTGCATTGAAATGTCTCTGCTAAACCGCATTTTTGGTGTTTGCATGCGACGTGCATCATAAGGTCTTTAGCGGTTTGCCGATGAATAAGTTATTGCCAATCATAAAAATGCAAATAAATGGTCGCGTTGACATAAAACAATCAGTATTAACATGAATAACAATGTGTGTATTGCGCATTAATAAACTTTCGAACCACGCAAAACGATGTCCCGATGTCTCATTCCATTATGTGCTCTCAAAATTGTTGTTATTATCATTTACATTTTTTTTGTTGCTTTTCTTATCGAAATTCGTTGAAATTATTTACTTTGGTGATTGCAAAAATAAAAACAAAAAATGGTTTAACTAGTGATAAATTAACTGATCAATCGTTTGATATTTACCTGTGCTGGCGGAAATTATCCGGGCGTTTGAAATGTTTGCCGCACACCTCGCACGAAAAGGCAATTTCTGGACTTTTATGAGTGCGCTCGTGGATCATCAAATTATAACTTTTTGTAAATCGGCGCTGGCAATATTTGCACACATATTCGCATTTTGGACGCATTTTACGACGAAAGTCATCGCTCTCAATTTTCAATACGGTAAACATTTTGCAACTAATCTCTGTTCTGTTTCTGACTCAACTGATGACTCTTCCGGTTATGTGTTTTTAATACTTTTTTTTCGTATTTTTCTTTTTTTGTTTTTTTTTTTTTTTTTTTATTTTGGGTTTCTTTCGTCGAAAATTTGTATTTGCTTTTACTGCCACAAATCGGTGTTTTTGGAATAAAACAAATGTATGAGCGAATCAATGAAAATAAAGCGCTGAATTAAGCCGTATTGTAATGATTTTTATGTGTTTTGTTTCACGTTTCGCGATTTTGTGTGCTACACAAATAAAAACGATGTTTCAATGGTTTCTTTTCTTTTTGTCTTTCTCTTTATTGCTCTCGATGAACTGACGCGACGTTTGACAATTACAATCCGTAGCCTGGAAATAAAAAGAAAAAAAAACATACAAACAAATGAGAAAAAAATATGTTAAAGTGACAAAGCATAAAAGAAATTAGCAAAAAAAGAAGAGAAAAAGTTCACTCATTTTGCAATGTTCTATAGTGTTTCATGAATTTTGCTCTAACCATGAATGGCCGTTTAAAAAAAATATTACAACATTTTTTTAGTGAATTTTTCTCATTTCCTTTCTTTTATTCACATACACACTACACGCAGAGAAAGATAGAAAAAGAGAGACATGTCATTGCAAAGAACCAAGCATTGAGTAAATCAAATTTTGACCAGATAACAAGATTTATGTCGAATGAACTCATACTCATTTAGGCTCATGTAAATATTTAATGGCGAGTAATAAAAATATTGACACTTATCGTGATCGTTGTTGCGCACCGAGCATATTATGCGAACGCGTATTAGTCATTGGGAAAAATTTTACGTTTGTTTTCGACTCTCGCACGTGATATGGATAAGATGAGAGTGGTGTTCCATTTGAAATGAATATTCAATGGTGTGGATGTTTGTTTTTTTTTTATCATAATTTCGAATTTTATCTATGCTGTGAATTATGTGGCAGCGACGACAGCGTCTACGGTTTATTCCATTTGTTTTTTTCTTCTTCTTCTTCTTCTTTTTTTTTTTGTTCATTGTACTTGTAAAAAGAGCATATGCATGATATCATTGAGAGTATCTGAGTAATGGCGCTTTGAAGTCAAACCAATAATCACTTTTTATCGTTTTCAATCATACACATCTGCTCATTGAATATTGATTCCAACAAAATTGTTCTGAACGCCGACGACGATACACCATAAAAATATCATTTCTACCTGAGAAGATCAAACACCGATTTGTGGTTTGCACGAAATCGATTTAGGCACAATTATTACAATATCAGAAATCTTTTAAAGCTGTAATTTTTTCGGCACTTTCTTTGAAACTCGATACCAAAATTTGGTTTTCTTTTTGACATTCTCTTCAATCATTATCCGATCACACCTTCAAAATAGGACAAGCAATGTTGAATATATTTCATTTTGTTTTTTTTTTTTTTTGACAAACCGAACAAAATGGAAATGAAACAATTGCAATTGAATGCGACAATATCTTTTATGGCTTGGTTTTTATTCTAAACTTAAATTGACCATTTGAAAACAAATATTCAATGGTGAATTGAGATGCGATTAGACGCAAGGGGTGCCAAAACAACAATGCATCACCATGATGATTGTCCAGCAATTACATCTTCTTCAATTTTCTGCTTGTATGAACAGAAAGAATTGGAAAATAAGAGATAAGCAGAATACTCGAACCTACATCAGTTCACGCCTAATTGTTGCCGTGTCAACGGGAGTCTTTTTAAGGCTCTTGATTTTTGAATCAATAACAATAAGCAATGAAACAACAACATGCGAATTTTGTAAACAAATGGACAACTCTGATCAAATAGTCAAGACAGACAGAGAGGGAGAATTAGAGAGAGAGAGAGAGAGAGAGAGAGAGAGAGAGAGAGAGAAATGCCAAAATCCAAAAAGAAAGGTATATTCTGAGCCAAAAAACGGAGTTGGGTAAGCATTAGCTATTTTCGAAAGGAAATTCATTTAATTGTTTGTAGGTATTTTGGAAGAAAGCGTTGACGAAACAAAAAAGAAATGCCAAAATGTAAGAAATAATCCTCCTAACTAATACTGTATACGGATTTTATTTGGATGCGACGGCGATCGTCGATAGAGGATACATTGTGTCCGAATCATCAAAGGCGATCACTTTAATTCTTTCAAATTTTCGTTTTCATCTCTTCCTTTTGATAATCACATTAATGATAGATTTTGTTAAATTTTCCATTCGAATTTCGTTTATCTTTTTCTTTTTTTGCTTGTTATTTGTTTCTTCACATATTTTGGGCTCATGTATGGAATCATGTAAAATTAGCAAACCAGCCGGATTTTGACACATTGATTATAGTAATAGATACGAGATTTAAAATTGAAACAAAAAAAAAAAACAAAAAAAAACAAAAAGCATTTGTTGATGATTTTCGCTATTTTTCCACGCAGCATCACAATTCAATACAAACATCGTCTGAACATTGGAATGTGAAATATGCCAAATCGAAAAATTCGTGCTCTTCAGTATTCTAAATAAAAACGTTCAATCATCGAATATGCAATGCGATAGCGACAAATCATATTCGTACTGAAAAAAATCGAAAAGTTTCCAAGAATTTTATTCATCGATCCACCCTTTTCACATTAATTTCCAGACAATTTTTCGATCTAAACTCTTTTTCCTTTCTCAAAATGTTCTGGAGACTTGAAAAAAAAAACAAACCAAAATCCAATGATTCACACACGAGAAAAGGAAAAAAAACAAAAAAAAAAAAATTCAAACTCGCAATAGAATCGCAATGATCGGGTGAATATAAAGAACTATAACGAAAATACCAATCATATTTATGCTATCTGTAACATTGATCTCGGCCAGTAAATTTGAATACGACACATAATATTCGAAATAAGTTGGAGCACGCTCGCGACACAGAGCTGCATATGAATTGGCCGTGCCTTTGACAAAATGATATAATATCACGAAATCAAAGAATGTGGATACCCACTGATTTGAAAATGTCCCAAAACTCTACTCTCTTTCTCTGTCCTTTCGGAATGGGTGTGTGTGTGTGTGTGTGTGTGTGTGTTTGTATGTTTGAATGAACTGTGCATATGAAAATTTTTTGTTCGCTGGCTGCTCTAATATGAAGGCGCAGACACACACGATCACTTGTATCGAATTACTCGTATATATATTGTTATTTGTTGACCGCACTTCGGCGCATTCCAATGTCACTGTACCATACATTTCATTCCTTCTTTTTTCTATCTGACTTATGCTCGTCGAATCATGCATGTATTTATTGTCGCAACAACATCATCGTTTATTCAACAACATAATCGGTATCAATAAAAGAACAAAAACAACAACAACAACCAATCGAAAATCTATGAAACTAGCGCCTCATCGTGAATCAACACACAAAGACGGAAAACACTTGAGATTTTATTCTTTTCGATTATGTCGAGTAGACAAAATCAATTCAAAAAATTCATTCAAATATGAAAAACCGATTAATAAATCAAATTTTATTGCTAATAAAAGTGGATACATATACGAGCATATACGTGGATGTTGTTTTGAGAGCAATAAATATTTATGATATTCGAAAAAAATACGCTTCCCAATTTGAGAGCATGTTTTTTTTTCTCTTTTCTTTTTGGCTTTTTGCTTTGTTTTTTCTCATTTTTTTTTTTTAATTTTTCGGTTGTTTTAACGCAATGGGAAGCACAAAAATCAAAAATAAAATATTGTTTTTGATCAAATAAAATCAAGAAAGAGAAAAAGAATAAAAGATTAATACTGGGACACAATCAGTAATTAAGTACCACTGTGTGTGATTCAATGTGTTCGGCATACGCCGCCCGTACGGGCATATCGATCGCGATCAATCGGCATGTTTCAAGTGTGTCATTCTAATCTCTCAGTTTGATCTGTTTGTTTGTTTATTTGTTTGTTTGAATAGAGCGTATAGCTTTCAATCGATATTGTCTTTTTTTTTTTTTTTTTTTTTTTTTCAAAATAGTGATCTACACCATTGTTTATCAAATAAATTACAGAACAACGGAAGAATATCTCTTTTTCTCCGTGTGACATGCATTTCAAAGCGATGTGTAGGATGCAGTCATTTCATAGAAATGTGAAATTAACTCAAAATCGATTATAAATCAAATTGAACTTAAGACCAGATTTGATTACATTCTTCTGTTTGCATCATTTGATTTTGGCAATGCAAACAACAACTGTTGGTAAGCACAATATTTTATTGCCAATATTTAAATATGTATAAACACTTCCTCGTGCTATTCCATTCAATAGAAAATGATTAAATGGGTTTGCCCGAACAAATAAAGAGTTTGCCCTTGATCGTGCCGTCATTGATCAGTGTAAGACTAGTAGCTGATGTGTATTTGAAAAGTTTTTTTTTTTTCTTTCTCTCTCTCTCTCTCTCTCTCTCTCTTGATGAAATGTATGTATTGTGTTTGTAAACATAAATTAAGCGTTACACACTCTTTGTTCAACATACATCAGCAAAATCATTCGTTTGTCGTATTGATCGTATATGCTTTTGGTAGCTTCAAGCATCGACAATTTCAAGTGTGAGTGTGCGTGTGTGTGTGTGAGTGTATAGTGAACGAACAGACAAAGAGGCAGCAAGAATGAATGAAAAAAAAAAAAAAAAAAAACCGAAACTCACCGTCCAAACAATTACCACACACTGGAAACTTCATAATGGATTTTATTACAAGCACGTTATCGCCTCAATTACTGCAACGCAATGCTTCTGTGCTTGAATATGTTCCGGTGTATCACCGACTCAAATTCATTGGTTTGAATTACACGACGGAACCGAAAGCATTCGTGAAAAACGAATAATGTGAGTATGAGGGGAAAAAAAAACAACAAACTGTGTAGAACGTCTACGAGAACGTGCCACCAATCAGCGACACGAAACATTAGATTATTATGTTGTACAACATAAGGTAAAGTGAGCAGCACAGCGCCGGTGTTTTTATATTATAATTTGTTACATTGTTTTAAGAGAAAAACAAACAAGTAAGAAATTTACAGGTAACATTGCCTGAAATATTCCGTTTTTTTTTTCTGCGAGAGCGCGCAACAATTTCGTATATTGACGAAATTCAATACGATCTTCTAATTAGAATAAAGTGGCGCTAAGAACAGAAAATTTTTGGTTTTTTATTCAATCAAAAGTGTTGGCAATCTCAATTAGAAATTCAGAAGAATCGTTTTGAAGAGATTAAAACACATAGTTAAATTCGATATGAATGGGTCTTTTACCAAAAAATAGCATGGAAAGTGAAGAACAATGAGTCCAATGCGCAACTCAGGAAGAAAACCCAAACTTCAATGGCGTTGTAGCTTTTTGATGGGGAGAAATTAAATTAAAAATGTTAATTGTGTTCATTGCATGGATATCAAATGTAATTGATGAGTTGTAGTGTTTGGGGTTTTTTTTTTGTTGCAATTATGTCATTTCCACGTAAATAACTATAGTTTGCATACCCATGGAGTAAAAAGTAGAAAAAATGAAATAGTTTCGTTATGATTTTTTGTATGAATAATCAAGTACATCTTTATAGCTTTGTTTTGCCTTTCACAAAAATCTGAATATTATAACAAAACCAAATGGAGATCGTTTGGCCAATAAATTTAAGTGAGTCATCAACAATTTTATGAAAGTCTTTTGGAAATGTGAAAACCGCATTATGAAATTTCAGATGTTTATCTCTAACCGCATGATTTAAATAGTTTCAATTCAGATCGATATGCCAAAATAAAAATCAGATGAATTTTAATAATATAAACGTGGCATCAGTCACCTGAATCCATAACAGATTGAAAGATTACATTCAGTGCGAATGAAAGCTACTGTGAATATTTGAAACAAATCAAATTTTTCATCATTTCATATCAATAATTAAGTTAATTTTACTTCATTTTACCGCCCTTGATACACGAAAAACTTATTGGAGAAAGAAGAATGCCGTCGCAATGCGCAATTCATCGTTCTTCACTTTCCATGCCATTTGTTGTTAAAGCAAAACATTCATTCCGAATCTAACTATGTGTTTTAATCTCTCTGTGTTTCAATTTTTTCTCATTTTAATAAAATAATTACTGTCAACAAACTTCAAACAAGAATAAGAAAATTGGCAAAAAAAGTGAAAATAAAAAACATGGAATACTTGAATACAATATTACACATTAAACTTAAAGAAATGAGTACTTACTTGTTGTATAATTTGCATTCGATGATGGAATCTCAGAAAAACGATGATTTACTTGGCGCTGTAGAAATAGTTGAAAAATAACACGTACACTCGAAAATACAATACGATGATTTTGTGAAAAAAAAAATCGTAATAAATATTTGTTGGCAAAATATTCGTTAGGTCCGTGTTTTATTAAAATATAATACGAAAATCGTAAGACCGATGAATTATTTATTAGAATTAATTTTTTAAATGTTGCGTTCAACAACACTCGAATAAACTTCTGAACGCTTCTGTGCACAATTAACTACTGCTTTGCTATAACACTGGTGAACGTAAGTTCGACCAAAATCGAATGTAAGTCAAATGAAAAAAAAAAAAAAAACGAACGTGCGACTTTCTCTCCTTCTCGCTCTGACTTGCGATTTATGTTGACTCTGTCATTGGCTCAACTCGACAGAAATACTTTACTGAATTAATCAATGTACACAACATATAAAATATAATTTAATAAAAAATATCTCTCTCTCTAGATATATATATATATTTATATATATATTTAAACGGCAACAACAACAACAATGGTTATAACACGAAATGAGAGATTATTGGACTGTGGCTACCACAAAACTTGGGTTTGCTCGCTAGTGCGCTCGCTAGATGTGGAATGAATGAATTGGTGAGTTGTTGGTAACAGAAGTCAAGACTTTCTGGCAAGTAGCCGAACTGGAAACTGCTGAACGTTCTACTGTGTTTTAAACAACAGCAGCCGAAGCACACAACAGTGCGGCAGCGACAACGGTAAGAGAGCACTTTCCACGCATATAAAAACCCATATGTATGTATATCTCTTTCGTAGTCGTTGGTGTTGTTGTTGTTGGTTTTCTCAACGTCGTCAGTTGCTATATATTCTTCTTATTCATCGTTTTCGTTGTCTTTGTCGTCGTCGTCATCGTCATCGTCGTAGTCGTATATATAAAAGAGACGATTATGGTTCGTAAACGAAATATGAATAAAAAGCGATCACAAGTAGCGCACTATGTGAAATGTGAGCTTCTCGTAGCCTGAAGACCCCTGACGATTTTCTCTCTTTCATCTTATGTGCGTTTGTCGTTGTCTATTTCATTTGTTTCACTTTATACGATGTCGCTTTGAAATATGTGTATTGTGTTTTGTGTATATTTGAAATTCTCCCCACCAAAAATGAACTTTTTATTTGTTTTATTCGGTTTTCGTTCGTTCAATTGTCTTTTTGTTGTTGTTGTTGTTGTTGTTGTTGTTGTTTTTGTTGTTGTTATCTTCTCTCTTCTGTGTCGTTTTTCTTCTCTTCCTTAGATGATTGTTGTTTTGTTGTTGTTGTATTTTTTGTTTTCTTCCTTTCTTCTCTGTTGCTCGTTGATTCGTTTCATTGTTATATTTGCAATCGACAGAAGAATTTATGTAGCCAGAACAAGTTCACATAGATACGAAACGGAATGCATTCAACTGTATGAGTTTATACCTTTTATAGCACGCATGCAATCTCAATGGATTAATGGTAACATTTGTGACGTGTTGTTCAGCTGCCGAATGTATAGTTTGTAAATGAATCGAATGCGCTAGCAACAAACTCCGCCCAATTCGCTTCATGCAGCCGCACAAGCACAGCGAGCCGAAACACCTAAATGAATTGAATTGATCCATGCGTTTAGATAACGTGTGATCAGTGTGTCTGCATGCGGTTTGACTCCACCTAAATAAATTGCTGAGCAGCAAAACAAAGAATAAAACAACAACAAAAATAAAAAAGAAAGAAGTAATAATATAGTCTATATATAAAAAGACAACAACAGCTACAAAATACACTGATGAAAATATCTATTTAAGTTTATAGTTTATCTTTGGTGCTTTACTGCCGCATTTCGTTCGATTTTCTATGTGTTTGCGCTTGTTTTGTGTGTTTTTGTATTGGTTGTGTGTATGTGTGTGTGTATATAAATCGTTGCTTGATCACTTGTGATCATACATGGAATTCCTGGATTTCTTAGCTACTAAATTACGTACAGCCCATGTGTTGTAGCTTAAATGTATACAGCTATAGATTCGTGAATGAAACTTTGTGCGAACGCGCACACCTCAATCGTTAGAAAAAAAAACACAAAACAAAAATGACGTACGGGTCTGCCTTCATTAGAACGATAATATTTTATTGTTAATGAAATTTCCCTTCGTTAATAAACATTTCAATTTATTTGATATGTAATTAAGAATGCAGTTTTTCTTTTATATTGAAAACTAAATCAACCGCTCACCAGCACACAACCTAAATCATAATTTAATTCAAAAGTTCATGAATGAAATTATTATTGCTGAAGAAAAAAACAAAATACATGTGTATTACAACATGTTTTATGTTTAGATTGACTTGTTTTAAGCTTCCAATTTCTGTAAATTATGATTCATGCGCTTTTATAATTTCATGCATGTTTTTTTTTTTTCAGCCATATTTTGTAATATATTTTGTTCTGTTCTGTGTAGTTTCCATTAATTTTCACTCTACAAGTGAAAAAGAATGCAGCAGAAGAAAACAAAAAATGAATATCTCGAAGATTTGTTTAAATGATCTTGGAAACCGTAGTCAAATTTCACTTGATGCAAAAAGTGGTAAAAACTCCAATCGACAATCACAATAAATAAATATCCATTTTGGCAGGAAAAAAAAAGCAGTGAGAAGGCAAATTAAGCTCGTACACTCGCTATAGAATAATAGCGGTGCAAAAAGATATACATAACCAGAGAGAATTACAGAAAAACAAAAAACAGATGACCGTATGATTCTATATGTTTAAATGGCGGCTTTTCCAAAAAGATCCCCTGCTGAATTTAACCAACGCTTTTGATTAAACAACATTCATTCATTGAGAAAGAGAAAGAAAACGAATAACATTTGGTCTTCCGTAGAAGACTGCCACAGTGAAAAGTTCATCGTTTTCGTTTCGTATTATTTTTCATTTGAAATGATATAAAAATTCATCAAATTTTACCGCAAGTAATTAACTTTTGCAAATACGTTTATTCGATTGTGTGATTCATGGTCTAATTTTAAAATGTGACTTTCAATCAAACCAAGAGAAATTTCTCACGATGATCGAAATGTTGCTCTTTATTTAAACCAAAAATGAAACAGGGGGTTTCTTTATTTACAAGAAAAAAAAAAACAAAATAAAAAGAAAAAAAAAAATTGACCGTCAAACAGTGACAAAACAACAAAGCAAACCAACGGGGAGAAGAGCAGACAAAAAAGGAGCTGAATAATTAATTATGAATTTAACCGAAAATATCGAAATAAATTATTAACAAATTAACAATATCTACATTCATAATATTTTTTAATAAGCTCCAAATGAGAAAAACTTAAATAAAGACAACAGCACACACACAACACATAACACAAACAACAAAAATGAAAGAATAAAGAAAATGATCGAATAACGATGATCAGCATGTTAAAATTGTTATTTATTTGTCGTATCGTTCTCATGGGTTCATTTAGCTAAAGCGCGTTCGCGCATTGATCATGAGACACAATTCCTTGTTTGCATTTCATCTCTCCATTCTTATTAAAAGATTGTGTGTTAAGTTGTTCGACATTTTTTTTCTCTTTTTTTTTTTTTTTTTTGTTCTTTTTATACATACGATATCAACATTAAGCATGCCGCATCATTCAATAAAACAAGAAGAATAAAAAGGAAAAAAATGTAATATTATAGACATAAATAAGGCACATTTTGCATTTGTAGATTGAAGCGTGCTGTGAATGGTGACTGTCGTTGCTTTATATTATCCATTGAGCATACATCAATTTAAAGTCAATATTATATCTATTTAATAACGATGGCCATACTTTATGTGGTGTTCAAATTTGGCGAATCTTCTCTATACAATATATGTTTAGAATAGTGGCCAAGCTCTCCCGAAAATATTTGACGTAATAAATTGATTGTACGTCGTAGCTTTTTTTTTTCGTTAGCATGCGAAAACAAACCGAATTCATGCAAAAGCATGAACGAAAAGCATGAAAAAATAACGTCGCCATGCATGAAATGAACTTGATATTCTGAGATCGATGACAGTTTTTGGAATTTTTTTTTGATTAATATCTTCCGTAAAAGAGCCACAGCATACAACACATAAATTATTAACATGAAAACATAGTGTTTTATTTCGATTCGTTGTGTATATCACATTTCGCATATACAAAGAGAGGGGCAACAAAAAAAAAAAAAACACTCGATAGATGTGTGTCCCACACACACAATTAAAATACATAAAAAGTTTTTCGTTGATTTTCATCTTAAATACTGTTGAATGTTTTGTAATACGGTGTGCCATCCCAAATTGGTCACATTCAGTCTTGTGCAGTTTGCTTCTCTGATTTAATCATTTGTACACATGTTCGTCAGCTTTTAGTGTCGGCATGTTTTTTTTTCTTCTCTTACTGTAACGCCAAACTGAAACACCACAAATTGAAGCAACAGCAGCAGCAACAGCAACAACAACAACAACAAATATTATTTATTTGGCTACAATCATTTATAATGACCAGTTTTATTCTTTTACGATTTTATGATTATTGCTGTAGCAAGGCGTGGACATTTTCTTCTCTTATATTTCTGATCCAGTAGATAGATGGATGTAGATAATCTTGAACCGCAGAATAAGTAGTAGCTCACATCGTTTTTGATAGAAACAAAAAGCTATTTAATCATAAATGGAAGATTGATGATGACCAGTCTTCGAATCGGCTTTTTGAATAAATGATACACTGTTTGAGAGAAGTAAAAACAAAAAAAAAAACAAAAAAACAAAAAAACATTAAATACATATGCGGCAAGTGTTTGTGATGCCTCTTGTAGAAATGATTTCAAACAAATAGGAACCAACCGCACGGATAATAAACTTGTTGGTTTTGTATCATCTTCAAATGATCGAAAAAAAAAACTTTTTTTCTTTCGAAGCGATCATGCAGAAGTTTGTTGATGCTTAATTATGATAATCTCAATGCATAATCTTCACATTCTAAATGAAAATATTACAACTACAACACCAACACGTCAACTACTAGAAAACTAAGTTTCATATCATAGATTATCTTTAGAGATTTCAAAACGAACGAAAAAAAAAATTGCCACATTGAAACGCTTGAAATTACTGATATCACTAAATTAGCTTCATATTTACCTAAAAGCGCCAGTTTAATGAGGTTTAATTAGAAGAGCCTCTAATTTTTACTTTGATAATAGTTTATTTTCCCATTTGAAAGAAGAAGAGAACAAAAAAAAAAAAAGAATTGGTTGATCAAACATAAGTCTTGGTTGGCTACTGCAATAAAATTTATGACGGAATTTTTCAAAATTTTCTCACTTAATTGACATCAGTTTAGCTTTATCCCTATTCATGTACAATAAAACTTTTAAAGTTTTTATCGAACACGTTCGCACCCAAAACAAAAAAAAAACGCATGAAAAATGCATGCAAATGTCATAAAAGTAAATGAACGCGATTTTGCATACACTTTTCTCGATGATGATTGAGAAAAAACAAAAAGAGACAAAAAAAAAAATCAATGTGGTAAAGCGACGTTGGAAAACTAAGCTTGATTCATTTGAACTTTTTATGTGTGGCTCGCTTTTATTATACCAACAATTATCATAAAATGTTTAAATTAAACGCAGTTGAGTTGAGTAGAGAACAAAAAAAAAAAAAAAAGAGTAGTTGATCTCTTAATCTTATTAGATTGAGACAGATTTCCGTGGGAGAAAGTCGTCATAACAATATCTATTGACTTACAGAAGATCAAAATATTTATTTATTTATAAATAATTTTACGAGAATGAAGAAACAAAAGAATATCATGAAAATATTGTGAATACAAACAATGATAATCATCAATTTGCCGCAAAGCTCTTTTCGAGCTACTTTCTCACATAAGTCGCAATCAACGAAATTAAAATCGGTTTCAGTTCGTACAGTGGATTTTTTTTTTCTTCTCTTGTGCCCATCGTCTCTCTGCAGAACAGCAATATACACAATAACCAAAAAAGAAAAAAAAAAAAAAACCATAATACAGACAGATAGAGCCAGAGCAAGCCATTATTCTTGATTATTATTTTATTTTGAAAATGAGAAAATGTGAAAATAACGTTGAAACAAAGGAAAAATAAAATAAGCTGAAAAGTGGTGTAACAGAAACGTAATATGTGTGTAATGAATACGACAAAAATTCACCGAATATGATTTTGTGATTCATATGCCAGTTGAATGTGTGTTGCGAGACAGCGTTTCGTGGCTGCGTTTTAGCCACAAATCTTACATATATATATATATATCGACAACAATAATGTAATAGTCGAAAAGAAACCAAAAAAAAAAAATCACAATTTCCAGAGAAGCACAGAAGAAAATAGCGTATGTTTGGTCACAATAAGCGCAAGTAAACACTGGAAAAACGACCGAATAAGAGCAAGAGAGTCAGAACACGAGAAAATTGACGCAATGTAAAAATGAAAAAAAAGAAACAGAAACAGAGAAAAAAACATGAATATGAGAATTACACAGCGCCTGCGGCAAATAATGTAAAGTCAAAATGTGAAAAGAGCGCGATCGATCTTACGGATTAAAGAAGTCGTACACACAACCATATCCATGTATACACATATTGCATGAATTCACGTACACTCTTTGTTGGAATGTGATTTTAAAGCGAACTAGCGTGAGATATTACTTATTATTGTTATATTTGTATGTCCGTTCTGTGTGCTTGTTGCGTTCCATCGGCAAAATATCAACCGTAACCGTGGGAATTGAACAGTAGTTGTTTAACGTTAAATTGCTGTGGCAAGGCGGAGTTATGAACTTATTGCTACAGCATTCGAACAAAAAAAAGAACGAATTTGTTTTTTTTTTTTCAGTTCAGTCAATTTTTGTAACTTTTCAGAGAGCCAACAAAGCCGGTTGTCTTTCTTTTGCTCAGAAAAGCGCATTGGCTGTGCTTATTGCAATGTCTTTGCACTCAACAAAACGGAATTACTTGAATGGTCGTTTCGTTTCGTTCGTTCGTTCATTCTAGGCCGAAAGATGCTCTCTCAATGTACTTGTTCATTTGTGAGATGGAATTCATTAATTTATTCATACCATTGGTTGGATTGCGTGCAATGAGCCTGAAATGGCAACAATGAATATTTATTAGTGAAGTCAGTATTTACAAAAGAATATTTTATATTAAGATATAAAAAAAAATAAATATGGGCATTCTTTTGATTTTTCACGTGCAATATTACTTGCTATTGTTTTCATATATTGAGAATGTCTTTTGTCATGGTGTTTTTCAGTACAAATATTTAAAATGAAAACATAAAAAGCGATTCGTGCCTTCAATCGACGGCATTCAAAACCCCACCTTAATTGAAGTATTGAATATTACCTTCCAATAATATGCGATGAACTTATCAATGATCGTGAATCAATGAAAGCAAAGAAACGGAAAAATCAAATACACACAATCCATGCGTTCCCTTCTCACGAAACTTTCAAGACAAACGAAAACAGCTCATGATCAACAATAAACGCAATGAGCAAGAACAACAATAACAACAACAACAACAATGTACACCTAGAGATAAAATGCGATAAAATGAAATTTTCCAATACTTCAAGTCAGTTAGTCATTTTGTGTACGTGTGTATTTGTGTCAGCGATGACGCGGTCTACACAATTCATTCTCAATCATTTCTTTTCTCTGTGTGTCTTTTTTTTTTTCCTCGATTCTCGTTCGTCTTCTCTTTTCATTTTTCCATTCATGTTGGTTTTCTTGATGTCACCGCCTGTGTGACGTGCGCATACACCACACACACCAAAAATTCGTAATTTATTTATGTATATAAATCGTTTTGCCGAAATGTATGCGCATCAATAGACTCATCACCACACACAGACTTGCCCCAAAACGTAACGTCAAATAGACGGAACATAAAATAGATAGAAATTACTTGTATCACACAATCCAATCTGTACGAATCAAAACCCATTGAACACACCATGAAATGATGAGATGTTGAAAAAAAAAATGGTTTATGCGGCTTCAGATACTCGATTTTACACAAAACTTGTTAGCGAATAGCGCTCGCTCATTTGTTTACTTCTCTTCGTATTAGTTTTTTTTTTATTGAAAATAAATTAGTCAATCGATTGAACGATAATGTTAATGAAAAATCTATCGACGACGGTGGTGCAGCTCAATCAAGTTGAAGGCAAGCCGATACTTTTCGTCTCACTATGGCATGGGAATTTGGCTACAGGCTTCTTGTTTTTAGACTAATCAATGCGGTTGGTTTTTTTTTTTTTTTGTTCAAACGATACCTTATCGCAAGATTTACCTATGAGTGTTGCCTTTATCTTGGTGCTATGGAGTCGTTATTGCATTGAAGACTCATAAAAACATGTCGCTGCAGGATTTTCACAGTTCTATTTAAAGACAATTTTGTTTTTTTTTTTTTTTTTTTTTTTTTTTTTTTGGGAAGGAATGAAAAGATATTCTTTTTCAATTCTTTTCAATATAAGTAAAACTAACTGCATAAATTCAGTTCTAATTAACAAAATGTTTCATTTTTTTGTGTGTTGAAATTCGTTTATTTCTCGCAATATAAAAACATATGTATTCGGCAGGCAGAAAATCTGCCAAAATTTCATGATAAATGTTAAGACAACTGAATGGCTTCCGCAGTTGTTATTTTTAGCACAAAAAGGTTGCAGCAAAGTGGGCCGGTTTCAAAATGTATGATTCCAACAACATCATGCGATTTACCATTATAATTATCCTTTGAGGCAAATAAAAAGATAAAACAATACCAAAAGGTGAAATGCCAAATGTGCAGAAGCATTGAATTTGAACGGGCTCACAAGTCAGCAATAATGCAGCCGTTTTAGCGCCTATATTTTAATTTACTTGTTGGCCTCTCTTTCTTAACATTCAAACGTTAATTTTGGTTCATTTTTGTGTTTTTTTGTTTTTTGCTTTCGGTTTTCACATTACTATTTAGATTTGTGTGATGTGGCAATTTTTATGTGTTTAAATGTTGCCCAAAAGATGATGATGACTTCCTTTCAAACATATATTATTTTTATTTTGTACCAAAAGCCATAAAATGGTCCATTCTTCTTTTTTCGGTGTTGAAACATCAAAATCGTTTAACCACTTGTTATGTAACACAAATTTAACATGTCGATTATGGTTTGTGTTTATGGTTTTAGGATTGTCCTATGAATACAAAAAAAAAAAAAAAAAAAAAAAACAAAAATAAAAATAAAAAGAAAAGAAAAAAGAATCACACTGCATTGCAAGTGAAAAGAAAGAAGATAAAAGCCAAAGTCAATATAAGTTTCTACAAATTAAACCTACCGCAATTCAATTTGTGATAAATTTTCATTTTTGCGGCGCTCGAATATATATATATCCAAATAAATAAAAGAACCTTAGCTTATGGGCCAAAATGTTTGAACGCTTTATCAAAGGTGTTATTTTTATTTCGTTCGTTAGTCGCCGTTTTTTATTTTCTTTTTTCAAACGAAAATTGATTGACCGAAAATGCTTCACATCGAATGTGCACTTTGTTGTCTATCTTGCGAATGCGGATTGTTTGCTAACGATTATAAAGATTTTTATGAATGAGAACCACTTGACGTTCTAAACATATATTTTTGATAAATTTCAAGCATTTCGGCGACTTTGATTCTTATCTAATTTGAATTCTTCTTTTTCCATAGATTTGATTTCAAAAGAAAAAAAGAAAAAAAATTAAACGTAGACTATCCGACAAGAGTAATTTTCATTGGAATTTACTGAATACCAAACAATCCTTTGCTTGTTATTCAAATCATCCCAAGTAAATAAAGATTATTTTAATTTCGTGGGAAGAATAAAAAAAATGCTACCTCGCATGATAAGAAGAGAAAATGAAAAAAAAAAATCGATCAAAACAAACTTTGATTATAACCTCATTCATATAATTTGAAAATTGTGAACAATTCACAATAGAGCTAAAGCTTTAAAATAAACTTATTCACATCAATACGAATAAATTGCTATTTGGAATGATTCATTTAAACTGTCAACGTATTGTCTGTTTGACATTTGTTATCTGGGCACACTGTATGAAAAGTGACAAGTAAATGAAAAAGTGAAAAAAAAAATCGAATCAGAGCGAAAATTTGCATTTGTTTGACCTAACAAGACAGTAGTAAGGTCGCTACAACACACTGCTTTTGGCAGGCAGCACGAAAAGTTTTGTTTTTTTTTCTCTTCGTCGCAGGATTCAATCTTTGAATTCCAACATAATTCGTGTATTTTATAATACGCAATAAGAATTAATTTTGACTTTGTTTGTCCGTCGATTTTAAAATTAATCAAAAAATAAAAATGTTACGAACGATTGTTGCACGAAATGAAAATTTTCTCCTTGGCTCATTGAAAAAAGCTACAAAATTAAATGCCGTTCGTTGTTTAAGTTATCGATGTGCTGAACGATTTACATCGCACAGGTGAGCCATTTGTGATAAATTTTAGTGCATTAAATAAAAGCTCAAAATGGTTTTTCCTTCCATTCAGTTTAAGAAGAAAAAAAAAAATTTCATATTTTTGAGGTTATGAGTGATTGTGTTGTGTAATCAAAATCATTAGTGCAATGTGTAAATGTCAGAAATTATCATACTATTCACATAATATATTTAAACACACACACACACACACACACACACACACACACACACACACACCAATCATTTTGCATGTGCATAGAAAGTGAGAGAAACGATCGAATTTGACACATCGTATGATTAAAGTCAATTGCACGGATTTTTTTTTCCGTATAATTGATAAAATTTGTGTATTAGATTTTGCATTACAAGTTTATGCCAATGTTGTTGGTGTTTATCTGTTGATGACGTAAAACCATTGACGAACTATCAACTGTTGACGTATAACCACATGTGATTTTGCTAATTCGAATGGCATGCGAATTATTGCGATTTAAGTTTTTTAATAGAATTCAATTAGAAAACATTGGATTTTATGAGACAATATAAATTGTCAATAAATTCGAAAAACAGTTGACTATGAACTATGATAAAATACTCATCTTTACGTTATTTATATTTTATGACAGTAATTTCAGTATGTTTTTTTTTTTTCATTTTAGAAGCCATATATTCATCTATTCGGAATCAAAATCATTCAACTAAAACCATTCTATCTCCATTTCGAAAGTAGCATATTCGAATGACTTCAAAGACATGTTCATTAAATCAAACTAAAATTTCACATGAAAATCATTCATATTTCACCTTGATAGAGTGCCATTATAAACGATTATGTAAAACACATTTGCCGTTCATTCTTATCAGTTTTATAATTTTATAAAAGCGTATAAATTTGCTTCTGGATGTCATGACTAATGTGTGTTTTTTGATTTTATTTTATATAGATCGGCCTCAAGCATAAGTCATCGAAACCTGCAGCCCTCAGTATGGAAGGTAGATTTTTGCCGTGGCTATTGCAGCAATTTTCCATCTCATACGAGAGTTACATTGCCAGCATTGTCACCAACTATGGAATCGGGTACAATTGTGAGCTGGGAGAAAAAAGTAGGCGACAAATTGAATGAAGGTACATATGAAGAAGAAAAAAAAAAAAAAATGACAACAAATTGTCCTTGACACTTAATCAATAACGCTATGAATGCACATATGCTACGACCGACAATTGATAAGACGTGCGTGAAACAAAATGATGCGTGCTTATGTCTTGTTATCGGTATACGAACTCGTGCGAACAAATTGGCTGATATAAATGATTGTGATTGAAATAGTATTAATACAAAACTTCATGTTATTACGTAATACAAATGTATGTTTGGTTTTTGTTATTTGTTTGAATATAAAAAATAGGTGATTTATTGGCGGAAATCGAAACAGACAAAGCCACCATGGGATTTGAAACACCGGAAGAAGGTTATTTGGCCAAAATTATTGTACAAGCCGGTGAAAAAGATGTCCCAATCGGTAAACTTGTATGTATTATTGTTGAAAACGAAGCCGATGTCGCTGCATTCAAGGACTTCAAAGACACTGGTACAGATGAAATCCGCGGTTCAATATTTTGTTCCTTTGGTTCATTGGATGTTTTTTTTTCTTTATTTTTTTAGGTGCTCCTGCCGCTGCACCTGCTCCATCCCCAGCTGCTGCTGCATCAACACCTCAACCGGTTGCTGCTGCCCCACCATCACCACCACAAGCTCCACGCCCAATGACTGCCGTCGAGCAACGTGGTCCACGAGTATATGCTAGTCCAATGGCAAAACGTTTGGCTGAAGCACAACAAATGCGCTTGGAAGGCCAAGGAAGTGGAGCATTTGGTTCAATTACAAGCAAAGATCTTGCATCAATGTCAAGTGGACCAGATGTATCAGCACCAGCTTCAATGCCAGCTGGTGCTGCTTATGTTGATATTCCAGTCTCAAATACACGAAGTGTTATTGCCAAACGATTGTTGGAATCAAAAGTTACAATTCCACATTATTATTTGACTGTTGATATCAATGTGGATAAAGTAAGTTCGATGGAAAATCAAAATTCTACTAATTAATTCGATATAAAAAAAAATAAAAACAATTAATTGAACATTTTCTGTTTCAGTTGAAGAAACTTCGCTCAGATTTTAATAAGCAATTAGAAAAAGATGGCGTTAAATTGTCATTCAATGACTTTGTAATTAAGGCTACAGCTATGGCATCGAAGAAAGTGCCAGAAGCTAATTCATCATGGCATGGAAGCTTCATTCGACAGTAATAATTCTAAACATTTGGATTTTTTTTTCATTTAAATTAATACAATTTTTTTCTCGTTTAGATACGATTCAGTCGATTGTTCAGTTGCTGTCGCAACTGATAAAGGCTTAATCACACCAATCGTTGCACAAGCCGATCGTAAAGGATTAGTGGATATTAACAAATCTATGAAAGATTTGGCTGCCAAAGCACGTGACGGTAAATTGCAGCCTCATGAGTTCCAAGGTGGTACCATCACTGTATCAAATCTTGGAATGTTCGGTAAGTAACATCAGGCATTTTTTTTTTGTGATTCACAATCCACATTAAAAAAAATCGAAATATTAATTTTGATAATTAATCGTTTTTTTTTGTTTTTTGTTTGTTTGGTTTTAAAGGCGTTACACACTTCTGCGCTGTTATTAATCCACCACAATCGTGTATTTTGGCCGTTGGAGGAACGCAACAAAGAATTGTGCCATGCAAAGAATCAGAAAAAGGATTCAAAGAGAGTGACTATATTTCAGTTACATTGAGTTGTGATCATCGTACAGTCGATGGTGCAGTGGGTGCACGTTGGTTGCAATATTTCCAAAAATTCTTAGAAAACCCACAATCGATGCTTTTATAAATGCGACAGTAAATATTCACATTAAAAATGTAAATAAATAAATGTGTTGCCCATGGAAACACCATACCAAACAATTACTGTATTTCATTTTCAGTCATGGTACAAAATAACAACAACAAAAACAAAAACAAAACATACCATCACATCTGAGCCAATATTTTCGAAACTAAAACGCATCGATATCTTTGTGTAAATATAAACGATAGACAAAATTTAATAAAGTTTACGTAATTGATGTATTACAACGAAAAAAAAAAGAAACAAAGAGAAGAAAAATGAAAATTAACGGTGGGGAAAGCTACTTTCATACGTCTACTGTTATACATTGTAAGAATAACAAAATTCGATTGCACAAGTCCAATAATTATTTTCGTCGTTTATAAAACGGATAGAATACAAGTAACATTAAAACCGTCATAAATCTGCTTGGAAATTATATTTCCAAAAATGTACACCAAAAATGAATAACAATAGAACATGAATTACGTACAAACTTATGTATTTATTTAGATTCGTATATCATGAATTTCCTAAATACTGTGCTTATTTATAAAAAATAAATCGAATATATACTAAATATTTGAATTATTTATGCGATCGTATGAGTATTTTTTTTAATTGGGTATATTGGATTTATGTCTCACAAATATCTAAATATCGCGTGAATATTCTAAATATCTACTAAATCCGATGTGGGTTCGTTGCAAAGCAGCAAAGATGGATCGGTGAGTGCTTCTGAGGCAAATGATAGTCGCTCTTTTTCATCACCTGATAAAACTTTTATGCGACCAGTGATGTCAATAATTGAATTTTGGCATATTGTCAATGATAAATCCGCTATCACTTGATTCACTTTTTACTTTTTATTTTTTCTCTTTGTAAGACATTTGACGATGCAAACGAAGCATGACCTTGGGAAAATAAACAATTCATTTCATTGAATGTTGAATCCGATAAATTTACTACTTTTTTACAATGAAAATTGACTTACCAAATGTTCACGAGTTGTTAGAGATCCAGTGAAAAGGTCATCTTGTTGAATATAAGCGCATCGGGATCGTAGTTGTTTTGCATTCAACGGTATTCTATTTGAAGTGCGAACAGTTGCATGAGACACTTGAACTCCAGCTGGCCATCCTTAAATATTAAAAGTTACAATTAAATTGAATTGTACAAACATTTCAATCACTCAAAATAATTGACCAATCAATTTTTGCTATTTGTCTACATTCATTCACTGCAAAATTCAAACCGAAAACATGGTCAGCACTTGTCATATTCTGAGGGAAAAAATTTTCCCTTCGCTCTTTATTACAAAAAAAATATGCATTCTAGCATGAATATGAATGAATATTTTTTCCTTCATGAATTGTTTTAAGCGCAAATATCTTTACAAAATTATATGAAATGTTCAAAATATCCCAAAAATTTCCATTAAATGGCATTGTATTTCCATCAAAGCAATACTGAATTTTGACGTTCACGCATGACGTACAACGAAAAATATTACAAGATCTTTATGCGTTACCACCCAGTAATGAAAAAGATGAAAAATTGGAAGCGCAATTCGCATTGTATGAAAGAATCCACAAAGGAGTTGTTGAATTGATGAAGAAAACAAGGAAGGGTTTGGATAATGGAACTTTGAGATATCGTATTGCATACCCAGGACCATCAACACAGATGAATAACGCACATAACAGTAAAATAGAGGACTTTAGCCGATATCCAAAAAAGATGACATGTGAAATACGAGAATTTTGATTTAAGGTGAAAACTGAAAAATAAACACCAATCAACACTGTTACCCCCAGCTGATTTTGTATTTTGACACTTCACAAGAAATTGTTTTGTCATAAATTGATACAGACAAATATTTTCTGACAGTAAGTAGAAGACGAAGTCGTTTTAGCAAAGAAATTCCCGTTTTTTACGCAAGTACATCAACGAGTGATTAATGTACTACGGCATAATTCGTTCGGCAAACGATCTCTATCATATATACACTGAATTGCACATACACCGTTACGGAATGCAAACGACAAATTGTATCTTTTTGCCGTTTCCGTTGATGTAGTCAGTATACATTGATAAATCGTATTCTGTCACTATATTCGTTTATTAATGTTTAATATGGAATAATTGTCAGAATATTACCCATCCATCGACAGCATTTGTCAATTGCGCATAGAAACTAGCGCCCTCTGAGAAGTGTATTCTATGTTATTGTTGTTGTATTTTGACAATTGCTGTCGATGGGTGATATTACCTTACTGACTATTGATGAGGATGAGATCATTCGGGGAGTTCTGGATTTACCAAATAATTTGATTTCTGGTCCTGATCTTTTTTTTTTTTTTTTTTAGACATCGCTCTACTCAAAGCAATAAATCAGATAGTAATGAATCACATTCTAAGAAACTGCTAATTTTTCAAATATCGTTTCCGATAAAGGCACCTATTTTTTGGAAAATGTTAAGAAAACACTTTTCTGCCCTGGAAAATGAAGATCTGCGCCTGTGTAGTGTTACTCATGCCAAATGTATTGATTTGGTGGTCTCGCACGAACATGAACATCACGCCAATGCCCAAAAAGCAAATGAATCAACAGTGGTTGGTTCAAAGGAACATTCTATTACTCCGAAAAAAATCAACGACGAGTGGAATTTCCACCGGAGGTGGTCATAGTTCCACTGATGAACGAATAACCGTATATAAAAATAATAACCTCATTTTTTTATAAATGTTTTTTATTTATAAAAAAAATACGTTTTTTTCCCGATGTCAATAAATAACTATTTGACATGTGGCAATAAACGGATCAGTTTTAAAGGCACAGTGTCAATTAATCTATATTCAATTGACACTAGTCAATAAATCAAGAGTGTATTTTTTATGAGTGTATTGTCAGGTTCGCCAAATGTAGCAGAATCAGGTCATAAATCGAACGAAAATATTCATTATTTCATCCATACTGGCCACATTTTCAGCGATGATCTAGAAGTGAGAGTCTATGAATTACTAAAGCTTGGGATCAACGTCGAAGTACTAAAAAAGGGAATAGATGAAATTGTGGTCAAAGCGGTTAATCAGCATGAGAAATATAAATGTATAAATACACCCAATGCAAACGAGAAGGTACAAAATTGGCTACGAAATATTTATCATAATTTTGAAGAAAATACGCTCTTCCTAGGAGGAAATGACTCGCAGCGAATCCCAATTGATTTGCAAAAATATGATCAAAAATTTAAAGATTCGCGTATTATACTTGAAAATGAATAAAAGATTCGCAAGGATTCGCATTTGATTATGTGTTAAAAAGATGCGCATAGATACGCTCGCAATTGCAAATCTCTTTGTCAACTTCACATGTAAATGAAGATTCGTAAGACTCGTAAGATTCGTGAAAATGCTTCGATTTCTCTAAAATTTTGAAAAGATTTGCAAGGGTCATTTCCTTCTAGCGCTCTTCTTTCAGGAATAAATCTAGTGTCAGTTGAAGCAACTTTTAAAGAAATATTAGTTCAAGCTGAATAATATAAATCATGGAAAAAATCACATGCAAACAAAAGCAAAAACATATATTAATGTGTTAGTAGTTTAAAATGTGCACAATTAGAATGCGAATCAAATCAATTTTAAAATAAAAATCCTGTTTAATATACACAACAAAAAAGGTTACTAGTACAAGCGACAAGCGATGGAAAACGTGGTTCGAATATCAACAGGTGGTAATATTTCTCTTATCTATTGTACATTCATTGACATTCAATGTGAAATACAGGTCATAAATTGTAACCTAGACAAATCTAAAAATTACCAACCTCGGTACTCGGTTACGCATCAATTTTTCAGTTGTAAATACGATTTTCTATCTTTCAATTAGATAAAACTAAACATGTTTTTGATGAATAAAGTGTAAAAAAATGTCGCATTGAATTCAATGAATTTATCACGAATGCGTTCACTATTTTTAATTTCTTTTGATGAAATGTGATGTGCGTAAATTTGTAAGTACATAGTTAATTAGATAGAAATAATTGAGCGCTAGTTCAAATCCCTTGCGAAGCGAATAGGAGCTACAAATCTTATTCAATTACAAACTCTTCAAGAATGTCAAATGTTTTGAAAATTCAGTATAATAAAGAATTTGTTCGATATTTTATTGCAAAATGTTGATATTGATGTAGGGAAAGTGAGATATATTTGAGCAGGGATTTGTTTTGATTTGTTACTTAAACATTTTGAAAATTGGCGTTTTCTTTGTTCTGTTTAAACAACTTTTGATGCAGTTATGTTTGTGTTTCATTTGATCTGCATATGTTCAGTTACTGAACATATTTAATTTTATTTTATTACTGAACTTCAGTACATCTCTATTTTGGCCATTTCTTCACTGTAATTTTGCTTCATTTGCTACCAATCGAATTTCACTGATTAGTGATTCAATTTATAATGCAAATTGGTTCGATTATCCATCGGAACTGCGAAAATCCATAATAATGATTATTTGCCAGATCACAAGAACCAATCTATTTTACTGATTTTAATTTGATGTTTTGCACATTGGAGCTTTTTGGAAAAGTAAGCAATGTTATAATAATCTATATTGTCAAATATTTCATTGGCTGAATTTTTCATTCCAGCTTATGAAAACATCCTATATTTGCTTTGCATTTAAAATGTATTGTTGCACGCACTGTATGTTATTTTAAACGAAGAAAAATAACGACATTTTCATTGTTTTCATCGTTTGTAAAACGAATGCAAGCTTAAAATAGTAAAATTATCTTGAAATAATCTGGTTGGATAAGCGCATGTATTAATTTTATATGAAATTATATAATAGAGCTGGTGTATATTCATGAATATATTTACCCGAGTCATAGTCAAGGTTTGAATTTTTAGCATATTTCTCCGATTAATGATTATTATTATTTTCACTCAAAATATTTGTTTCAATTTGTCAGCAAAATTAATAGCAGGAATTATTCGAATATCATGAAATTTGAATGTATTAATTGATTCGTATATAAAAGTGGCATTTGTTAAAAGCTAAAGCATTTCAGTTTTCAGTCGAGCGAAATTTAGTTCTAGTAAAGTGGTGAAGATAATTTTAAAATCAATTAAAGGATGGTTTTAAGCAACTCTATTGGCTTATGTTTACTCGTTAGTTTACTTCAATTAACAGTACCAGTTCAATCAATTGTTCGTGAAAATTCTTTATTAAATTCGATTACAATTTTCATTGAAAAATTTGAGAGAAAAAAAATAATTTAAATAAAAAACTACAAAACATTTTTTTTTTTTTTCAGAAAGTGAATATAACAAAATTCGCCAATTGTGAGCTCGATCCAAGCGAAAATATGGAACATTTCGTTCGCTTCACAGATATTTCATATGAATTCAATGCGGATGGGTATGTTGATACTGTGCACGGGAAATACTTTATTCCAACAGTTAATACTGCAGATAAATTGGTAAAATGTTTGCTAATTAATAACAAAAAAATTCAAAATGTACAATTCAATTTGATATGTTAAGATGAATATTACAATGCTACGATGTGGATCTGAAGTCACTGTTAATTGCATGGAAAACGCTGAACATTTTTATGAAGTATTGCATTGTAAGCGATTTCACGATGATGAAAGTGGCCCCTGGTATATGATAAGTGATGGAATGAGTGGCGGATCAAAATGTGGCGAACAAACGGTAACACAATTTAACCATCATCGTTTTCATTTATTTTTGTAAACTATCTAACTTCATTGAGTTGAGTCTTCCTTTATAGGGACATTTTGAACTGACAAATGCGCGATTAAAACCAGAATATCTAACAAATTATATGGTTCATGATGTTGATTTTCCACGACATCGAATGATTCATATGGTCAAGAAACATAATGAAGCCACAAATGATCTGATCATACGAGCATGCATCGATATGGAATTCACTATAATATTCCAATGAAAAATCTGCAATGAAATACAATTTTGGTAAATTAAAAACAAACAAAAAAGGAAAACACACTTTGTTTCTTTTTAAATAAATCCATTTCAGTTTATTTTTTTTTTTATTTTTTTTTTTGCTTGATTGTTTCTTTGTTTTATTTTCAACTTCTCTTTCCTATTCAAATTATATCTTAAAAAAGATATGTAAAAAACATTTTAATAGATCAACATTATTTAAATTGATTTTTACGAGAATTGTTATTGGTTTTCGGTTAAAATATTTTATGCAGACTAAGTACTCGACTTACAATTATAGTTTTCGAACGGTCGGTCGATCGGTCGGTCTTAATTAATATATTTATTGCAAATGAAAAATTGTTTAGATTTTACATGGAATTTTTCACTCCAGTCAACAGAGTAATTAAGACATTTGAATGATGATGATGTTTTTTTTTACCCAAACTCAACAAATAATGTTTGTTTGTTTGTATGTCGTGAACATTTTGGCTTGGTGAGAATGGGATACAAAATTTCAAGTCACATTTTTGTCTGGTGTAATTGTTGTGGTTGATGATGATGTGTGATTGATAAAATATGAAAGCGAGAAGCGCTATTAAATGTGTTGAAACTGAACTGGACAGGCACTTCATGAACCGTGCATTTTTGAGATGTAATTTTTTTTTTTTTTTTTTTTGTTTATTCCATTTGGGCCATTTTATTAATTTTTATGCATCCAAATCGTATACATAAAGAACTTCACGATTATTAATGCCGGCTGTATTGATTTTAACTTCGGATGACTCGGTTTCAAGTGTACGTTTTGGGAAGTTAGTGGCTATCGCAAATTGGTCTGGTGACTGAGGGTGGCAAAACACATATGTATGCAAATCCTACAAAATTACAACAATTATTTTTGATTACAAATAAACAAAAAACAATAAAGAAATGAATAAATCATTTGAAATGATATTTACTTTTAACATATCGGAGCGACGGAATCGTCTCTCCAGGCGAGTTCCATTTGGTAAAATGAATAACAAAAGTATGGCGTCAGAATCCTCTGAATCCGGTTCGGCTGGCACTTCTAACGCCCGTTCAATCTTTTGTCGAGCGATATCCTATTGAATTAAATTGAATTTATAAGTAAAGAAAGGCTTTAAAATAGTAACAGTTAGTGGCACACTTACCTCTTTTTGACGTTGTTTTTCCAAACGTTCATTTTCTTCTTGCAATTGTTGTTGCAATATTCGCTCTTTTTCTAACTGTTTTAAGCGCTCTTTCTCTTGATCAGCTCGCAATGACTGTTCGTAAGCTTCATCTTGCTGTTGTCTGAGATCTTGCACGAATTTTCTTTCAAAACTAAAATAAAATCGAACAGAATATATATAATTCAATTTAGTTACTAAAACAGAAACAGTGTATTTTCTTCTTGTTAACAATGAGGCAAATTAACATATAATTTCAATTGTGAAACTAAATCACACACAAGTTCAACGCCATCTACAATTGCAATCAAATGTACATGTAATATCATATCGGTTTGTGTTTTCACTAAGAAAGTTGGAAAACAGTATCTATTGATGTTATGTGGTCTTCATATTTACGTTTGTAGAGGGCGTTAAATTTTGTCGATCACCATAATTTGCCTTATTGTTGTTAATTATTGTATTAAAAAAAAAAAAATAACGTACCGTTCCTGTCGCGCTTGTGTAAGCCAGATTTTGTTATCATTCATAACCGATTGTAGCCGTCGCACAAATTCAGGTGCTGAGCAATAACCTTCCATTCGTCCCATGATAACCATTTTATGCTCACGAATACCAATAATAACAACCGATGGATACGATCGTGCATTAATTGAATGTGAAACACGATAACCTTCTGGACTTGAAACATCGCAACCCCAAAATAGCATATTGCTGCTAATTACATCAATAACTTCTGGATCGGCCAGAGTGTTTCTACAAAAGTTTGTCGTTTCTGAACTATCGGAATGTAAGTAAACGGCCAAAAATTTCAATTCATGCTTGGCATCGTTTAACACCTGAGCGTATGTTCCTTGGTAAAACACTGGATGGTTTGGGTATTTTTCGTTATATTCTCGAATAAAATTCAATACGTCTGCTAATGGATCTGTAACAACTGAAATGAATTCATTTTCGATTGGTATTAAAATCATCAATTTTTTTTCGGTTTTTTTTTTTTTTTTTTTCTTTTTTTTGTTTTTTCAAATAAATGTTAAAAATTGATTGACACACTTACTTCGTTCATTTCCACGTACTAAATCACGAATCACTGATAGAATTGACGACAATGTATTGTAGCAAAAACTAAATACATAATTAAAAATAAAACCAATGAAACCAGTAACACCGGGCACCGGAACTGGTTCACGATTGTTAACAAAAATTCGTTGTAAATAACGATCGTTAATGACTTGTGGCTCTCTATTTTCTATTGATGAGGCATACATTGAAGGGCGTCCTTCACGTAAATTTAGTTGCTCTTGAATTGCCACTTCAAGATCCCATTGATGTCGAGTTAATATATCACGGCATGTTACTATATCGTCAATTCCAATCAAATCTTGGAATTGTAAAACTTTGTCGGTTTGGTTTTGTGACAGACCGTCGAGATTATCATTTTCCATGTTTTAATCACAAAAAATCCCTATTAGTTAAAGAATTAAAAAAAAAAAAATGGGAAATTTCCTTTTAATTGATTTGCAACGATATAAATAACAAAATGAAAATTTAACTCAAAAATATTGTAAGCGATGGACATTCAAGTGATTTTAAAAATGACGTCACGTATAAACTAGAGTTTAATAAATTTACTTTTCTGTTTTTTTCTTTTAAAATACTTACTTTGGCCAAATTTATTTACAGACAGCAGAACAGCTCTTTTAAACTGTCCGTCTCACAATAACAACGACTTTGAGCAGAATGATTGTAGTCAATTTTTATTTCGGAAATTTCGACTTTCTTTGTACTCTCTAAAACCTAATGATGTTCTACTGATGAAGTTAATCTATTATTGCTAATGATCTGTCAAATGTATTTATACACTTTTCTTAGGTTGGACACACTGCTTTCACCATAACGGCGGGATTACAAACGATGTTTCTACTCTTGAAATTCTACAAAAGTTTTCTTGACAAAATTTTTATATTTTTTTGTTAAAATTCTTATATTTTTTTTGCCTTTCATTTCTATAACATTTTTCTCTCTTGTTTAAATTATTTGAGTGTGGAATTTTTTTAATTGAACAAAATAGTTTTTTTCTTTTCTAGAATATTGTGAGTGTGTTTTAATTGATAGTAGTCTGCGACATCTAGTGGCAAATTTTTTATTCCAGAATCGATAAAAAAAATAAAATCAAGGTCAAAACAAACATGAAGTTGTCGCTCTAGTTTAGAAATACAAACAATGCTAAGAAGATGAAGATTTAAAATGAAAAATTATCTGGAAAATGATACATTTGAATAAATAAAAATTTGTAAAATAATATTGTAGCTGTATTTTCTTCCCACAAGAAAAAAAATAAATCAATTTTTAACCATGTTCAGGAGATAAAGATAAATGAAACTGCTTTATATTGTATTGAGTTGCATATTATAGTAAATATTTATTTTACTGTTTTTTAATTTGCTTTTTGTTTTGTGTTTAAACTTGTTTGAACGAAGCATTTAACAGTAAATTATTCAAAACTGACAATATAAATTCAAAAATAAATGAATAATTTTAAATAGAAACCAATTTATGCATTTGCTATGAATGACGCTTCAGAATTGAATGCATTTACAATTTCATCTTTAAAAAAAAAAAACAAAATATTGACACAAAGTTTTAATGTGTTATTTCCTTATAATTTGACTAGAATAATGGATTCGTATTTAATAATTTTACGTTTACTTTATGATTCAGTTTCGATTCGTATAGATTTTTCAATTTGTTATTATTGAACTAAGACAGACTGGTAAATTAGTTAAATACTTAAATTAAAACATCTTTTGCTGCACTTATATTAATCGGTGGCAAATATATTGCCCGAATTTGTGATCGTAATCTAGCTATTTCGGCATCGTCTTTCTCCAAATCACGAATCAATTGTTCAAATTGAATGAGTCCTTCACGATTTCCAGGAAAACCATAATTTTTAATAATGTCCATTTGAATTTGCATCACTTGTGGAAAAACTAAGTGCATCATTTGTAACATTTCTTTTCCGGCCGCTGCTTTTGCTTCCGATAAACGCTTTGAATTATCCGGATGATTGCATGTTTTTATTATATCACCAAGAATCGTTTTACCTGCTTCATTATTGAAATTTGCAAAATACGACATTTTCACAGAGAATTTTTAATATCGAATTTCACTTTTTTGTAATTAATATACAGTCGCTTTGTTTACAGGCAAACTACTGTCACTGTTAAAATGTCATCAGTCGTTGTTTTTTTTTTCTTCTTCTGACGTGTAAAGTCTCCACATTTGTTAATTTGAACTTTTGTGGTCAAATATTATTTTTGTACAAATTTGATATAAAATGCTGAACAAAATACAAATTTAGTTATGGAGACGATACCGAAAAAGAATGAAAAAAATGCAATTAATTTTAAGCTGACGGTAATAAAAATGATTTGACATTTTTAATAAATAAGATTTTTCTCTTAGGATTAATATGACTCCTTTTCATAAGTTAGGCGAAAATGCTGATACAAAATGCGTGAGTTTATTTGCCGTTAAAAATAGAATTTTGCTTTAATTTGAATTAAGGTGAGGTCAAAGGATTTAAATTCTTCGGAATAGGTCTAGAACTGTATTATGATTTGTTGATCAAGATTTTGTTTGAATATAAAATTGTGGGATTTTTTTTTTTTTTTTGAAATCATAAGGATGTCATAATCATCTTTAGAATATTTAATCAGACATGGTGATTTTCTAACGAACAAATCTCATAAATGTGTTGTGCTCTTTATTCTCCATCCATTTGGTGTAACGTTATTCAAGGTATCAAAGAACAAACAACATGTTGAATACTTCTCGATAAATTTCCGGTTCTTTTGTAATTTTTTTTTTCTCTTGAAAGAGAGAGAGAAAAAAAAAACGGCAATTGCGAGAGAGATTTCTGATTAAGATATGTTTCCTTTCATCACGATGATTTCATTAATCATCATTTTGTGCGCCCTTCACTTTTTGTAATGAGCGATTGCCTTCGAATGTCGTGGGGATAATGTGATAATCTTCATCTTGTGATAAGTATCGCATTATGTTTATTTGTCAGTTTCATTTGCACCTTTTGTATCGAAGCTTATGCTAGCAAAAACAAGTACGGCGCATAAAAATAAAGTGCTTTTGTCTGCTGAATATTGAACGATGAAGACAACAGGATCTCTGTGCTGTGCATCTGATGAGTTGCATTGGAAGAATTTCACGGTGAAAATTTCCAAAGCATAAAACATACGCCAACGATATATACAATTTGCAACATTTGCCTTGTACGTACAATGAAGATAGATAGAGTACGCATGATTCACACACCAAAATGCATGGTGTATGTAGCAAAGCGCCTTCATACATTTCCAAGTAGAACTTTAATGAAAACATTCGACATTATAGTCACGTTTTTCATTAGCCAAGTTTTCATAACCTTCATTCGTTCAGTTTCTATAAACTTGTCTTTTCATTTAATTAGGATGGATTATATTATACCCCCATCGTATTTTCCGTATTTTTGTTCGTTTGAAACAAATAACCATGGAAAAACAGATACACGCGCGCACACATACACACACACACACACATGAACTGAATCTTAAAGCCTTATATTTATCATTTTCATGAAATTCGAACGATTCACAAGCATCGTAGTGTGTTCATTATTATTATTATAAAACCGATGCACATACGAAATGGTAAATGTCATAAGAAAGTGTATTAATTTACAAAAAGCTAAAGATAATTTTCATCAACAACTCACATAAATATTTATTATTAGAATTCAGGGTCCTTCCTTGTGAGGCGAGGAAATTGAGCCGAAAATTTTTCTTCTTTTAAAATGTTGCATATGTTGTTTTGCACAGCTTAACATATGAATATTTCACAAGTACGATTTTTCGAAAAACTTTTCACATATTTACTTTGTATTTGACAGAGTTCTAAGTTTGAGGTTTTCAAATACTAATAAACAAATGCGTCGGCAAATCTGTTTCAAATCTCTGGCAAAACTCTTATTCAAATTGTTTATTGAATTTTCAATTTTGCTCAAGAAAATGTGTGTTTGTATGCATGTGTGTGTGTGTGTGTGTGTGTGTGTGTGTGTGTGTGTGTGTGTGTGTGTGTGTGTGTTTGTATATTAAACAAATCTTGAATATGTTTCAAATAAGTTTGTTCCGTACTGTCGACAACCAGAAATGGAATGAAACAACAAAAAAAAAAACCGAAACGAAGAACTAACAAGCACTGAATAAACAAACAAGCAAATATGTTGCAACGGAATACGCAAAGAAGGAGGAAACATTACATTTTATTCTTATTTGTGCAAAGTGCAGCGTCAATTCGTTTGAATTGATTCAAGTCTTTTGTAATGTGTTTCTGTAATGCTCTTTTTTTTTTTTTTTTTTTCTTTACTTCTAGATTTTCCTATGCACAATCGAAACAATGCCAGAATAAAATGGCAATATAAATTCGATGAAGAATACAAAACCAGTAACGGCCAAACTTATCGATCAATACTTTGCATCATAAATGAAGTGGATGATATTATACTGTTGAGCTTATTCTTTACATTTTAGAAATGCATACCAAAAATTCCACCACTCAGACCTTCGACTGGAAAATGGTTTTGCGTTGTTTACAAAATAATATTGACACTATGCAAAAATAACGGCAACCACAACCGTAACAAACATAACAGTAGCAACTGCTTGCTGTCAACTCATTCCTATCGAGAGAAGAAAAAAAAAATCGAAATTCCATTTTGCGGCGTTGGTTTGATAAATGGAAAAATTATTCATGTGGGATGTGACAGGACAATAGTAGATTTTGCAGTTGAATGGAAGAACGAAAGCAAACGGAAAGATAGCGCACTCCACAACTCCATTGTTGGATTTTTTTTTGTTTGTAAGTGTGTGTGTGTTTGGTTTTTTTCTCTCTCGCCTGAAAAAATATATCCGCACTTTTATCCCGCTCCTTTCATCACAACACATACATAAACGAACACAACATAAAACCGAAAACACTTTTTTCATGAAATATTGTTGTCGTTTTCCTGGCATATCAAGTTTATCAAGAAGTTGGACTGAACAAACCAGTTGAAAGAAAAATAATATCTGAAAATGTGACTTTTGTCTGAACATTTGATTTACGCGTGAATCAAAATAGCTTTAATTATAAAGAAAATCGGTTTGACCATTCGACAATAACAGCTTATGAATCATTTGAAATAGTCTTTGGACGATTTTGTTTTTTTTTTTTTAACTCGAAGTTGAATTGAATGAATATTTGTAAGAAATTTCTATTCGTCCATGGATAAGATAAAGAAATTACAATAAAAATACTTTGATCAACAGTTTGAAAATCTTTTGAATTTTAATCTTATATTTCAGTTTCCAGCATTATTTCTACATTAAAAGAATTTGATATTCCGATTTCATCATTCTATTGGCAAATAATTGCGTCTCTTAATTTGATATTTTTCCCTTTTTCACAATATAAGAACTATCCTTAAAGTAGGCAATATATGCAGAACAATTTTGATTTGAATTTCATAGAATGTTCAATATTTATATTCAGAGCATTCGTTTTATGTTCAAATTTAAAAGTAAAAATTGTAAACAAACAAACTGAAAAAAAGTAGAAAAATTTAATATTCAAAGCAATTTATAGAGCATTTCATGATATTAACAGGCACAATGCCAATGAATGATACTTTCGTCAATGGCAGATTATTTATTGTTCAGTGTATCTGTCCATTTATTTGTATGACATCATAGCATAGTTATGTATCGTATCATCGCGACCCAAACAGTTAAACCTCTAAATATTTTATTTTGTCAAAATAGAATCCATCTAACGAATAACAATTTAATACATGATGATCACAACAGACTTGCACATTTATAACATTCAAAAAATTTGAAAGATTTAAAAACATAAAAGTTTAATAGTGAACATTTTATTGAACAAGATTCACATTGGCGATAACATTAAAATATGGATTTATACAATTTTTATAGCTTTCCGTATACTCCGTATAATTACATTTAAACATTTCGACTTCAATAAAGAAAAGGCCAAAATATACACAAAATGGATCATCCTCGTTGGTACCTTGAACATGTTTTAGATGTGGAAATCTTTCCAGAGTGTGCGTCATTTGAATAACGACTTTTTTGTTTCTTTCATTTTCCATTGTGGTCGCACCGCAACGAATATAAATACTAGAAATGCATACATCGCCCACACTTTCTAATGTAATATTTTTTAATTGTCCATTCATTTGTTCTTTGGTTGTATCATAACTACGACCAGGTGTGAAAAATGACCGCGTCAATAATTCAAAATTTAAATTCTCTTCTCCTGATTCTTCAATAAAATTTGATGAGATTGCTCGCAAAACCGATTCCTGTTTTGCATTATGTTTGTAAGTTATTTGACATTCATTCGATTTGAGAGGTTCATTGAAAATCCATCTTCTCGAACGTGTACCAAATGATCCATCAAATGTTACTGGATTGAGAAATAAATCAAATTAATCAGGAAAATATAAAAGATTTTTCGAGATTTCGAAAGAGAGAAAGAGAGGGAGAGAGTGAGATGGATAGGAACAAAAACAGAAAAAAAAGAATAAACTTACAACAAATAATGAAGAAATACAACAATTTAAATCTCAACATTTTTATACGATCTCAAGTAAAAATGTTTTTTTTTTTTTTTTTTTAAATAACCACGATTTTCAAAATTTATTTGTTCACTTTAGATATTGAACTTAACAAGAGGTCTTCTATACACACACTGACAGTATACCGATTGTTATTTTTGCAAAAATACACTCGGGCTGTAGTCACCAAAATTTTTCGACTTATTATTGTTTTGAATAGAAAAAGAAGACATATATTTCTATTTCTGTACATCGAAATATGATTTTATTAAATGTTCTTGTTTGATCCGGTTTGTTTTTTATCAAATCATACGTTTATTACATAAAAAAATTCAAAATAACAAATCATTCAAAGTTCTGTTCATCGCTAGCCACTATTTTTTCTCATTATTCTGGTATTATGCGGATTCTATGTCGGGAAAAATGTTTGTCTTTTGAAGCAATTCAAAAATATATCGAAGTTTTCTTCTCCAAAAGAATGTATAGACTGTTTATTTGATTTCATTTGACATCGAAACCCATATCTAGAAAATAGAGCGGGGGCAGAAGTATGTCTCAATCTGAATGCTGCTCGAAATTTTTAATGTAACCACAACAAAAACATTTAAAAACCTTTCAGTGTTTGGTCTGTTTTGTAGTAGTCGGCTTATTCATTCATAGCCTCTTACACTCAACTCAACTCTCATACAAAATTTGAAATGATAAACACATGAGTAAAAATCCAATTTTCCCAGAGATTTTTTTTTTTTTTTTTTTGTTGCAATAAAAGAAAAAATAAAATCCAATCGTTTCGCATTTTTCATTGTTTTTATTTAATCTTAATTAATTTATAAATAAAATTTATTCGCTAAATGATGATAAATAAATGTTAACATCTACGTAAATATTATATATATGGCAATTTAACACGTGCAATTTTCCCATTCATGACATAATTAAGCATTCGCTGAGTAGTACATTTTGTAATTCATCCATATCAATCCAATCTTTAAGTTCATTTCGAATGACAACATTTCGTATGCAACCTTTGAAATTGTCGCGATTTAAAAGTGTACCGCTTGGTGCGGTGTCTGGCAGACCGCCAATATACAATGGACTCTTTGTATGAACTTTGCCTAAAGTTTCATGTTGTTTTAATTTGTTGACAGATGGCAAATTATCAACACGAATGGCAATTTGATTTGAATCATAGATTGCAGACACATTATGCCAATTATTATCGCATAAAGTATATTTGGATGGAACATTACTTTCAACACGGAATGGATTTCCATCACCCAAATCACAAGACATTATTATCTGTTTGAATGAAATTGAATTTTTTTTTTTTTTTTTTTAATTAATTAAAAATTTTTTTTTAAATGAATTAAAATTAAATCGATTGAATTAAAACCAAGCATTCATTTTTTCGTTACCTTTCCTTTGTGTAACTCTATTGAAATGGCTGGAAAACCAACCGGTTCGGCTACGCTCAAAATCATGCCATGCATTTCAGATGTTCGGAACTCAAATCGTAATTCAAGATATTTTCCCACGTTGAATATGCGTTCTTAAATGAAAATTTGAATTGATTTTCATAGGAAAATTAATAATTGAGAAAAATAATGTAAATAACTTACTGTAAATGGCATAAGCATCGCCAGCAAAGAACGATCCTTTTTCAACATTTGGAAAACATTGTCCAATGCCAAAGTGTTTGCCGGGTCTAGCCAAATCCTGCGATATATTATTCATGAGGAAACGTTTAATGCAACCCTTAAATTGTTCCAATTTTGATGTAAGTTCGGCTGAAAATGACAACATAGTATCCACAATGCCGCCAATATACATTGTATTTGATGCGCTGATTCGTCGTGGCATTTTCAAAACTTCTTCATCAATTGCATTTAGATTTCCATCACTTTGAACCCGAATTGTTAGCAGCTTATTAACACAATTCAATGTAATTCGATGCCAGTGTCCATCATTTAATTTACGTGACATAATAGTTTCCATACGTTTTTTACCTCGAGCAATAACATTAATCTGTCCATTTCGAAGAATTAACGCAAAAAAGTGCTTTTGTTTCTCTTTTGCACCCTGAAAACATTTTCAAACGACCATAAGCTTAATTCACAACTACATATTTTTCAAGAGATTTATATTTACCGGCACAAAAAATAGCAACCCATTTGGATAAAAGGTACGAAAATCGAACTGAATATCAAAGTTTGTTTGCCACAAATGTTTACCAATATTTATAATGGAATGACTCTGTGGTGTGTCACCAAACTTGAATGCATTTGGTTCATATGAATAAGAGCCGACCTAACAGGGATGCAGAGAAAAAACCATCACATTTAAAAGAATTTTCAATTTTATAAATTGAAATATTTATTTACCCGATGACAACCCTCTGGTGAAGCGATAAAACTTCTACTAATCGGCTCAGTTTTCATCAACATTTCATTATAAATTTCATGACGACCCATTTTCGGTCCATCGCGTCCAACAAAAACATTTGTTCCGCTCACCAAATTACCAAATGATATTGTTTGATTATTTACAACGAAATCTTTGAGCGTTCCATGGAATGCATCGATTCGTTCCAGTAAATTTGAATATTCCGGTATATTTGGAATGCCACCAACGTAAAATCCACCGGAACCTTCAATCATACTTATTACGAATGGTTGCGATGTTAAAGATTTACTCATTTGATATTCATCGTCGACTCGTAGCTCAAATTTCCGGCCAACTTTCAACACGTTTACCGTATGATATTCACCATCGTTTAGTGTATTATTTGAATTTAGCTCGATTCGGCCATGGCCAGCATCTGCCCAGAATACAATTCGACCATTTACAAGCGAAAACGAATAATTTGAACGCAAATCCTTTTCATCATAATAGTTATTGACTATTTCCGGTTGTGATACAACTGACAACAAGATCACAGCATCGGATTGAAGTGTCTTAAATACAAATCCAATATTTGCACGCTTGCGAAGCGAATGGTTTGGTAGTTCGAGAAAACCATTTCCATAAAATCCAGCACTGAAAAAAACAATGGAAATTATGAAACATGTTTCGAATAAAAACAGCTAATAATATTCATTTTTTCTATCCATATCTCTATCACTCTCTCTCTCTCTCTCTCTCTCTCTCTCTCTCCTCTCTCTCTCTAATTCTCTCTCCCTTTCTCTTTGCTATGTTCATTCATGTCATACCGTGTTATAGTCTCTCTGCATGATGCCTCAACTCCGTTGCGTAGAGATGTTTCAAGTGGATCATATGTTTCGCCATTAATTTGAATGTCTTTCATGCATCCCAAGTAGGCATTATCAGCGCCTGGTGCTTTTGTTATTGGCGATTTAAAATCTGGTGGTATTCCGCCCAAATAATAAGCCGCTCGCGATAAGTCTGGCAACAAACTTGATGTTATTGGAGTTGTTGGTGATCCATTCAATGGTTCTTCATTGTTTACTTTAAGATTGCCATTTTCAGTGCTTCGTTTTGCTGTAAATTCACGCGCAACCTCAACGCTTGTCCATTGTCCTGTGTTGTATTTTTTCGTGGTTGAAATTTCAAGTTTTGATGTGCCGCCATAATCAATGCGGAACATAATTTTTCCATCATAAAGTGTCAGTGAAATGGAGCGATTCTGTTGCGAAAAAAAAAAAAAAAAATTTATCAAAAAAAACATTTTTTTTCTCTTGTTTAAAATCAAGCGAAATAATTAGCATGTATTTTGTACTTACATTTTTCTCATCAATTGCCAAGAAGAGTAAGGCATTTTCGTCCAAAGTTTTAAATGTAAGCTGCAAGGCGAAAAAGTTTTTCTTGTACGGTCTTGAGCGTTCTTTTTTCACCACCGAATATCCATTTCCATTGAATTGTCGAGCAATATCAATGGACGTAATATCTGTAGCACCCAAAGTTGCACCATCACATTCGCCTTCAGTATGCATAAAATTCCATAAACCAAGCCGTTTTTCATCAATATGAACATTACTCAATACAACATTTAAACCAGCTTCATGTGCCATTAGCTCTGGCGGTCGAATATCATTTGGCACACCGCCAATCCACATACGTTTATTTGGTGTAAATACAATTCGAGTTGAATTTGGTTGTGAAATTGCACTTTGCATAATTGTTGATTTATTCCAACCAGTGCCCATTTGACGTACTAATAAATTGCCAACGTTCATTATTCGATTTGCCTCAATTTGATACCATGCCTCATCATAATTCAAATCTTTTCGATGTAATTCCATTGGATGTGTTATGGATGCAGTGTCACTACCTAAATTCCATACAAAACGTATTTTCCTTTTTACCATTTCAATGGCTAAGAAGCGATTATCCTCGCCTTGCATAAATAAAATGGGTGTCGTTGTCAATTTTGAATTCAATGCAACCGATAACTTTATACTGTTGGCTGTAGACAAACCTAACATTGGTAATGCATACGAACGAATACATTTGACTGATTTCGATTCCAATGAAACGCGAATCTAAGTGAATAACAAAAAAAAAGAAAGTAAAAAAAAGATTAAAAATCTATAAAAATATATGACAAAACGAATCGTATACGTACACCGTCTGCAATATGTCTTGCTTTAGCTATTTTATTTTTCAAGTCTTGCATTAACACAGACATCGTTTCGTTCCATTGACGGAATTTTTCATCGCTTCGTTTGGATGATGTCTCAATACTGCTCAGTGTATTTTTGATGTCTTTGATATTTCGCATTGATTGTGATACTGCAAATAATTTCAATTGATTTAACGATTTTTTTAACTCTAAATGACTTCAATGAAAAACTTATTTTTTTTACCATTCTCTTCAGCCAAACTATATTTAACAGCCCATTGTGGTTCCAATGAAGCCAATTTCAATTTCAATTTATAAATATCACTGCCTGTAATTGCAATAGCACCTCGTCGCACTTCACGCATTTCCTCCGATATTCGTTTAGCAGTTTCGATGGTGCGTTTTAAAAACTCTTGCGTATCATTTTTCGAGAATGAATTAAGAGTCAACGAAAGATTGTTGTTTCTCAAGCCCGTTTGCCAAATGGTATTTTTAATTGAATCAACTTTACGCCATTGTGATTTCATCAAAAAATCCAAATCTATGTGTTTAACAAAAAAAAAATTCCATTAAAATCTCTCATGAAATAAAATGAATAAACATTAATTACCTTCTAATTTTTCCATTTCTTTCAATGAATTTTCGTGCATTTTTTGCGATTTTTTCAAACATTTCGAACTTCTATCAATAACTGAATCATCATCTCTTGGATAAAGTTCATTTTCGCTTTCAATAATTGTCTGTTTGGCACGGATTGCCAAATCATGTGCCAACGATACGGAATCGGTAATATTTTTATAAGCCGTACTGTTGAATAGAAAAAGGTGACAAATTAGAAAATTTAAATTATTAAAATAATTCATCAATACCTAGCCAGCATTGCAGCTTCTGCTGTATTTTTCGTATTTTGAAATAGTCCAACATATTCACGTGCCACATTCATCAAATGATTCGAATGATTCTGTGCCGATGGAAGCCATTCTTTGCGTATGCTATCCAATTGTTGGGCTGTATCCGTTTCTGTGTCGCTAACAATTACCTTCAATTGAACGATTGTGCGAAGATCCTGTTGAATCTTTTGATGATTGTCATCAATAATATTGAACGCTATATCTGTCTCTGGAATGACATTTGTATTGGAAATATCATTGATACTTCCATGCAATTGGTGTATTGTATTATAATGATTGACCAGTCGATTAAAGTTTTTTTCATTCACTGCGTGAATATCTCTTGCCATGGTAATTATATCCGATGTTTTATAAACATTTTGAATTAAATCGTAAAGACGATTCTTTGCATTTATTATATCGAATTTGAGTTGAATTGCTTCAGTCATTTGATCAGTTAAAATCAAAGAAGTGTTAGACCATCGATCAATAATATTAACCGCACATTGATGTGCTCGATGGGCCACTTTGTGACTATCAACAAAGCCAAGAATACTTTTCAATAAACCTTCTGATTCAGCCAATGCATTTGGTAGATTTACATGATGACTATCAATGCCAAATGTATTAAGCATATTAATATGCACATCGGTTTCATTTTGTATATATTCAATTTCACGCCAAAATGTAGCTGCCATTATTTTCACATTATCTGACATTTGACTTCGTTTTACTGCTTTTGTTAGCATCTTTTGCCATCGAGAATTCAAATTTGACACTTTTCCATTTAACTGAAAATGAATAAAAAGTTTTCATTGAAAAAATTAAACGTTCACGGAAATGTAATCAAGATAATTTGAATACTTTTGATATAATTACCTTGTCTATCTGCAAATCATTGTAATTTTCAATTTTTTCCGTCGATTTTCTAATGTCATCCAATCTTAATATGAGATGCCCGGTGGTATTTTCATATGATAACAGGCGTGACCATGGCGCTGGAATCGTATTTAGATCCATATGTTGTGTTTCGGACTGAATGTAATAGCCAAGTTCATTTGAACTTTCTAGTAGTGTCAGTGTACAATTGTCGCAAACTAAATTTCAGAGAAAAAAAAAAATTACAAAAACCAGTTTTTCAATTGATGGAAATCATTTTGAAAAATTATTTACCTTGACAACCAGTATTCTCTAAAATTGATGCCACTTGAGCACATTTATCACATTTCTGGCCAATTATACCATCTCTGCACATGCAATCACCAGTGAATGCATCACATTCAACTGAAACTGAACCGTGTGGATTGCATTTGCAATCGATGCAGCCACCACCTTCATGTTCAGGTGAACCATAGTATCCAGCGGCACAGCTATCGCAATAATCACCAATGTATCCTTGTCGACAGCTACAGCTAACACGTCCATGTTGGAATGTACACCCTTTGGCAAAGTTTCGATGTGTTTCCGGGCATGGACACGATTGACAACCATAATTAATCGGATCACCGTAATAACCATCGGCACACAATTCACAATGAGCACCGCCAGTATGATTCGTGCACATCTAATTAAATAAACATTTTAAATGTGAATACAATTGAAAACCAAGCAATATTAAAATGCATAATAAGTTAGCTTACTTCACAGTATCCTGTCTCTTTATCACATCGATTACTTCGATTATTACACTCACAAGGTATCGATTGGCCAATATAATGTTCATAATTTAATTCATTGGATTCGGTGATGGTTTCTCGGTAGCGGAAGTATCCGTCAGCTGGATTTTGACACGATGTTCCTTCATACATTTCTGGACACTCACATACTTCAACACCGATTGCCAAATTAGTTTTCGTTCCAGATATGAATATTGCTGTTTCCAATGTCACATTCGATAGTCTGAAAAAAAAAGTAATTTTCAATTGAAGTTTACTAGTCGAAATTGAATTTCAATTGTATTTTTCATTTATCGATTTAAATCGAGATGAAATTTTTTTTACATACGAATTCTGATTAAATAAAAATGTGTAATAATAATATTTACGTGAGACTTGTAAAGGCAACCGATGCAGTTCCCCGAATCAAAATATATGTGATATTTTGTAATGCTGTCATGAACATATCTCTTGAAACAGCTTTATTACTGGGATAAATTTGCCAGTGAGTTTCAATCATTTGAATTATTTGAGTTATATTTGCACTGGTGTCGAATGATTCAGGCTGCAAAAAAAAAAAATTTTTTTTTTTCTTTTATTGTTTCCTGTGAATTCTACTTAAATATTAAAAATGTTCACTAACGCCAAAGTAATCCAAAGTCAATGAGTTATGTGAATGAATTCGAATAAGGGGAAAGTGTTTCAGTGTTATTTGATTCAATTCCGTTTTGCATTCCATCATTTCGATGTTAAAAGTGAAAAGACCTCCATAACTTAAAATTTGATCGCCCAAGAATTGTTTTGGCATTTCAAAATATAGTGGCGTTTCAAATCCATGTGATGATTTCATGCTAACGTTTCCTAAAAAAATAAAAATAAAAAATGTAAATTTCGATCAAAAATAAATTTAAATTGCGAAAGAAAATGTAATGCAAACCACTAGTTCCAGCGATAATAGATAATCCATCGATAATTTGAAAGTTAGTTTCATAGTTGATTTCGGGTGTATTGTCTGGTGCTTGAAGTGCCACGTATTCGATATTTTGATATTCGACTGTTAATGATCGTGCATCACCAGCTCTGATTAGTCCCCAAATAAAATCGCTTTGCACACACTCATTGCTTCGGCCAAAACAGAAACATTTCGTGCATCCATCCGCATTGTATTTTGATAGTCCAAATGTTGATTCAATACATTTATCACACTTTTTACCAGTTACCAAAACCTTACATGAGCATTGACCATTTTCATTGCACGGAATTGGTTCGCTATAATTTGTCGCTATTGAACCATCCCGATTACAATTACATCGTTCACATGTTGGATAACCAAAATAACCAGAAGAACACTGTGTGCATTGACGTCCAGTAAATCCTTCACGACACATGCATTGACCGGTGAATAAATCACATGATTGTCCTATTGATCCAGTATGATCACATTCACATAATTTGCATCCTTTTTTATGTTCCCATCCATATGAATTTGCCATACACTGACTACAATCAATTCCCTTGCTATGTTTAGGACAAATACATCGACCTGTCTCTGGATCGCAATTGTAAGCAGAATTCGAACATTCATCACAACCTGATTTTAATCGGAAATAATTTATTATTGTGAAAAATTGACTTAAAAATGAGAAAAATTGACTTAAAAAATTTTATTCGAAAAAATAAACACAAAAAAATGGAAATTTTCATTGTACAAAAATTCATGAAGAAAATGAATTTCGTTCGATTCAATTATTTTTCGATTCACAAAAAGAAATTTTTGAATCAAAATTCATTCATTTTATTTAAAGACTATTAATAACATCGTAATATTGGAACAAAATGTGATGACACTAATGTTGAAAACGTTGCCATCTTTACATTTAAATGAATTATAACTAATTATATCTTAAAAATGTGTTTAACATATTCGTCTTGTACTTACGTTTGCATCCATGTGTTGAATATCCATAATAACCATCGATGCATGAATCACATGTTGGACCACCAACGCCGGATTTACAATTACATTGACCAGTGTATGCATTGCAACTGAAATTCAAACTACCGATAGCATTACATGCACAATTCTGACAACCTTTTCCCGATTCAAGATTCCAAAATCCTTCAGAACACTTATCACATGCTCGACCTGTTACATTCTCTCGACAGAAGCATTGACCATTATGTTTGTTACAATTTTTTGCAACAGAGCCCAACGGATTGCAATGGCATTCTAAAAAAACATTTGAGAAAGAAAAAAACACAATGTTTTTAGCTATAAATTATAACATATAATTTAAACGTTATTACTTTAATTACATAATTATCAATTGATTTAATAGCTTCATGACAGAAATGGAATAAAAATGTTAACAAGAATTCCAGATTAAAAATGTTTTATATTGAATAAATTGCATGAATTTATTGATCGCCAATCAATTTTAATTATTTTAAATTCCAACGCGACGAAATTTAAATAAAAATTTTCGATTTTTTTTTTCTACCATTTTAAAAGTATCGAATCGAAGTAATTTTGCATTTGAAATATTGTAAATGAAACTGTTTTCATTTAAATTTTAATCAACAATTACGAAAATGGGATTCAATAGAATTTATTTTCGAGTCAATAAACTCATGAATGATACATCGGATTGAATTGTTGATTTTATCGTTTATTTAATTTGCATATGATGCACTCAATCAATAATTCAACGGATTTCCCGAGATTTCAGTTCGAAAAGAGAATGCTGATCAATCATAATATAGAAATTAACACCATACGTTGAAGCATGCGTTTTTAAATTACATATTCTCAAGTGGATCTTCAGACACAAAATCATTCAGTTGTTTATATCGTTTAGTTGTTTAATTAAACAATGAATAGATCAAAGAATGTTTTAAAGTACGCATAATTAAGTTATCACAAGCTCCAAAGTTCATGTTCTTCGAATTTTGTTATTTTGTACAAATCAAAACATTTTACATCGTAAAACATACAGTTTGAAAAACTGTTGAAAGACACAAGTTGCTTAAGCTTGATATTTTCGTTTGATCTTTAACTAGATTGAAACTTAAATTATAATTTTCTGCGTCAGTGCGTCTGTCTATCCAACAAAGATAGTTACATACCATTATGATATTGCACATTTGTTGAAAAATACGATTTATGCCGTATTGGTGCACCTGGTATAATACGGCATTTGTTGCAGTTGTTACGTTGTATCATCGGTTGATAATAGCTTTTATAAACATAATTTGTGCTAGTTTGTTTGATTTGCGTTGCATGAAACGGTTGTTGATAGGAAATTGTCGGCATAAATCTTTCAGTTTTTTGCACATTATCCCGAACTAAATTATAAGATAAATAAGTTGTTGTACGGCCATACGTTGATGGGACGTTGAAAAGTTTGGAAGTTATCTTTGGTTTAGAGTTAGGAACTCTTTCATGTAAATTGTTAAATGTATGACGGCCACGATTATCACTAGTGTTTGTTATATTTTTAAATTCGTGCCTGTGTAAAGTGACTCGTTTTTGATCTAATGCAAGTACATTTCCATTTATATTAAGTGATTGATGCACTTTACGATGTTGATCACGTTTCAAATTGAATCGATTGTTCAACGTTGTTGTTGTTTTTGTTTTGATTGCACTTGCTGTTGTTCTTTTAACGCGTCTATCTGATTTGTTCATTAAAATATGCGCAGTTACAAATGGTGATGATGCTGATGCTCCTACTGTTGCTCTTCCTGATGATGATGACGACAACGGCAATGATAATGATGATGATGATGATGATGATGATGATACAGAATCGTCGTCACTTTTAATAGTTTCATCACGCAGTAGCGGTATGTCGTGCGATGTCAAGTGTAAGTTGAGTGCTTGACGTTGATGGTGGTTTTTAAATTGAACTTGACTTATGCCGGTATCTATATCGGCCACATCTCTTTGAATTTGGTCACCGTAACAGCCATTCAAAAGTAAAAGAATCACCATCAATACCGTTGAAATGATACGACTACGATGATGATGATGACGACAGCGATTCAATTGCATTGCACAGAGCCAAATGCTCTGCGGCTTTTGTTTACTTAAATCTTCCATTTCACCATTATTATTATTCCATCATTCGACATGGAACTTCAGTTATTCGGTATCGTTTGCACAAACCAACAAAATAAGTGCAAAACATTGTTATTCAATTATTATAACAATAACAAAACTTATTTTGTTTCTCTTTCTTTTTCTGTTTCTCTCTCGCTCTCTCAATTTCTCTTTCTCTCTCTATCTCTCAAGATTTTCTACACGAAAATTCATAGAAATTCACTAGCCAACGCAAAAATGTACTGTTTAAATTGTTCAGTGTGAAAAACATGAGCAACAGCAAATGCTTTTATATTATCGATTGAAACACTTATGAAGCGACGGTTCAGTTCATCCGCGATAAGATCGAATACATTATTTTTGTTCATACGCTTAACACTCTTTGATTATGGATTGCTTCATTTGAAATGTCTATTTATTTTTCTATTCGATAGCCATTTATTTCGAAGCGCTCAGTTTAGTTTTGCCAAACTCTGTGTTTCCTGTTCTCGCGAAAAGTCAATGATAACATATAATAAATGTGTGCCCGTTTTTTCTTTTTTTTTTTCGCTTTCTGAGGTCACAATTCACAGAAACGTGTAGAAAAGTTCTCATGCAAATCGAAACTCAGGTTAAATTACAATTTACGTACGGTTTTATTTTACATTATTTTATACAGAAATGTTTTGCAATTTTTTGTTTTTTTTTTTTCCTTTTTTTTTGCGTTCTGTGTCCATACACATCTTAAAATCTCAGCACAAATTGAACGTTCATAATGAAGATTTCTTAACACTTTATGTCATTTCGAATTAAACAAAAAATTATTTGCTGGCTACTCACAACTCGTCCAAGAGTCAATCTGTTCAACAAAGTCTGTTCGCACCAATGCAAATTACGCTTCAATAATATTTACAGTAATTGTGAAACCACTATTGAAATACGATAAATGCGAATTTATAAATACATTGAAATAATATGGAAAGTGTCTTTAGTTGCGCTGCGTTGGATTTTTAAAATGGGTGAAACGGTTCAAATCTACAAATATGTATACATTTCGTGCCGAAATGGCTCATTTAAATATTTACTTTTGCCAATATTTTACGCTTGGTACGGTCTAAGGCGGAGTTTGAATTGATAAATCAGCAAAAAATCTTGAGTGATTTAAACAAAATGTAAAATGACTTTACTACTTTGATCCCGTACAGATGCTTTTCTCACTGTGTTTTTCTTACTTTCTTCTTCTTCTTCTTCTTCTTCTTCTTCTTCTTCTTCTTCTTCTTCTTCTTTCTTCTTCTAGTAATTCTAACCAAAATTGACGATTGAGTTGATTGCAACAGACTCAGACACAAAATCCGTATGGACACACATTACCTCTTTCCCTCTGGTAATAAGTTGCATGTCCGTAGAAATATAGATGAAACAAGTATGATTTGGAGATAAAACAGAGCCTAAATGCGACTGCATAATGTAAGCATGAATTTCATACCATATTACACTGTGTGTGGTAAAAAACTCACAACATAAACAACATCATTTCATATAAATATTAATGTGGGATGTCTTCCTTTACAACATTCAATGTTGAATATTTTTCCGCTTATACTTTGGCCATAATACACCGTGTGGATCGAATTAAAGTTAGTGAGTGTGAGTGTGCGCGAAAGCGCGCATGATAACGCTGCTTGAAAAGATTTTCAACTTGAAAGTCATGACGAACCTCAGAGATATTTGTTTATGTTTACCACGCACTCTTTCATTAACATCGTGTTTGCATAAATAAATTATAGATTATTTTGCCGGTGGAACAATTGAAACGAGATTGCTTTTTCTTTCATTTGAATAAGAAGTCACCGTGTTGCACAAGACACTGTTCACTCAGACTGATTTAAGAACGATCATTCTAATCCCAATGTCTAGTCATCAACGAGTAAAACTAATAAACATTGACGGCAATAATTCATGAATTTTTTTTTTTCTTTTTTTTTTTTTTGTGAAGCAAAATGCATACTAAGTCATCATCGTTAGAAAGAGAACGATTGGAAATCTGTTGAACGGACTTTCGATATAGTCGGTAGTTCGGTCAAAATGTGAACGTGAACATGAACTTGTTGTGATTCATTTTTACAGCAATTCGCATCGATAATTCAAAATGCGGTTATTAAAAGACCCACTTTAAATAATAAATCAATTTTATAGCAATGAATGTGAACCATTTCTTTGTTTTTTTTTTTTTTTTTTTTTTTTAATTCTTATGACTTTGTTTACATTGAATTTGAATAAACGATCAATCGATCATTATTTAAAGCATTTTACTGATTGAGCCACGTGTAACATGCATTTAAGATACACCTCATTTTCTTCTTCTTCTTCTACTTTTTTCTTCATCTCTTCAGCTCGGAATGCAAATTATTTGTTTTCGCCAATTTTGCCTCTCACTCAACTTCAGTCCAAACTCAGCGATCATGTTTAACTCGTTCGCAAAGATGCATTGTAATTGATAACAATAGCCTTTATGCATACAAATTCATGAACTCACAAATTACTAAATATAAATATACATATATAAATCATTGGAGTTGCAATGGAGAATAATAAACAGATTAATCGCTTGCAGCAAAAACGACGACGGTTCTGATTGTTCGCCGAAATTCGAAGAAAATCAAGAATGAAAACGTTGCGACAATTTCACGTTTTGGTTTTCAGACGAATGAAAAAAGAAAAAAAAAAAACAATCACGTTTACCCCAAAAAAAAAAAAAAAAAAAATGCCCATTACCACTGAAAATTGCAATTTTACACAAATATTCTGCCAAATTATAACATTCACGCTAATTCCACTTTTACCATTTTTGCAGGCAATTCGAAAAACAAAATTGTTTTATTTTTATTTATTTATTTATTTTTTTTTTTTTTTTTTGCTTTTCATAAGTTCATCGTAACGATTGATCTTTTCTCATTTTATTTGGTCTAGACACGGAAAACACACTCTTTCGCTGTTCACTTTGATATTTCTAATTTAGCATTTTGTAAATAGACAACTGTACACACATTTCAATTCTTCTTAGAGCACTTCACACTTTGTTGTGTAATTCAAGTATATATTTCGTATTAAATCACTTATTAAAGGCCCTAAAACCGTTCATTCTCAATTCAATAACTACACACTTGCAATTCTAATCTTTTTTTAATTCTTCTTATTTGTCTCACAATTATTTAAGATCATTCAGTTTCTTCTTTGCTAATCGGTCTTTTTTTTTTTTTTTTTGTTATGTGAAATTCCATTCGAATATTTTCGCGTTTGTCGCACTCATGAAACAGAAATAAATAAATAAAAACAAACAGAAGCAATTTCTATTGTCAAAAACTGTGAGAATCGATCGATGTAATGGGAAGAGAAGGAAAACAAAAAATTCGCAGCACGAAACACATTTCATTGAATTGGCGGACTTGCAAAGCGAAACACGATGCGCGTTCGGCAAAATCCAAGCACGAACTATTTCAATAGTATGTTTGCGCATTATGTTGCACTCATTTCCTATGTTTCCAGCTTGAAATTCGCTACGTTTCAATGTAGTTGTTTTTAGGCGATCGGTTGGCTTAAATATGTGTCTGAGAATAAGTTTCATACACGAATGTTCACTTGAACACGGCTCATACACGACGATTCATGAGCAAAATATTCTTCTTGTTTGTTTTTTTTTTTTTTGTTTTTCATTCTGTTCTGCTCTTTTCATTCTCTCGCTCGTACAGGAATTTTTTTGGTTGAATTTTCGAATCTTTGGGAAGTTTTCTTTTTTTGCGTGTCGCAGACGCAGACATAACATTTAAACATCCATTTCATGCATTTGATCGTACAATGCATAACAAATTTTGCTGACTTGACGGTAATTTTTGCTCATTTATCTGGAGTTTCTTATTCCATTTCCATAAAAATGACAAACAAATTCATTTAAATACTGAATGCAATTTAATAAATTGCCATTTACATTGGGATTCAGCAAAAGAGAGGGGGATTAAGAAGCGATGTGCTTCTGCTTAAAATGTCTAATTATGCATGCAGTGCAATTATTTTTGTCATCGATTGATCTAGTCAACATCTGTCAACTTAATGCATTGAGCTAAATCACAGCTGTTTCACTTCATGAAGTCATAAAAAAAAATGCATGAATGAAAATTATTGTTTTTTTTTTTTTTCAAACAAACCTTTATTTTATGAATGAGAGGTCTCTCTCGTAATGACGATTAATTTACTTTCATTCACACGACAAATAATTATTCACAAAAGCAATCTGAGAATTGGATTTCAATGTGTTTTTTTTTTTCTTTTTATGAACTAAATGATCGCTGTGCATACGCATTGCTATGTATGTAAAATAAATCACAACGCCTACATGCATTTGTAGCAACAGCAACAGCAACAGCAACAGCAACAAGCACTAAGTCACATTTCACAACGCAACAAATTACGCATCAACGATTTTGAATTCTCTAGACAGTCTTTGACTATATGAATTTGCGCGTCTGTTGCAATTTACTTAATTTATTTACCGCAACACATTTTGCTATTTTCGAGTAGCATCGATTTCATTGTATATGATTCATTCCACATTCTCAGGTCAATAAAACTTAAATGCTTATACCAAGTGGTAGAATATATTTGTCAATTTTATTGACCCGATTTATTAACATTCATGCATATAGACGAATTGATGTTTATGGTTTTATCGGAATTTTGCATTTTTTTTTTTTTTTTAGTATAAAATGAACAAATAAATTGTGTGTATTCACCTTGACATCCGTCCGTTGAAAGACCATAATATCCATCCTCACAATCATCACATTGTAATCCCTTAACTCCCATTTTACATGGACATTGACCAGTATGTGTATCGCAGAAATTTTCAATCGAACCGCTTGTATTGCAATTGCATGGCGGACAACCCAAAGATATATTTGCATGTCCAAACTATAACAAATAAATTGTAAATATAATTTCTTCTTACATTCGAATAAATTGATTTCAAATAGTTTCAAATGAAAGACTTACGGTACATTCACCACACTGGTATCCAATATAATTTTTCTTACATTTGCATTCGCCAGTTTCTCGGTTGCAATCATTGTTTTCTGATCCTTCACCATGACATCGACACAATTGACATCCGGATTTTGCTGGATTTCCGAAATATCCTAATTTGCATTGCTCACAACGCCAACCTTCTGTGTTTCCCCTGTGATAAATATTTAATGGTTAAAATTATTCAGATTTTGATTTTGATGAAATGATTTTTCTTGAAATTACTAACTGGCATGTAATGCATTTCCCCGAAATGGGATCACATGGTCCGCCATTGCATGGACATTTTAAACATTTCGAATGAAGTTTTGTTGGCTCTCCATAATATCCAGCGGCACATCTAAATTATGAGTAAACAATGAACATCAAAGGAACAATGTGTGAAGTTTTTTATCATTTTTATTTTTCTGTTTCGAACGAAAAGGGATTTTGGATCTATTCATACCTTTCACAATGATCTCCAATATAGCCTTCAGGACACTCAGTGCAAATGTAATCATTATTTTGATACGAAATCAAACTGTAATCACTGATAACTTCATTTTGTTGCTCGAAACTTGAATCTCTCAACTGGCATGTTATCGAAAAGTTATTTTCATCATTAGTCAATGGACAGCCACATTTTTTGCAACCATTTGTTGTTCCCAATTTTGCATTTCCATAATAACCGGGTGCACATGATTCACATCTGTTTGATAGAGAGAAAATTCAGTAATTTGAAATGAAAAGAAAAGAAAAGATATTAACATTCTAAAGCTTTTGCTTACCGTTCACCGACAGTATTGTGTAAACATTTACTGCATTTATTTGTTGTCAAATCACACGATTCAGCATGACCATTGCATGAACATGGTAAACATATACCGAGTTGACTCGAAGTGGTATTTTCATATGCTCGAACATAGCCAAAATCGCAATTTTCACATGACAATCCAATGTATCCTTGTGGACATGTACATTGTTCAACTAAATTTGATCGTCCTTCATTCTTATTCCCCTTGCCAAATTCCAATGAGGCATGCATTAAAATCGTTTCAGCTTGATCTGTATGAAATGATCCACGCAACATAACACTTTCTATATTGCTTAGAACCGATAAAAATTGTGTTCGTGTCACAGGATTGCCATGATACTCAGTTTCACGATGTTCTTCATTATTCTCAAATGATTGTGGTAAATGATACCAACCATGTTCAATTAATTGAATTGAAAAGTTTGAATGTGTTTCGGAAAAAATTCGGTTACCATAAGCAATTTTCATGCCATTCGTACCGATTATGATCATTGTTGGACTGAATGTTAGTTTTCCACTTGTATCACCACGAACCACAACCTGTATACAAAATAAATTGTTTAACACAAATGTTAATATTTGAAATGATAATTTAACTCACCCATGCCATGCTAAATATAAAATTCGATCCATAGCTTTGTAATTTGTTGCCACAATACAAATCAGGTGCTAGCCAATAGATTGATTCAAACATTTCGTACATATAAAAACCCAAATATCCGGTATTATCATCTTTTGTCGGATGCATAATAAATGAGCGCGAAATGTCCGTTATTTTCCAATCTTCAAGCGTTTCATACTGAAATTATAATTAAAATTATGTCGATTCACTTTGGAGAAAAAATTCAGAAAAAAAAAATCATCAATTGGGTGGATTTTAAATTACCGTATTGGTTACAATGTTGCTACTTTCACAAATGTTCCCAACACCAGAGCAATAGCATTTTGTACATCCTTCAGGATTTGATTCGGATAAGCCAAAATAACCGGACATACATTTATCACAGCGTTCACCTTCAACATAAAGCTGGAAAATAGTCACATTTAATGAAAATTGAAAGGGAACAATTTATCTCGGTTTTTAGAAAAAACTTACTTTGCACTGGCAATGTGATTCACACATACCTAAGAGGGAACGAACGAAAGTAAATAAAAATAAATATTGTAAATATCCTGCAAATATTGCATTGATTCACACATACCACCGGGCATTGAACCTCGCGAATCACAAGCACATTGTGTGCAATTTGGTCCACTATATCCAGGCGCACATTCTGAACATTTTGGCCCAATAAAACCAGGCTTACAATTGCATGCACCACCAATAGGTGCACACGAACCAACTGTACCAATTGGATTACATTCGCATGGAACACAAGGTTCTTTCACGTTCGGCAATACACCGTGAGGCCGATAATAATTATTTATACATTTTTCACAGTTGATTCCTGTTGTTAAATCCTACAAGAAAAACAAAACATTTGATATAAAACCGAATGATCATGATTCATGAGCTTTGTAATAGTCAATTTACTTACTGTGCAGTTAAGACAAACACCTCCGCCACTATAAACACCAAAAGCTTAAAGTAAAGAGGAAAAGAGTGAACGTTATTCAAATGAAAAACATGGAAATGATTCAAAATTAAAGCATTTTGTAACGTAAATTGCATGCAAAACGTGTGCATGTGAGCTAAATAAGAAGAAACAAACCGAAAAATGTTTTGTTCATTTTTCGATTGATCTTTTCTTTTGAACAATTCAATGATCACGCGATTCATTGAATTTTAACCTTTCAGTTGCATTGTGTATTCAATAAAAACCGATAACAGATGGCGTTCAACATATTCTGTGTTATTTCTTAACCAAATCATTTCTTTTTTTTATATTTTTTTTTTTTTTTCAAATAATGTTAAGAGCAAATTGTAACTTACCGTTAATGCTCATTCGTCGTTGATCAACTTCTGGATTATAATAGCATTCATTGGAATGTCCATAACACTGCAAGCAAAAGTATAAAGTGTTGTAGTTTTTGAATTCAGTATTAACGCGATTGAATTACAAACCTCACATTTTTCGCACTTATTGCTATCAGTTTGAGTGCCTTGTTTGTATGGTTTTTGATTGTACAATGGACAACATTTTTCACAATTAACACCACACGTATTGTGCGCGCAATCACATTCAATTATCTGAAAGATTTATTTATGATTTTTATGAATTTGTACAAATTGGGAAAAAAAAATATACTGTTCAACAGTTCGTAATTAATACCTCATCGTTATTGTATTGTTTAGCTTGTGACGCATGTCCATTGCAATCGAGACGTGCTCCGATTTTAATATAACGCAGCGAATAAAAACTTCGTTTGTTTAATTGATCACGATCAACGAGCCACTGAATGCTATTGGGTGACTGTAGTGTTGTGTGCATTCCTTGGAAACGAAATCGTAAATATCGTGCCAATGTAAAGTCCAGCAAATTGGTTGGCGTTACTTTTGATTTAATTCCAGGTCGCCCTTCCAATAGTTTTATATGAATCTATTGAATGGACGAAAAAAAAAAATTGTTTTTTTTTTCTATTCGAAAAGGAGAATTTTTTTTTTTTTTTTTTTTCAAGAAAAAATAGTGATGAGAGAGATTTAACATACTTCACCGTTTTCCAATGGAACAGCTTTGGAAAATTCTGTAGAGCAAATGATTTGATCATCTGTTTCAAATTGATATGGCTCATTTTGACCGGGAAGATTATAACGTTTTCGACAATCATCGTCATTCACACCAAAATATTGCCATGGAATAAAATCAACACCATCGCATGAATGTTCAAGAATCCATGAAACTGGCCGTGGTGAAACGGCCGCTTTAAGTGACACAAATATAACTTGATGGTTCTGAAAATAGAATAAATTGTCACAGGTTATATAATATTGATTTAATAGAGAAATGTTTTCACATTATAAATGAATTGTTAACAGCTGAACAACAGATTTTTATCATAAAAATAGATAAAAGAGAATAAAAGGCGGAAAATCTATCTCAATTCATTCAAATGCCACTTCAATAATAATAAAATTTCAAATTTGGACTGAAATAAAAAAAAAAAAAAAACCAAAAAATCACTCAATAAAACAATGCAAAGATTCTATTTTAACATCAATAAATTGTAGCACGAAAAGGTATTCTAATTTTCTATGAAATGCTCTCAAATCAATTTCATTTTATCAGCTATAAAATCCTTTTTTTTTCATCATTCTTCTACAACTTGCAACAAATCAATTCAAAATGAGATGATTTTCGTCGGAAAGAGTAATTTATTGGATTATTTGTATGAATAGGAAGAGACGAGATAAGATGAAATCCCATTTAAAAAAATCGAAATCGAAGACATTTGTCTGAGGCAATGAAAATTGTTGAAATAAAAATGGTAAAATAATGTATAGCCGGGGTCAATTAATTCTGTTACACTGAGATAATAATCGAACGTGACTCTTTAATTTTCCGCTTTGTTAAAGATATACCGACAATAATGAATTGACCGTGTAACACAAATTCTTCGGCATACACTGGTGTCCTATTCGCTACGAATAAGTCAATAGTTTCAAAATCTCTAGATCGTTTTCCTGTGTATATCGATAAAAAAACAAAAACAAAAAAAGATATGTGAAGAAGAGGACTAAACCAGAAACCATGCATTGTTTATCGGCTTTGTATAAAATATAAACTAGGCGGCGATGAAACGCCATACAGACTATGATCTTTGATTGCCTTTTATCATACTGTGCATCCAAAGCAAGGTAAGTGAATGCTCCAGCAGCGTGTGTTATTAGTTCGTTTATAATTTTATTTTGTTTCGCTTTGTTGTGGTGATTTTAATAAAAAGGATCCGTTTCACCTGGTTCGATGCGTTATTTTCATATTGTTATTGTAAAGTGATATGTTCTCGAAATTTATGCTGCATTTGGTGATTTTTAATCAGAAGCCCAAAGTAGGCGATCGATCTTTAGTCGTGTGGAGTAGACTAAATTGCACATCCTATTTTGGAATACACGGAATCATCGATAAAGTTGTGCAATTATCGAGCACGCAAACTGCCGCCAGTAGCATAAGAATGAGACAAACAAAACAAAACAAAACAAAAAAACAAATCCAGTCGTCTTAGGATACAACTGTAAAAGTTTGTTTCTTTCATTTGGCAGCCGGTTAGTTCGAGTGTGTGCTTATGTGCCAAACGATGAAGCGCAGAAAACTATTTGTCTCGAACGGTACCATTTTTGGTTACATTACCAAATATAAACCATTGAACTTTTTTTTTTTTTTTGTTCACATTTTGTGTCCACTAGTCAAAGTCGGAGCGTATTCAGAATGTAACGAGCATAATCAATGTGATTCGAAAAGTTATTGTCGTTGACGCATGAAACGAAAACTGAAAGATTCAAACCAAAGCACTGACTATATTGACTATGTGCACGGTATTTGTTTCTCTTTTCCTCTTCTTCTTCTTCTTTTTCTTATGAAATAAAGCCAGTGATATATTTCTCCTCATTATTTTTATTTGCGCTTATGTTATTGTCCGCATTTATGTTATTTCTCTTACGACATGCAATTGATGTATTGGACACATGAAAATATCTCTCACATTGTATTGAAGCATTTTGTAAGGCGCGTACGCCATCGCGCGAAAGAAAATTTGTATTCATTGCATTTCATTTGTTGAAATCAAGCAAGAAGAAAAGAGATTTTTGTTTTTTTTCTTTTCGTTTTCGTTTGTCTTCGTTTTTTATTTTTATTTTTTCTTTCGTTCATTGGCATCGTCATCTTATGTTCATTAGTTTTGTTGATTTTTGTGCTGCTTGCATTTTCGTTTAGCACATCAATCGTATTTATTCATGTAATTTTAAAGTTCAATAAGGCACATACATTGGTGAATGGGAAATGACAAAAAGTGCATATATGGCGTTTATGGTTGCCGCATTGTTATTTTTTGTTCGCGGTCTCATTTGATACATACATACAAATTCCGAGCAAAAGTGCATTTACAAAATAAGAAACCAGCCTTGCACTGAATAAGAGATCAATGAAAAGAAAAAAAAAAAAAAACAAAAAACAAAAAAAAAAAAAAAAAAAAAAAAAAATGCAGGCTTAATTTTTACTGCACGTGGCCCATATTAGGCAACAAGAAAAAGAAAACAAACAGATAATTCAATCTTCATGTATATTTGTGTGGCTTACATTAAAAGGTGAAAAGAGGTAAGAGATAAGATAAGAAAATGAAAAGAGTTTGATGTTTCTATGTAAAATTGATCTTTTTTCATTAATTACATTTCACAGTGGTAATTCACTTGAAGCGAACACATTCATTTTATAATAACAAAAATGATCATTAACTCATTTAAATAACATCCAAATTAATCACAACATTTTACAATGGCATTAAATCTCTTTTGATGTTTGATTTTCATTCGAAACAAAATAATTTACAACTTAAGTTTTCACATTCAATTTTTTTATGATGACAAACTAATTCATTCGATATTCTCATTTGATTTATGGCTGAGAAACCGAACAAAGTGAAGAGAGCGAGATAAAGGAAGAGAGATAGAGAGAGAGAGAGAGAGAGAGAGCGAGAGAGAGAGAGAGAGAGAGAAATCATGCCGCATTTTGTTAAGTTTTATTTTAGTGTTTGGCTACAAGCATCATTATGAATCGCTGATATCTTCATTCATTGTTCTGATTGCTATGAAAATAACATGTGGTTAAATGAGTTTTGCACCGGCACAAAAACAACAATATCAATTGCAAACGTATATTGAATGTACGTATAAAAACTGATCTATGGAATGCGACAAATGTTTTCACGACTCACAAACAAGAACATATTATTGTTGTCATCGACAACGTTGGCTGTAACAACGACGATGACGATGACGATGACGACGACGACGACTACGACGGCGGTCGGCAACGTGTGGTTACCAATATAATATGTTGAACTGACAGAAATATGTTTTTCATAAATGTCCAGTGTGGAACATATGCTTCTTTTTATAGCACATAAATGTTCATAGTTCTTAGACAAACAGAACGCGAGCGGAGAACCTGATTCATTTGCACTCATTTCAAATTCTATGTTATATTCTAAATTACATGTACAACTGCCTATTTTCAACAAATATGCCAATAAACATAAATATTAATATGCAAAATGTATTAAAAGTCGAATGCATATTGTGTCATTCAAGTTTTACGTTATCACTTCAATGAGAATATTCGAAAAAAAAAAAAAATAAAAACCGAAAAATATGCAATTTCCAAGAAATGTCTTATGATTTCGTTTTCAACGTTCAGCATTGAATCGATCTAAACATGTAATATTCCAACCGGCAACGGCGCTCAATACAGAAGTTCACATTGAATTTGTTGGAATATTACCAACAATTAATTTAAAACTGATTTTACGAGCGAATGCTTACACTTAAGTGCTTTACGAATGATCAGGAACCGTAAATTTGTTTTTTCCCCTCTTTTGCAATTAGTATTTATAAACATTGTATGGATATTTCAAATGCATTTCATTTTATGTACCGACTTAAATGATATCGATGTTTAAGATCTTCACGGTGAAAATAACATTCAAAAATTGGTGGTCAGTTTTGGAATTCGTCGAAACAATTCGAATTGAAATTTTTTTAGCAGCATTTGGCAATGTGTAGATTTGTAATCTGAGATCAATTTAAAAATAAATTTGATTGAAACATGGAAAAAAAAGGAAAAAAAAAAAATTTTAGCCAGTCAAATGAGCAGACATATGAATACACAAAAACCAACGTACATTCAGTGCTAAAGGATCATTTGTTCTGTCTAAATGTTTATTGAAATTTAAAATCAGCAGGGAATGCTTCCTTTGTATAAAATAATAATAATTTTCTTGGTCGCACAAAACCATTCAAAATAGAATGAAAGAGCATAAAATGAGTGACATATGATTGTTCGTAAATATTTCGACTTCCGTTTTCATATAAAATCGCTTTTGCATTCATGTGAAGCTGAATGAGACGAGAGAAAGCAAAAAAAAAAAAAAAAAATAAATAAAATAAAAAAATCAACAACCGTTTTCCATTTTAAATAAGCAAATGATGTTCATGAATTCGTAAACATTTACAATGCTATCAGCAAAAGAGTAGTTATAAGAATGATTCAATGCGACGACTGATAATTTTAATGATGAGACCATACAGTAGTTCAATCAGTTGCTTTAGTACATTTAATAACACAGTCATAGTTGTTTTAGTTTTTGTCGTTTTTCGTTTTAGAGTTTGTGACGAGTAATTTTATTCGCAATAGGCCATTTCATCTGGTATAATGAAAAAAAAAAAAAAAAAATGTGAGTGACATTTCGAAATCACGCAATTTGATATGTGTTTTTTTTTATGAAGCGCGTGCCTTACATAGTGTACGGTAGAAAACGAGAAGAGGTGTGTAAAAGGAAATTGAGAAAATGAGTAAGCGAAATCTAACATCTGGCCGGTGAAACGTAATGTTTTTTTTTTTCTTTTTTTCACATCCACTCCTTATAGAAATCTCTGCAAAAATTCAAATTACTGAAAAAGACACACATGCAAATTTTAAAGATATTTTACTTTGGCGGAATAAAATGCGAATTAACAGCGAAAAACGGAGACGAAAATAACATCCCAACGAAATGGAATAGAATAAGAAAGAGCACATCAAAATACGCACAGATACCGCACATTGACATCGAACAGCACACATTTCACGAAATAGGATAGAGAGAAATATCAGAATTCGTTCGTTATGATTTCGAAACGGTGTTGGTTGGGAGTCAGTGTGCAAAAAGATTGTCTCTCTATCTTTTATTCTTTCTTTCTTTCTTCCGTTTTTTGTTTCTTTGCTCGTTTCGCTTTTTTTTTTTGCAGGCCGCTTGTTACTATTCCTTTTTATTTGATTGTTTTTCGATTCAGCAATTTATTTTTTTTTTCCACCTTCTACCACATCTTATATGTATATATAGACGTGTAACACGGTATACAGTTAATCGAAGTTCACCATTTCCAATCAAATTTATCTATGTAATATCTGATCCCTACAAACCTGTTTTAAGTCCATCGTAATTGTAATGTATTCATTTTCAGCACCGCTATTTAAAGTTGGACTTTGCCACCATTTTTGTGATGATCCATCAATAACGTACGTAATCGGATGTCGTCGATCAATATCATGTGAATCGCATACGCTGCATTTTGGTTTTCGTTGTCGTTGAGGATGTGCATCGATTGTATGACAAAATTCTTCACGATGATTTTGTCCACAGGTACCATTTGCATGTAGAATAGCTCTTGGTGCAACATTTAAAACTGGCGGCCATAGGCCAGTATCTCTATTCATTTCATCGGTTTTTATATTATCTGCATCGGATGTGTAATCCATGTCTTGAAATCCTGTAAAAATTAATTGAATCCCTTCGTTATTTCAATAGATAGATAGTTAGTCGTGAACATTTTTCTCTCTGGTTTTAGATTTTTTGTTCCCCATTTTGTATATACATAAGACAAAAAGAAGAAGAAGAAAAAAAAAACACCGACTAGTAGGGAAAAAAAAAGAATAAAAACAAAAAAAAACAACAACAACGGCAAATGCCTGTGATTAAAGTAAATTGCTTGAAATGTCTGCATAATTGAATCGCAATCTGAGATCAAGTACTACACACATGGACACGATAGTTGTAGTTAAATTACAGACCGTAAAGCGATGCGGGAAATGAGCATAATTGTTATTCGTAAATGAAGCGCGTTTTGTTACGATTTGCAGTGAATGTAATGGAATCCGTAAATTGTATTGTCGATAAGAACATTAAGTGTTGTAACCTCGGCGCTAACAAATCACTATTTAAAAAGAGAAAAAAAAAAAACAAAACTAAACCATGCAATGCAAAAATCCCACAGCTCCACTTCTCAACTTATTAAGTTGAATTGATAATTGGTAATGAGAAAACATGGATACAAATATTTAAATGAAGTAACACTGTTCAAGTAGGGTTCTTATCAAAAAAAAAAAAAAAAAAAAAAAAGAAAATAAAAGAGTCGAACGGAAAAAAAGTAAACAAATTCCGTTGCGATTTTGGAAAATTGTGTCGGTGATATTTGAAAGAAGGAGTATCCACGATACGACAGATCTTTTCATTTGCTTATATTTTCTTTTGAAATGTTGCGTCGCAATATTTTGAATATGCTTATAGATCAACAGCCCAAATGTTACCAGATATGCAAATTGACTTTATTCTTAAAATGATTGGCATCTGTTGGCTCATTTCATTTTTTTTTTGCTCGTAACGATTTTCGATATGCCGCATTAGCACTTCAAAAGAAGAATGAAAAAAAAAAACTCATTTTTGCGCTGTATATACTATGAAAACTACTGTGAAACAAAGAAGAAACAAAAAAAAAAATTTGATGATGGATTGAAGCCTGTTAAATAAATCGAATTTCACACGCAATCATGTAATTTAACGCAATTAAAATAAATCTCAAGAGCCATAGCTTTGTAATATTGTGTACATCAATACTGAATTGATCACAAGTTTGAAAGAATTGAATGGCCAGAGGCCAAAGGGCTTCAAAGAATTTTCTTTTCACTTTTTTTTTTTCTTCCTTCTCTTCTCTCTTTCTACTTTAATCACGATGAATATTCAATAAATATGATGTGATTGAACACAACATGAACACCTTATGTTCTATAATTATGTTTCAATAGTATCATGAAGGAAAAAAAAAAATACACATTTTTGTATGAAAATTCGCATTGAAAACATCCTGCAACTGTCTATGAAACACACGATTTTATTGAACACGAGCAAATCACATGCAATCGAAAATAGATGGTAAGCATGAAAATATTATGTACACAAATTCTGTCTCTCGATCATTTCAAATAACTCTTTTAATGGTAAATGTTTGAATAGTTTTGATTCGGTTATTGAATTCCTACACATATTCAATAGTTTCCGGGGCAAAAATAGATAAAATAGTAAACAATTTCTTTCATGGCAATGTAGTAATTTCTATGGAAAAAAATCATAGGCGAATGTTCACGGAAACTATCGTACATATCAAATTCGATATGAGTAATTGTAATAAATATCAATTAGACATACGTTTCGTTTAAAGAGGTTGGCGCTTCTTTTTTACTTAATGTTCAATTTATTGTTATAAATTTGCCGGTTTGCTTTAAACTTGTTCATAATGCATCTCATTCTTTGATCTCGAAATGTATTTTTTTTTTTTATTTGGAAATGAGAGGATAAAAATTTATTTTCTGATTGTGTGGTACAAATTCTCAATGGAGGATCATGTAAGACTATAGAATTTCAAAAAAAAAAAAAAAAAAAAAAACCTACTGAGCTCGTCACTTTCATATCGGTCCGAACAAGACATTCTATAGAAATTTTATTGCCTCGAACAACACAGAAAAGAAGAAAAAAATGAAAATAATAAGAGTGACCGAATACGTTCATTCGATGATGCAGCGTAACGAAGATGAAGAAAAAAAAAACAACGAACACGAAAAAAAAAACATAAAAAAACGAATAACGAACGTAAAACAAATTGAGAAAGAAAGAGAGTGAGAGAGAGAGAGAAAGGTATACTAAGGCTTGAGCTGTCTTCCCAGTTGTGTGTTACAGTACTTGATGATGATCATCTCTTTTGCTGCGCATTTTATTCCAATATTGTTGGAAGTTTTAATGAAATTTGAGATGTGCATCGCCACTTTCGTTACAGGTTTGCGTCTAACTCGATTACCTTCAAATGGTTGGAAAATTTCATTTCGTTCATCAAGCAGTCGAAAGGGATCAAATCGTTTATAAGAAAACTCGACTAATTGTATAAAATTCGATAGTTTTGCGATATTAGACGACACAAAATGATGTTTCAAAATGAAATGTTCTCATCGGTGAAACGATGAAACAAAAACATCAAGAAAATATTTGAAGAATGTTGTATCTCCTGTTTTTGACACACTTTTTTTTTTGTTGTTGGTTTAAATACTATGATGTCTTATCGCACTGTAATTGGTGTTAAGAAATAGAGAAGGACAGAAGAAACAAACTACCTTTTTTAACAGCACATTTATGGCTTCAAACATACTTTACATCTACCTTTCGGTATTTGTTCAGTACATTTTTTTTTTTGCCCATGTGTTATGCGAAGGTAAACATTTAGAAACAATGCAACTGCAAACCAATTCAAACAATAGTTAATGTACACACTGTGAAATGTTCTGGGTAATTTTCATTCTTTTCACTTCATGTGTAAATGTAGGAGTGTGTGTGTGTTTTTGTTTTTGTGATTTTCGTGTTGCATCTCCTTGAAAATGCGAGAAATATGTAAAAATGAATTGTCTTTAAATCATTTATTGAGTTTGGTATTTTGAGTTATACTTTGTTTGGTTTAGATTCTCATGAATTGACTTTCTGCCATTTTCAAACAACTGTTTTTTCCCTTCTTCTTCTTCTTCTTCTTTCTATTCTATCTAATATGTAAATATTTGCTGGCAAAGAGCAATCTTGATAAATACAAAAATGGTAAAGTCAAACATGAATGAACGAGAAATGTTCTTAATTGAAACTGGATCGTGCACATTGAAAGTTCACAACAAGCAAATTGTAGAGCGGTTTTGTCGATTCGTTGCTTGCTTGTTTGGTTGGTTGGTCGGTTGGTTGATCGGTGGACTGTTTACAATAATAAAGGCGCTCAAAACAAACGAATGCAGCACTGCATTGTAAAGATAAAATTGAATAGAGAAGGTGCACACATATTTTGTGCCGAAACACAAAATTAGTGCATTGAATGTTTATTGTAAAGAATCATAAACGCAAAAGTCTCAAGTTTAATCGACAAAGATTTTCTATGCAATTTATTTATTATATGCAGCAAAAGCAGAGCGATTAGAGTGAGGCTGTGTCCGATTGCAGAAGCAACACGAGCTAAAATGGACAAAACAAAACCATGTATTGATGCAACGGATGAACGGGGCGATGTAAGCGAGTGAGTGAGCGAGAGAAATGCCTTAAATGAAAATAATCGACTCTCTCGGTTGGACAACAAATTCACAATCAACTTGGTTTTTCTACGTTCCAAGAATTTAATATTATTATGGAGCCGGCATGATGAACTTGTACTTTCTTGTTATTCTGTTCTGTTTGTGTCCATATAAAATTCATGCAGCTCATAGTATTCTCGCATGTAATATTCGCATTGGCAATTGCACACCATACGCTTTCTTAATTTGTACTAAAACCACTGAAAGTGTAATGCAAACAACGCATATGGCCAATGTATATGCCAAATGAAAAACGCATAAGTGCGAGGATTGCTTTGGCTCGCCATACAGACTCGACTGTCTAACTAAAGTTTATTTTCTCCCATGCGAAATTAAAACACATACTCACACACATAGCACATCTGAATCATTCGGATTTCGATGTTAAAACACATACACTTGGTGCATATATAGAAAAGGACAAAAACTCATTTCGCGCAGATTAAAACGGTTCGTTATTGCCTTGATTGTGTAATGAGTAGAAGAAAAAAAAAAATTAAAGAATTGATTTGTTGTCTTGAAGAATGAGTTACCATTTTTGTTATGACGGTGACGTTGACCTCGGCTAAATATGTTCTTTTTATTATTGTTGCTGCTACCCATTTTACGACGTCTAAGATTCGTTCGACGCACATTCGCTCGATCATTCACACTGAATGGTATTGGTTCAGCATTCGATGGTTCATCGGATAAATGTCGGCGATTATGTTGTGATGTTCCAACATTATATTGTACATTATGGTGATAATGACCATTCAATCTTCGGCTTTCTAACTTCACCTGATAATTTTCAACCTCTTCATTATTCCATACATTTTCACAATCAATACATGTTATTATGCTCACAAACACAATACAACACCACCAATACATATTCTCTTTCAAACCAATCATATTTTCATATCAATTTTATTCTTTTAATTTTTTAACGTATTTTTTCATGTTCTTTCTAAGCCAAATCACTTAAATTCAATCACTACATAAACTGTTTACACTCTGTAATAACATCAGATGATCACTATGAATTAAATTTATAATTTGATGAATTATTTTTATTATTGCATACATTTTCAGAACATTTGGCATCCTTTTATCATTTCGAAATAAATTTCAACTGTTTTATTTTTTTCTTCTACATTTTTACTGGTATGTTTGATCACCGTTTAATTATGGAATTTTAAAATTACAATCGGTAGAAAAAACAAATTTTTTTGAGAAAAAAATGAACGATCACAATGAAAAAAGGACACATATTAGCATATACTACCAAATATCGATGCAAAATTTATAATTTGAATTTGAGTGAATGCGCAAACGCAACCAGCACGGATCACAATTCTCTTAAGACTGAAGCGAAATCTGATCCGAGTGTACGGCCATGGGTCTGCATGTTCGGATGCAATGCGTCTGCTTGCGATCGGATTGCTTGATGCTTGTACGCAGTGGCAAAACCAACGTGTGCAAGACGAAAAGAGTTTAAAAAGAGAATACGCGTGATTTCTTCGCTAGTTCAGGATATGTTTTGTTGTTGTTCTGCTGTTTGTTTGCTTGTGCATGCTGTTTTTTTTTTTTTCTTCATTCACTCTAACTCTTTCTCTCGCTCGTATAATTTCTTTTGTGAAGAAAAAAAAAAATTCGTTTCGAGTCTATTTGCGTTTGTTTGTCGCTTCTTATTTATACATTGATTTTCTTCTCACTGATATTTCACATCTTTCTCTCTGGTTTTGACAGTGCCTTCAAGAATTCTCTCCGAATTGCCGTTCGATTTTTGCGTGCGTATAACATAGACATAAAATAGCATTTTGCTCGCTTTTTATTTTGTATATACTAGTTGAATAATGTGCGCTGGTGCTGATATGTATGTTTAAAGTGCGTTATGTTTATCAAAAAAGAGAAAGATCGTCTGCGCAGAGCAGTGCTGAGAAAAGAAAAAAAAAAACAAAAACAAAGATATTACGACCAAAAGAAATCAAAAAAAAAAAAAAACGACGAATGCGCGCTACCGTTGACTTGTTGAGTGAATGAGACTTTTATGAATCTAATGTTCTTTGGCAAAATGACTCAGCTCGAATGCCCTTCATGCGTGCATTTTAATGCGCTTCTATCGTTGAACTTCTATATACCATGAATTACGACGATTACAACTACCAGTCATTATTTATATTATACAGTTTTAGTAACATGTAAGCCGACAGTTTTGTTTACAAAAAAAAAAAAACGGTTTTTTTTCACACAAAATGCTAGGCGAATGCTGTTTCATTTCGTTTGAAAAATCACTTGTAAGTATTACATATTTCAAGTGAAAAATACAATTTAACAAAAAATTGCCTGAATGTCAGACACAAAACAATCTTATAAATTCTATTCCATTATTATTTCATTCCCATTAATGCAAACATTCTTTTCTCGAGGTGATGAGGAGAAATGCACAGACGAGAAAATCTTTCTTTCACTTATATTTTAAATGTAATCAACTTCTAATTTTAGACAGAAATCCAATTGATCTCCACACCTTGTCACAACTAGTACAACACCCATAATTATTTCTATTTCGGAATCTCTTATGCATTACCATGACATTCAAAACAGTGAAAAGCGGAAGCAATCGTTTTTTTTTTTTTTGCTTACGACATTTTATTTTTTCACAAAAAATTATTTTCTGTCCATTTTTCATGGCATTTTGATATACAAATGTAATCGAAACAATAATCGCACAAATATTACATGAAAGTTTATATTTTTTGTTTGTCGTTAATAAGTTGAAATTTTTGCTGATAACTTTCTAAAAGTAGACAGTACACTCTAGATAAGCTGATGAAATCGATTAAAACCGAAATTATTTTTACAACATAAATAGTTTCGCTGAATAAAATAGGTATTAATAGAATGATTTGTTTATTTTCTTGTTAATGGGAATGTAAACATTGATTTCCTTTGAACTGCTCAACCACAGACATTTCAAACACTCAAAATCACATAGACGTTTTATACATTTTGGCTAATGTTTTTCATCTAAATTCAAGCGATCTTGAAAGAACCCAAAAAAGGCCAAACAAAATGAACTATTCATGAGCCATGCATTAAAAAAAAAAAATAAACAAACGAATACTATGAGAAAAAAACGTTACACTACAAACAAAAAAAGGGCAATTTTCGTATGAAGATCAACTATCATAATTATGTAACTGTGAAAGTGTTAGCCATTTCATATAAAATGATAAATAATTCATTATTTCTAATGAATTCATTTTTTTGTTATGATATCTATGTGTATTTCTTGACAACAACGCCTAACTTTTTTGTTAACTACAAACAAAATTTTATTAGCACATTTTGTAATTATGCGCTGACTACGAATAAAAATTAATATGTGGACTACATAAGGAGGTAAAAAAAAAAAATCAAATTGTTTTAATTCAATCAATAAACAATTCAATAAGAAAAATTATTTATAATAATTTCAATGGAAATACTCAGATGTGTCATGAATATTATTGGATGCATACAATGGATCCATTATAAAATGACTAAATTTTCATATGAAAAATAAAAATGAAATTACGAATTGAAGTAGAAAAATCGATCGAAGAACGGGTTAAAATTTTCTTTGAACTTTTTTTTTTACTCGTAAAAATGTCGAAGAATTGTTTTGATTGCAAACATCGTTTATTAGCTGAGCTGACTGGTAGTAAATAAAGTTTTGTATGGTGAATTATATTCAAATATAAAGTTGTTAAAATGTTTTAACGGCTATATTTTTCATTCAAATTTGCACACAATGCTCAACAAGCAAACATTAGATATATTATATCAAAACATTTTTTTTTCTCGTTTTACCAAATGTTTGAATGTACTATTTGACTCCATGATGTCTGTCACCGAAATCATGATTTGTAATACAGTTAGAATACTTCCCTTTCCAACACTTAAAATGATGTGTATTTGTATGCTACATTGGATAACAACAGATTGATCAAAACACCAACACAAATTGCCCAGATTCGCTGTAACAAAATTGCATGTAGTAGTTGTTGAAAAACACTGAACAGCCATTAAAATTGAATACGAACAAATAATTGGCAGTCGATTGAGTTTAAAAGTCATTGAAGTTACAGTTCCCTTTGACACAATTTGCACAATTTTAAATGAAAAATAAAATTGCCCATTGAATTTAACACAACATGCCTCGAGTGGTAGAGGTAGACCGCGAAGAAGATATTTAGATTCTGTCAAGAACGATTTGAATAAAAGAGGGTATGACTGGAATAGGTAAACTCAAGACCTGGCTCTCGATAGGGTAAGCTGGAGAAGAATTGTTAGGGGCCGTCCATTACAAAACAGACCAGACGCTGAAGGACATTAATGGTCTTTAAATGATTGTTGTTTTTTTTTTTATCGCAACAGTTGTCAAGACGTATCAAACAGTTGAATGTTTTAAAAAATAATGTCAAACGAAAGCTCGACAATGTATCAATTGCTACGTATTTTCGAACTTATACGAAGTGACTGATAATCCATCCGATTCTATTGATTAGTGTTGTACCAAGCCACATTTATTGATATTCGTAAAGGCGGCATGTTCCCCAATTTCGTCAGCTAAACTAATATCTTCAAGACGAGCACTGAGCCTTTCCATAGATTTTGTTGTTGTATTTGAATAGTTCAAACTCTCACCACTTCCGTTCACAATGCAAATCTAATGCGCTTGAGTGTGGCGCAGTTTGTGTGTTGTTCGGTGAAGGCTCAGTACTCGTCTTCAAGAGAACCATCAAGGGTAACAAAAAATAAAAAATCTGCACTATTCACAACATTAGGTTGTAAAATGTCAAATTACAACATTTTTTATATGAAGGTTGTGAATTCTCCAACATTTGTTGTCATTTGGTTGGTTGTAAAAAATTGGATAATTCACAATCTTCATATAACAAATGTTGTAATTTGACATTTCACAACATAATGTTGTGAATAATGCAGATTTTTTATTTTCTGTGTAATGTGGCCACAGATGTATGTTTCGGCGATTATTCTTCAGTTGATGTGCCGTTTTGGAAGTGTTTTTTAAAAATGCCAAGAATAATGACATGCAAGGAATACTCGAACTTGGATACAAAGTAATTAAATTTAATTTATTATTCATCGCTTTTGTTTTGTAAAGCAATTATTTTTATCCCATTTTCAGGAAGTCAAGAAGCATATCGAAACCATTGAAGAAAAATTCGGTGTATTTGTTTCGGCTGCAACTCAAATAGCTATAATGTGGACCATTTGATTGACATGTATCTAAGGGCTTATGGCCAACCAAGACCAGCGACAACCAATGTACCACCATCAAGAACCATGCAAATCAATAATACAGAAGATCCATTTGCATGCAACTACAAAACTTATTTCGAATGTGATAATGTTGAAAATAACTCAACGGTAAATGATGAGCCAAACAAAAAAAGTAGAATTTCTTTAATTTTCAATTCATCGCAATTGAATGATCAAGAAGAAGTGATAATATTAGATGATAAAGCTGAAACAGCATCTGAAGATAAAAAAAGATTATTTGAAAAATTGTGCGAAAATACAAAACAGATAGGTGATCATAAACGCGTCATAACACTTCTGAAGAAAGAAAATGATTCCATCATTGCAAAAATGGTTACAAAATCAAACTGATAAAGTTACTAAAATCAAGATTCATTAACAATAATAATGTTAAAATCTTTTATGTTTTGAATAAATGAAAGAAAGGAAAACAAATTTTTCTACTTTAAATCCATTTGAACAAAGTCGTATCGAAAAGTTTATAATAATAATCTATCTAATCACGAACGGTAAGAATTTATTTTTCTTGATTTTCGATATATTTACTTGGTTTGTCCCTTGAGACAGAATCGCAAATGAATTCCGCTTTTAAACATTCAACAATTGTCGATTTACTTTGACATCAATTAAAATTGCATCGAGTACAACTTCCATTTATTCCCCAAACCATATTTTATTACATAAGTTGAACAGACAGCAGTCAGCACTAAATAAAAAAAAGAGTTTTGTGAAAACATTTCATTTGTAGAATAAATCGAAGTGATATGGAAATAAAAATGCATGATGGAAGATGGAACAATGAGCGATGTATGAAAGTCGATTCGATCGATGTTGCGGTCACATTAAAATTCAAATGATGCAATCGAAAAATTGAGTACTTCACTTTCCAACCAAATGCGTACTGCGTAAATTTACTGCTAAAAATGTTCGTCGTATAAATGCTAACATTTATATGCTAAACAGTTTGAACGTTATCGACTGCCGGTGGTTGGTGTGCATATGGAGCGGTATGTTGTGATTTAGCATATGCCCAATCCTCGCTTCCGAGCGGATAATGTGTTTATCATAGAGAATATATCTTGTCGCTTCTACTTTATGACTGCTTCGGTATTTTCGAGCCGCTTTTGTCAACATTTTCTCTCGCATCGCAAAAAGTGACAAAAAAAAAAAAACAAACACACACACCATCACTCACTCACAAACATAATGGTAAAAACAATTGCATCCGAACGCTTCTGCATTTTGTTTATTTTATTGTATTTTCCTTGAATCCAATACAATTCACTAGACTAGATGCTATTAGATTGCTGTATAAAATATGCAGACATTGAAAAGACGAGAAAACTACGCGTACGAGATATTTTACCATGCAATCTTTCCGTGTGATAAGTGCGAAATGAGAAAACGTTATCGATTTTACAATAGAAAAGCATTTTGAACAAACGAAAATTGTAGAACGCATCCATTTTTGCCATTGTGTTGCCGTGATTTTATGTTCGTATAATGCAAATGAGATGGATGCGAAAGAAGAACGATGGAATATTGTATGTGTGTGTGTTGTTAAACGAACAAGCAAGAATCGTGTGCGAAACATCCCCGGATTGTTGGTGTTTTTTCTTCGGTTGTCTTCTTTTCCATGATGCTCAATGTGGCACATATGGTGAGAGAGGGAGGATGAGAGTGGGAGAGAGAAGTATGGGTGGTAGAATGTGTGCAGTGGAGTCAAGTTGAATCACAATCGCAGTTTATGCGAAAAAAGGGGATTGAATTGTTTTTTGGGGATGAATGAAGTAAAAAAAAAAGAAAACATCCAGCATATGGAATGAAATGTCATAAAATTGCAGGTCGGAAGAAAATGAAGAAGAAAAAAAAAAACGCTCTGAAAATTGACGGAACAAATGTTCACACCTGCTACTTATTCTTCTCTTGCGTTACTCAAAACTTCACGAACAAAAGAATCCAATTCCACTTACCATTTTTCCGTTTTTCTTCTTTTTTTTTGCAAATGTGAAAATTTACACAATCAATTTTCTAGTATCTGACTAAATTGCGACAACGAATGAGAAACTAAATTGAATTTCCTTTTGTTCTATTATTCAATGTAATTTTCTAATCTTCAAACTTGTTTTCTCTGGCTCTCGACTGTCTATCTTCCCTTAATTGCAAACTTGCGATATTTACAACTTTGTTGCAAAATAAAACTCAATTTCGATTTTAAACATTTTTTTTCAATATTGATGTGTATCATTCCGTTTCAATAATAACTTAATCCTGACAATTGATCGTAGTCATTTGATTGTGTTGCTTGCGAACAATGTTGATTTTGTATCGAGTATTTTCGATTTCGTTCGTCATTGGGAATACAATGTAATCGCGCGCGCTGACAACTAAAGCCAAATTTGCATATATTGATCTTCTGTCGTTTTAATATTCACGACACACAATCGAATGGCCCAAAGGAAATTATTGCTTAATAATAAGCTGCGGTTCGTAGTAATCGAAAAAGAAAACTCGTGTTTTAAATGGTTATCCACTTGAAAGCTCATTTTAATGCATATTTTTTTACTTCCTTTCTGTCTTGTATTTCGCGCTGAATAAGAGCAATGGCTTTGGGTTTTTTTTGTGTGTCCAAAGTTACTTTTTTTTTAAAAAAATTCCTTAATTTAAGCAAGTGAAGCAAGAATCCGGTAAAAAAAAACGTTTTAAAATGGAATGAGTTGGCGGTTTCAAGAGTTCATCGAAGCGAATGCCATAAATTGCATACCATTACATTATCGGCGCTGGTTCCGTTGTCCCACGTAGCATTCAGCACCGGAACACAATATACTTCGATCTATTTTAAACGAGAGTTACAATTGAACGCAATGGATTATTTGGGTTGCTGTTTGGGTACTGCTTTCATCGACAGTTTTGTGCAGCGATTATCATTGTAGGCCATTTTCCACTCACGTTCAAATACTTTCACAGTAAATTGAACAAAAATCGTGGCGAGGGTGTTTTTTTTTTCTTCGTTTGCGCGCGTACTCATTCTTTTTCGATTCTTCCTTTTATTCCGTGTGAGTAAGTGTATATTTTTTTTCTTCTGCTCTTCAGGTTCGTCTTTTTTTTTCTTTTTTTTTTTTTTTGGTTCAGCTGTTGTTGATTGCATTTTGTCGTTCCGCTACTCTTATTCGCATTTTAAAAAGTTTCCTTTTTTGCATAGATACTAAACTACACACCATTGGTATGGAAATATTGCAGATGTAATAAATCTTAAATAGAAATGAAACGACAGTAATAAATGTATTTCTTTTTTTTTTATTGTTTATTTGAAATGTGAATATCGTTTCGAACCGATTGCGGTGCTACGATTTTCCCAATGCATGAATTTGATTCTCTTTCTCTTTTCATTGAACATTGTTCAGTGTCTGGGATTATTCTGTGTTTCAAGTGTTATGTGTGTTTACATGTTGAAACTCAATATGTGCCTGCTTTTGTCGAATTTATTCTTTTTTTTTTCTCTCTTCAACAGCAAACAACCGGAGGGTTGAAATGGCATCTTGAGTAACTCTCAAAAATTGGGAAGATGAAGGTTTCAAATCATCATGATTACTCGTCGTTCATTTTAAATTGGTAACAGTTTCTTGAAAATTCAATTTTATTTAACATTTTTGATAACATGATTCGGCCGGAGTTCAAGTACGTTGTGATAGTTTCAATGACTTCACGTACAATAATTTATTACCATTTTCTCTTTTGTTGTCTCACTCTCTCTCCCTCACCCTGGCTCACTCTATGTCGCACATGTTTGTCGAAATAACTGATGGAAATATTTATTATTGGGGAATTTCTTAAAAATCAGACGCTTTGAATTGAATGCAGTAAACAAAGGCACTTCATATTGGCTCTGTTTTTGTTATTTTTTTTTTTTTTTTTTTTTTGTTTTGTTTTGCTTCTTTTTTTATTGTTACAACAAAAGCGTTGTTGATAACAAACATTTTTATGCAATGCACATATGTGTGTATCTGGATTTTTATTCCACTCGATTTGTACGTTTCTATTTCATTTTGGTTATTTGCATTTAAACAATGTCACGTCTTAAAAATAAAAAAAAAAAACGTAACACAATTTTGAATTGAAGCAAATGATGACTCTGGAGAACAATTCAAATTCTCAAATCCGGTATTCTGATCGAACACACGTTGAGTATAATCGGAAACGTTTGGTAAATTGTAATGATTGTCGTTTCATTTTCAATATTATAAATATTTATGTGCTTCAGTACGTCTTCGATTTTTTTTTTTTTGTTCTTCGTTGGCCAATAAAAATACACACATAGATGGCTAATCAATTCAAATCCGGAATGGGGATTCTTTCAGCGGATAAACATTTTCATTCCACAAAAGAAAAAAAAAAGCAAAACAAAAACAAATCGTTACAATAAGTACTAACCATCAATGGGGCTCATTTCATATGCATATGTACATTTTGATAGCATTGGCTCATTAAATACTTCTATTTTGAAACGGTAAGGTATCTTTCAAACTGTCACTTGTAATGTGCAATATTTGTTTTCTTTTCCATTTTCTGTTGAAGCTCATGAACTTCTCACTAGGCCGAATTACGAGTGGTGGTGGCCCTTTATCAAGATATCATTACATTTTAAATGCACCCCAAGAGAGATTTTCTCGGCCATTATCCCTTATTTTTCCACTTAAGCTTTTGTTTAACAAGGGTTGAAATCAGGACTCAAGAAAACTTTTATTGCCACTTTTGAAGACAGAAAAAAAAGCGTCAAGAGCCATGCAAAAGAGAATAAAAAAAACATACACACACACACACACACACACACCCCAAATACAATAAACTTAAGATGAATTTACTTCAAAACTCGCTCCCTAAATGTGTCCATTCTCACACACATGTTCTCGTTTTCTATTCCATTGCATTGAAATCACCCTGTTTCTTCTTTAAATAACTGTAATGAATGTTTTGTGCATTCTTCAGTTGGGTAATTCTTTTATTTGTTAGAAACTTCAACAGAAGGTAAGAGTGTCGAAAGAAGAAAAAAAAAACTTTCCTTTTATTGCCGCCAAGTGAAGAAATAGTGAAAAAAAAAATCGTCATAAAAACTACTCGAATTGTTTTGGCACAAAGGGGAATTGCTCGATTGATTTCCCAATGAGCATGCAGAAATGAAGAGAAAAAAAAAAGCACACTACTTTAGTGGTTTTTACGTTTTGTAGTATTTAACTCCAATTTCTATTTTTCCTTTTAAATGACCAATAATAATAAAAGTCTGTGTAATAAAAAATTTTTATGCCACATAAAACTACGTGCAATTTTTCGATTCCGTTGATATCTTCAAACCATTCGTAAGTTACCTGTAAAACGAATATGAACAATATTCAAAAGTAATAACCATAAAGTTTTCATCATTTTTAGTTTGAAAATGTAAAATCAAAATGGATATTTATAAAAACAGCCACGTTTCCACTATATTACGAGTGCAATGCCATCATATAGCATTTCAATCTTGATTTTTATTCCGATCAAAATCATTTTTATTGCAACAATTTAATGGCTATATTTTTAAAACTTAATTTCGAATCGGTAGATATGTGCAAGTTAAAACTGATTATTTTGGATTAAAAAACGAAAAAGATCCAATTTAATACTGATAACGTCATTATACCAATGGATTCGATTTTCTTTCACATGCATGTTAAATTCCATCTTGTCACCCAGAAGACAAATATGCGAATGATGTGTTTGTGGTTTGCATATTTGACCAGAATACCAATCTCGGCAAATGCTTTGCATATTAGAAAGGCTTGCATAATTGATACCTGTAGAAAATGTAAACCAAATAAGATGAGCAAAAAAAAAAAAAAAAAAACGAATTTCCGTGAATTCGATGCGATTATTTTGTGCGATTGCTTACTTGTTAGCATGATAGTGCATTATTCATGAGCTTAAGGTGTTGGGTTTTTCATCGTCGTTATTATTGTCGCACATGGTGAGGGCGATGCCGATAGTGTGCCAAATTTTTCGAAATTGCATTATCATGTACATATCAGGCGACTAAATCAGAATCGCCTGAAGATGTTTCGTGTACCGAGTTTAATCATGATCGACTTTTGCTGCTGAATGCTTCTGCTATTCATTTTCACAGTGAATAATGTAGTGATGCACATAGTTTGTCGGTTGTTGTTGCCGTCACCATCTCCATCGTCGTAGTCGTCGTCGTCATCGTCGGGAGAGAAAAGGGAGTGTACATTGTTCAAATTGATGCGTTGTCGCAAAGGACGTATTTTAACATGAGTTTACCGCAGGCTCTTGAAATATTCGCAAATGTCATTTCATTTTACACAAAACGCACCAAATACACACTTCGGTACATTTTATGGCCGAAACTCAACAAGAGTTCCCATACATAGCCATAGACACCATCGTACAAATGGGAAGAAAATGGGAATGAAACAGGCATAAGCAGAATATACAAAAGATATACATATATATAGAAACATTTGAATGTGGATCACAAATGCTTCCGGAACAAATACAATTTCGTATTGCTACACTAAAAGTGGACTTATCGCACGTGTACATTTCCGAAAAGTATCTGTTAGATAAAATGAAAGAGATATGAAAATCGTTGATATCAACAATTTCGAAGCAAATGAACAACATGCCGATACATATAAACGCAAATATATACAAAAGCATCATCATCAGTAACATCAGTGGCAGATGCTTGCATCGGAAACAAGATCCATTGTGCCACAATGCTTTAGCGACAAATTTTATTATATAATTTTATCTTCATGTATCAAGTATTTATATAAATTGCTCGAAGACATACCATAAAGCGGCTAAATAAAAACAAAATGCACACCGAAACAAGGAAGAAGAAAAAAAAACGACAAAAACTGTGTGACGATGCTTATTCCGTGCACAGCAATTATCGAGAGACAAATACGAAAAATTTTGGGGATGGTTTTGTAATTCTGCTCACAAATAGCAAAAAGCAAATGACAAAAAAAAAAAGAAATACGGAAACACATACACACACACACACAAAACCACCAAATATGCACAGAGAGACCAACTGTAGTTTGATTTAAGAAAATGGCAAAGAGACGCACGGCAAATTGTCGAATGGAATAAAATTAAGGCTTTTAGTCATTTGCCCAGGTTCATTTCGAATCAGACTAACATCAGATGTCAACAAAAGTTAGTTGGCATCCCTTCCGCTGGATGAAAATAAGCTCTTCTCTGCAGTAAGTGTATGTGTGTGTGTGTGTATTCCACACGCACAGCATTTTTATTTTGTTTCAAAGGAGAAAGGCAAAGGAAACAAAACAAAACAAAAAAATAACACATCTTTCCACAATATTCCTTGCAAACAGCATTGCACTACTGTTTATTTCTTTTTTGAAAAACGTATTTCTTGTTGAGAGTCGGACAAGCGTGAAATTGAACTTTAAATATAGAATGAAACATAATGCTATGTTATATATAATGGCGCTTTGAAATACGTGCAGCAAAAAAAGAAGAAGAAAAAAAGTAACAAAGTCTACCAACGACACAAAAGAAGCTAAAAGCACGTGGGCTTAATCTGCACGTAATAAGATGTCGTCAAAACTAAAGAAATGATATAAACTTAATTACATGACATGCATCGTATTCTACCATTCGATTCGAGCTTGGCTTCACTTTGTGTCTTAATTAAACGAATGTGTACAATCACTATTGTACATATGAGTCTTTCAATTCTATTACATTTTAATTAATAGTGAATAGTGCAACCACATAAAGGGCAGAAATATGCTACAGTGTGAAATCTTTTAAATGGCATTTCGGATGTTTTAAAAACAAATAAAATATACAACTTGAGCGAACTCTTGTTTAAATAAAAAAAAAAAAAAAAATGAAAAACAAGCAACCAAATACATTAATTCCTTTTAAAATGAAATATTTTTCAGGGAAAAAAAATAGGCGAAAAAAAAGACCATTCATTCCGTTAAAAGCAACGAGCAAAAACAGTCGCAAGTTCCTTTTTTATGAAATGTTAAAAACGGCTGTCAATTTTCCGTTGCCATTTTTATTTTTATTCTCCTTTGGCCCAAACAATTTTTCCATTCGAATGTTTTAAAGTTTGGATTTTCACAAACTCAAACCAAACAAACTTTTGCAACATTTCTTTATGTTTTTCGCGTCATGTCTTTCGGTGCCCGTTCCCATTTGTGAAAAAAAAACAACGACTAGAAGAGAGCAACATCGGTAAAAACTTAACTCAACAAGGGGAATGAAGAACACTAATCTGTGCTCTGTGTAGTGATACAATGGTCTTGCATCTCACAGTTATTCTGAATCCATTAAGTTGTTGCGGAGCACATTTCAAAATTACAACCCATACAAAACAAGAAAAATTAAATTAATTTTCGTTGTTTATCCGCTGCATGAACAAAATATACGATGGTTTTTAAGCGTATGCCCATGTGAAAATGCCCAGTTGCGATGATTGTAATGACAAATTTTCAGCTTTACTTGTTTTCTATTTCTTTGCATCAAATGCGTCACACAATCTATTGATAAAAACTCAATGCTTACAAATATATTTGATTTGAAGAAAACTTTGCTTTATCTCGTTTCATTTTTTGATTCGTAGATTTCAAACTTTTAAACTTGCACTTAGTCCCAGTTTATCTACTATTGTCATAGATTTGAATAAAGAAGCAAAATGTTTACATTTCAGAAAAAAAAGGACAAAAAAAATATTCAAAGAAATTGTTTTAAAGACAACTTGAATGGTGCAATCAATTCATACAAATGCATTGTAGATTATCTTAAAACTGGAATATTCAATCCATCAATTATTTTGAATAAACACAAAAAAAAAAATAAATAAAAAATTCCAAGAAAATCGAAAAGTTTGATTCAAGTTATACTTTTGAATTTTTGATGCGACTGCAATGCATTTTTTCCATTCGTTATTTATTGTTTACCATTTACAAAACAAAAAACAGTCCCTCTAATATTAAATACAAAACCCATAATCAGTGGTGCTGTCAGTCAAATGTCTAAACTGTATATATTCAACTTTAAAAGAAGTAATTAAATTTTATTTCTACGAAAATCTGGCTTAAAAGTTTTGTTAAGTGGTATTTTGTGCCATTTCACTCGAAAGAAAGAAAGAATGAAGGAAAAAAAAACATGAGAAAATACCTAAGCAAAGCAATATTCATGTTGATTTTGTGAAATATTGTTTATTGTTTTTGATTGTCAAAGTAAAAATATTTCATTCTATTTCAAATGTAAAATACCATATAAAGTGAATCTGAATCACATGCGTACAATTACACGCCAATGGTTGCTATTGCATCACGTATAATAACTTGAAATAGTATAAATTTCTCCATAAATTCTTAACTTTTCATTCTTTAATTATTTACGGTTTGAAAACCGACAAAAGTTTTTCACCAAGCTCGAGACTCCATTAAAATAAGTTTTCAATGGATTTGGATTTGGCAACAAATAAAAGAGACACAGAGTGGGAGAGAGAGAGAGAGAGAGAGAGAGAGAGAGAGAGAGAGAAAGAGAGACATTTCATGTGTTGTGTGTTCATTAATGGATAAGTGCGCCAATGTGGTTTTTTGATTTGAGAGAGTACGAATATGCGAGAGTGGATTAGGCCGGCTGACAAAAATGCCACCACGTACAGCCATTTGAATTGTACAGCTTGAAAATTGTACTCGGAACAGTCGAAACAAAACTTTAAATTGTTCTCGTATGCATACTTATGGGCAAATCCGATTTACAATCGCATTTCGCTGACTAAGAAAATGATGCAGATATTAAGTACGAGATGAAGCTGAGGCTAAAATATCCAAATTGAACCAATTCAGTAATTTTCGCAATAGCGTAAAAGAGACCAAATAAATTTCAAAACTGCAGTTTATATTGTAAGTTGTGTTTAGCCAATTCTTTTTCCTATCTCTCTCTCTCTCTCTCTCACTGATTCTATACCTTCAACTCTTTTCAGCCACTTTTGTATGCCTCTTGATGCAATTCGAACATATGTTTACGATATTTGTGATTTAATTATAAACTTTTGCTTTATTTAAATGATTAACTAACCGAATGTTTCCAAAGAGCCAGAATGTGCATCGTATGGAATGTGAAATATTTACTGTCGGCACAAATATATTCAAGTTCATTTTGACCAAAACCACGATTCACCTCAACGGAATGATTCAAGTGTTCGGTGTTTGTGTTGTTGTTTTTTCTTTTCTTTTCTTATTTTTCATTTTTTTTTTCGTTCATCGTGTGTGGTATTTAAGTGAATGCCAAAAATTCCATTCAATTTATCGTATGAAAAAAAAAACTCTCATATGAGCAACTGTTTAACAGTAGCATCGGGCCGAAATTGTTGAAGTAAAGCTTGTTAAAACAATCGTAAAACATTTTATGAGGGTATTCTGCTGCATCTCATGTCGAAACAATAAAATTTAAGTGAAATTCACTCACTGGCTTTGTGTGATTTTAGTAGAATGCAAGTTTCTTATCGCCAACTCCCTCGCAACCACATAGCCGCGTCAATCTATCATGGCGAAACATTGCTGAACAACGCTCAAAGGACAGACATATATATACAGATACATTCACATTCGCATTCACACAGCCACAGCATACAATGTTGCATGAGAATCGCCATTCATGTGTACGTGTATTGACTAGCAATGTGTTTGCCATCCGAAAATTTTATAGTAAATACAATAAAATATGTGTGTTCTTTATTACAATGGCAATCGTTTTATTTATTTTTTTTTTTCTTTCTTTCATATGGGACAACAATGCCATGCTATTTTACAGCATTCATCTTTTGCAATTCATACACATTCAGAGCATGGAGTTGATTTTGTTTTTATTTTCAAACAATAAATCTTAGGCGTAAATAAATTTAAAACAACTTTTAAGCTCAAGCACATTTGACCGAGTTTGTTTTCAGCTTTTCTCAAAATACATTTTAAGTTTTATATTTTCTTACCAAAGTTGTGATGAACACATTTCAAATGAATAGAAGAAAAATGGTAGAAAATTTCAAGCGATGACTAACGAATCATTTCATTGTGGTTTAAATATTTTTGCTAGAATGTCCCATGTACATAGATACTAAGTGATATTGGGATGAATCCACCTCTGAAATTTATTAACCAGTGAATAATGTAGTCAATGGTGATTCGTTTATAACTGAAATAAACCTCCATTTGAAATGAATTTTATTTGCAATGAAATCGAATGTTGCACACATTTTCATGCACCCTGACGGGAACAACCAACGGAAGTTTTATTCATTGTACCATCGCATATACAATAGCTGTTGACACACATTTCAAAATACAATGAAATGTGCTCGAAAGATACACGCGGTTCAGTTTTAATGCGGCTATAAACGCTACAGGCGACAGCTGGGAAAAGTTGCAATCAAATTTTACGACTAAATCACTGAAAGCACATTATTTCCCTTTTTCTATCTCACTGTCTCACACTCACACTCCCTTTTTACCAACGTTTCCATCTTCTCTTTTCTTTCAGCGCAAATGTGTGAGTAAGTGAATGAGTCAAAGCATCACCCCTGCAAGTACAAACGGCAAAATTGCACGTCTTCCACGAAACATGTCTTGTTGCAGTTTATTTACATTATACGAAATGTTTTGGCAGTAAAGCAAAGCAATAACGGGCAACGACAACAACAACGAATGTGAATATTATACGCTCATCACCTCTTATGTTCAGCAACATGAATATTTCAGTAAATATACACAGAGCACTTGCATAAAATATACACACATACACACACGCAAGTGAGAAAATATAATGTCAAGTGAAAGTGGGAGGGAGAGAGAGAGAGAGAGAGAGAGAGAGAGAGAGAGAGAGAGAGAGAGAGAGAGAGAGAGAGAGAGTGTTGATCAACAAGCGATGATGGGACAGAGAGCGATGGAAAATTAACGAAATAAATAAATAAATAAATTTTTTGATAACTGTAACAACCGCTATCAAACTATTAAATGATTATCATAAACGGTTTGTTTCACTTGCTGTGTTCAAAGTGGTTCATTGTTTATTTGCTCTCGGGGATATTTCAATGGTGAGAGTTGCAAGCACTTTTTGAATTGTTTGCCGCAAAAGAATTCAAGTAAGTATGTTACGGTACACCACTCACTCACATTACACTGTTTCAATCTTTTTGCACTTCTGCCTGTAAAGTTTTTTTCTTTTTACTCTCATACGAATCTTTTTGGAACTTTGCCATTTTCGAAAATTATTCGAAAACTTAGAAACTTTGGTTTTACTTGAAACGCATATGTGTTAAAAGTTTATCATGATTTTTCTTTTCTTATTCGTTTCATCTTCCATTCAGTTATTTTAGTTTTATTCGAAGAAGATGAAGAAAAAATTGGTTGAAAGGACAAACAAAAAACTCACCTGTTTAAAATTGAACGATTCGTGTGAATGAATCTTTTATTTATCAAACAAAATCGAAATCTCAAATGGCAAATTAATGAATGAGTTTTTAATTTGGAAAATTGCAATTCTCCTTCGAAAATCCGTATTGCGTCTTATGTTTGCATTCATTTGAAAGGACGACAACACATTTTCCACCGAAATCTTCACACTTTTGGTTAAGTACATCGTAAAATTTGTGCCCAACTTATTTCATTGGTTGAAACAATCGAACAACTAAATAGAAAAATAAAAGAGAATTCGACAAGAGAAAGAAAATGCGGTTGAAAGAGCAGATTTAACGTAAATCCGCGTTAGCTACGTATTTGCACATTATATAATAGGATTGTGTGTGTACTGTGTGTATACATAAAAAAAAAACATCCAAATCGGCTGATGGTTACATTTACGATGAATGCAAGATTTACGCGTTGATTCGGCTCGGCAAGTGACTGAAAGAGAGGGAGAAAGAGAGGGCGAGGGAGAGGAAGAGAGAGAGAGAGATCAACCATTGGACGATATGCTGTGCATTCGATTTTCGAAACTTTGTTGAAAAACATATATTTTTCGGCAACGCGAAAAAGCGTAAAGATTTTCACTTCTGTTAAATGTTCCAACGCAAAGAAAAAAAACCAAAGCATGCGAAAGATTTTGTAGAACGAATCGCTTTAACAATGTACGAAAAGATTTGAATCGCTCTAATGCTAATACTGAAATAAACAAAGATCGAAATGGAAAAGAAAAGGCGAACGGTAGTGTTGTATTCATTCGACTGATATCCTCTGATATATCTTATTCGAAATATCTTTGCGTGGCAAACACACCAAATCCAATGAAAACTTTCAAATCTGCGTTTTTTTTTCTCTCTTTTTATTTCTCTCTCAATCTCTTTCTCTCTCACTCTTTCACTTTCTCTCTCTCTCTCTCTCTCTCTCTCTTTCCCTCTTATTTTATCTCCATAGCCTATGCAAGGAAACCAAACATTGTGAATATTTTAAAACTTTTGTTTTCATGTTCACACCATAAGTAAGTTGCCAATTTAAGGTTTATTGCCATAAATCAAATCGACAGTAGGGGGAAGAAAGCAAATATATCTTGACGGAAACCATGAACAGCGTGTTTCAAGCGAAACTAACGATTTACGTTTTTTTTTTTTTTTTCTTTTTTCGTCCCAAAGTTGTTCAGTTCAAGTATGTTAATGTTAAATTTTTGCGATGTGCAAATAATTTGAAAAAAAAAAATTTGCATACTTTTTGCTCTTTTGTTCAATTTGAAATCATATTTTCTTCACTTTAATTATTGCTACAAATCCAAAGTAGTTGAACAATATAATCTTGATAATTTCTATTCGAAGGTGAAAGTGTTTCGTTGCTTTTTCTTTTCGAATATTCTATTTTTCAATTGCACAACGATTCTAAATGAAACTAAATCGTTCGTTTCAATTTAGAATAACTCATTTCAGTTGAGGTGATTGTTTTGCGAGAATTTATTCAACATTCAAAGAAGTACGTAGTATAATAAACATGTCATTGTGAACGTGAGGAGGTCCCTTTTCGTTGTTTGCAACAATAACTCACCTCACAATTCCTTTATCGATATGAATGTTTTCACATTTTCGTAACTTTTCCATTTCCATTTTCTGCTTTTTTTTTTTCTTTTTTTTTTTTTTGTTTCATTAAATTCGTTGTTTGGGTTCCGCATGCAAAATGAACATATTTATTTATAAAAACGTATACAATTTTTGTGTTTTTTTTTTTTCTCTCGTTCTCTTGTGAGCGGATTATTCGTTTGTTCCATAATATTTTATTTTGTTTTATTCGATTGTGTTAACATCAAAAGATGAAAACAAATATTTTTATGGAACGTAAATTGATATTAATATGGAGACAAGTCAATAAATTGGCCATGTTATGGTTTTTTGGCACACTAAAAAGCAATTAGAGTGACGAAGAATGTGAGTTATGCCATCAAAATTGAATAATAGAATTTCTTTTTTTTAATCCACACATCGTTGAAAAATAAATAGGCAAGTTTTTGTATATGAAACAAACCCCATTTTTTTCGAGGGTTTTGTTTTGGCGCGGCAATGGCACTCTGAAAAAACAAAAAACAAACACAAAACTGTGCAACAGAATGTGTGCCATTTATGTTGAAAAATGGACATGAATATGAATTGATAATATTTACAATACAATAAATGACGCGAATATGAACAGATATAAATGGACAAAGATAACGAGAAAAATGTTTTAAAATAGTATTCAATCTTCAATTACAATAAATCGAATGGAAAAATCTATCGAAAATTCTAAATGTGAAAAAAAAAAAGTTATAATTCAATTTGTTGATGATTTTCTACAAAATTTGTTGACTCTTGTTTGTCTATTGAGTTTGTATAACACGATTTTTTATTGGATTGGTTTATACACAATAAACATTGTTGTGTCAAATATGAAATTTTGCATAAATTGATAATAAATAAACAGTTCAATATTCCAAATAGAAAACGAATTTTTGTTTTTCAATTCTTAAATACATATCGAGTAATTTACATATTCTCATCGAATAAATAAAGTGAAATGCGTAACTTCTTCAATCTAAAAATAATCGATATGTCATCGAAACACTTATAGCAGAAATTTAAAGTTGTGTTTTGTCTTTTCATGTCTCCGATACTTGAAAATGAAAATACATTCATACACTATCAACATTTTGAATCACTCTACACTCTTTATTCCCTGATATAATTTCCATTTTCTAATAATTTTTTGCTACTAAGTAAAAAACAATTTTGATGTAAATGGAATGTCTATAGATATATGCATAAACTGTCATTTTCATCTGCTATGCAAATCGAATTCATCCGAATAAGTCTGTTTTAAAATACATCTTGACAACTGAAATGAGTAATACGATGAATAAAAGTTGCTTTATTAACCGACAAAAATCTATGTGATTGTCAGATATCATACTTGAAAGATGGATTAAAATTGTCTTGTTAAGAGTTTTTTTCATTGTTACGAAAATTTCATCTTGAATATTATCCGAAATGGCAAAACTGAATATTGAGAAAATTGCATTGGTTTTTCTAGTTGTAATTTATCAATTTATTTATATTCAAATCAATAGATTTTTTTTATTAAATTTAGTTTTATTCAATATTAGTTGGCGTCAAAATATATCGGAGGGGATGCTTGTAGAAGTTCAGATGATAGGTAAAATTAGTTTAACGTTATTATTCATTTAAGAAAAATCACAAAGATTGATTTGAAAGGATTGTCCATATTGGATTTAATTTTCAGAGTTTCAAGAACAGATTTTTCAACACGTCCACCACTATATCCTACACCAGCACAACCTCAAAGTCATCAGCAAGAAATGTGAGTTTTGAGTTTTTTGATTAAATTTTAAAATTATTGAAAAAAGTTGAATTAGAAGTTTTCATCATAAATAAAATGTTCATTTTTCAACAGAAAACCAACTGATCAAATAACAAAAGTGCTGAACGAAATTATTAAACCTCATTACACTGTAACCGATGAGACAATTAATTATTTTATCGAATTTGTCAATGCGAAACAAAATAAATACAAAATGGCCAATGTAAATTTTTATCAAGCACCAGAATATTATGAAAGATTCAGAGTTTTGAATAAAGATGATGTTCAAATACTATACGGTGGTGCATTGCCAGATCCAAAAAATCGTACAGCTCCCCTTGGACACTATATTTGTATTTATTATAAAAGTTCTGAAAAGACATTATACGTTTATGACAGTTTAAATCGAAATATATTAAATCCAACGCAACAAAAGATCATAGCAATATTGTATCCGTTGAGAAAATGGATAAAATTTGAAAAACCAATGACAACACAAAACGATTCATCTTCATGTGGAATATTCTCAATTGCCTATGCAACGACAATTATTCTTGGTAAAAAACCAGAATTATATAAGCTCAAATTATATAAATTCAAAGGAATTGATCAATCTATGTACTTAAGAAGTCACATCATAAGAATGATAACAAATGATGAGCTTTCATTATTCCCATAATGAGCATTTTAAAGAGCATTTGATATTGTGAAAAAAAAAAACAAAGAAAATGTTAAATTCTGAAAATGTTGAGTCAATGGGTTCGAAAATAAATTTGTTTAATGTTCAAAAGCAAATTGTTTTTTATTCATCTATTGAAGTAAATGTCGGATTATTCCTGCAGATTTCAATTTGATTAATTTATTATTTAGTAGATTATCTTATCTTTTACCTTTTCTTTCCGGTTATCTGTTTGGGTAAATATCATCACAGTAGGAAATATGCTTGAATATTCAAAGTAGAGAATACTTCACAACTCAAAGTATTATTTTTAAAACGCACAAAACGAAAATGTTTCACTCCTATTCGCGGCAAAATATACATGTTTTTCCAACAAAGTGGAAATTGGCATTCCAAAAAAGGAAATTGAGAAAGTGAATTGAATGAAAAAGCAACTAGTGCTCATTCCTGAAAATGTCTCATGTCACAACGTAAAGTCTTAACAGATGATATTAACTCATGTATTATGCAAATGAAGTCTAATTTTATTCATCTCTTATCTAGAATTATATATGCGTATATTCTGAAAGCAACTCCGTTTCCAATCATTCAAAAAATAAACTCACTCATATGTCATGTGTGTACAGTTTGAAATCCTGCTGCGACAAGCAATTAGGGATAAAAAAAAAAAAAAAAAACAAAAACGAACCTAAGCAGACTTTTGAGTGAAAGTCTGATATTTTGTCTGCGGGCTGTCTAGATAATTATAATTTTCACGGATCATAAAAATCAGTTATCTGCCACGCAATCGGATTGTTTACGCTGAGTATGATTGTTGAAATGTAAGCGTTTCGATTTTTTTCATTCATTTATTCATTCAAAAAACAAAAACAAAAAAAAACATAGTCTCTGCATGAGTCTCTCTTTTGTCCTAATCACATTCAAAAAACCATTTTGAGCATAGCACAATGAATTTATTACATGTAAAAAGATAAAATTCGTTGATTTGCCCATTTTGGCTACTGTTTGGAATGACACTTTGTACACATTTTCTTGAGCAATGCCTTTAATCACGTTATGGCCATAAATTAAAGTAAAATAAATTGTTCAACTAAATAATGAACAGTTTGAACACACCCAAGTCTATTAAAACTAAAAACAAAATGTAGTAAAGCATTGTTACGATATTTCACTGGATGTAAAATAATGAAAACAGCTTGATATTCGATTTGATTCAAAATCTACTTTAACATTTTTAGAATGAAATTGCACATATTCGAGACATTTTGTATTAACTGTTCTGGAATTTTAAAAATGGTCATCGATCGCATCCGATTAACATTACAAATTGCGAAAATCGATCGGGAATAATATATCCGGCGTTTGCATTGCAACTTTAGTCGATATAATGTTTAGTTGGTTTGAGAGAGACGTGACATAGCACAATTTGGTGCACCCACTGTGATTTTAACGCCGGTCAAAATGCGACAACACTACATTTGTATGCTGTGTACGGATAATCTGAATTAATCAATCACATTTAGTAAGTTGTGATAGTGATAAATTCACCAACAAATCGAGGAGCTATGCGTAACTTTGTTAAATGTACCCTTTTGTCTATGCTTTCATTGTGTTTGAATGTTCGGATTGTGGATATAATTTGAAGTGAACATGACTTTTGCATATGCTGACCACATTTAAAGTCGTAAAAGAAACTTTCACCATCGTACACTTCATAGCATGAATGCGATACACGTTGTGAAATCAACAAATCCACCGTCGCACATATTTATTTTGACGCATATAAATCACAGTTGCAATCCCAATGTTATCGTATTGACAAAGTGTAAATGGTCATTATCTATATATGCAATGACTTTCGGCTGATTCTCTTCAAATTTTCTCTCTCATTCTCTCGTTCTCAATTTCTCTCTCTTTCTCTCTCTTTCTCTCTCTCTCTCTCTCTCACTCTCTCGACTTCGTTCTTACTCTAATTTTCCCTTGTTGATTTACCCCCTTATCTACAAAACAAGGCAATTATATTTCACCAACTGAATGATACATTGGATATTCTTAGCACGCGCTTACAATTAGATTAGCCAAATCCAAAATTATGTGAAAATTTATCGGTTTCAAAAATCCGTAAATGGACATTAGTCACATAATAATCACTTAATTCCATTGGTGAACATTCACTATTGTTTTGCCTTCATCATTTTACATTTTATGAACTTTATCCAAATACATGTACTTTTTCGCATGGAAAACAATGTAAAAATTTCTATTTTATTGTTGCATCCATTCTATTTCAAATCTTGTGTTAATACCAATTACCTCTATTTATTTGAATGTAATGCCATTTTGATTTGTTGATAAAATGTTAACGATAATATTGTTTAAAATTGAAATTATTTTTTATGTCGAAAATGAAAAGCATACATTTTACAAAAAATTATGTGAATTTTGCATTGCAAATAGAAAAATTGAAGTGATGCTGAAACAATCGCAAAATGTGTATTATTTTTAAAAGTACAATGAAGAAACCCTGTATTTTTGCCAAATGATAAACTTTTCCAACAACTCATAGTGATACTACCAGACTAACTGCGAAACATAAAAAAAAAAAAAAAAAACATTTAAATTCAAAACTTGAGTTTTATTCGCCAAGTTTAAGGAAGCATCTGAATTTGAACTCGTTGCTGTGTCAGGTAATATTTTATGTGAATTCTTAAAAATTTAATTAAATTGGGCGTAGAAAAATAATAAAACATGAATGAAACGATGAATAAATAAACTATTCAACAAACATCTTTATACATTCACATCGAACAATGGATTTTCATACAAAAACTTGAGATTCAAATTATGATCATAAAATGTCTGATAAGCTGAATGTTTTTTATTATGGCATTTTAATGCTTAAAATCAAACAAAAGCACAAACTAAAGGAGATATTTCATTTATAATAGTATCTCGACTATATAGTCTAATATAAAAATGTGAATTTAAAATGATTGGCATTTTATTGGATTCTCGTAAACAGTAGATTCGTTGAGAAAATTCGCTACTTTTTGGCATCAAAAAAGTCTCAATAGAGATTATGTATTTTTGTGAATGGGCAGTGACATGTGAAACTGTGATTGTGGAAAGGATTTAAACGATATATCCGATTTGGTGGATCAAATCAAATAGCTGAAATGATTCATTGTATGCAGGTCGTTGTTTTGTACAGGCAATCATTTTCTGCATGAAAATCAACAAAATTGAAATTTACTCAAACAAAGTTTAGTTTGTTTGAACGAACAAAATCTCATTGGATTTTTTTTCGCTTTGCTTTGCTTTGCTTTGCTGTGTGCCATTGTCTCGCCGGCTATTCGAATGAAAATTGTTTGCCCATGTTTTTATGCATTCAATATATCGGCGATTATGATAATCTATAATGTGGGTCAAATGCAAAATAAATAGGAGTTTAAAAGCAATATATGAGTTATATACCCCTTTTTTCCATGCTGCATATAAGTCTATTTCAATGGTTTGGCATTGTAGTATTTTGAACAGTGTATAGTGAACAGCAATGTTCAGCATTTAGTTTCTGTTAACAAATGAAAAAAAAAAAAAAAAAACGAGAGAAAATATGGATGGTGAAATAAAGATGGATAACATTTTCGTTATTAGCCTGTGAGCATCCAACAATGATGTGATTCGGGGGATGATTCCTCTGGAAATGAGATTTATTTTGGATAACATCGAATGGAATCTCATCAAATTTCAACGAGTTTGGGATAGTCTTTAGCCGCTGAATTTTGCACTGTTCATACATGAATTCGTAATAATGCCATGGTTGAAGCAGCATGGAAAACGAACCAATGTAAACTGCGTTTAGTCTATTACAAATCGATGCCATCGTAAAATGTTTATGACCGCATAATAACAGCACATCAAATTGCAAATTTGTTTCCAATATATGTGCACGCATGGAGCATGCATTCATTCGTGTTGATCTCGTACGGGGGGGTTTTTTTTTTTCTCGTGTTGTTGCGCGTCATTGTTGTACGTTTGTTTGCCTCACCATTGCACCATATTCTAAAGTGACGACGATGGGTGAGCGCTGTCAAACAATATAATGCAAGTGAAAAAAAAAAGACGCAAATCATTCATGTGATTATTTGATTCTCGGATAAAAATTGGAAAAGTTTTCATTGTGATTTTATACGATTTTCCGGATAGAATAACTAGTTTGGCATGAACATGCCATGATGAATAAGGGTTACTCTTGTTGCATATATATATTTTAAGTTGAATAACAAAAAAACAACTCACATTCTCTTTGTGCTGTAAGCATAAGAACTGATGGATTTTTCTCATTCAAAAATTTTCTAACTGTAAATTTAAAACCGCATTGAAAGAGGGATCTCAAGCGTGCATATATTCAAATAAACAACAAATTCAATCGAAATTGGGGCAAATGTGGGATTTCAAATGAGTTTTACTGTTTATTGGTGTTAAGATACGTTGATTGACGACATATGTAGTTGACATTGTTTTCATATTTTTTTTCTTTTTTTGTTTTTCATTTTGTGTGCAAAGTTGACACAGATTACGATTTTATCACCAAATCCATTGAAATCAAAGAGCAAACGCAACAGAAAAGAGCATTCATATGCAAAAGTCTTTGATGTCATCACGTATATATACATTTCGGTCGAATCGCCTTTCACTTCATTCATTTGAAAACAGTGTGAATCAGTTACAATAATTTGTATACACAAAAGATGGTGATGAGAATGAGGGAAATAATTAAAAAAAAAACACACACACACAAGAAATTCCCTTTGATAGCATTTTTCGTTGTGTTTTATTGTTACCGCATTGCTAACCACAAACGCAAATGTAACACACAATGTCTGCGGCTTTTCATTTACTCTTTCATTTGCTGATGCTTTTATCTTTATTCGTTAGCACATTTCCATAGAAAAGTCTATTTAGTCATTCGTTCACATATTCGCAATTATACCGTGAATGCATTCATGTGAAGGGGTTTTTTTTTTAAAGGAACATGAAACAAGGATTTCCTTTTTGCACTTTTCGAAAGAGCAAACACAAAAAAAATTAAATTATGAATTGTCCTAAAAAAATAACAGTAGAACAAACTATAAAGTTGAAAAGCATGTTTGCTTTCTTTTAATCATTGAATTTCTTTTTTTTTCTTCATCATTTGATTACTAGCTTAGCGCATTTAAACCAGAAAATAATGGAAATGGTGTCAATATGATGAACTTTATACCATTTTTATTTTCATTTCTCTTTTATTTTATTCAAATACTTTTCAACTTTCAAGATTCGAATAAATTTGCAAACAAAAAAAAAAAAACAAACAAACTGAGACTATACATCAAATCGATAAATCGTTCACTTAGTCCATGGAATAAATCAGCAAACTTATTATATTGAGCATTTTTCAATAGAATTATTTTATTCCGATTGAAATGCACGTTACTTGAGCTTTCTGATCCTTTGGCAATGAATTCAATTTTATTTAATATTCCAAAACAGCAGATTTTCATGAATATAAAATTAGCATTCCCTTGTGTTCGATTGATTCGATTTCTGCATATCGATACATGAATTTTGATCAAAAAAAGAAGATAGCAGAAGAGAGGAGTAGAGACAGGAAAACAAAGATAGACAGAGAGGCACACACACCCACAGAGAGTGAGAGAGAAAGTGAGCTAGAGAGAGAGGAAGTGAGCGAGAGAGAGAGAGAGAAAGTGAGGCAGAAAGTGAGAGAGAGAAAGTAAATTGAGAATTTGAGACAAAATCCATGAAGAAAATCGGAATTTCTTCGGCTAAAATCGACTTCCATGACAGTATCCTGCGGGAATTAATATGTTTGAAGATGAAGCTGGTGTATCTTGATTAAAAATTTTGCTTTTTTTTTCCTTTTTATTTTTTTTTTTTTTTTACAATATAAAATCCTCTTCTATCGTTTTATATTTGTGTAAATCCATACCATATTTGCTATAGTGATTCAATGGAAGATATATTCTACTCAAATGAATTTTTCAACATCACTGCGATTGTGTCTCTATTAGTGCCGATACATAGCGGTACATGTTAGATGTATTGGGTATAAAACTCTTTGTTTTTACCGAGTCCAACCCTTCTCAATGAATCCACTTGAAATACGCACTTGTATTCAACGCACCAGTAATATTATATGGGATAGCTTGGAAGCCACACATTCCCCTTCGTATTTCATAAAAATCATATTAAATTATTTCAACCCAATGTATCTATTTGTGTACAGTGTGTGTGTGTGTGTGTATGGCAAAACTAGGTGCGACCGGCTTGAAAACGTACAATAAATCAAGTTAGAAAAGAGATTAAAAATGGCATTTGACTTGTATCATAAAGTGAGTGTATGATGTCGTATTAACTTTTAATTGAAGTTAAATCTCTCGGATTATTTGTTTGCATTTTGTGCTCAAGTTATCAATCAAATATTGCCCAAAGTTATAATTCACATTTTCCAAACATTGCAAACCGGTCGTATTTAATGAACTGAGGGTTTAAAATTAATGAATATTGCAGCAAAACACCATCATTTGAAATTTCTTCATTGTGAATGCAAAAATTGATTTCGATGGTTGAACGCATTGAAAATCATAAAATATCGTTTGACAGAAGTGGGAGAATCTTGTTAGAATGATAATCAAAACATCTGCATCTGTTTGATTTTATGGTTTTACAATCAAATTGAATATTCATGCTTCAGCTGAATCAACTTGTTTTTTTTTTTCTCTCTCTCTCTCTCTTCTCTCTCTCTCTCTCTCTCTCTCTCTCTCTCTCTCTCTCTCTTTCTCTCTCGCCCGTCTTTTGTAATATTTGATTGCATATGCACTTTGTTTCGTTTCCAATAACAATATGTTGTTTGATATTGCTTTTGATACAAACGTTTCTATTATTCAAAGAAACATAAATCATCAACAGTCGTTGTATTACTCAAGGATCTAGTGTCATTTTATGCCTAAAAAAGTAGTAAATCTCGCACCTATTTCCCAATAGTTATTTTGCCATAGTTTTTTTTTTATGTGCGTTTATATATTCGTATTGCATTCATGTTCATTAATAAAGTTTTACGTTTTTCGTTGTTGTTGTTGTTGTTATTGTTCGTGTTTAGTGCTTGTAATCATAAAAAACGTAGTTAATTATCAATTTATTTGAAGATTATAGCAGTGATAAAACCACTAAAATCGTACTTTTTATTGCGTTTGGCGGGTCATGAGAATTACATAAATTTTAAATATATTTCAACCGCTTTCCACATATTCGTTGCCATTTTCATTCATTATGAACCCATTTTGGCCCATTAGAAGGGGATTTCGTGATATGTTTTATGATTGGCATTAGTTACAAAATAGAAGCATATTTTTAGTTCCGAATTTCGTAGTTCTCAGCTCTCTCTACTCAACAACAATACGAAACTACATATACAAAATAAACATAGTTTATTTATTGATTCGATAAAACAACAACATGTAAATAAAGTTGATTGATTGTAAAGGCGAATAAAGTAGGATTTTATACTTGATATTGTCAGTAGTTTTTATTTGTCGTTCTGTCAATATTTTTGATCACATGCGAATATTGAAAATTATTCAATGAAAACTGAGTATTTTCAAATGTCCATTGATAATAATCAATCTAAAACCTACGTTCATTGAGTTCGTGCCGTGCCATGCCATGCCATGCCATGCACATTAGTTTAGTTTGCCGTGAATGTCTGATGTATTAATAAAGCTCGTTTATTTTAATTAGGTTTGATGTGGATTGAAATGAAGATTCTATTGACCTTATGGTCGTCGTTCGACTTTAAGCTTTCAACAAAGTTGAATTTATATGATTGTTGCGTGTTGGCATGCATCAACTTAGCGAAGCACTTCATCATGGAATGTTTAGTATTTTGAATTCAATGTTAAAATGCCCCATCACTTTCATCACTCGCTTGACATTCGACATTCATGAGAGGAATGTGAAATTGGAGCAATTATTCAAAATTTATTGCAATGCTAGCGCGTTTATATCATTTTGCATAATTCAATGAACAATATTGAATGCTCGTTCGATTGAAGTCAATCGACATTCTCGGGTAGGAGTGGTTTGTTGGAAAAGTGAAAAATCTAACCGCAGGAAGAGAAGATGAACACAAGAAAAAAAAAAAAAAACAATAAAATAAGATGAAATTTTTGAATTTGTAATGCACGTGAGCATTGACTTCTTCTCATGTGCTTCTATAGTACACATTTTTTTTTTTCGTTCACGCAGCAAATATTAATAATAGAACCATACTCGAAATGCTCAAGAATGAAACGAATAGATGTAGCAAAATATGAAGAGGAAATGGCAGCACGGATACAATACCATATTCCCAACACGTTTTGTAAATTTATATTGTTGTGCTTGGTTGTGGGTTTTTCAATTTTTTGTTGTTTTTTTTTTTTTTTTTTTTTTTTTTTTAAACCTCCCTTGTAAAATAGCTGCATATGAAGTACTCGACTCTATATCTGTTATTGCTACTACTGATGGTGTTGATGCTCTTGGTTGGTTGTTCTGTCTTTCGTTTTTGTGCGACGGTAGTAGCATGATCATTTTAACTTTTATTTTTGCTGTTCAATTTTTGTGGTCGATTGTGTACGGCAAAGAGTGAGAGCACCTGCATCAAGGCAATGGCATGTTATTAGTCAATGTGAGATGTAATATTTTATCTGTAATAAAACATGAAATGACAGCATTGAAACAACCATTCAAACAAATAACGAATCAAAAAACATGTAGTTTTGCACAGAGTAAATGAGGGTGGGGGCTGAGAAGAGAGAGAGAGAGAGAAGTAGTAGTGGGAAAGCAAAAGGGTTAGAAAAGGACGGTAGGCGAGCGAGAAAGAGAAAAGTGCACATAATATCAAGCCAAAGAATAAATAACTGGATTGAAATAAAGGGCTGACAAACAACAATAATATGTGAACACAAAAAAAAAATATCAAAAACCATTCGCAGAATGTATTGGAATGTCAAAAGACCGAGTTTCCAGTTAAAATGCGAACAATATGTGTGCAAAATAACAAAAAGCACCTTTTTTTTTGCTATGCCGATGGCACATTGTTCACATGTCAGTATTTTGGATGCATGTGAAACAAACAGCAATGAAATGAATGAATTTTCAGAAACAACAAAAACGAAAGAGAAAAAAAAAGCGGTAACATTTCGCTTTGTTTTGTAATTAGTTGAATGGAAAACACTTGAACAAAAATAATGAATAACGAGAATAACATTATATATTTAAGCCTCAACACACTCAAAAGCCTCACCACTCAAAACGTTTTTGGAACACGCTTTTCATGCCAAAGTCCATTGCATTCGAATGGAATAAAATGTTCATTTTTCTTTTTCACTCTCTTTGGTCGCTCAAACAAAATACTCAAAATAACATTTGAAAACCTCTCGTTGGCGTAAACTTAAGTGGGGGAAGGTGAAACAAAAAGCACAACAGCATTCATTTCTTGAAATAGACTCCCACATGCAATAAATAATTTTACTGTGCATATCGTGTTATTGCTGGTTTTTTTTTCTCTCTTCTTTTATTCAACTGGACGTTATGTTCACATTTTATTCATTACGTTTCGAGCATTATTTCAGGGTGCCTTAAATTAAATAGTCCGTCCAAAATCCATAAAAGTGCGAAGACCATTGAGGAATACACAAGTCATATCGAAATGAAGATTTTCATTTGCATAACAAAACAATAAAAACTTATTCCATTTTAAGTTGCGTTTTTTTTTTCTCTAAATTTCTATCTATTTTACTTATTGCGTATTCATTACGTTTATTTTCTGGAGATATCAGTAGCCAGACACTGAGTGTATCCCATTCTCTTTGTATTTTGTCTTTAATTCTGCACTGCACCAAACAATTCCGATGAGTGTAATTAATTTTCACCTTTGAATCGAAGTTGATCCAGAAATTATTATTATTTTATGCTGTTGAATATTTAATGCAATAATAGAGTTCATTGGGATTAAAGATCTCAAACACAAAAGTTGTCTTGATTGTATGAAAAATTTAAAAATTTTCAAATGCATTCAATATAAAAGCATTCATGTGATTGTGTATATTTGCAATGGTTGTCACTTCTGTTGTTGGGTGTTATGGATTCATTTGTCTTCTGTATTGTCGTTCAAATTTACGAAATTCATTTATAAAAGAAATTATTGTTTGTTAATCTCAGAAATCGAACAAAATTCGTATGCGTTACCTCAATTTTTTTTTTCTTTCGCTCAGCTTATTTTATTTTTCCTCTCTTTCATATGCCAAATCATATTGAAAATGATTAATGCGTTGATATTATGACAAAAAAAAAAAATAAAATAAAATATACAATGGAACAAGCCATCGCACGTATTAGCAAATAATCAATATTATCATCACGGCAATCATTAGCGAAACCATCTAATAAATAAATCCAAAAATATGATAGAGACGCACGCACACGTTAATGTTTCTAAATCTTCTTTTGTTATTTGATTCTTTTCTTTTGGTTCGTTCGTTCATTTATTTGTTGGTTTTCGTTACTTTTACCATGTGGTTTCGAAAAACGCACAGGTGCAAGAGCCGCAAGTGAAGTTTTGACTAACGACCATAATATGTGCGTGCGTTCAAATGTGTGGTGGTTGATACAACGACATTGTGTGTCATCGAACCAAACTGAAAAGTTTCAGCTTCGAGTTTTACTCATTCCCGTTGCTGATGATAAACTGCCTTAAAGTTACAATAATATGTGCTTTACATCGTATACATGTCGACGCGATCGTGTATGTGAGTGTGTGTGAGTGTGTGTGTGTGTAATTCATTCATCCTGATTTTCGACATGCACCCATTCCTTGTTGATATTTCTTTTTTTTTTCTTCCTTCCATGAATTCTAAGTGACAATGAAAAATACTAAGCACGCATCCAAAGTTGTTAAGGGTGTCTAAAGCAATTTATCCTATTAAGACGTCACCGCAAGGGATATTAAACGAGAGGAAGACGACAACCACAATAAGTTACATATCTTGACACTCTCTTCCAATGCACAAACTGAATCTATGCAAAACGAAATTATTAAAACATATGAAAAGCTGTCATAGACAACAGATAACAACCAAATGGGCCTCTTTATTTCTTCATTGTATGTGGCAATGCAAAATGAAAATAAAAAGTCTCGACAAACAATATGCAAAAAAAAAAAAAAAAAAAAAAAAATGTAAGCTATATTTCTTCGGTAATCTTTTTTTATGCTTCATCCGTGATTTTATGTGCATTGTTTTTGTAAATGAGTTGACGATGAGAGACATATTCACCACATATGATGATTTTACGTCCAATTTATGCAAAAATTATGTTACGAGTTGAAAGTTTTACGTCCAAAAAATCAAATTGTGTTGCCACAAAGGCAATCTGAATTGAGATATTTGTGGAAGTTTAAAGGAATTTTTTTGGGGATGAAAAAGAAAAAAATATAGAAAAATCAAAGCATTCCAGTATGTTGGTCGACCCTTCATTTTGTCTCTTATAGGTAAACATAATCTATTTTAAGTATCAAAATGAGTGTGTATCTGCAAAGTACATGCATTGAAAATTTTGTGTGTCATGTATTTAAACAGCATTTAATGTGGCATTTTACAATGAACATTTTGTTCCAAAGCATAAAAATCACAAACGCCCTCAGAAACAATTATTAGATTGTTGTAGTTTTCAAAGCCGTTAGATGCCTGCAGTCTTTCACATGCGGTTTATGTCGAATTCATAATCTATGGAATCTTTCTAAAAAGCGATCCCCTTCGCATTGAATGCAACATATAGAGCTTGCCATTTTATGAGTATGAGTTAGAAATGTAACAAAACAGAACATATACAAACAAACACACAGTAGCAATATGCCTGCGCCTGTTTTACATGTGACTCGCCCATAAATTCCATACAAGATAGCACCATGTCCCACACAAATTTACATAAATTACAATCTTTGCATAGCATACATAAAACACAAAAGCGGAAAATATTAAATTTATATTAAAAGATAAACGAAACTGTTTGCATTTGGGTAAATGTTTGTGCGAAAATTTATCTATGAATAAATAATTTATGAAAGAACCAAGTTGATTCTGGTTTTGCCTGCACATTGAACTGTATAAAACATCTTCGATGAGTGAAAATGAAGATGATGATGAAGAAGAAAAAGTTGAAAAAATATTTGATTTTGGCCTATGATCTTTGCACTTTGTGTATTGTTGCCGTAATGAAGATGTGGCTTCCATGTATCTGTATGAATTTTGTGCAAGAGACATGAGACATCAATTTTTTCTTCATTATTCTCTCTCTCTCTCTCTCTCTCTCTCTTTCTCTCTCTCTTTCTCTCTATCTTTCTCTCTCTCTTTGTGGAGGAGCAATGCACCTCCCCACCCACTTTTACCACCGTTTGTTTGAACGTGCTTAAGTCGATTATTGTAAATTATTACAATATTCCAACGTTAAGTGTTTATTGTGATATTTTTATCATCTCATGAATTTTGAATGTGATAATATGCATTTCGATGGGGGGACGAAATCTCAATTTACATTATGAACTCACTTCTTACAACGCATTACATCATGAACATAAGTAAAATAAACTTTATGCTTAACCGTTTGCGTTTTCATTTGCCAAGGCAAAAGTTTTTGACAGAGTTTGTTGTTTTTCAACAAGCACCTCTCAAGTGTACTTACAAGTGTTTTTACAATTTTTTTCTTTTTTCTTTTTTTTTTTTGTTTCAAATAATCAGTTTGACGTTTTGGTAACTGCCACAGTCATTTTGAGTGGGCTTCCTTAACGTAAACAATAATCGAAAGCACTGAGCAAATGTATTTTTTGTTGTTGTTGTTGTTGTTGTTAAAGAGTATACTTAAATAGCTCATCAAGCGTAAAATTAATAATTTTAACATGGTTTTTGTTTTCATTGCGATAACGAATGGGACATTTCAATGCATTTTATGAATGTTTATATGGGATATTGTCACTGAAAATACGAATATAAAGTAAAACAGTGAAACCATAATAATGTGAATAATATGGTCGCGTTTTAATTACATCCAAAAATAATTATGATTCACCAGAGGTGCATGAATCACACATATGCTTGACTCAATTATCTTGGAAGAAAAAAAAAAAAAAATTACGAGTAACCTTTGCCATACGACTTAGCCCATAATGTGTAAATGATTCTAACATTTCATAGAAAGGTCTGGGATGTCATCTTAATTGCTGTGTATTCTTATCCTTTATTGCCGGAAGAAAATTTCTCTTTATCTCAATCACGTAGAAAAATGTGCGACAAGCACCCGCCAGCAAATCAGAAGCTTTTGCATAAAACGGCGATGTGTTAATGAAAGCTTGATGTTCGTTTCCTTTTATTTTTTTTTTTTTTTTCTTTTTATCAAAAAACAGCGTTGGTTGTATGACTACGGAAATTATAATCAAAAATCAACGTTATAAAACGATACTCAAAAAAGAACACCAAATCGTTTAGCTCCGGCCAAATTTGCCATACTTGACAGGTTTTTACTCTCCGTTTGGGAGATGTTTCACCTTTGTGCCAAACAAGACGGACAAATACTGAAGAGATGCATCGAGATTATTTACAAAATCATTATTATAAAATTTAATGAGCTAGGAGATACGGGGCATAAAAGGTGAAGAGAGTCCCGAATAAATTAACGAATATTGTGTTCAAATACCCCACAGGGATACTTAGTTACGTTTAAATGATTATAGGCTGTATGATTAAATTACTCTTAAACATTCGGTAAACTTTCAGTTCATGCATCGTAATTCTCGTCAATGAGCTCTATTGCCATTGAGTCAATATGGTCGCGTTCATTTGTGAAAATCGATTGAAATGAAAGTGAATGCTCTAGACAAACATATTTTATGTAAATCACAGCTATTCTAGACTATTTATCTGGAGTTTACCTGTGTTTATGTACAAGATTAACACGCACATTTTTTTTATGATGCAAATTCTTCCGTCTACTACTGTGAGCCAAAAAAGATGCAAAGCAAAAAAAAAAAAATCAACGGCACTTGAAAATACGATAAATTTGAAAATAGGGAAACAAGTTCACTTAAAAGTTTTAAGTTAAATTAACGAACGATGATACCAAAAATTTTCGGGAATGATATTTCGGAATGGCAGAGATGGTGAGAGACAGAAATAGAAAATAACAATAACAACAGCAAAAGAGCAACTTGACAATGCGAACAAAAACTTATGATCCTGAAGAAGAGGGCATTAAAAAGAGCAAAAACCAAGTTTTTCTATTTCGTTAAATGTTACAAGACTGTATGTAGAATTTATGCGCGAATTACGGGAAACTTTTTTCATTCAACCGAATGGATGCGTCATCATGATTTGCTGTTTACGATTGTGCAGATCTTTTTGGCTGCAAAGATACATACACTCAACAAAAAAAGAAAAAGCAAACGAAAAAGACAAGAAAGTAAATTTTTAAATCAAATTATTTGGTTTTATAGACTTGGACTCGTATTTTATCAAATCTCGCACGCGAAATTGGGCGCAATTTTAAAATGTTTAATTGGCGTTAACAATTTATGGACTCAACAATTCAAGATACCGTGTGTCATTTAATTTCGTTCCACATTTTGATTTTGTATAATATTTGAAATTGTGTTTGGTTTGAATGTTTATATCAATGGGGTGGAATCATGTCAACCAAACTGATGACACTTTGCACCAGTCATCGCTGCATATAATATGGATGCCGGTGATTATGTTCTTTGAACAGTTAACCACAATAAACTTCGCTCCGTTCATTAAAGTTGGATAATAATTCTGTCTCGCTCTCTCTCTCTCTCTCTCTCTCTCTTGCTCACTCGCTCGCTCTCTTTCCCTCTCTCTCTCTCTCTCTCTCTCTTCTCTCTCTCTCTCTCTCACTTTCTCACTCTCTTTCCTCTCTCTCTCTCGCCCTCTCTATCTCGCTCTCTTTCTAACACAATTTCATATAAAAAACACGAAGAAAATCTTCCCCAAAGTTGATTACAGTTGAGTGGCACATTAATTTTTATCATTCTCTCAATCGAAACCGCTATTAGGCAAAATTTTAAAGAATGTTTTTCATTCTTTACAATGAACACTTAAAACAGCAACTGTAAATAAAAACTATAAGTTAAACGTACAGGAAAAAGTGTTGTAATTATGAAGCGGAGAAACGTGAAAAGCTAGTCTTTATCAAACAAAAAAAAAGAAAAGGTTTCGTGTTAGCAAAACATTTTCTATGAGATCTTTATGTGCGTCGAGCGTCATTCAATTCGATCGAATGCAATATACACAATGACGATGAAATGAAAACAAAAAGAAACAAAAGTGGCACACGATACATTTCCAGCACGCATATTAGCCAAAAGTTACACGCAACTTGCTGCAATAATTTATTGGTAAGCCGTGCTAATAGTTTTCCTGCTCGTTGTTAAAACGCTACATGACGGCCGATTTTCTTTTCTTACCATTTTACTTATGCAATGTGCGAATGCGAGTATTTGTGTGTGTGTGTGTGTGTGTGTGTGTGTGTGTGTGTGTGTGTGTGTGTGTGTGTGTGTGTGTGTGTGTGTGTGTGTGTGTGTGTGTGTGTTTTTTATGTTATCAATTTCAAGCTAAAAACGTTTGTACGATAGGTAGTTTTGGGACAATGTTCTAACATGAAATCGTAATTGAATTTAATGGTGAATACATGTTTTTATTTCATCTTTGGCCATTTTCTTCATTCATTTTCAAACATTTATGCGAACAATTTTATTACGTGCATTCAATCGATCTGAGTAAATGTAAGAATAAAATTAACTTTTATTTGTACTTACCGTTAACAGTTATTATGAATAGGAAATCGATTTAAACTGCTGTATGCTTTCAACGATAACCAATGTTTGCATTAATTTTGAACAAACGTCATTACGATTAAATGACATGGTTTCAATTTCCGACACTTTGTGCATACAAGCTAGGCTAGAAGCTAGGTAATACAGACATGCTACCATAAATGAAATCACATCAAATCAAATCAAATCAAATGAAACGTTCTGTAAACTTTGCTTAAAAAAATTTATTTATTTTCATATAATTTTAGTTTATGTTACAATAGGATTATCCATGTTATGTTGATTCCATGTTTTTTTCTTCTTCTTCTTCTTCACTTTATTCTGAAAATGTCTGAATAATAATACAAATGCTACAATAATACAATGATACTGAATTGCAGTTCCTTAATGTTTGCTTACATTCAAAACTAAAAAATACGACTAGTCATGGTTGCATGTTTCTATCTGTAAGACCGGCGGTGTAACCAAGAGTTTTTCTCATGAGATTGTCCATGCTCATTAATCCTATTTTCTTGTATTTTCGAAAAACCAATTGTTTCAAGCCAATTGTTTTTTGGGGGTGACAAGCGCTACTTATAACTTTATCAAATTTATTCGTCCATTTAAAATGGTATTTGCGGTTGAAAATATAATTTTATGTAGTTTATGTTTATAAATTGTTTAGAGACATTTTGCCATCATAGAAATTGTGTATAAATAAATGTCGAGTACATTGCACCCGATAAATATCATTTGAAAATTCAGTAATACGAATCGGAGGTATTTTTTTTTTTTTTTTATGTTATGAACATTTAGTAATGGCATCAAATGTGAAATTTCAATCATCGAAAATAAAAAATATATTCGATCATTGCACAAATCCCACTAAATATTGCCAATAAATTTTCTTGTAATTTGGTTCTTCGGTAATTGTCATTCATTATCCTTATTTGTCTAAAATATCTTATTATTATTTACCATTTTCAATTTTCAATCGATTCATATATATTTTGACTATAAATTACAATGTAGTTCTCATTTATTGTATAAAATATTTGTGTGTTTGTGTGTGTTTGTGTTTGTGTGTATAATTTTAATCTTGACTATTGGATTCATGCATGATTCATGATATTTTTCATATGTTTGATAAAAATGTATTTTATTTTACCATCATACAATGACAAGTTAAGCTTTCTCATCAATGCTTGGCACTAATACGACGGTCATTTATTACTTTGTTTGCTTAACACACGTTCGCTTGTTGGACGACATTTATGCATTATTCACATTGAGAACATTGAAGCGTATTTTCATTGCAAAAGCCGATTTTAACTGAATTGCTCACACAAGCCTCTTTACATGAAAACATCTTGCAATAATAATACATTTCGGAAATGTTGGGAATGCATTCAACACAAAAATTTTGTTCTAAGTATTTGTGTAACAAAAGAAAAGGAAAAGAAAGATGCTTATGCAAGTTCTTTGAATGATGCATGTATTTCTTTATATTTTTCATAAAAATTTTTTGCAAAAAAAAAAAAAAATTGCTGCGACTGTTTCAAACTGAAAGGATTAAAATTTTCTATTGTTTTATGCCGAATATCCATGTAAGTCTGTTTTCCAAGTATCAAAAACGATATTTAACTAAAGATTTTCGTTTCATGTATGTTTCTGCCGACACGTTTTTTCTTTTCCTTGCCACAGAACTAAAAGTGTAACCTTAATGTTACAGCTTTATTGATTTTCTAAATAAACTAGTCACGAATGGCATAAAAGGAAAAAAAAAATCTTTAAAATGTCGATAAATTTTATTATGTGTCTCAAGAAAGACAAAATTCTTTGCGTGTTTTCGAAAAATGACACCCAATATCTTGAATTCACAGATAAAAATGTTCCAATCGTAATATGTGTGTGGTTTTTGACTAATTTTCAAAATTGGTTCACTAACTTTTTGTGGGTCGATTTTAAATAGATGCAATAAATCCAATGATGATACTCATTAAAAATCGATCATTCCATATGCAAAAAAAAAAAAAAAAAAAAATGTTGCGGAAAAAATTCATGTCAGTCTTAATAATACTACTTAATACAATTAGTAAACTCGGTTTGAACCGTTTTATTAAAATTTCGTTTCATTTTTTTTTTCTCACATAGAATTTTCCTTTTTCTGCATTTAACTCGCTTCATAAGTGTTTCGTTGAAATATTAATTTACTGCCAAAACATTTTAGATTTGATTTCAATTTAATTTAATTTAATAATGTGATAACAATTCAAAATTTTGAAAAAAAAATGCGCATTTTGCAAAACGGTTTAATTGCTATTAAATAAGCCAATGTAAACACAAATCAACGGTTCGATTAACAAAGAAGACATTCAACGAATTTAACGTTTTTTTTTTTTTCAACACACGAACTAACGCATAGTTCGTAACTTAAACTAACTGGTAGTATTTATTATAAGTTTGAAAATAAAATTAAAAAAAAAAAGACTGAATAACTTAAGCAAATGATATTATTTGCAATGAAACAGACTAGAAGTCGCTAATCTCACCTTCGGTGTCAGGTTGTGTACATGTAAATGGATTTTTCAACCAATTACAAAGTGATTTCTCTTGACGATTACGTTTTTTCATTGTTATTTTTTGAGCATGAGAAGCACCTGATCCAAAACTTGAATCGTCACCATCGCGTGCGGTTGCCACACTGTGATAACCACTCTCGGCTCTTCTTGAAATCCCTGAATGTTTTGATGTTCGCGGTGTCGATGAATCATGACCACTATCATATGCTTCGGGTGTTGATAAGCTCAATGGAGGCAATTGGGGTACTTGTGTTTGCGACATAACAATTGGAGTAATTGAATGCGTACTTATCACTTTGTGATCAATCAATTCAACAATTGTCGGTTCATTTAGAATTTCAGCTATTTTACTATCAACCGTCGAAACAATTTGTTCAGATTTTTGCTTTATATTTGGATCGGAAGCACCATCTGGATGACGTAATGAAGCATATTGATCAAGTCCACCGATTTGCATAAAACCATTTAAACTTGGCAATGAACTTTGACTTGGTGTTCTTGATAGTGTCATCGATTGACGACAATCTCGACATCTTGGACTTGGTGCACGGTATACAGGCTCACTGCATACACTTCCAGGGCCTGACATTAATCGAAATGCTGGTTCACTGTACACACTTCCTGCATGATTTATTTTATAATTTGGCGTTACCTCGGCCATTGCCAATTGTGATGTGTATAAATCTCGTAATTGCGCTAATTGATCAAATTGGTTTCTTTGAACGACAAAAAAAAAAAAAAAAAAATGAAAAAAAAATACATGATAAACAACACGTTTATATTTAGAATGACAATATTTTTGCATACATTTTGCAATATTAAACACTTGAATGTTATTCGACAGTATAAATACACTTTGTTGAATATAAAATGAATGCTAAAATTACCTCGTATGTTCACCAAACACGCAATCACTAAATGCATCCCCAACGCCGCCCGCATGAAAACTGGATATAACTGACATATTCGCATGACTCAATGCGCTCAAAGGATGATCTCTGAGGAACAGAAAAAAATGAAAAAAAAAATGTGTAGTCTCTTTAGTTCAACAAAATTCACATTCAAATATAAGAATGTATGAAAAACTTTAGAAACAATATTACAGCGAAATTTTTATAAAAAAAAAAAGTAAAAATTACAACATGAAATTACATACCGTCCCATTTCTCTGGCAATTTCCTCTTCAGTAACTTGTAGACCACAGTCAATTGTTTGAATATTCAAACCTAAATTTTCGCGTGACACATGTCTTGAACACATCAAATGTATGCTATCATGTGAAATTTCACGTGAACTTAGTGGTTCAATTAGTGGAAGAGCTGGAGGAACTTCAGATGGGCCACTGTCTTGATCTTCATCTTCTTGTGAATCATTTTGTCGATGTGATGATATAGCTGATCGTGCATCAAAATGTTCATTTTCACCTTCTTGAAATGATTTCGCTCCACTCATTCTAATTGAAATGTCTATCGTTTGATTTGCTTCTTTGCTACCGCATAGACTTTCGGTAATTTCATTTAATGTTGTTTCTATACATATTTCTTCATCATCCGATGTATTCTTTGCCACCGGCATTGGCAACATTTTCGATTGTGCATTTACAGTTGGGCTGGAACTGTTTCCGTTAAACACTTGATTTGTTTGATTTTCAACCCATTGTCGTATCATTGTTTTTTTGTGATTATCCATGTAACCGTACGTTTGTGTAGATGATGATGGTATACCACCCACCGCAATTGATTTACTGGGTGACATTTTTGGACCATCAATCCATGTTTCGCACTTTTTAACGTGATTAATTTCGCGCATCAAATGTCGAGCTTCGGCCACTTTAAACTTTGACAATCTCGGACCATCAATCCATTGCTCTTCGACCACTTGACGCTTAGGACTTCCGTGATTGCTATTGCTTGCTTGCCGACGCATTGGTGAGCCTTTTGGTGACGATATGTGCGTTGATGGTATGTGTCTTACCTGCGATGCTATTATTTTTGGCGAATTTGGTAACGAAACGGATGTTTGCGATGGTATCGATGGATTGTATTGATAGGATGGCATTTGATCGGTCATCTTTTCACATGTTATCGGACTTGAATTTGTTGCTAATCTACGCTTAAGGCTATCAGTTCGTTGATTCGGTACAGGGCTTTGGGCTGAAAATCGAGAAAAAATAAAATAAAAGAAAAAAAGAAAACACATTTGCTAGTTATTTCTCATGCAACAAGAAACGAAAACAATATAATAAAGCCAATAAAATCAAATTGATTGCATTACGTTTTGAGGTTTTCTTCTGTGGAAGTTTGCTTGGTTTTTCAGCAGTGGACCCTTTTAATGCTTTATTCATTGAACATCGATTATCGCCCGAGTTCATTGAGGGTATATAAACTGGTGGATGCTCACCATCGGTAGCATCATCACCTGGCCCCAAATAAATTACCGTATCGGCCGATAGGTCAGAGCTTGAAGGATCTGGACCATCCGAACTTGAAAAGTTTCCTATTTTTCAAAGCAATTGAAATTGTTTCAATTGAATTTCATCTCAAACATACATTGGGTTGGTTTTCTTTTATTATTCGACTAGTTTACTTGACATTTTACCTGTAATATCAAAGCCTAATGCTTTTTGCGTTGCCAAAGGCAATCGATGTTTTCTTCGTCGCATTCTATGTATTCGAGATGCAACTTGAACCGTTGTGAGAACATCTGCATGAGTCTAATATGAGGAGGGGAGAGATGAATATAATCCAATTTCCAAATTTTGTCGTAACGTTATTCACTTTGATGTTTTTTTTTTTTTAGGAACACTTACCTGTGAACATGTGATATGTGCTAAAATCGTAACGTGACAAGTAATTGGAGCTAAACAGTCTTTGAGTAATGGAGTCAATGGATGATTTTGGTTTGGTGTATGTTTTTGTCCACCAAGAATGGCAAATAATGTATTACCAATACCAGATAATGGAAATCCACCAGAACGATTTGCACAACCGCCCAAATTAATCAAATGCAATCGACTTCGACCGCCAGCTACACCACCTTTTCCTGCTAAACTATATTGATATACATGCAATGTAAAAATGATTGCTGGTTCTGAATTGCCCGGAAGACGTGTAGCAAGTGCTGAATCTAAAAATAATGCTGCTCGCTCGGCTGTCGGTGCTCTCAATTCCGTTGGACCGCCTAAAAAGTCATCGCGTAAATACACACTTGGCGAATCATCGGATTCTGTTGACGAGAAAAATAACAAAAAAAAAAAAAATAAAAAATAAATCAAGAAAAAGTGCAAAGATTGAGTTGAAGCTAAAGAAAAATAGTTCAATTTTCACAATTTGCCTAAAGCTTCACTAACACACAATTTACATGGTAAATAAGTACCAGACATTTATTTTAGCGCATTTTCTTCGGTTCGTTTCTCTCTTTCTCTCACTCTTTCTCTCTTTTTCTCTCTCTCTTTCTCTCTCTCTCTCTCTCCTTCTCTCTCTCTCTCTCTCTCTCTCTCTCTCTCTCTCTCTCTCTCTCTCTCTATCTCTCTCTTTCTCTCTCTCTCTTTCTCTTTCTCTCTCTCTCTCTTACTCTCTCTTGTTCTCTCTCTCTCTCTCTCTCTCTCTCTCTCTCTCTCTCTCTCTCTCTCTCTATTTTGCTAAATCAATCGATTTGCATAAGATACAAATGAAAATGTCGTTTTCATATGTGCATACACAATTTCTTCAGCACAACGATTTTCGACGTATTAATATTAGAGAGGAGAAAGGAATTTCATTGAGTATGAGTATGAGTAAAGAAGAGTAAACTTGTGACGACATCAATTTGCAGCATCAAGCGACAAATATTCGGAACATACAGAACATAACATACAGGAATCGAAAGGATCAATAAAGCTGTATCAGACAAAGCAAATATTTACAGTTCCATTTTCAGCTATTTTCCACTTATCTATCCTCAATAAAAAAATGGAAACATCAATATTTCTTTGGCGTTCGATCCCATGGCAAAGCTGCTTTTTGCCTTTTACCAAATACATCCCCATCCAATGAGAATATCATTTCATGCCAATACATGAGAAATCATGAGTGTCGCAAAATCGGTATTCAACAGCAGTAAAAATACCTATGGAATTGTGCAAATGTATAAATGCGGTGAACACACACACACACATATATATATATATACTTATAAGTGCCGAATAAAAATACAAACGTAAAAAATGGCGACACTGAAAGAAATAACGACGTACATAAACGACAGTAGCATTAATTTTGTCGCACTTGCAATCACCATCTCATACCATAGTTGCTATTTGTTTGCACACAAAATATACATGGAATTCAAACACAAAAACATCCCAAACCACTTTATTTGGGAGACTAGAGTACAAGCAGCAGCAGCAACAAAAATGCAAGTTAAATAAAATCAAAGCCAGTAAGATTTATGTTACGCATTTACGTTTGGATTTACGATTTTCCTTCTTCTTTTTCCGCTTTTTATTGTGTGTATTTTGTTGCCGGTTCTTTTTTTTCTCCCTCTCTCTCTCTCTCTGTCTCTCTTTGTGTCATCGAATCAGAAGGGTCAGGAAATTGATCCCCCTTTTTTCCGATTTTCTAAATGTATTATAAACATAAAAAAAACGACGAGAAAAGAATGAATGAAGGAATAAAAATGTTTATGCTTGTGGAAATGAGTGACCGAACCACCTTCATATCAATGATGATTTCATAATATGCCCGTTGAATGGCAATGGGTGCACACAACAACAACAACGAGCCAAAAAAAGCATATATATATACCATGAAATTGAGTCTTGAGTTTCAAGGAATGCTAAAGATGTTTTTACTATATTTGCTATTATTAAAGGGAACAGAACGTCAATCACCAACTGTTTCATAGGCACAAGTGTACGCACGCATCGAACGGCTGTGTCGAAAATCACTAAATTATATCAACAACTGAGACAAATCAATTTTACCATTTAAAATTTATGGTTCTTCTCATTCTCAGTAATCAATTTTGTTGGCCAGTTTGCGACACATTCTTTTCATTCGATGTGCATTTGATTTGCTACGCATATCTATGTATGCTACAAGCACCAATCAATTTCCTAATAATAATTGTCATATAAAGAGAGATAGAGAGAAGGAGAGAGAGAGAGAGAGGGGAGGGATTTGGATTGTAAAATGACAGTGACTGGTGACGATGAAATGACATCGTGAGTGCCAAAATAACATAGGCATAAATATAAACAGTATTTGAAATGTATATTGCCGCCACTATCCTTCACATTGAATCCACTCTCGTACTGAATCAAATGCATTCCATTTATTGCCACTCCCTTCACATTACGGTAATTGTGAAAATTAATTAAAACCAAGCCGTTATAAATATCGAATGAGGGTTCCGCACTGTCATTTCAGATTTGTTCACGTTTTGTTTGCTTGTGAACTACTGTTTTTCACTTCTATGCACTGACACTTCACCATTCAACGCTTCGGAATATTTTGTCAATTGAGATTCGGGCGCGTTACACACCGAAAAAATGAACAAATAGACCGAGAGACATACAAGATATAGAAAGGAGCACTGGAACGCACAATCCACAATTCGAAATTGAATACTGCTATGCTTTTTTGGTCGGTTACGAATCATGTCTAGACTATCATTATCATTAGCAAACAATTTAGAATAAATCTTATTACTCCATTGGAATGCGGAAAGATTGAATGGCCAAATCTCGTCGTGAGCAATTTAGTGAATTGTTCATTTGCCGCGCGCACAACCAAGATACGGTTTAGGTTTCGTTAAAACGCTTGTGCGTTTCCATTCGCACAATAAAACGAACAATGTGAAGTAATTTGCACTCTTCTTCTCAATTGAACATTCTTAGCAATAAAAGGCAAAACAAACGAGAAAAGAAGAAAAAAATTTATCTTCGGTTCATTCCGCATTCATTACCAAAGTGTTTGAAAACATTTAAATTCTATTGTTTGAGTTTTTCAATTACAATACCATAGTGATCCATTGGAGATGTGTCGTTCTTCTTGTATATACGCAAGTGAGAACATTTTTTACATGCGGTACGCATCAAATTTACTTCAACAATCTATGTAATTTGCTTTACTTTGTCATTTTTATAGCCGTTGTACATTGACATTTTCCAAATGGATTTCTTTTAAGTAAAAGGATGGACTAATTACATTTGAAACGATTAAATTTTTAAAATGTCCCATAAACTTATGGCTCATCAATGTTAATGTGTAAAATGGCCAGATTTAGAAACCAATTCAGCAAATTAAAATTGAGGGACAAAACTCAGAGCAGAAGGAAAAAAAAAAAGATTCCTTCTTGGTATTCAACAAATGTAAGACGAACATTCAAATCTTATAGAGACCAAATGCTATTCAAGTTGGTGAAAAAAAAATGTTCCATTTTACTTGCAAATATTAAGGCTGCGAGAAACTGAAAATTATGAATTGAAAGTAAAATCGACGAGAATTAGGTCGGTCAAAGCCATTAGCAGGCATTTTATTTGTGTGTCATGCCGTTATTATGAGGATGTTTTATTTTCAAACAATGAATTCATCATAATAGTTTATGTGATGGAGCGAATAAGAAAAAGAGCGAGGAAAAAGAAAAAAATGAAAATGCCGCACGGCATATTGGCATCATATGCTCAGCTCATCCATGACTATTTATGCAATACACTTGTGCTCAAGTGCTTTTTATTCAAACGAATAAAATGGTTTGGATTGAATGTGAAATATGTTCCGTGTGCGGTATTGTACTTTTTCAACTATGCGGATTGAAAGCATATATCGTTCTATTTAACAGTCATCGCACCCAAAAATGAATAAAAGTAAGTCTCCTGAAAGAATGAAAGAGCAAACAAAATGAAAAGAGAGAAAAAAAAAAAATTATGAATAACGTCAATGGAAAATCGTAAAGCATATGAAGAGAAAAAGAACTTTAAGCACATCATTATGTGAATAAAGTGCTTATGATTGTGATTATTTACCTGTTGCGTTATTCACATTTTTTTTCTTCTTCTTCTTCTTCTTCTTCTTCTTGCTAAAATATCGTTCGCTTCAATGAAAGCCAAAAGCTATCATAGAACTCGAACAATGCTCAGATTGATGAATGATTTTATGCTTTTATGTTTGTATAATGAAATGTACTGAACACCAAAATGTACAAATCAATTCCGAATATATTCAAATGTGAAAAATATGTAGAAAAACAAAATTAAAATCAATATCGAAATGTTCCAAATTCAAACCGATTATGGAAATAATTAATTTTCCGATGGAAATTCGAATATTCGTCCTATTTCTAAATCCAATGCAAACGAGAGAAATGCCACATAAACGATAATTCTCTTGGGAGATTTAATTCTAAATTATTTGATTGTATTTCAAAACAATTCCAATCAAAATTGCGACCAAGTCCCAATACAGAAAATAATATAATAGTGAAAAAAAACATACCAAAAAGAGCAGCATGTGCTGTTAATAGATCCTTTGATGATGATCCCGGTTTTGATGCACTCACGCCCAACGCACTAACTCGAACAGAAAATCGTGCGCCAGTTTTTTGTCGACGTTCATTAATGCCTTTGTACAGCCACGAGATTGCACATGGAATTGCGCCCAATTCCTTTGCCGATGCCAATGAACCAAACATTGTTTTTGATTGACCTAAAATAGAGATAATCGTAAATAACAAATGACAACGACAAAACATCATCAACAATATTTCTCCAATGATATTTTGTTGATGAGTATGAAACGATTTTCGTCCGTCACATCGTCGCGACTCGAAATGAACAAGCAACGGCAAAAAATGAAGTTCCATCGCACGCATTGATTAATGATAGTAAAATATTAATTTTCCACATACCTGACTCAGCATAGCCAAGCGTAAACAAGCAGCCGTCAGTTCCTTCAAGCACAGCGGGTATAACTTCAGATAGAGCCGACGATGTGACATCACTTTGAGCATCTTCGTCGGTAAACAAATTATCAAATGCGAATATTTTTGGTGCGGCAACTTTTGGTCCCCGTTCTTGTGATGCTGCTGAACTGGGTGTCGATGTTGTTGTTGGATCAGTTAATGTAATTTGTCGCTTCTTCTTGTCGACAGACAAGTAATGAGGCTGTGAACCTTCCGTCATTGCTGACTCCGATATACGGAGCATAACTTTAACCTATTTAAACAGAGGCGAGAGAGTGAAGAAAGAAAAAAAAAAAAATAATAAATTCGAGACGAACGCAATATATCAATTAATTTTTGGACGAAATTTTTCCGACGATGTGTCAAAATTTTTGCTAATAATATTGATGCGGCAACCATTTATCGAGCGCATAGATGCATGCATGTAATCACAGTCTAAGTGAATGAATTAACTACAAATTATTCATGAAATGTAATTAATGGAGAACTGTATTTGTGTGTTCGTCTGTGTCCCTTGCGAGCGACTAGTCAATATTCACGAAAACAGCGTGTAATAAATTGATGTCGTGTGAAAAATTATATTTTTCAAATTCGACAAACGCGTAATTATTAACAAAAGGAGTGAGACAATTTTAATGAAATACAAGAAAATAATTTTTGTGCCATACACAGAGAGTACAATTCTCCTTTTTATATATAAGGGAAATTATAAATCGAATATTATTTGAACGAATCTATTGATGAAATTGAGGTAATTTAATATCATTCAATGTGATCAATGTACATTTATTTAATTCAAAGAAAAGCGCTATTGTTTTGTTAAGAGGAAACTTTATTTGGCTTTTCTTCGATCAATTCTTTGGCCACTCAAAGTAATCAAATAATAAGCAAAAGTTCTCTTTCAACTTGCTTACACACATGTTTCACTTCTTTTTTCTTCTCTTGGTCCGATAAGAAATATTCGATTCATTGAACTGAAAACAAAGTGGACAGCCAACAAACACATTTCTATATAAAACCAACGGAAATGTAATGGCAAAAAGTAACAGCGAGAGTGAGAGAGAGAGAGAGAGAGAGAGAGAGAGAGAGAAAGAAAAAAAAATAGACGAATCGCAATTCAAAAGGGATGAGAAATAAACCGCATAAATGCATCGACTAGTTGTATGTTACATCGACAAAATAAATGTCAATATTTGTTAGTTGTCCGGTTATTTCGCATTAACAAATGTCTGCTATTGTTGTTTATTATTGGGAAAATTGTAACAAATTTTTTGTTGTCGTTATTGTTGGTCATGTTATTGTTTTCCACATTGTCATTGGGCACTGAATAGAAAGCCATTGGCTTGTGCTATCCATGATACAACTATGTCAGTTTGAGTTTATGTTTCTGTTTCTGTTTTGTGATTTTGAACATTGTGCATTAAACTTTTTGTTGGATATAATACTTTATGTTGTGCATTTGCCGTTTACTGATAGATTCAATGGCAAGAGAACAAAAGAGAGAGAAAGAGAGGGAGAGCGGGAGAGCGAGAGAGAGAGAGAGAGAGAGAGAGAGAGAGAGAGAGAGAGAGAGAGAGAGAGTTTAAAATGAGAATTATTGTGACAGAGGTTGCACTTTTCCATTTCGGCGCCTCAAGTGAACATGTAACTGAAGCGAATATTTTACAAATGTGATATAAATACGGGCCAATTGAATGGTCACAAATTGGCGCAACGATAATTTAATTTGATAGTTTGTATAAATTTCGTGTTAATTTTTTATATTGTTTACGCATATATATAAAATGTTGTACAGTGCATTGATGAAATCACCCGGGTAAACATACACACAGCCCGGTCTATTCATGCAATAGGCTTAATAATACGAATATAAAATGATTATAAAAAATATATTTTCATGACATAACGTCAAATGAACACGGAAAGCGAACGAAAAATAAAAAAAAAACAATTCAACGCAGAGAGTGAGAGGGAAAAAATAGAAACCGTAAAACACAACTCACCTTTCCCAGTCCATAGTTCTCTTTGTTTGCCAGCCGTCTCGCCAAAACAGCTGGCATCGAAGGTTGAATTCGTTGAAGTGCTCCACAAAATCCGCCACGCTCTGCATTCGGTATGTCTGGAACTCGCGATCTAACTGGCGCATTATTATTGGCCATTCGCTGAGCAGCTCTTGAAAAATAAAAGAGAATCATAAAATGCCATTACAATTAGTTTAATTAATATGCATTATTATTTTCTATTTCAATGAATGTATGAATGAATACTGAATGATGATCATTTTGTGATTTCGTTGGAAATATGTATAATTTATTGAGAGTGGAGTAAAAGGGAAAATACAAACAAAGAGAATTCAACACAATTCATTTTCACATGCGGATCTGCTCTCGTCATTTGTTAATTATAAAATTTATGAAAATTTTTAACAGCATTATTAATCACATTTGCTTTAAAATATAATCGGTAAAAATGAAGGGTGCTTTTTTTGTTATACAGTGTGTGTAACTGTATAAGTTACATTCATAATAAAATCGATTTTTGACTTCAATACGTTTTTCAACGAGCCGTTGAATAGAAAGCGTGGTAAAATATCCATTGTTTCAAAGTTTCATTTTAATGCCCAAAATGAAAAGAGTGAAAGAAAAAATGAGTGAGAGAGAGAGAGAGAAACAGAGAACAACAGAATACAACAAATGTGTTTGTATTTACAACCGTTTCCCCATGGAATTCAAAGAATACTTTTGAGCATTTTTTTTGTTTCATGTCAGCTTTTATGACATTGATGGAATGCCGCACGAGCAACGGAATGCAAATTTTTGTGAAATGCTTTGTACTCGTTAAAAAAAAAAAAAGTTTCCAACATAACGAAACCAAAACAAAACACAAAAAAAAAAAAGTTTATTTGCGCGACGTGAAATATTCGAACGATTTTTTTTCCACTGTTGTTGCTGCTGTTGTTATTCGTTTGAAACAAACAACTCTCTTGTTTATTCCTTTGTATCCTTTTCATGCTAATGATAGCCGACATTCGGAAGAATATAAATGTGAAAAACAATAACAAAGAATGCCCAAACCATGAACCATTCAGACATAATTGAACATGATGATAATTGATAATAATTCAACGTAGAAAAAAAAGAGGAAGAATTTCGTGAACATATTTTAACCAATAGATTTGGTTCTTTAACCGTCTTTCTCACCAAAATACAAATGGATAACTGCTGCGAACATTGTAAATCGCATTCGGCCGCAACAGCACACAAGCGATTCACTCTATTTCCGAATCGGATATTTCAATAAAGAAAATGGAAAATACATAAGCTCAATTTTGCGATGGTATACATCATACACATCCACACACATTGACACACACACACACATACAACTTTTATATATATATTTTTTTGCCATTTCGTTTGTTCTCAAATTATGTTGAATTGATAAGCCAACAGCTTGACCTATTTCTAATTTTACTCCTTACATTACGTATTTATGAAGTCGGCAAATCTATTGAATGAGCTTTTCCGCTTCTTTTCAAGCGTGAGTGAATTGACTTAATTTGACTTGTGACATATGCCTTGTGCCTTTTTCAGTTTTTTCCGTTTTTGGAGCAAATTCGATAATATTGGCTTCGATTGACAAATCCAAAAGGCAAACAAAAACATTCGTCTCACAAATGAAACCCAAATAGATCATACTGAATTATTTATTGTGTATGCTATGGGCAAAACATTTCTACTTCTATTCCGTAAAAATGAGTTTGAAATGAACAAATGAAAATGGAGTGGATTTTTTTTCTTTTAAGATATCTCTTGATTTTCGATAATCACATTTTCAGTGCTGCACTTGAAAGATTTTTAAAGACACTTTACTCTTGAAATTTAATGCCATTTGGGATTTCAACCATTTCGGCATTTTGCACAGAGTGAAAAATGATTTTATAATTGTTCGTGTCACAGAAAAAGAATTGAACGTAAGTGCTTGAGATGAACCATTTATTTTTTCTACTTTTCTTCGGTTAAATTTGGTGCCTATTTAACTGAAAAGATCTCAATTATTGATATTATTCTTCGTTTTTTGACAATGCAGAAAATATAGTATACTTAACTGCGTATTATTTTTCGGCAACCGTCGGTCTTTTTTTTTTTTTTTTTTGTTGCTGCAGATAAGAATGATCCCAAATGAGATGTATAATTAATGCGGACCATTTTTTTTTCCATCCATAATAACAATGGACAGCTAGACAAAAATGACATGAAAAGTCAAAGCGAAATTTTCAACAATGATGAGTGTTTGGCATTTGCGTGTCTGGATATGAATAATCGAAAACAGAAAAATCACCAACAAATACCAAAGTTTTTTTCTACTATCCTTAGAGAGTATTTTAATCAGAAATGGCCATTTTCTTGATCAATTTTCATTCAAAACGTGTCTCTGATTATTTACTCTGTTAGATTCGAAAAGACGCCATTTTTCGTTCTCCAAAAATAAATACTTTCGGGAATCGTACAAATGCACGAAATAATGAAAATCACAGCGATTCCAATTGTACATTGTAAAAGGAACTTCTCTGCATATGCCAATTCATATTTGGGTGAATAGCGTTTTTAATTAATGGAATAGCCAAAAGTGAGTGAAAAGATAATGAATATTTAATATTGTGTTTCAACCATTCGGAACGTGTCACTGTCAAAAGTACTGAATAAACAAAAGCCAGTTTTCTCCTGCACGATCTTTAATTCGGGCTTTATGTTTGTGTCAGAGGATTCATGTGAAATACCGCAGTCTCATAACATGCACACGAACTAGGAAAACATTTAAAATTAAAACCATGTCTGCTGCTCCTGCTACTGCTACTGGTACTCTATTGGAATAGAGTAAAATGGGTTTTTGTGAAAATGAGATGGAAATAGAAACCAAATGAGCAAGAGATATAGAAAGAGAATATTTGTTCGCGCTCGTGAAAATTGGTGTAAAAATGTATAGACTCAAAGCCAGAAGCAATAGTAAAATGGCACAGACAATGAGAAATGTCACACATAATCAACTACATATAGAGGAAGTTCGTATATCGGCTTAACTCTCAATGGCAATGTAAAAATTTCATACGAATATCTCTTAATATTTTATATACATATATCCAATTTGATGTGTTTGCCAATCTCGGGGGTTCGGGGCATGTGTGTGTGTATGTACGTATGTGTGTGTGTGTGTGGAAATGTTTTCGTTTCTTCTTTTCAATATATTTCATGTTCCTTGGCTCTGGTTCATTTTACAATATTTTTCTTCGGTCTTTATTTTGGCTTTTGTCTGCATCGAAATTTCCATCCATCAAGAACTAAACGTGAGCAAAATTCATTGTTTGCGATGCATCCTCCCCCTCGATTTTTTTCGAACTTGAACATTATGTCCTTGCCATATCTCTTCGAGTCGGTCTCGTGAACTTTTCCTGTATTTTCTTTTTGTCGTACACATTTTTCGCATTGTGTAAGTATGTGCTTGGGTGGATGTGTGTGTGTGTGTGTGTGTGTGTGTTAATAGTTCAGTAAAATCGTGTTTTCTTTAGCTTCGAGCAACATTACCCACCACATACGACCGAACAAGCGATTCACGTACATATCTATAGAAGTTGGAGTTAGTTTTCTATCGGTTTGTGGCAGTTCGTTCGTGCTTCTTTTTTTCTCTTCATTTTTTTTTTCTTCTTTTCATCCGATGCCATTTTTATTGTTTCTTTGTATTTGGTTTTCTATTTTTCGTCATCATTTCACGCTTTATAGATTGCCGAAGAGCATTGCCATTATTACGTATTATGAAATATAAGAACATCACGTGAATGTATGTGCGTAAGTTGTAGCAGTACGGCACCTGGTTCCACGTACACGTATAAAACTGCCACTTAAGATAAATGGTGCACACATTTCTTGAAATGTGCGAGTACGAGAGTCACCTCACTTAGATTGGCTTCACATTTATTTTTTCTCTCTCGTTCGCTTGATCTGCTTATTCTTGTACCTTATCCACTCAGCATTTTCTCTTTTCATCTTTTTGGTTGTTTCATTCTTTTCTTCACTCCATGCTCCATGATAATTTTGTATCTTTTTAATAATGTTCTTATAAAAGAATTCCGACATAAAGGGATTTAAACGATATGAAATTGTTCGATTGTCAAGTGACTGCCATAACGTTATTTCATAAAATGCAGGAATTGGTTTAATCATGATTTATTTATAGTTCTTTCTTATGAATTCAACTATAATTTAACATCGTCATTTCTGTTCGTTCATTTTTCATTTGCTTGTTACAATTACGTGACATTTGCAATGGATTTATAAACTTGAGTTTATTTTTCAATCTAATTTACATTTGGCAAATATTCATTAAATGTTAAAATCTTGTATTTTAGTAATTATTGACTTTGGAATTGAAATTTTGAAAACCATTTTAAATGTATTCTGTCACTCAATTTGTCGTATGATAATCAAGTCATTTCATTTATCAGCAATAATCTATTAAATATGAACCGTATGTATTTAACTAGTTCATAGCTACTTTATGAATGACAAACAGTTTTCGTAAACTTGTTTTAAATCCCACTCTACATTATTTTGGGTTTGGTAAATGACACGAACAGTAAATAAAGCAACATTGTAACTGTCCAAATGTCATGGCATTGTGTGAAATGCAGTTGAAAGCAATGCTTGGTATATACAATACATAGGAAAATATCCGACAATTTTTAATGAAGCATAAAGCAAACGATGCAGATTTCATGTGCATTTTAATGATCTTATGAATTATTCGAATCGCAATAAATTTTCATACAAAAGTAATGCGATCGTCCATAATTTATGTTTTGCACATGTTGATTAAATCGGGACCCCGGATTCCTTTTGTCTCTCTTTTTCCGCCACGAATTGACGAAAACAAAGAAAAAAAAAAACATTTTTACTTAAACACGATACATGCATCCTTTTCAGATATTTAGTTCTTGCTCATGAACTCATTTTCATGAACTGTTTTATCATACACTGGTTGATCCTTATGCTTATGGTTTGGCGGCTCACAAAAATGTCTATGAATATGCCGCACAAAATAGGTAACGACACCGTCACCTAATAATAAGCATTAAATGCCAACCCATGTAATAGTATGCTCGCCTATGTATTATTTATATTTTTCGAAAAGCGTCGCATTCAGTAGAAATAACGGCAAAAGAAATGTGCATTGTGACCAGTATGTTTTTGAATTTTGGTGTTTCAGACAATGTTCAATGGCAATGACACACGATGTTGCGATATGTCTGCAGTGGCGCAAATTGCATGCAATAACAACACACGCATATATTTACATGCAACAAAACAGGATAAATGAACGAATAAACGAATAAAAAAAAATCACGCATCACATTACTTTCTCCATATCGAGAAAGGCAAACACCAGGAAATTTGCTACATTAACGAGTGTAAATAAACATATATACATACACGGAGCATAATGCCAACATTGCCAAACAAAATGCCACTGACTCTATCCCCCCCATCCCACTCTTGTTCTCTCAGCTCAATTTGCTTGACACTGTTTATTGCTTATGAAAATAGAGAAAACACCACAAATGGAAATGCGCTGGCCGATATGATAACAATGCGACTGCAAATATGTATGTTTGTTCAAAAACTTTTGACATTTTATTTTAACCCTTGTTTCAAGTTCATTCATATTCCGGTCGTTATATGAGAGCAATTTTTTGGTCGTCCCCTGGATAAATAGATTAATTGGCTTGGGAAAACATGGTGAAATGTTCATTTTAGCGAGTGAGATTGAAACATAATACTAAGGACTTAAATTCATCCAGAGAAACAGAGAGATGCAATAGACGGCGAAAGAGACTGTGTGTGTGTAGAGAGAGAGAGAGAGAGAGATATAGAGAGAGACAGAGAGAGACAGACAGAGATAGACAGACAGAGAGAGAGAGATAGAGAGAAAGAGAAAAAGAGAGAAAGAGATAGAGAGTTGAAATGCATATATGTATGTTGAAAAAACGTTGGCAGACTTTAAATATAAATTACGATTAGAATTTATGTGCCTCCAAACGCTCATATACCAATGGCCATACCATATACTAGCTGTATCTTTGCCATTAAATAATTAAGTTTTCGCTAATATCAAAAAGATTGAGAGCATATTACAAGCACAAATATGAACCGTGTTCCAGAAAACGGTGGCAAAGTCACGCTATGACAACTCAAGAAATATATGGAACTCATCTCTCATTCACGCACTACACTTTCCATATTCATGTGCTTAGTACAGCTCAGCTCAGTTCAGTTGAACTCAGTGCGATGACTTTGCATTCTTGTATTATTACCGATACCAATGTACGAGAAATGTAATCACGTAGCATATTTTAAATTGCGTTTATTATTCTTATGAGAAAATGCAAAGTTAAATTTATAAATCAAGACGTGCTGAAGTTATTTCTTTTCACCAAAAAAAAAAGTGTCAGTGTGTGTTATTCTTTCATTTTCTTTTTTTTCGGAGATTTTCACCGTAAATAATGGATCAGCTTTGGCGCATTTTATACAGAATATCTAAAGAAAAATATTATTACTTGTGGAAACGAAGTCGATTATTGATGAGCATATGCTGGATTTGCAAACCACATTATACCATACGTCTATCATTTTCCAAACGACACACACACACACACACACACAAACACAAAAAACCATTAGGCATCGACAGACAACGATCCCAAGTTCCCAAGAGTGACAAATAATAATGAGACCGGAACAGAAATGAGAACGCAAGAAATAAAAAAAGTGTTCAGATGATAAGACAAAATCCACATTGAAAATATTTATGTTATGCTATTAAAATAATTTCATTTTCATTTGCCAAGCACAGTGTATTTGTTGTTTTGGTTTGGTTTTGTTGCGTTGCTCATTGTTCTGTTTATTTCATTCTTTCGTCAACATACATGAAATACCGTTATCTATAATATTTCAGCTATTTTACCTGGCAATGATAAATTCATTTTTTGCCGTTGTTTGTCACTTGTTTTCTATTCCACCTCTCTCTCTCTCTTCTTTTTTTGCTGTCTCTTTTATATTTTTTTCTTATTTTCACGTAATTCAAGCTTGACTATATATCATCAAGACTACAAATGTGGCTCGAATTCATTTCGTATTTTGGTAGATTTTTTTTGGAAAGGTGCAAAACTCAATGGATAGTAATAAAATATGGCCAAATGTTTGTTTCAAAGCCAACAGTTGTTCGGCTTAATCATAAAGCTCATATCCGAATGCCATATTCATATTCTCTCACTCTCTCTTTCTCTTCCTCTCTCACACTCTCTCACTCTCTCTTTCTCTCCCTCTCTCACACTCTCTCCCATCTCTTTCTTTTTTGAATTGTAATCTGAAATGAGAAAAAAAAACATTGCAGATTCCAAATCCAAAAGGAACACACACACACACAAAAAAAATACACGCCAACCGTAGACGACTCCTGTCGTGTTATGTGTCTTTTGCATCAAAATGAGCATTTCACAAGAAATATTCTCATTTTCGAACTAAATTAAATAACGAAGACGTTTCGCATATCAAGTAGCTTCAGGGACATGGGAAAGTCATTTGAATAATACAAAAGCAGCAAAAATACAAACACTCACACTCACACACAAAAAATGGTACAAATATACGAAACAAGCTTAGTTGATCGATGCTGTAACATGGATGGTGAATTCAATGGGTTCTCTCCCCATACACAGTTAATGGCTTTGGATGACTATGGATGAATGTCGACCATGCATTTTACCAGGAAAAAAAATATGAAACATTCATCATTTACATACTTTTTGGGTGACGAAACTGTTTGACCCAGTCAATGTTTTATTTGTTTAAGGGCTCATACTGTTGTTTTTCTTTTCTTTCTTTCCATTTCGAATGATACATTTTCCATTCATAAAAAATTGCTTGCCTAGTCATTTTGCGTTGAAATTTTGTCAATATGATTTTCATCATCCGTATGACATTTAGTGAGGAATTTGAATTTGAATTTGAATTAGAATGGGGTTAGATGTGTTATTCATACAGACAGGTCAAAGATATGAAACTGAACCAAACATTTGAAATGCGAAAAGAAATTGATTTTTTTGTCGCCTTTTTATCTGTTATTATTTCGTTTTCTTTTTTTTTTCGTTCAGTGTTTCCTTTCAAAAAGTTTAACAAACTCATTAATTCAAAAGAAGAAAAAAGATTGATTTTCATATGAACGTTGAATATTCGGTTTGATCCTTATCCACAAATTGGTTGAATTTTTGAATAATTACATAACATAGGCTAGAGAGAAGAAAAAAATCTTTTTTTTTTCTCTCTGCAAATTTATTGGCAAATGCAAAATGCTTGATGAGCGTATTCATTTTATGCCTAATTTGTTTGTGTTAAACTGTGTGAGATTTGGCCAAATCAAACAATGCAAAAAAAAAAAAGGAACAACGAGACTGGAATTTTTATCGTAATCATCAATTGTTTGAATTCATTATTCCAACATTCCGACAATGGTAAGCTTTTATTTGGTTGAACTTTTGCGAAAATGAGCATGATTTTGGCCAACAACTTTATCGCTTTGGCTGTTCGCTTATTTAGGTTGTAAATTTCCATTGTGATTTTATTTGCTCTTTAGCTTAAACTTAACTTTCACTTGTGCGTCTCAATTATTCGATTCTTTTTTTTTTTTGTTTTTTGTTTTTTGTTTTACTCTAACTTTTCCGCATTCACGTCGGTTATGTCCATGTCCATGTATTCGGACTCAAGGAAGAAGATTGAAAATGTGAAATGTGTTGGATATTCTGTTAGTCGATAAAAATTGAAATTCAAGCCTAATCACGTAGCATTCCGCAGCAAACACGTACATGACTTGGTAAATGAACTTTTTCTTAGTGTGTTTCTTTCTCTCTTTCTCTCTCTCTCTCCCTCTCTTTCTCTTTCTCTTTCTCTCTCTCTCTCTCTCTCTCACTTCAACTTCTTTCTCATTTTATTTCATTTGCCTTCTACAGTTCGTTCAGCTTTTATTCGTTCATACTGTTGCTTCAAACTATGGACATTCGTTATTTCTTTTATTTCTATTTTTTTGTGTTTTTTCTCAGTTGAGAGCGAGATGCATGCATGGTGTTTTAAAGAAAAATCAATAAAAAGTTCACCGAACAAGGCATGAAGAAGTGTTTGTTTGACTCTTTTACCAGAAGAGAGTTCAATCCGTCTTTTCTTTTTGTTCGTCGCCCTGGATCGGCTTTTACTACAGTAAATGACTCTGTAACGCATACTGTATTTTTGCTTCTTCGCCGTCTTCCTTTAATGCTACTCGTTCTTATTTTTTTTTTTTTTTTTTATTTCAATTCTAATGTAATAACATTCAATCGAAATAGAAAAGGAGATATTTCTCGGGAAAAGATGTTAAAGTTCTTGCTGTGTGCGTTCGTGCTGTGAGGCACTAAGATAGAGGAAGAAACGAGTGAGCAAAGGATTACATTTTTTATGTGAATTAAATATTAAAGTAGACCATAATGGGTCGATGGAATAAAAAATAATATTCATTTAATGATGATAACGACACACAGTCAGACATAGCTTTGCTACGGCAGTTTGAATGACAGACAATGTGCCAAAAAAAAGAGAGAGAGAGAGAGCAGACGAGCAAAAATTTAGAATGATGAACGGATTATTTTTCTAAATAGGGCGAGCATTCCATTAATTTCATTCATACTTTCTTGGTAGCTATTGTTTTAAATGTTAATGCCACAATTACCGCCTCGGAATAATACATTTTCAGCAGCCGGCAGTTACGTTGTTATTTCCAATTTTCCAAATGTAATAAGAGTAAATGTGGTACAAGCAATCATGTGGAAAAATGAATACTTATTTAAAAACGATTTTGAATACAGGGTCTTGACTTACAATTTATTCATTTCGGTTGGATGGTTGGTTCGCTATTTTTACAATGCGGCTGAGAATGTTATAAATTCTGATTTTATCGAAATGATTATGAATGCGTTTTCGTTCGCTTCGATATTATTATAGACAGATCGCAAAGATACTGAGCGTATAATACGATGGGACACTAATGTCATGTCAAGTCGAGATTCCAGCATAATATTTTACTTTGTTATTTTTTTTTTTTCTTCCTCTTCATTTTATATCAGTCTCTATCTGGATCTAAATTGGGCGTGTATATGTGTATTTACTCAATGGCGCTTTCTATGTCGCTTTTTAAAAGCGATAATATTCAGAGTTGCCTGAGATTTTTCCTTGTACGGTTTTTTTTTTTTTTCTTTTTCATTCTCTCGCATTTTCTTTTGGCACACTCTTCCTTTTGTCCCGCATGTATGTATGTTATATGTCGTATGCTTGTACCAATATTGTCGTCATGTCCTTCTACATAACGAAGAAAAATAGAAAAATTTGTTTCCAAAGTCTGGTACGTGCTGCCTTAATCCAAACGTGATAAGGATTCAAATTCTATACAAATATGTATAATGTCAAATGAGCACAGAGAGAGAAAAAAAAAGAGAGAAAGGACAGCCACCGCTATATTGGCGAATGTATGAATGCTGCGAAAAATGAAAGAAGACAAGAAAAAAACGACTTGAGCACGCCAACGCACACGAAAAACTAAATGTAAAATTTTTAGCGTGACATTTTTGTGTTTTTCTTTTGTATCTCCCCATTTCTGGATGGCGCGATCGTTTTTCCCTTAAAATAAACCGTATTTCTATATATTGGTCGCGTTCACATTTTTGCACAGAATCGAATTGTGAATTAAAAAAAAAAAAAAACACACACACACACACACACACATTTATGCACTATTTTTTCCTTCCTTTTTACGCCTGCAAACATAATTCACATATTTCTACTTCGAAAGCATTTGTGAATTGCATGCTGTCGCATAAATGATTATAATAGATAGATAAATTGTGCATGATCATTTTTGAAATTCCAAGTCTTGTGTTTTTCGCCATCTCTATTCCTTGCAAATTGCATTGCAGATATAAAAATGACACAACAACAACGACAATATTACCAAAAAAATAAAAACACATTAAAAAAAGCTTGAGAAATGCAATTGTGCAATTGTGGTTGTTTTATCGCAACATAACAAAATAATGCGAAACGCTGACATTGAGCAAAATAAAAAACGATAAAGTGCAGAGAAATCAAAAGTTTTTTCCACGATATGTAATGATGAAATGACTTGCAATTTAACACCGATCCCGTACTGAATTTCGATAAATTCAGTTTTACAATCACCAATTTCCAAATGATGTACCAGCTATCGAATAAAGTGTCAGAATACAAAACTTAACAGCTCATATTGACGCTAATGCAATTTGCCAAACATTTCGAAGTTATACGGATATATACAATACAGAAGGCGACGAATAACACAACTAGACGATGATGATGATGACGGCGGCGACGGCAACGACAACGGCGACTAGCTTACATTTGTTTCGCTCAAGTTTAACACTTTTGGCTGAATGGTAAAGTGAAGCTTCGTTACCGAATGCTGCACACTCCTTCCGAATTCTTTTGCAAAGTCATCTATTACGTGCTTGAAATACCACCTGATCACGTGCATTGGATAACAATACCGCGCGCTTGTATTGGCAAAATCATGTTTTAGTTCAATAAGTTAGCCGAAAAACGACTATTTTTTTTTCATTCTCTTCCTTTTCTATTTTGTGTGCACATTTTTCCCAAATGGTGACTGTTGTTGTTGATGTCGCTCATGTGTTGTTTTTTAATGTTACCCAGAAAATGTTTGTTCCCACTGTATGCATGTCGAGTAAGCAACACACATTTTCTACACTCATTCACTCTCTCTCTCACTCTCTCTCTCTAAATTTTTCCATTTCCTACAGCCCGTGACTAACCGACTAATATTGATACTTGAGCCTATATTCGACAGAAAACTTTCCCATCTTTTGAATGAAGCAAAAAAAAAAAAAAAAAAATGAGCACATGAAATCGCGCAACTTCACGCAAACATAAAAATATCTATAAATGCTTCCGAAACGAACACTTTTCTTTTTCTTCTCTACATTCAATTCTAGTTTATGTTTATGTGAATGAAATAAATAGAATATGTTTAGAACGAGGCTGTGATTGGAATACTTAAGTGAGTCCGATTTGATAGATTATATTCGTTTTGCTAGTTAAACTTAAGAATCCATAAGGATGGATTTTTCCCCTTTTTTCTTGAGCCAGTAAATGTTTTTACTTTTTTTTTTTTTTGGTATATCCAACAGGAGAACGATTTGCTCCAAAAAGAAATAGAGTTTTAAGCCGTCATAATGTATTGTAAATCGAAACGATACGCTATTAACCACATCGAATCCAAAATAACAATCGAATGTCATTAATGATTTTGTACGCAATGCCGTGAAAACGGTATCATTTTCGAAAAAGATGCATTGAACGGACCGTTCAATGAATCAAATCGAATCAAATCAAATGATATTCGGCTTGAATGTGAATCTTGATGAATGAAAACATATAAAAAATGGCATCAATTTGTTTTATTTTGATATTTTTCTTTTATTGTTTGGAATCAGCAGCATCATTCCAAATAACATTCCCGAAGGATGATAATATTTTTTTTTTATAAGATTTCCTGCTTTTATAGTTCATTGCGCGGCTTATACAAGAATCGGGATGAAAAAAAAAAGAAGATGTAACCCTTTCGAAGGTTATACGACCTTCTGACTTCAAAGTGAAGACTTTTAAGACAATCCGCTTTCAAAATATCGTAAATCGCATCAACGTTTTAACGCGGAAAATAAAATGACTATGCGAGAAAAAAATCCGTTCTTTTCTCTCAGTTTTTTTGTCTCATATTGGAGAATTCTTTGAATTTTTTTTTTTAAAAATCTTTGAATTTTCGGGCAAAGATCAATATTCTGGTAATTGGTCGTACGGTAAAGTTGAAAAAAAAAAATTGAAAATATTGTAGGAAAAAATGCTATTCGAATACCGTTTATGATTAAATTTTCATGAAAAAAATGTATTCTTCATTTTAGGCTCATTGACAAAATGGCTAATAAAAACCAAAGAAGAACTTCAAACAAAATTCACCTTGCAATTGAATTTTTTGTAGATTTTCTAATAAATTTACCTTTTAACTGTCGGTGAGCTCATATTAATCCTTTAGTATGTGAAATACATCCGCATTCCATTCTTTATTGGTATTTCATAATTTTCTGTTTTATAACATCAATGACAATATCATTTTTTGCACCCGTTTTTTTTTTTTTTTTTTTTTGTCTATTTTCACTGGTGTATCATTTTTTTATCGTAGTGTTCAATTGACAGTGTCCCTTTAACAAAAATTTAATAACACGAATATTTCACGTTGAAGTAAAATTTTGTTTTTCTTTTTATTACAGTTCACATGAAGGTAAAAAATGTTCCAAATCGAATACATTCTTCATTCAAATCGGTTTGCATTCTTGTATGCCATCAAAAATGATTATTCTATTGCAAAATATACAAATTTATTATTTGTATAATTGTTATTGTCTATTTGAATTTGGTTGGTTGGTCGTAGTCATTGTCAATGTGAAAACATCAATTGTTATTCGTGTTTAATTGTATCGATTATCATTAGTGTTTATTGTGGTAATCGATTTCGATAACATTTTTTTTATTTTTTTTCTGTTGATGGTATTATTATCAGATCGCTTTTTATTGCCACATATATTTGCATTTCGGTTTTTGCGGTTCGAGAGCAGTATCCCACTTTAAAAAATGATGCTATAGATATTATAAAAATCCGATTTCAATACGTGTCTTGTTGTTGTTGTTTTTTTTTTCCTCTCGACACTGTTGTGCGAACACACTGAATCTTTTTTTCTTTTTTTTCAACGATAATGTGCATTGTTCATTTTTGTCAATTGGTTAACAACATCCACTTTCACAAATTAATTAAGTCAATTCTCGCCTACAATTCGCTTGTTTTGCCGAAGTTTCGTCAACTGTAAAAACAATTTACGATTATTTGGATCACGGAAACGCTTTACTCTGTATTAATGTAATCATTTACAAACTAATGAATCCAATTTGAATAATGGAAATTCGGTATGCCGATGTTCATATTGCACTTATTATCCATATTGTCTATATAGGATTTTGTTCGGTGTATGATTATTATAGTCAGATTATAAATGACAAGAATTATCAATATATAATCGATGAAAATGAATGAAAATAAGTGAAAAAGAAACGAAATCAGCCAAATCAAATTAATTGTGCATGATATAAAATCCCATTTTTGCAATTTATTCCAACAATTGTTAGAATTTGGATAGAGTTTGGATTTTTCAAATGATGATGTCATTTCGAGCGATTGTAATCACGCCAATTTGTGTACGCTTCGAATAATAACTTATTTGTCTTGTTTTTGACGTGGTGGCGGTGCACGTTTTCATTGTTTGTGCGTGCGCGAACACTATTTTTTTTGGAAAAAGTGTGTGTGTGTGTGTGTGTGTGTGTGTGTGTGTGTGTGTTTTTTTTTGTTTGTGTCGCTCGAGCTCGAGAATGTAACAAATGCACATATCAACATCAACTTTTTAGCAATTTATCCACCAATCCATTTAGATTTAAAAGCAATTGATATGTGTATCAGCGTTTGGTAATATTACGTATGCATCGGCATGCATACCTTTATTGTCGGTTACGCTTACGCTTGTGCACATATTTGAAAATCGCTTGTTCAGTGCAATTGTGCATGAATAAATCTATTTGGAGAATCGATTAAATTTGCCTTTATGGCTTGATAATTCGTTTGTGCAATCTAAAAGTGAAATATTGCCTCGAGGTGTGATTGCGTGCGAATTATTGACCATTTTGCGCAATTAATGATATGGAATATATCACATATGTTGACCCTTTATCTTGATTAATTTCTCCAAATTTTCAGTTTGTTACACACACTCATTCCAATTGCAATTGCAATGGCATTCAAATTATGAATGAATCATTATTTGGCTGTCAATGTTATGAATATATATATATATGAAATGCGAATATGATTAACAATCAAATGCACAATTGCACGCAGAAAAAGTGAGAGAGAAAGAGAGAGAGAGAGAGAGAGAGAGGGAGAGAGAGAGAAATGCATAAAAATTGAATCCATTTAATGAATAAAAATGGCATCGCGACGAACATCAATCGATTTTTATTAATGCCAATTGGTGCATTATTATTATTTGATTCTCGTAAACAAATCAATCAATTTACAAATGTTTATGAAAACTTTCAATCGGATCAACGGCTTTGCGTATGAATTTTTTCTTTTTCAACAAAAAATTTACAAAAAAACGAATCGAATTCAAAACAAAAAAATGAACATTCCGACGAAACAATGTCTGACATGTTCCATAATTTTGTTTTCCAACAGAAACAAATAATTTTTTTCCCAAATGAAGTAAAGGAAAAAGTTCTTGTTGAATTGCGAAAGAGAAATTGTAGAAAAAGCAAAAGCAAGAGCAAGAACGAAATGTTTACAATGCCATTGAACAGAGTGCTTGGTGAAATGCTAACTCGAACTCGAACGAGTTTACCAATTGAATTTTCACTTGCTTATTATTATATTCGAGTTAGTGTAAGTGTATTTGCGTTGTGATTCCAGTCATTTCTTTTTCGCATTTACTTTCATCGAATTTTTCGCTATGTTTTATTGAATTATGCGATGGGAATTTAAATTCAGGCCATATCTTTCCGTTTCCCGAATATTTCGAAGCGCGGCACGCAGACACAAAATTTTTACTCTGAACTTTTTTATTTGGCTCGTTGCTGTTGTTGTTGTTGTTGTTTTTTTTTCTTCTTCTGTTTGTTTGTTGCCATTTTATTTTAGGCGCAAATAAACTTGCAAACGGGGAGCAAAAAAAAAGTTTCATTTTGTAAGCAAAATGCTTGAGTATTGAATTTTCAGTGTGGTACGACAATACGAAACGAGGTACTCGGCGAAAAAAGTTATTCGATTCCTTTTTCTTTCTCTTGCACTCTTTTCCATATTGGGTGGTTGAAGCCACTTGATGCAAAAAAAAAAAAAACAAAAAACAAAAAGCAAAAAATGAAGTAAAAAGTGATGGCAAAAGGTCGTTAATAAAAAAAATCACATAATCATGGGAATGTTGTTTCGAATGTTGTACACAAATGAGAATGAATATGATTATTTTGCGGCAGCCAATGGAGAGAAAAAAAATATCTTTGTGGTTCGATAGAGTGCAAAATTTTGGTTACGATACCATTTTTTGGTGGCTATTTGTTGTTTTTTTTTTTTCGTGGAGTTTTCCACCAAATTCCGCACCATACGAATTTTGTTCAACCATTTGAAAACATCTCATTAATTTCATCAATAAATGGGAAAAATTCATCCGTTTATTATTTATTTCACCACAATATTTCTAAATTTGAACAATTCAACATTACAAATTGATGAATTACATGCCCTACCATCGGAATGCAATATGAAATGAAAAAAAAAAAAAAAACAAAAAACGAACCCAAATAAATATCATCATCATGCCTCTTCAATAGGATGAGACGTTGAATAAAAAAACATATCAAAGCTCAATGTTGAGCAAATGCATACTTCGTGTACGTTGTGTTCATTGAAATGAAATTCAAACAAAGTCGATTAAAATTAAGCGAAACCGTTTGTTGATATAGGAAAAAAACGTAGCGGCCGTATGATTTAAACCGAATACAAACAATATGGACGCGAGAATTTGTTTAATGGATTTAATTTTCACAATTTTTTGGCGATATAGTTTGTATACATATCCATGTGTATACATAACATAAACAAACGTGAATGTGTTTCATGTGTAATAGCAAAAAGTAACGCGTAAAATATGCGTGACACTTTGCTGTATTGGCGTATTTATGAATGAAAAAAACAAACGAACCGAAGGAGAAGAAACAAAAAAAAAAAAAAAAATGGAAGAATGAAAGAATGAAACGAAGGAAACGGGGCGGTGAAAAATATAAATGAACGTTAATAGTTTTGTTGACATATGTTTTAATGGGTTCGTATATAGTTTTAATTTGTTTTCGTGATGGTTTCACATGAAAAATAAAAGAAACGGTAGGCATAAGAAAATTTTCATCGATATTGTTGTAGCTTGTTTTGTATAATCGGCTTGCTTGTTTGCATATATGTATGCATACTTAATGAGTGCTTTGCATACCATATCAAAATTGAATTTATTCTTTTTCATTAGCAAGATAGTGATATGAATGTTTGAGTTCGGCCATTTATCAAATTAAGCAGTCAATGTAATCACAAAACATTTTCTAAGCCACATTCAATTTGCATAAATCACTATCGCCAATTGAATCACAAAAACAAAAATCACCATTTTTTTTTTCTCTCTCTCTTTTTTTTGCCTTCACTATTTTCAAATCACAATGAAAAATGAATGGAAAAAAAAAGAATGCAAAGTGATTTTGTCTCGCCATCCAGAATCATTGGTTATGACTCTTGCTTTTGCGCCAACACAACTGAATGCTCGGAACCGAATGAAAATCAATAGACTGAAAATAACTACAATAAACCGCACACTCAGTGGCTTTTGTAATTCAAACTTGAAAACCACTTGATATCAAATAGAGCACAAAACTAGGAATCATTGACTATCACGTATTGCATGTACCCGACCAACTCTATGCAATTATAATATGATTAAAACTTTGCCTTTTGCAACCGCCCATAAAATTTATTATTATTATTGCGAGATGCACATTAAGAGATCGCTTGAGCAATTGGAAATCAGTTTTACCGATACCACGTTGAATTTGAAGCTTCGGATTCGAATTCGAATTCGAATTGTGTGCTAAATGGAAAAGTATTGTTAGCCTTTTTACCGTTTATACACAATGTGGAAAAGTGGTTTCATTCAACTTTTGTCTATTTTTAAATACATATTATGACCAACATACTTGATTCCGTTTTGTCGGGGTTGGAAAAACGATAATTGCCGCCGAAGCGCAATAATTAAAATCCAATATTGCTCGAGATGATGGAAAAACAACGGATCAAAAAAAAAAAAAAAAAAAAAATTAAAAAAAAAAAAATAGAAAAAAATGAGGTGGTTACATTTTACAAGCTGAGCATTGACTGCAAGAAGATTTTCTTCAAATGAAAAGCGAAATAAAAAGACAATCATTTGTTTTATTTTCTTTTAGCTTTGTTTCTAAGTGGCCATTTATTTTTCAAATAGGATTACCGTTCGACAACGGAAAATCGCTGATAATCGTTGCCATTTGCTGATGTGCTGCTGCTCTTTCTATTGCTGTTCATCATGAGCAACACACACACACACACCTACATAACGAAAGGTGGCAGCAAAACGAAAAGACAAAGCGAAAAAAATAGAGAAAAATAAAATTACATTCAAATCCAAACAAAAAGATACTTTTGAAAATGAATGGATTTTTCAAAGTGGCAATAAGAACATGCAAGTGCAACACAAAAATCACAGGTTCACAACCAATACACGGCAAAAGAGAAAGAGAGAGTGAGAGAGAGAGAGAGAGAAAGAGAGAGCGTGAGAGAGCGAGAGAGGGAGAGAGAAACAAAGTGATATATAACAAGATAATCCGTGTGCTTTTCTTGTCACTTTTTGTTTATTTTTGCTTTGGCTGAAGTTTGGTTTGTCGGACAGCATTTTATGTTTTGTTATTTTCTTTTAAAATCCGGTCAATCAACCGTTCTAGAATTATTTCAGGATGTAGACCAGAATGTGTGTGTGTGTGTGTTTGTGATTATCTTTTGCGTTTGATTCGGCTAATTTTCTTCAAAAAATGTTTTCTTTTTTCTTATTTTCCAACTCTTAAAATAAATTCCGTTTTAAATAAACATAATTTTTTTGTTTCTTCTTTTTTGTTCACATTTTACGTTTCAATTATTATGTAAATATTTATTAAATGCGACATTATTTGTAAGAATAACGACGGTTTAAAGAAAAAAAAGTCAACATAATATTCACAATTACACGTTGTTTAAATTGTTTTGAACAATGAGAAGAAAAACAAACCGCAACACAACGACGATACTCACTAGTAAACACGAAATTCTTTTTTTTTTTGAAAAACAGAAACGGAAGCACCATTCCAAAATAAAAACAAAATAGAACATTACGAGTCGACGGTATACGATGAACTGACATCAAAATCAACCGTTTGAATTTTTCTTCACGAGGGCTCGACGATATGGAAAATATGCATTGTAAAATTGGTCTTGCGTTTTGTTGGCGTGCACGTGTTATATACGGCAACATGCCGCAACGCGCGCACTTACACGCTTATTGTACGGGCCACAGAGTGTTGACGATTAGATTTTCTCAGTTGATATTTGGTAGGCTTTGTAAACTGCCGCAACAAATCATTCGTTCGTTGCGACAACAAAGGCGACCAATTCTCATTCTAACAATTCGACTCGGTATATTGTTCGGTTGACAATGAAATGAAAGCCGTTGGCATGAAAACAATTGTGAAAATATTCATATTTGTTTTTGTTTGGCCACAAACTCAAATTCAAACGCACAAAGAAAATGCGTACGCAAAATATACGAGTGAAAAGCACGTGAGCGAGTGTGCGGATTGCATTCAATAATCATACACACACACACACGTATATATGCTTAGCAAGAATATTTACACTATCAAATCATATTGCATATGCTATATTAAGGTTTTATTTGCATAAAATGCTAAATGCACATGAAATGTGTTGACAAAGTTTTGAATCAAATCGAATGTAGAAAACGGTACCCTGTTTATTGTATTCAAAATAGAAGCCGATTGTGCAAAACAAAAGTTAAATGTTTTCATAAACCGTAAAATGCATGAACATGAAGATTTCAACCCCAAACAAAATATCATAGTAATTACTGTTCATCTCGCATTTCTCTCATTTCAGAATATTCAAATATTACATTTAAATCATGAATAAATTATCACCAGTTGCAGATAGAATTGAAATGTATAACAGATCATAAATTGTATGTGACAGTCGCATCAACAAACTCATTTGTTTCGATCGATTTCAGTTTTTATACATTTGATTATAACTGTATTCAGTGTGTGGGGGGCATTAAATATGATTGAGAATAAAATTCATTTTATAAAGATCAAAATGAAAATGAACATAATATTTCCGGATATATGAATATACATATTCAAAATGTTTGCAAAATAGAATGTTGTCATTTCTATCTCTGGGGAAAAGAGAAAAAAAAAACATTATTTCTATTTTTGATAATAATCAATATCGTCTTATTTACGAACAAATCAAAATTCCGACTTAATATAATTTAAGTAATAAGTTGATTATTCAATTAATTCCATATAGTTCCGATATATTTAATACGGCCAACTTATTCTTCCGACAACTACAATTCAATGCGACGCATTTCGATTGCAGCATCTTGGCATAAATCATTTTGCTGCTAGCGATACGACAAAAATAACTCGCACTTGAACTTGTAGAGTGTGACTAATTAATACTGTTCTTGTGTGCCGCTTCACTGATACTATTGGGAATAAAGTTTTTGTCATTTGCTTCGTATTTCCTCTTATTTATTCATATTTTCCTTTTTTCATTTTGTTTTTACTTCACGTTTATATCTTTCATGTTCTGCTTAACTGTCCTAAAAACAAATTGTCATAACAAACTGACAAGAAAAAAAAAAAAAAAAAAAAAAATTCATTCGATAGACAAACGCATGTATAATATTCATTGCACATTCGAAATTGTCTCTGGCTTGTAACACCATTGGTCGATAGAATGAGAAATATACTGACAAGTTTTTCGTGAGCTCAAGCACGAAACGAAATCGTTAAATTTGACTCTTGAAACGTTTCGTTCTGCTCATCTACACGTATTTTAATGCATATTTTACAAGCAAGAAAAACCGGCACATCTATCGTTCGTCCAAAAGCCATACAATAAATGAAATGATAGTAAGAAAAAACGGAAAACAAAACGACAACAAAACGACAAAAAGAACAAAAAAAAAAAAACAAACCCGAAACACGTTCAATCTCAAGCATCGAAGAAATTTTCTTGCGCTTCGTTTGTACACAACAATAATAATAGTAATAATGATGTCAACGATGGCACTATTTGTTCACAATAAATATAATATTTTGTGGGATTTTTTTCCTCCTTTAGCTATTCGCTCTTTTTTTTTTTTTTTTTCTTTTTTTTTAGTTCTCATCGAGAGTATGTGGATTTTTGAAGACGGCCAAAAGTACAGATCCATTCGTTCAACCGCAAAATAAACAGCAATTTGTCTCAGACATTGCATTTTGTGTATCGTGAAAATGAGATCTCAAGTAAGCATCGCAAGCATTTCACCATTTTTGTGTATGTTGCAACAAAGCATGGCGGTTAAACAAGCGCCTTTTTGTTGTAAATAGACGAGATTTGTGAATGTGGCTTGTCTCTTTGTCAATTAGACAATCTGTTCTAATTAGCAAACACATGGTATTCTTGGTTGTAACGTATTATCTTTCACTGGACTCTGTTATCTCTTATTTGAATCGAAACCACATAATCATGTAACGCTCATAAACAGAGATTGTCTCGAAGAAAGAGAGACAAAGAGACAGGGAGAGAAAGAGAGAGAGAGCATGTGAAAGAGAAGCATGCACACAAAATAACCGGGCAAACATATGAACATTCACAGTAAATAAATAAGGACGTAACCAAATAAAATCAAAATCATTGTAGCCAAAATAAATCTCAAGTATTGTATATGGAGTAATCGAATAGAATGTATGTGTGTGTGTGTGTGTGTGTGTGTGTGTCTATGAATTCAATTGAATGGCCACGAAATAGATTTTCATGTGTATATTGTTATTCGACAAAAGACAAACAAACCCACCAATAAATTCAAAAGCATTGAATTACATTGTACAATCGTACTGTACACTACATACCGTGTGCGCCCCGTACACTATCTCTAACGACTGCTTTTGTATCTTGTTGAATATACGGGCAAACAAAAACTAGACTTTCTCTCTCTCTTCAATATGCAATCAAATGCTCCCCGCACACAAAATCGTATCGATGATCATTTCAATTATCATGGCATCAAATCACAAAAATTTGCCAAAAACCAAAATAAGCAAAAGATTCCTTTGGTCTGTTCCGTTGTAATTTCTACCATAGATTTGAATGGCTTAAATTGAAAAGAAATGTCGAGACGCAAACCCCTTGAAGTTACCACATTTTCATACATTGTAAATGAAAATATGGTTTTGATGGCGTCTCTTGCAAATGAAATACACAACAACCCCAAATTTTAACGGAATGAATCAAGATGGAATTTGTCTGCCTGATTTCTGTATTGAAATATCAATCAATTTTTCAATGACAGCGATTACAATTTCCATTTCTTTCTCTCTTCCTCTCGGTCTCTCTTTCTCGCTCTCTCTCTTACCGCCCGCAACATCGAATAAATTGCTACGTATGCTAAAAGTTACCAATTTATCCATCTACGACTTCGATGGCATACGAAAAAAAAGAACAGATATTGAAGTTTACTGGATTTTTTTCCACTGAAATATTCATACGAATAATAGTGATTGAAAATGTGAATCTATTTCCAGCCGAATATTTTTAGATTTCAAAATAAAGCTTCAAAAATCTGTGCTCCATTTAAATATTTAAACAGATTTTCAGTGCTTTTGAAATGGCCACTCTCATGTACTCAATTCTACTCTATATCGATTTCTATCTGCAAGTATCACTATGTCGTCTATTTCATTCGTTGCGGTTCAGAATCAACCAATTTGAAAAGTTTTCGTTTTAGTTTTTATGTGCCCAAAATGAATTTTATACGGTTTTTTTTTTGATCTGCATAGTGGATAGTTGCAATATAATAAACTGTCACGAAAACACATGAGTTCCATTGTCCGAAAAAAAGACGGGCAGATTGTAGATATAAGGGCATAAAAACTAAATCATAAATATCTAAAGAAAAAAAAAACTCATTTAATCGAGGAAAAAAAATCGCATTTTATTGTTAAATAGTTTCGAATTTTTTTTTCGCATCTCAGTTAAATGGAACTTTTTGCAACAGTCTTATCAGTTACAGTTGAATTAATGTGTCTTTTGAACACAATTCAAGTTTTTGCTTCTTGCATTCGAACCCATTTGCATCCATATTACATTCGAAGACCAAAAAATTAAAAACTGATTCACAACGAAATTTACATTTTTGTTTTAAAACAGAAAAATGCATTACCAAACAAAATTGAGGTAAATGCACAACAAAAAAAATGCTACGACAGTCTGAGAGCAAAATATATTCACATTGCCACGAAAAATGGGGAAAAAAAAAGTTGATTTCGACCAATTTATTAAGAAATTAAAATATTCAAAATTTTGAATCTTTTATCAAAATTGTTTTCTTTGCCTTTTTATGGTGCGACGTCATACCAAAATTGAAATATTTATTTTTAACCGCAAATAATAGAAAAGCCGTCAAAGACTCTTTTCACAAGTCATGTTATTTATCGTAAATCCATACCAAATAGAATTCAAGCGGTAATTTATTGAATTTAAAATTGATTTTTAAAAATAAATGAAAAGCAATCTTGAATTTCCTGATGAAATTTGAGGCTTGAGGAGGTTTTTCAATCATTTGCCACAAGAGAGTGAGAGAGAGAGAGAGAGAGAGAGAGAGAGAGAGAGAGAGAGAGAGAGAGAAAACATAACGAAAACAATCAAACAATGTAACGAAATTTCAACAGTTCCACGTTTGTACAAATCTATATTTTAACAAATGCATTTTTTATGGGGTGTATCGAGTGAGTGCGTGTATATTCAATTGAAACTGCATGGATAATATAAGCAAATACATATAAATATATCCCCTTTAGTCAGTCAGTCAGCCAGTCACACACTGTGAGCCATTGCACGGGAGTCGTCGTTCAGATTTAATGCAATAAAAATAATCATATTTCAAAATGTGTCAAGGAAACCAGAAATACTTTAGACTATGTTTGTATGGTACGACGATGAACGCGCGCGCGGTGGATAAAAAGGAATAGGGAAAAATTGAAAAAAAAAAAACACAGAGAGAGAAAACGAAAAACAGTTTGTGAGAGTGGAAAAAAAGTGAGAAGACGAGAAGTGAAAGTAAAAAAGTTAATAAATCAATTTTAAAGTGCTTCATCACACCATCGTTTATTGTAGTGCTTTGGCTAAATGGATTATTGGTCCCTTCATTTAATTTACCTTTTGCTTTCCACCCACAATATTCGGATATTTGGCGTTCGATTTACACGCGGTATGCATTACAACTGTATAAATTGCTGTGAAATCAAGAACCAAAATCCAAATACATCCCAAATTGTAATGCAGACACACAGAGAAAAAGAGAAGGCGAGAGAGAGAGAGAGAGAGAGAGAGAGAGAGAGATTGAGCAAAAAAACGAACGAAAAGTGTTCAGTCAATATGTCATTTCGTGTTTGCTACTGTTATAATGTGCGCTCCTTTACGAATGGAATCCACCGTCTTCATGGCTTATAAATTTTACAATCACATGTTCGCAGCACGATCCAGCGATATTGTTTACAGCACTCAGCGTGCAATTTGCTGCTATAAATCATTTACTCTTTTCAAACCAAAAGTATTGCTTAGTCTTTTTATTTTTGTTTAAAAAAAAATCTTTTATTACTTAACGATTTCCCTATAACGACATCGAATCGATGAGAACGAGAAAAAAAAGAAGAAACAGAATCATGCACACTAACACATTTTAGTGGTAAAAAGTCATCGAATCCTAATTCTTGGTCCGTTGAACTGAATCAGGTTTTTTTTTTATTCTGTTTGAAAGAATTCAGACAGAAAATATCTATCCATTATGTGTCATCATCCCCAACAATTATTGAACCCGAAAAAAAAGTCACGTGAATTTCTATACATTTCCCATTCCATTGTGAGTCATTTCAACAAACAGTTTTCGTAGTTGATCTGGTAAAAAAAAGGAGTCGGATTTCAATATATCAAATTTGTATACAAATTCAAATGCAAGCCATTTTCATTTAATCTGAATTATTGGTTTGCTCATGAGGAAAAGATGTTAGAAACGCAGAAAAACACGTTTTTTTTTCTCTCAAATTTGTATAAATGTTTCCTTTTTCTTCACAATGCTCAAGAGCACTCAAATTAAGTGCATGTTTGCATTTTCAATCCGATGTTTATCATTGTGAGAAAGATGAAGAAAAAAAAAATATTGTGTGGTGATAATTTCCCAACACTTTTAACATCTAAATCATGTGATATGGTATAGATTGGGTAGTTGAAAGACTTTGATGTATCGCATTGCGTTGAATCATTGTCACCAAAGATTTCGTCGAACCCTCGTTCGTTGCTGTTTGTATCCGAGAAGTAAAAAAAAAAAAAAACTTCTTACACTTTCATTTTGGGATGCGTACAAAAGAAAGAATCGGGGATTCATTCGTGTACGATGTGTTTGATATCACATTGAATCGTAATACATATTTTATTCATTCGAAGCACGTGTCGTTAAAATCATGAAAACTATTAGGAACTTTTCGCATTGGGTTGTATTTAGTGTCAATTTCTGTTTTTGCGTAAACTGACGTGTGAAATATACATATATGTGATGTTGGATACATCTTTGTGCATACATACGGTTAAGTTACGTATACATCTAATTGGAGGGGAGAAAACTGCAAACATTTCCGTTCATTTTATACTATGGTTTCGATTTCAAAGACAAATGGGAATTACCTCTCTAACTCTCTGTGAGTAAAGTAAAAACGGAAAAACCGCATGAATGTTTTTGGCCACGAAAATGTGATTGTGAAAGCAATATTTTTATGATGGTCTTTTATGATAGCTATGAAACTATAGCTAAACATTGCAAATAAACAACGAAACAAACAGCCAAATGAACGTCACATACAGAATTTTTATTCTTTATGATGACCAAAATCCACATAGTATTGAGATAATAAGCTCATTTAGATGATTCGTCGACACTATGTAGCCATTTCTTTTCATTAGCCACTGTGTACGTGAATCCTAAGGTAATTTCAATGTGAGCATCGGCCAATGAAAGCGAATAAAATTCTCTTTCAATACCAAACAAGTTCTCTTTTATTCTATTTAGATAAAATTCGGTTTTCTGTTCAACTGCAAACGATTCATATTAAAATGATATATGTCGACATACTAATTCTTTCATTTCAAAACAACAAAACCATTGCTATTCATAGATGTAAGTGATTTCATATACGTAATACATGCGGCGCCACAATATTTTGTTGTTTTTTCTTTTGTTTTTACTCTTTTTAAATTGAATTTCTTCACATTTTTGTTTTTTTTTTTATTTGCTGATTTGATATGTTGATTGCATTTTCGTGTACCTTGTGGAAATCATTTTGAAATTTGGTGCAAAACGAACAAGCAAATCAAGTGAAAGGAGAAAAAAAAATGAGATACAAAAAAAACAAAAAACTAACGAAAATCGCTTGAGAACATTCATTTTGAAAATTGACGTAGAGGTCAAAATTGATGTTGAGCCGATATGTCTTGCATGTTTGTGATCAATTTAGCATAACTAAAAGTAAATCTCTTTCGTTCTTCATAAATCATGCATGGTAAAATTTTTTTTTTTTGTATATTGTGTAAGTTGGAGGTCGATACATGGCATAGGATAAAACTCTACAACATTGCAATGCATATAGTGCAATGTCGATCGGATAAATTTGTTCTCTGCATCAATTCGTATACATTTCGAGTTTATGCTGGTTGCACTGAACAACAGTGGAAGAAAGACTGAGACAGAAAAGAGTGAGAGACAGAAAAGAGAAAGATAGAGATAGAGATAGAGATAGAGATAGAGATAGAGAGAGGAAAAAAAGTAAAAACGCGATAGAAGGCATCCAGTAGCAGGCATATACGAATAGAATATATGTCTGAGTATGCCAAAAGTAGATCTCGGAAAATTGATTTATCTATATCACAGTCACATATCACTCATCCAGTTAGACTCAATTCCATTTAATTTCGCATATCTGCACACATATTTGCATTGCATATTCTACCGTTGAATTGTGTGAATGACATCGTACACGACTTTTGCTTTAGTTTCAACATTGATGGCATCCCGACGCAGACGACAAAAAAAAAACCGTCGATTGAGAGTGTTTTTGAATGACAGCAGATGATTCACAAAACATGAAATTCTTCTGTTTTTTTTTGTTTTTTTTTTTTTCATTTCGTTTTGCTATCTTTATCTCTCATTCATTTCACTTCAAAAAAACAAAAAAAAAAAACTATAATCACAATGGAGAGTTGTTAATAGAGTTTTGTCATTCTTTTATCAATGTATTGTTTTTTCTTCGTTTTTTCTCACTCTCAAACTGCTTCTAAATAATGATTGCTTTTTTTGCAGCCAACCAACAGAGAAATCAAATATTTGGCCTTTCTATTGGAACTTTATCATGAAGAAGCGTAAAAAGAATAGAAGAGTATTTCTAATCAAGACTTTTGTTCTGTTTTTCAACGTTGTTGCTGTTGTTGTTGTTGTTGTTGTTTTTTTTTCACTTTGATATGTCGATACGGAGAAAAAAGCGATTGCAAATTGTACATGATAAAAGGCGGAAAGCGTATTCGAGATGGCTCAATAGAAGCAAACACGGCCGAAGTTAAACAAAGATGAATAGGAACCAAGTTAACATTGCATTCCAAATGCTTTGCAGATTTATTTTCAGAAACAGCAAATGTACATTGAGCAATGAGCATTACAGATTAGTATACTAAGGTACAGACAGAAATGATGTGAATGGAAGAAAGAACGAACGAATGAATGAAAAAAAAAAAAAAAAAAAAGCACATGAAATTCAAACGGAAACTCTGCTGTGATTGCTCTCTCGTGCCGTCGATTTGCAATTGAACTTCCGCATTTGTATTGATGTAGCTCGACAGCTTTCAACCTGATGTTTTTAAGTGAATTGAATTTTGATCAAATGTACAAAACTATCTTTATTGTGTCATCCAAATTAAGCTTCTGGCTACAAAATTCCAAATTGATGTTTTCTTTTGAACTATAGTTGAAAATCAAGTAAGCAAAAGGACAAAAAAAACGAGACAAAAAAAAACAAAACCAAAATGGAAAGACATTTTCGTAAACCAAAATAAAAATTAATTTTGTCTTTTGAATTGAAGGTAATCAATGATCAAAGTTTAGATTGCCAACAAACAGACGCTAATACATGAAAAGAGTGAAAAGAGTAAAACATTTGTCGTTTCAATCCACAAACGAAGATGTCGAATTTGCTCAATCATTAGACTGAATGATGTAACAATATTCGCTCATTATCGTCAAATTGAGAGCACATTAGGTAAATTTGTTTGCTGCAATCATCGTATCTCTGTGTGTGCTTTATGCCAAATTACCCATATAGTAAAAGCAAATAATCAATAGAGTTTGCATTTCCCTCAAAATGCCATACAATTTTCACATGCACAGCATGATGCAATGCGTTCCCGCTTTTTGTGTATCGATTAAAGTAGTTATCAATGCCAACAATAACAATGCCACTGTCTGTTCATCGTGTTTATTTTATTAACTCTGACTTAGGCATTTTGCACTTGTAAATGTTGCGCATCCAAAATACCATGTATCCGAATACATCGATCTGCATATTTGATTTTTCATGAATGACATGCAGCATGCAGCTTCCATTTTCCAGCTAAAACGTTTAGTTGCCAGTATATTGTACATTGAATGTTTTTTTTTTCTTTTTTTTGCTGTCGGTTGGCAGTTTCTCATAATGTATGTGTTTTGAATTTTCTGTGTATACTTTGCAAAGGTACACAATTACACCGTAACCAATTTTGGGTTATTTGATGGTTATAATTCAATGAAAATGTATCGAAAAACGAGAAATGCGGGCAAGTTCTGAATCTCATGAACTCTCTATTATATTATTCATATAACCGAATAATACACTTCGTATTTGGAATAGTTTCCGTTTCACTGCTTGAATTCATTTCGATGTGATTTTTGCATTCGAATGTTGATTTATTTGGTCAGCGAAAAGTGTTACAACAATTTGGGTTTTGAATATGAGTGCAAATCGCATTATAAATAAATACACTTTTTTCATTCGAAATTCAAATTGAAATTTTTTTTTCTTTTTCACATGAAGTGAATTCTCTATTTAAAATTTGTGAATCAATTTTCGAATATTCAAACAGAATATAAAATGGATTCGGTAAGCATATTATGCAATTTCAAATGCATTATCAAAATTTCGCATTTGTTTTCTTTTTTTTCATTTTTTAAATTTGTTTGGTTCAATGTGTTGAGACCCAGCGGCAAACCACTTTCGAGTTTCACAGTACAATGAAAAGTGGCAAATTGATCGATTTTATCTTAAAACTGTGCAATCAACGAATGAAACTGTTCTTTCTCAACATCGTTTCTTTTTTTTCGCTTTCTACTTATTAAATAGTTTTTCGGTTAATGAACGATTGCTATCTCACTAATTTGTATCGTTGTCGATTGTGAAAAACTTTGCTCAAACACAAACACACGCACACACACACACACAATCAAGAAAATGGAATTATGCGCGTCCGTTGCCATCTGCAATAAGTACCTTTAATTTATTTCGCTTTGTTGTCGACGAACAATACATTGTTTTTCGTTCGATGCGAACCATTTTGGAATGTTAATTTTCTGATGTTAAATACATTCTTCCTGTGAAACTAAACAAATAAATTCAGTAACGTTCAACGGAAATTGAAGCGATTTCTTTTTGGTCAGCAATGTAGAAAAAGTTGAGCTTCTTTAGTCAATACTTTCTTCGTGGTCTTCTTAATATATTGAAAACTTTGAACGAAAGAATATAGCAAAGCATGTTATTTCTATCGATATCAAATACAGCTCCATTTCATTTTATTTCGAACAAAAAGTTTGCATGTTGCTCCGAATGGAAAAGTTCACTCTTGCTTTCCGCACATATTATAGTTTGTGCACAAATATTAATCTTTGCCGATTTATTATTAGATAAAGTGGTCGCGCATTTGCTCTGCACCAAACACCAAATACGATGTTGAATGAAATAAGCAAGAATGGAAAAAGATCCCTTTTTTCTCTTTTCTCTCTCTCTCTCTCTCTCTCTCTCCCGCTCTCGCTGAAATCTCACTGCACACAAAAGCTAATAGTTTTCCGGTTGATATTAAAAGTCTTACATGCACACGCATACACCACATTCAACCGAGATGGAAAAATATTTTACGTGCTATTTTTAATGGTTGGCGTATGTGTGTATGTGTGTGTGTGTGATATCTCTTTGACCACAGCTGGACAAACTATATTAATATATGATTTATTGGTTTCCCTTGGTTTTCGCATCGTCTGCCAGTTCCCAACTATATGATTTTGTTTCTGTATACTTCAGAGAGAAGTGTTTTAACATTCCCGTTGTGTGATTTAATTGCAATTTCCTGTACGACATTGACCAATCTTGCATTATAAAGCGATAAAACGTCATATCTTGCGTTATAAAAGCAATCATTTTATGTATAGTTATATTGAATTAAAATATGGACGGTATTTTCCGAAAAACTTAAGTGGCAGACAATAATTTGAAATCCTAGACAGTGGAAATATGAATTTTTTCTTCCTTTTTTTTTCTCTCTCTATAAACCATTTTATTGTAATAAAATAAGAATTTTTTTTATTCAAAATATTGGTACTTCGGACATACACATCATTACAAACGCATAAAAATCAAGGCTGCACAAGAAAAGATAAGTCAAATTCGACAAGAAAAAACGTTCTGACACTGGTGCTTTAAAAGTAAACATCAATTCGAGTGATTTTTAACGGCGAGGTTGAAATGGCATTATTTTTCCGGAAGTGGATTTGAAAACATTCATTAAAATATTTAATTACAGTCAACCCCATAATTGTAGATTTGTCTGTGCCTGTGTCTGCATAGATTGCGGTATGGATGATGGAATTTTCAACGGAGCGCCAAACAGATTTCGTTGTGCTTTGTCGGTTGGTGTGTGTGTGTGTATGAGTGAGTGGGTACGTTGCTGCAGTCAATTTGAATGTTAGCCCTCCCCCTCTCCATTTTCACATAGGTACACATTATTCTCTTTATTCTTTTCATTCCTTTCTTCATTTGCTCTTTTTGTGCACGATAGAGCGCACAATATGCGTGCGTGTGTGTGTGTGTGTGTGTATGCTGTGTGGCCTGTGCACTCAACACCATCAACATTATAGTCGTACAGCATGTGTTTTAATTCGTGCCGCTCAACATCGCCACAAGCCGAAAAAACACAATTTGATTCTATTTGGTTTTCGCATTAATTTCTATTTATGTTTACGCTACTGCGCTACTTACATGAAAATATGTAATCGTTTGCCTCATTTTCTCCCCACACAACTCATTCACAATGGCATATAAACATGCAGCGACAATTGAATCAAAGTCAAAAAGAAAAGCGACTTTCAAATTTCCATTTCAAGTTACACACAACATGGCAATAGCATTCATTTTGTATCCGTTGTAAAACAACATTTGTTTGCGGTATTCCATTCATTTAACATTGTATATTTCATTATTTTCAGTATTATTGCCATTTTCTCTTGACTGATTGTGTCTAAATCGTGGAAAATATCGTTGATATTGTTGGTGTCATTTTCCAAAAATTTAATTTTAATGTATTATTTTTATTGTAGCACTTGCCGTATTGCTCAAAGTCATTGTATTTACATTTGAATCCTTTCACTTTTGATGGAGAAAAGAACATTTGGCAAATAGATCAAATTCACTTCATTTCACTCATTATTTGTGTGCTGTTGATTTATCTTAAAATATTTATAAATAAATACAGAGTGGGTATGCGGATGAGTATATATGAGAATTGTGTCCTTCATCATTCTGAGAAATTACATTAATTCAAAATAAAACAATTAATTTTCTAAATTTGTGCTTTTCAGATGATAACTTCAAACGAAAAATGCCGATAAAATTCAACCATTAAAGTTATAATGGTCTTGAATTTCATATGTGTGCGCTTATTCAGGAAATTAAATTATTAAAATTTTCCGAAATATCCGCAATCTCTGCGTTTCGAAACGTGTACCGCACAATTTTCTGTGGAAAAAGTTATAAAATCAACATCTAAGTAGTTTCGTTAATGGCAAAACAATTCATTTAATGGGCTTGGCATCCGGTTCTTATAGAATTGTTCAACATTTACCACTTAGACATTGTGCCACTTTAGCACGTTCGGATAAACTTCGAAACCCAACACGTTAACGCCAGACGAAATATCAACATCATAACGAAAATACCAAAACAAATAGCAACTATAAGAAGGAACAAAAACAACGAAAAAAAAAAATAAAAACAAAAACAAAATTTTCGTTGACGGGCGAACATGACAGAAACATTCGGAGACATCCGAAAACAAAACGAAATATTTTGGTGTACACACGAATAGAAGGAGTAATAGTTGTAATTGAAATTGAGACTTGTCGGAGAATTTGACGGGAAAATAGTCAAGAAGTAATTTTGAAAATGGTTCGAGTTGAATGGAAAAGGCGCGAGATATGAAGCGCCATTAAAACCGTCATAAAAAAAAAAAAACTGAACAGCGTCAAATTCATCTCTCGTGCACACTTTGACTTATTACTGTTCGACAATAGTTGATCAGTTTTCCGTTCGATGCAATGAAATTGGAAAAAAAAGCGTGAAAAATTGAACAGACTGAACCTTTGAACATAATGGCTATCACTCATTGAACAGCTCATTGTGTTCGCACATAAATTTTCCTACTATGGTCATTTAGCATTTCGCTCAGACAAATTACGCACTTGAAAGATTTTATGGCAAATTGTTCTCTCGTTCAAACCGAACTTATTAATAGACAGTGAATTTCAAACGAATTTCACTTTTAATGATGAAGGATAATGAATGGCAACTAGAAGATCTCTTATGTGGTGAATGGCAAATATTCAAAAAATGCGATTTCGCCAAATGGTTATTTCAAACATAAGCTTATGCTCTCTGTAACATTGAAAACCGCGACTAAAATATGTTTGTCATTGCAATGCTTGTGTGTGTATGTGTGCGTTGTTGCTGTTGCTCATTTCATCAGTAAAATTAAGGTTCGCTTTGGCTCGTTCTCATTCGTTCATACGATCTAAACAAACCCAAAACATAAATACAATTTTATACTCTATTCATGGATGCAATCACCATCAAATTCTCTAAATGCGTTGCTCGAAGGGATCCATTTGTATTTTAGATAGAAAATTGAATGACTGAATTTTGTGCATATTTCGAGTTGATTTCATAGTTTATCGCTTTGATTTAAATCCATATCGTCGAAAAGCATTTTGAAAATCAGTGGAACGTTTAACGAGCGATTTTCATAAATGTCACGTTTTGACATTTTATAAAGATTTTTTCAAATCATAATTTCATGATTTTCACGATGACATAAAACGTTGAACATAATAAATAATCGCATTTCGGCAGCAATGGTTGTAAAATATTCCTGAAGAACTTTGCTTCAAATAACAAATAACAAATGACAAAATACAACGCAGCACGAGAAATGTTTGAAATTTATGACAAATACACATACACACAGAGCAGAGACAGAGAGACAGCGAGAGAGAGCGAGAGAGAGCGAGAGAGAGCGAGAGAGAGAGAGCAACAACATGAATACGCATTCGTTAGAGCGAATTGAAATATAGAGAAAACCTTGTCAACGGATAACATATAAATCAAGACAACTTCCCTATAATAAAAAAAAAAAAAAAAAATTGTGTGCTTGCACACAATCCAAAATGAAATTATTCGAGATCTCGTCACATACACACATGCATGCATGCATGCAAACAACCATGCACAGAATATTTTGCTAATAATATTTTGATGCAAAATGAAATGGAAGGATTCAAGTAATTTTGTTGTTGCAAATCAATGTCAACAATCTGTCGAATCCACAAGAAAACACTTTGTGCAAAAATCACTTAAATTTTCAATAAGCAAAACTGAATAAACGATTGATTTAATGATCGATATCGCTTTACTACCAATATTTTCTGCAAATTTCCATGAAGTGAGCAAACAAATTGCATCAATAGTTGATAATTGGTAGTTTTAAATTTGAAGTTGCTTATTATATCAGCATAGTAAGCATTTAAGAGTGATTTTAAGCGTTTGGCATTGTTCGAAAATTGATTAATCAAAATTTATTTGCCACTTCACACTTGATGTGATTAAAAATAGGGCACTTTTAATTCAATTCAACTTAATCCACGCAATTAAATTCAATTGTTACCAATACGGCAATGGATTTACTAGCTCTATCAAACTGTGTCACAGGTTGGGCTTTAGCAAAAACCACTAGAAACTTATTATTTTGTGGAAATCTATATTATCGAGTAAATTTTGTACTGTGATTTAATCAACAATATATTGTATAGTTGTATGCTCCACTGGCTGCCAAATTCGGATGTCGTCATTCATTTCCATTCCTTATTTGCCCTCATATGAATCTATTTATAAGCACATTTGCAAGCATCCGTTTCAGTGGTTGTTATGGTTCGGTTGCGTTTCGAATTGAAGTCAATATTTTCAATGGTATAAAACAAAGTCATACAGCGGCCCATGTACACGCATTGAGCCTTAACATTTACGCACATATGTATGTATTATACGCACGCTTATAACAAAAACATGAACGACACACAAGAAAACAATTTCCCAACATGCTTTTCTCCAATAAACAATTCATTTATATTCACTAAAACTAATTACACTCATTATCTGTCGGAATGGAGCACCCAAAATACACACGGAGTATGAGACACATACAATCGAACGAGAGAAAGTGAAAGATAGAGAGTGAGGAAGAGAGAGAGAGAGAGAGAGAGAGAAAGAGGGAGAGAGAGAATTTCTTTTGCATCTCACATTTCACGCAGAATGAACGGTTGTGTGTTTGCTCGATTTCACAGTGTGATTTCCGAAAATAATATATGGCAAAGTGTAAATGGTAAACATATTGGATGCTATGTATCTCACACATTCCGTGGCTACAATGCGAAATGTCTAAATGTCGGCTTTTCATGACAACGCACCAAAACACAATGAGTGCTTGACTCGAAGGAAATGTTATGTGAATCTGACACGCGTCTGCATCATTACTTTGACTTATATCCATCGAAAACTTTGACTTTTGACATTATTAGTCTTCGAAATGATTGCAAAGACTCTCTCTCTCTCTCTCCGTTTTTTTTTTTCGATTTGCTCTCATCTGTTTCACTTTCTCTGTTTATGATTGTAGTTAGTTGAACAGATGATGTGTTATGTTTACGGATAATAATCCTAATTCAATGTTTAGAAAATGAATCAACTTCAACTTTCATTGAATTGATGATTCTCTTTGTCGTTGGTACTTGTGTTCGAGAAACGTAAGAAAAAGTTTATTTGTATCAACATAAATTCTTCATTGGAAAGTTTTTCACTGTATTTCCTTGTATAAAACAATCTAGTCAAATGATGAAAAGACAAGTGAAAAGGGATACTTTTTTGTGTCATTTGAAAGACTTTTAAAGCAACATCAGTGTACATGTACCAGCAAAATAATTTCCAAATGTACTAGAAAGAAATCATCAAAGACTATTGTGTTCAATGTTCAACGTTCATGTCGCCGAAGTTTCTTGTGAAATATCACAAGTGTATCACTTAGCGTGATTCTGATTCATATTCGTGTACTAGTAGCAGCATCTGAAATTTGTTCCATTGTAGGGAGTATAGATAGCTAAATGCTCTTGCAATGTCAAACAATAAATTCATTTCCTGTGTCAGTGCTTCGATTTTTTGTTCTTCGTTTAGCATTTGTTGTTTTCACCGTTTAACATGCTGTCTAGCCTGTTCGGCTCTTTGTCTCTGACTTAATTTATATGGTATTAACTTGTGAATATTCTGTATTTGCTCTTCAATGAATTTACAGTGTATTTTTGTTTGGCATTTTGAAATCATTCAATATATGAAAACGAAAGTGCGCTCGATGAAATTCTGCTTCCAATGACAACCATGCAATGAATTCCACAAGCAAGTGTTTAGCTGGTACCAAAATGTAAATACTATGGACTTAACAATTTTATTTTCTTCACAAAATAAAGAAGAAGACGAAGAAGATGAAGAAGACGAAGAAGACGAAGAAGAAGAAGAAGAAGACGAAGAAAGTAAATTGAAATCATTGAAATATGGTTTGGCGAAAACATTAGACCATTTTTCTAGAGGGTGGAATATGCAATGCAAAAGCATAATGACTTATAAATTTTTGGGGCGGAAAAGAATTCCATTTCCATTGATAGTTTTAAACATTTTGTACAACAAATTGAATAAAATAGAAGATGTGAGAAAATTTACTTGTTTTCGGACTCTGTAGATAACGGTTATAGAACTACATTTGTTACAGCTGTGTCAACATAAATCTATTGCGAACAAAGCGAAATGAAAAAAATGAAGAAAAAAAAAAACACGAAAAAGAATATAAAAAGAAAAAATAACGGATTTGAAATTTAAAAGCCGAGAAACGAACGCTCACTCACCCAAACGATCAATGTGACTTTATCGTTTACACACATTAATTCTTTGTAACAAGAATATTTTAAGACCTTGATGATTCCATATTCAGTGAAAAAGAATCAGTTCACGTTTAAATTGCATAGGATTCACAGTTCCAGATAATGGAATATTAATTTGATTCCAAGCGAACAATTGCAACAAAGATTTTGTCATTTCGAAACAGGCATAAGTTTTTACATCACTCTTTCTCTCTCTCTCTCTCTCTCTCTCTCTCTCTCTTCTTTCTCTCTTTCTTCTTTGCTCTCTATTTTGCCAGTACACAGAATGTTAATATTTAACAAGTTTTCCCAGGAAAAAGAGCATGTTCAAACAATTATCCCGAAGAAAAAGATCGAAATGAAGGGAAAAGAATACTTTATTTCGTTCTTGGAATTTCTTGGCAAAGTGATTTCCACGGTTGCATCGAATAATTTATTCAAATGGTTTCCAATCCAAGCACTACGATATGAATGTATGATTCTTGCCATTAAATTGATTCACTTCTTCTTATCTCACATACAGTTTTTGTTGTTGCTTTTCTCTCTCTCTCTCTCTCTCTCTCTCTCTCTCTCTCTTGCGTTGTTCATAAATTTTTTTTCCTTTTCTCTCCATCACACTGTGTTCAGTTTTTTGTTGGCTATGCTCGACTTGTTATAGCAATGAAATAAGCCAAAAGTCGGAATTGTAACTTATGGTTTTGAAATGTTTTTTTTTTTTTCGTTTTTCGTTTTTGTTGAGTTCCGTACATATTTGCAGCGCTACCGCGCCATACTAGCACCTACAGCGTATATAATGGCAATCATAACACATTGAAGCTCGTCGAGAGTCATAATGGCAAAAAAGTCAACACGGAAAACAGTGCACATACTCTCATACAACTATATGCACACATTTCAGTCTCTCTTAAACTCGTATTTCAATTTTATTATTGTTTTTTTTTTCTCTTCTTTTCTTTACTCAAGATATGTTTATCGTTTGCGATTTTTCCATTTCCACTTGCCACAAATTTCTGTGAGCAATTTTCTTTATTTTTCATTCTTGTATATCTTATGTGTGTGTGTACGAGAAAGAGTGTGATGCCATGCCATTCATTTCAATTCTGTACCACTCATGTTTCGATATATTGAATGTGAGAGCAAGCAAATGCGATGAAAACAAAGAAATTAAAAGAAAACGACGAAACGAATGAGAGTGAAGAAACAAAAAAAAAAAAAAAAAAACAAAAAAAATAACAAGAAAAAGAAAGAATTGTTGTAAGCAAAGACGAAGAGAATGTACGATTCAAAAAAGTGTAGGCAACAAAACGAAAGGAAATAAATTATTGTGAATTTATTGTATAACAATACCAACCTTGCAAAATAAGCAGCTGCTGCCATTGCCTGTGCCGTTTCCAACATTATATTAATTTTACTGTTACTTGTGTATTCACAATTTGCGGGCAACGTTGATTCACCACCAGAAACACCCGAACTTGTTATGGCATTCTCAAATGTATTACATGAGACTTTAGCGTTCACAGCAGAAGATACAAATGAAAGTGATGCCGTTTTTGCTGTTGCTGTTGCTGTTGTTGATGATATTGCCGAAACATTACTGAATGCTGGCACTGATGAATCTTCACGATGATTTCCACCAACCGGTTGTCCACGTTGGCCACGTTCCAAACAAATATTGCCACTAATTCTATTATACGGTTGATTCAAAACACCAGCGTTTTTATACAGCTGACAATCGGCGTCGTTGATTTCACTCTTTATTTGTTTGTTGTGACCATTGTAGAGTGGTAATGGACAAAAAAGATTCTTTTCAATTACGCCCGGCTGCACATACATAAAATCCATTTTACTCGGAATTTGTTTTTCATTCGAATATGCATAAAGACGATGTCTTTGCTCGGTTGCTGCTGCTGTTTCTGTTTGCATGCACACGTTTGTCGACAGCATGGTTGTCGTTGTTGTTTTCGATGCCGTTGTCGTGGACGATGGGTCGAGGTGCAAATTATTTGGTGCAGTTTTGTATGGTTTTTCCGGTAATAATTTCAATGCTGCACAACCATTAGGATCAAAAATATTGATTTGCTTGTGAGAATGGTGATGTTCGGCAAATGGAATTTGTGGACGATTTGTCATACGAGTTTTTGCACACTTTTTCAACGCATATGATTCAGCAATTGTCAATTGCGGATCAATATGTCGATGAAATAAAGCAAATTGTGAATTTGACTCATAGCCATTGACCGCTCGAAGCGTTGATGCAACCGTTTGCATCTCGTTTTGACGCAAATTATTATTGAAATTGGTTTCGGACGATTGTATATTACTGACGCCAGTCTCCCTACATTTTCGTCCATTTGATGCACATTTGTTTGCCCATTTGTCATCTACAACTCGTTCGAACTTTGTCTGGTTCAACAAGTGCTTTTCGTATATGCCATTCCATAAATTTGTCGATGCTTTGGAAATTTGATTAAAATTGCGCGTCGTTGGTATTCGAGAGTATTTGTATTGAGCATTCGATTGCTGTACTTGGGCCATTGATGCACTGCTATATTCTCGACACTCACGTGTTTCGCCTTCACTTTCATGTATCGATACAAGTGGATATTTTTGCTGAAGTTCCAATGTTGTTTGCACGACTTGCATTTGATTTGCTCGTACATTTTTTCGAAGAGGTGATTTTTGAATAGCATTATCAACAGCAGGAGCAACATTCATGTAATTTTTGTTGGAATAATTGTTTTGATTTTTAATCATGTTCGATTTCTTTCCACTTTTCAGTGATGTCGTCTGATGAGATTAAGGCCTGTAATTAAAAAAGAAGAAAACCTTTTTGAAGTTTGATTCGAATAAAAAAAAAATGTTTTGTTCCATTTGTTTGTTTGTTTGTTTGTTTCCATGTATTGTGGTGTTTGAAAAAAAAGTGCAGACTTGAATATTGATTAAGTAATTTGCCACAATTTGCCGGAATCGTGTAGGAGACTGAATGAAAAATATAAACGGAACCAGCCAGACTGAGATAAATCTTTTGAAATGAAGAACGTCGTCATTAAGTACCATTTCTAAATAAAGATAAGCTAGATATGCTTGTTAGCAACCGAATGCAGCGGAGGAGCCAATGCAGACGAAAATATGAACGCGTTTCCGACGAAACAGAATTTCATTTTTTTTTATTACATTTTCCGCAGCTATTACAGAATTATTATTGTAATGAAGTCCAGCTAAATTTTTGCCCGTTTTCTGCTTCATTTGTGGCATTTAATAATGTTATCTTTTTAGATTATTTCTGAAGAAGAAAAAAAATGTCGTATATTTTTGAATTGTGCTTTTGAATAAGCAAAAAGAAATGGCATTTAAAGTAAACATGTTGCCAGTCAAACGATTCAATTAGTGGCATTTCGTTGATAAAAATGTTGGTATCTCGAATGCAGCATACATAATTTTGATAGGTGAGTTTGAAAACAAAGAAACCAAAATAAAAAAAAAAGGAACTTTTAATATGTGTTCGTACATTCAATATTGTAGGGTAAATGCGAACAAAACTTTGATAGACAACATGAGGTTTTCCTATAAAATGCCTGCAATAAAACGATTTGCAATGCCACAGAACAAGTTTTCGTCTCTTTAGTTAAGCAGATTTCGTGAAAATTGAACTTTTTGCAACAAAACCATTTCAATGGAAGTATAGAATCAATACTTTTGTCTTTCTGTACAGAGCCAATGTGTGTGTATGGAATGCATTCAATCAGAAGCTTATAGGGCCATTCAGAACTAGATTTTAATCAATCCGATTTTCTATGATTGCGAACATTTTCGGCTCGACCACTAGAAAATCACTTGATATATGAATGAGTCCATTACGTAAGTGGTTCTCAATCGTTGTTACGGTATCATAGTTCTACACGAAAACATAAATATAAATGAATGAACTTTTAAAATGTGATATGTTGAATGAGTTCTAGGAGACTTTTCTCTTTGTTATTCTCTCTTTTCTTTTCCACTCTCTCTCTCGTCTCTCTCTCTCTCTCTCTCACCTTCTTTTGTCGAAAGAAAACAGTCAAAATACTATTTCTAATGAAGCTAATTAAGGGAATTTATACGAAGCAATTAAATTTTATGCGAAATAAATGAAGCCAGTAATGAGCTTAATTTGTAATAACATTTGAATATATCACAATATGGTATGGCATGGGAACCAATGATTTTTCATGTTTGCTTTTAAAAGGGTGGACCACGAAAATGTACAAGAAAACGTACATGCAAAGCACTTTCTTTAATCGAAACCATTTTCTCCACATTTCATTGACTGTGGTCTCGCGTAGCTCGTTTCATTTTTGTAGCAGGTATTTTACAATGTTAATAAAATCGTGCGTCTCGACTGCATTTTTAAGTGAATAGTAAACTGAAACCCCGGACATTAAACGAACAAAAGGTAAATCGAATTTTCAAAGAAATTAAGATTTGTTCAAGAAATTAGAGAAATCAGAGAAATCGTTTTTGATTAACTTTTTATGTTTGAAAAAATGAAAGCAAATTTTTATGATTGAATTTTGATTTTTTATAGAATGCTCTATTGTTTAACCATTATCATATCATAACAAAAATAGATACAACTGATAAATAATGCTACATTATCTACTGCTAAATATGCAAATTTTGTCTATTAAATTATAAAAAGAAATCTTTTCGAAATCTAAATCCAAAGTAAATACAGCGTTAAACAATAGATGAAACAATACCCATTAAATATGTCTTTTGTCGGTAATCCCATTTCAATAAATAAGATCGAATCCGTTTCAACAATTTATGAATGAATGAATAATATTCATTGAATTCGCTCAAATTTAGTATTTTATAGTTATCATTATGGATAGTTTATGATTTTGCTTAAGTTGATCGTATTTATATCAATGCAAATGAGAAATTTATTTCACTGATTCATTCTATAATAGGATTTCTATTGACTATTTGTTATTCAAACAAAAACCCAATCAAAGAGAAAGCCATCTAGTGAACGTGATGAGAAGTTATTAAAAGAGCATTGGTGTGTGTCTTGAGTTATATGTGTACGCTGTGCACTCAATTGCCGCCACAATGCAATGCAATGTTTATGTTTGTATTCAAAAATTCTAAATTTATTAATATTATTGCGTTGGTGCTTCAAACGGGAAACGGTTTACTTGAATTTCCTCCATACAAATGTCAATATAAATCTTATTTTTCAATTTTCAAATCATGAAAGAACCTCTCAATAAAATAAATTGAATAAAATATCAGATTATGAACTGCCCAATAATAATTGTCAATGATGATGAAAAACAAAAATTGATTCGATTGATGCAGCATTTTTTTCAATTGAATATTTGAATCAACAGCTATAAATTCAATATGCACTAATTGGAATCATGAATTGAACCAAAAAGGAACCAAAGTGACAAAAACTGCGATTTAAAATCCAAATTTAACAATGGCTCACCAAACAATGCAATAAATTGACGGAACAATGTGTACACAGATTTTTTTTTTTATTTTTCATTTTTTTGTTTTCTCTCTCTCTCTCTCTCCCCCCCCCTTTCTCTCTACTCAATTTGATTATCTATTTTCATTAATAAATTGATGAAAAGACAATAGTGAACCGAACAATGCAATGAAATAATATCAAACATTTGTTCAGATTAACATTGTGTATTGAGTGGATGTGTACTATTACGCAGAAACATTTTAAAAACCGAACTGCAAAGTATGATAAACATGTCTTTTTCATATTCGAATCGATTTTATGTGTTTCCCCTCTGTTGTGTTGAACTGCACAAGAGAGCTCAGCATGCAGCCACGAAAAATAAGCAATAATGCATTTTAAATATTTATTCAGAAACAAATAATTGTTTACATTCCCGATTACATATAGGCAGTGTGTAAATGATAGCTCGATTGTCGAAGAAAAGAATAAATGTGTTTTCTTGTTGTCTCTTTTTTTTATATTCCTGTTGGTATTATAAAATTATTGTTAATCTCTGTTCATTTATGTATCGATTCATGTTTGTAGTGGCACAATAGTTTTGAGTTTTTGTTTCTTCTTTTCTTTTCATTCGACAATTGAAATGTATGGCGCCTTCATGATTAAAAGATGCTGGCAAATAAGCAAATCAAAAATGTATATTGATAAAACGGTAATGCACCATCCGTTTTTTTTTCTTTTTCTTTTTCTTCTTCTTCTTCTTGTTTCTCTCTCGAACTGGTTCCGTGGAATATTGGCACAAAAACAAAACATATGCTGAATCGTTTCACAGTTAATACTTTCGATTTTAAATGCGAGCATAACGAAAATCACTTGAAAGAAACAGGGGAGCGAATGAAAAATAAAAAAAAAAAAAAATAACAACAAAATGTACTGAAAATATGTGTTGTTTACATGGAAAAACCATCCGAATATGTGCATTTATATGGCATTTTTGAACGATTTGAAAAACAATTCAAACACATATGCAAACACGCATAGAAACTAAATTGCCGACTTGCTGACAGACAATCCGTATATTACGAAAAATTTACTTGCACATCACACATTAAGTTCATAGACAAATTATGTACTGTAATTTAATGAGAACCCATATTGCATCCACACAACTCACAGCACACACACACACGCACACACACACACAGTACTGAAGTCCGTTCTCTAAACACATAATTTACGTGTTTTCTTAACTTCAATTTGAAATTGAAGGGAAAGTCGATAAAAGAAAACGAATAAGAAAAAGAGAAAAAAAAAACACAACAAACGTGTAAACAATAAAACAAACATGTTAAACATACTCACGCTCTATGTTTCGCCTGAATTCTAAATGATTCGATCCGTTGCCTTGTGCTTGGAATTCAAGTTGGGAAATCGATTCAATTGCAAAATTACATATGAAATACTACTGATCATAGTTTTGTTGTTTTCTTCTGCTGCTACTTCTTCTTCTTCTTCTTTTCTTTTCTTCTTTTTCTTCTTTTTGCGTATTTTATTTCAGCTGTTGGAGTTTATTGACTCATAATAAATGGAATTTCCTTGGAAAATGACGATATTTCTTAAATATTACAGATCCGTTTAAGTGAATTGTACACACAGTACACACGTTTAATCAGAAATATGATCAAATACATTGAACTTTCGAAAGAGATGAGAGAAATGAGACTGGACGGTATGTTTTTCAACTAAATAAACTATTTACTATCAATATCTTGTGTATGTATTTCTTGTGCTAACAGATGATGACAGTTTCTTTAAATAGATAAACAGAAATTCTCTTGTTGAATAAATAGTAATACAAGTGCTATTTGCATATTAGAAGTCGTGTCAATTATTATTGAGGAATAATTTTAATGCAAACAATTTTGTGAACTGGGTTTTTCTAGTGAAAGGATCACAACATTATACACTTTTTTTCATTCATAATAAAACGTTAGTTAATATTTTGCTATTTTTAAAAACTCAACACTGCAAAAAAAAAAAACGGTTTTCTGCAAAAATGCACAAATCACTTTGTTTTCACGGTTAGAAAAAGAAAAAAAACAAATTAATATTGAAAATCATAATTTATGATTTTATTTTAAATTTTTTTTTTTTTTTCTATTTGAAAATGATCCCATTCATGTATATTGTGATCTCAGTTTTAACGTACACAAAAAGCAAGTACCCGGTCGAATAGTTCGTTTTCATCGTTTGAATGTCAATATTTGACTGCCGCTTCCTCATTGAAAGAAATTTCTTTGCGTATATATATGCCCAATTGTTTAGCATACATATCTCGGCGGCAGAGTGAGAGTGATACTCGAAAACGCACATGTGTGTTAGTCTCTCATGCTGACGCGAGCATGTAAATATCATATAATGCATAGTCGGCGTTAACAACAACATCATCATCATCATCAACATCCATTGAATATGAAGCGAATAATACAATATGAAAAGATGCAAGTAGCGAAATACGAACATACTTAATGAATAAAGGATAAGGTACGATATGAACAATGAATGGAATGCGTTTTGTATATGATGTATATGATGATGAATAAGTTTGAAAATGGTCTGTGTGTGTGTGTGTGTGTTGTGTGCATGTCAGCGACCGTGGAGTATTTTCTCTCGTGTTATTCTCATTCATTCACTTGAAATTTATGGAGTTTCATAAATATGCCCACATGGGCTACATGCAATGTGTTGACGCATATTACACAGATGAATGCAAATGTCTATAAAATTTTTAAAGCAAATATCACAAATGCACTAATACATCCTTACATTGGGCAGAAAAAGAAAGAGAAAGCGAGAGAGAGAGAGAGAGAGAGAGAGAGAGAGAGAGAGAGAAAGAGAGAGAGAGAAGGATGAAAGGGGAGAGTGAGCGACCAAACATAGTTGAAAATGGCATGTACACCAATTATGAATTTTAAGCATTATACCCTCGGATTACACATGTAAGGCAATATAAAACCAGCTATATAGTATCTTCGCGTAATCACTGTTTGAGGTGTCGATGTTAATATTACACGTTTTGCATAGCGTTTTATTGGTGGCACTTTAACAATGATGCCATTTGCCACCACTTACATATTAGACTCTTGCACACTTTAAGACGCACACATATAACACATTTCTTTTTTTTTCTCTCTTCAGTGTCTGCACGATAAATCATACATGAAACATGAATTGTCGACATTAAAAAGTGTTCTATACAAGCCACAGTGTGGTGCATTCAGTGCCAATGTACATGTGTATGTGTGATTGAGTGAGCGAGTTAGTTGAGAGACGAAAACAAAATAATATAATACTTTCTAGCAAAATAGCTCATTTTCCAACACATTCTCTGTGAAAAGTCCCCCCATAGTTATTCATAAGGATTCTTCTTCATTTACTCATTCGGTTATATGAATTGCCTGGTGAAGCAGACACATTTTTTTAAAAATGCATTTCTGTGTCTGTTTTTCCAATGAAAGAAAATGCAACTCTTTGAATCAATACTGAGCTGAATGACAGTTTTAAAAGAATGATTAAAAAACATTATGTGTGTGTGTGTGTGGTGAGAGAGAGAGTTTTTTTTTATCTCTTTTACATTTATAAGCAAAGAAACGTATTGTATTTATTTTCAAATTTTATTATTGGTAGCATCTTTTACGCAGAATAAAAACTAAATATATCATAAACAACATTTCAACTATAGGACTGGAAAATGGAATTAATTGTTAAAATAATAAAATAATATGGGCAGGAATTGTCTCGTATTTAAATTGAATATTGAAAACAAAAAACAAAAAAAAAGGAAGAAGTTGATTCAAATAATAAAAAAAAAAGAACGACTGAATTCGGTATATAATATTTTTTTGAAATTTCGTTAAAAGTTTCTGAACATTTATGTTTGTTAGGAAAAGGTCATTCTCTAATAAACTATCTATAAATAAACGCTAATATGGTTTTGATAGCCGATGTTTTTTTTTTCTTTTCCTATCTCTCTCTTTTCTAAGTTTTATTACAGCGACAAACGCAACAAGATGGAAACAAGAACCAATCCATAAAAATGCCTTTACAATCATTGTCTGGATCATATGCAAGTAATCTGAAATGGAAAATAACCGAAATAAAATTTAAAATAGCGAATAGAAATGTTGATAATTTTTTTTTTTTTTTTTCTTTCATAAATTTTTTCATAGTACCGGTGCCATTTATATTTCTGCTCACACCCACAATCTCCACCACATCGATTCGTATGCATTTTCCTAGTAAAATAGACAATTGAAATTAATGAAAAAAAAAAAATCCGTTTTCTTTCTCTCGAGTCAACGTGATCATGCATAAGGAAAATGACTTACGTGCAAACTTCTTGATGTATTGCTTGTTCAAAGTGTTGAGTATTGACAATGGCACGAATTTTGCCAGCTGAATTACTCGCCCAATACGGTGTTACTATCTCAATCTTTGATTCACATGCATCAACACTGCAAAACATAAACTTTGTTGAGTCAAATCATTCATTGTTGTTGTTGTTGTTGTTGTTATTGTCACATTAACACATACCGATTAGATGTTGGTTCTGTTGATGGATTTGGATTAGTACTTATCGGTGGTTTAATATTTCCTTTATTTTGTTTGGCTTGTCGTTTTTTTCGAATATTGCCAAAGAATGTATCACCACCAATCACTGTATCGTCGTCTGTTGAGTATAAGTTCAATTTAGCATTAAATGGAGCCGTTATATCCGGTACGCCAGGCAAATTGTCGTAATTTTTTGTGTCACGTTTTCGTCTTGTTGTTTGTATTGGCGGTTCTCTGAATTGTGTCGATCGAAAATCACCATACATTCGTCTCATTAACGCTTTATTTTCATCAATAAACTCTTCAATTCTCTCACTGTAAATATTTTTCAATGAATTCAAATTTAACAATCAAACCATTCATGAAATAAAATTGACTAAATAATATGAAGAAAGATATAAAACACTCTTACATGGGATAGCTATTTCCCGCACTCGGACAGTACAACATATTGTTACGCTTAACGCTATTGAGAGGATAAAATTGTATATAAATAGAATAAAAACCGCAGAGAAAAAAAAACAAAAAAAAAAAAAAAAACAAAACTAGAAACACAAAACCATTGACCTCAAACAAAAACGAGTCGAATCTTACCAGGGTGTTCCTTTTATTACATCGCCATGTATCTCTAATCCTAATGCCACAGACAACGCTGTCCACCAAATCTTCATTCCGTAAAATAAAATTCATCAAAACAGATGACATTAAGAAGAATTTCATATCAATGGTTAAAATCTAAATCTAATGCTAAAATTAAGTGATAGCCGCAAGTAGTTCTTTAAACATGTGTAGAAAATGAATAAGAAAGAAAAAAAAATTTCATTTAAATTTGTAGCATAAATTAACCTTTCTGCATCTGAATTAATTGCATTGTAGCATTGAAGTTGTCTTGAAATTTTCTTTCGCAATAGGATTATCATATCGGTTTTTTCTTTCACTTTCTTGCTTATCACATAGAGTGTTTTCACAAAAACGACAACGACGACGACGATGATGATGATGACGACGATGATCGTCATTCGCACAGACATGCAAGTTGACCGAATCGATTTATATTCCACTCAAATCGGTTGACGCATTCATTATACAATAAACATTACGAAACGAATGGTTTTTTTTTTCTGGATTTCATTTCTTTTTCAGCCGTCTGTTTTCTTTGTGCTAAAACTTATCGATTGCGATCAAGTTGCCAAATATAAAATGACCACATACTTTGGTTTCGAATAGACTGTTAACGAAATTCTCATACACAGTCGAAATGTATTCAAATTACGAAAGCAAAATATGAAACAAAAAAAAAAAAAAAAAAAAAAAAAGCAAATGAAAAAAACATTCCTACTATGGTTTCCATATGTTCTAAAACATCAATCAAATATTGTGGTACGATAGATGAGTAATGGTGGTGGGGGTGTTTGGACTTTTTGCATTCGAGTTTAAATAAAAATTCATTCAACGAACATATTGGTAAGAACAAATACAATGCTACGTGCAGTCTGGAACGTGAACAATAATTTCGAAACGTGCCTTGAAAGTAATTAGCAAAAAGGGATCAATAAATCCCTTGAGGAAATTTCTTGTACTGTACTAGCCATAAAATCAAATACTTACAGGAATTCTGATTAAAGTACCATTGTTCATTGTGGGATATGAAAATAAAGGAACAACCGGTACAGAGTCATTTCTAATAAAAATTGGACCTTGAATTGGTGTCAGCGATGGATCTTTTGGATCTAAATTATGAATAATGATAACAAGAAGAAGAAGAAAAAAAAGAAAAAAAAAAAAAAAAAACATTCCGAAATTTATTAAAGTGCAAAATGTGATTCACAAATGAGATTCATACGCAATCATTTTAATAAGCGCATATATTAACATGTTTGCCTGTTATAATATGTTGTAATATAAAATGCTTACCGCCATTCTCTTCGTCATAGTATTCGTCATTATCATAGTCCAAGACCGCATGCACTTGAGTTTTTGAGCCATGACCAGCTTGCACTTGTGTGTATGTTGGACGATTGGCGGGAAAATTATATGTTTTATCATCATTTCCAAGTGTTAGTTTTTCATTTGTAATTGACGGCGGTTGTGTTGTGGCCACAATTGAATCATATGCAGGTGGTTGACTATCAACATCACTATTATTAAAATTACTGCTAATGTTTTCATTATAAAATTCATGTGTCTCGTAGCGACTTTCGCCATATGCGCGCGTCTGATGATGACTTTGGTAGTTTGTGACAGTTCGTGTTTTTAAATCACTTGTCTCTGGCGGTGGCTGTAATTGTGGTATATGCTGTGTTTGTGGCCGCTCATGATTTAAATTGGACAACGGTGGCGGCAAGTAGCTGTTGGCTGTTGCACGAGATCGATAATGAAATGATTGCCGTTGATAGTGTGGCAACTTTTGTTGTTGTTGTAGTTGTGGTGATGGTGTTGGAGGTGAATATGGATCATTTTTATAAAATTGCGGCCCATTTGCCGCACTATCACTATCGGCCTGATGACCTTCAGGACTATAAAGTAAATCATTGACAGCTGTTGCATGAGGCTGTTGAAGCGGGTTTGCCGTTGTGATCCAATTTGACGATGCCACTGAACCACTGAACGGCAATGAAAAATTCATTAGTGCCATTATTAAACAAATACACACTTAGGTATTCACGCTAACTCGATTTTTTTCTGCTTTTTTTTTTGGATTAAATTTTCTTGCCACACTTTGTATGTGTGTGTTTTTGTTTGTGTCACGTTGTGTTTTTTCTTTCGTATTATTTTTATCTATTTATTTTATGCTTTTCTCTTCTCTTTCTTTATTTCGTTTTTTTTAATCTTGTCTTCTATCAGATGATGTCCCAGTATTAATTCATCAATTTCAACACACTTGTGTGATGCTATCTATATTTGAATTTGGCATTCGATGAATCAATTATCTCTTTGAAACCACTAATCATGTGTGTCACTTTTTGATACGGTCAATACTATATGGATTTTGTAATACACTTTTTGTATGTCAACCTGGTCGTTTTGTGATTATTTTTTTTTTCTATCATCTTATGCTCTCCATTTCAGCCATTTTAGTGTTATTTTAAACTTGTTCGCGATGATGAGCTACTTCGTTTGTTATGCAAATTGTTAAAATATTCAAGCGGTCAATCCCTATCGTATTTCATGACTAATGTACGAAAAGTCACGATTTGTCTGCATATTGTGGATAATTTGTGTGTTTTGATTTTTTTTTTCTTTTCTTTTCTCGTTCTCATTAAATTTATGTAGCTCATCGATGATATATTATGATTTCAATGATTTAGAATCTTTTGCTTTATCTGTAAAAGAAATAATTTACTGTATTGATTGGCGATCGAGCATTTAACAAAACATATTTATGATTTATAATTTGTAATTTAAATGGTTAACATGTTTAAAATTAGACATGATTTTATGCTTTAAGTGTCTATTTCCGCGAAAAGAGAGAAAAAAAAAAACAAAGAAGGCACAAGAATTTTTGTTTATTTTGATGAAGACAAATTGAAAACGGCGCCGAAGCAATAAGAGAAGAGAATAAGGTTATTATTGTTGTTGTTATTGGTGCCATTGATATTATGCAACGTGATGCGAACGAATGAATGAGCGTAGTATATATTCGTACAATGAGAGATTTGACTGACATAAAAATGGCTCTATTTTAAACCTGAATACGTCGTCGAATCAGGAAAAAAAACACGATAATATCACGATCGTGTTATTTAATCGCCACGATCAGGTGCATATTTATTATGAGTGTAAATATCATTATCATTTTCGATTGATCGTGTGCACATTTTGATTCGATGAGATGGTTTTTTTTTTTTTTTTAAACTTTGTTCACATATATGTCGTATATTTCACATTCACCAAACTGAATTTAGTGAAAGGTCGACGAAAAATTGCTTCATGTATTGAAAATGAAATATAGTAAAACTGGATATTATTTTTTGCTGTTTTTCATCATTTGTTCAAAATTCCAATACATTGATGCAAACAAATGACAGTATACGTTACAAGAAATAATGCAGTTTCACATAATAAGGGAATTAAGTGGTGAACACATTTATCCCGCGTAAACCAAACGAGAGGAAAAATGAAAAAGAAAGAAAAGCAAAAAAAAAAAAAAAAGAAAACAAAACATGAAACACAAACTACCATGTTAATAGCAAGTTGCGTTCAGAAGTGTCACCGAAAAGTCAGATTCCGGTATACGAAAAGAGGTTCAGATAAGATTGCATAAGAGCGTGTCCTAATTTTGCCATTTTGTGTGTGCTTTAATATTAAGGTGTTTCGGCCTCTTCGGCATTTCGGCAGCAACGATAACTGTCGTTATCTCTTTTTTTTTAGGTTTTTTTTCTTCACCCAAAGCTATATATCTTTCAATCAGTCATAAATGCAATATTAATGTGTTGTTGCTTTTGTTTACGAAATGATTTATTTGTGCTTATCGAAAATAAAATAATCATAATGGGTTTTTAAATAAACATGAAACGCAATTGAATAAATCAAAGCACAAACACACACCCAGGGGGAAAGAAAGAGAGAGAGAGTGAGACATTGAAGTATTGAATCGAAAAAGTTAAATCATCAATGGATAGCACGGATGTAATCACAAACCGCAAGTTCCGTGTGAGCGAATTTTGGTAATTCCAATTGAACATTTCAACATTTGAATATTATATATTGATCTGGACCCTTCCACATATATACCAAATCGGTATTACTAATATATAATAAACTCTATGCAAAATCAAAGATAAAAACAGCACGAATTTTATAGGCTTCCGCTTTGGACTTTGATCTAATTAAACTTTGCAATAACGATAACTTCTACCGTTCGTCATCTGTTCTGTTTTTTTTCTTCCTTAATCTTTAACTGAATTATTCCATGACTGTAAATGGTAAAACACTTTTTCTTTATCGTTGGCTATTTTTGGTTTGATGATATCGAAATTGTTCTCCATAACGTCAAAGTCACGTATTTGTAGAAATAATAATAATAATAAAAAAAAAGACAACAACATGCTTTGATTTCAATAAATGGCCGATGAGGTTTGAATTCAACGATTATATCAAGGCATGTGAAAAAACCTTGGAATGAAAAATCGAATAAAAGACGGAATAAAATGGAGCAGCGACTTAACGATTTTAATTCTGTGCGCTGTAAAATTAATCAATGTTCCATTTTGACTATAGACGGAAAGAAACAAAAAAAAAAAAGAAAAAAACTCAACAACAGACATTGGCGACAGTGTGTTTATTGCAAATGTTTATACTATTGAAATGAAATGAAATGGCAACACCAACGTGCGACACGACACTCGCAGTGTGATATATTTATTGGATTATTATGTTTAATTGATTAGATGCTTATATTTTTCTGTTATTATTATATCCCCTAATTCATTTTGAGTTGCTGCTATTTTTTTTTCTCTTTATATTTGCTTTTTGTCTATCTTGAATAAAATGAACCACGATGAAAGGTCATGCAAACCATGTCGCCAATTTAGACGAGATGGTAACGATGGCTGATGTGAAGCAAGAAAAAAAAAAGAGAGAGAGAGAGAGAGAGAGAGAGAGAGAGAGAGAGAGAGAAAGAAATCATGAATGATCTCCATATCCATCCCACAACATTGAAAACTGAAAGTTTGATAAAACCCGAACAGTTAACGAATCTGATGGATTTTATAACTTTACGTTATTGTCAATTTTTGCATCAACTACCACAAATGGAATATGAGTGCGCGCGATCATGGGCGCAATGCTTTGTGCTCACCCTCTCACTCGTTCGCTCACTCTATCTCTCGCGCGCTCACTACAATATTACGAAATCCACTTGAAATATTTAAATGGCGGTATGCGTAAATCAGTATTAAACAATATTGTTTTATTTTTGTAAGAATTACTCACTCACAGAATATCTCTCTCAATCTATTATATGCGATCACCGTTTCGTTTAAAATACGAGAGAAAAAAAACGAACAGAATGAAAAAAAAAAACACGCAAAACAATCAAAAGATTTCAATGCTTTTTCGAAAAAATTAAGTGTCGAAAAACCCATAGATTTATTTATACGGTTTACCACCGTTAACAATTAACCAGTTCGTCATAATTGAGAATGTTCAATGTTTTGCCTCTTTATTTTTATTTTTTCCTCTTTTTACGATTGTTATTATTCTATCTCCTTCGCGCGCATTTGTCAGTAATTATTTATTTAAATAATTATATTGAATTTTTGCATTTGCAATTAACGAAGAAAAAAAAAAAAAAAAATTGATGAATTATGAAACTCATATACACTCACAAATTAATTTTCAACAAATAAACAGCATTTGACTATATGAATTTATGCATATTTTCCATATTAAACACAGAATGAACTTGAAGCATAAGTTCCTACAAACTAAAAAATTTCAATATTTATTGTAATACATTGGGCGCCAAAGTATTTGCCAATATAACACTCTATGCGATTTTAAATCGATAGTAAACTACACGAAAGAAGAAAAAAAAAAATACACAATAGCCCCGCGAACCGCACAGAGAGAAAAAAAAACTGTGAGAGAGAAATAAACAAATAGTTGCTCTCGTAGCAAGCTATCGATCAAGACTAAACTCTGCGAATCGTATGCAAATACTACTGAGTGAATGAGTTTTATGTCTTTACTCTCCTCAGCAAAAGTGCGAATCACATTCACAACAACCGAATATAAAATGAAAAAAAGAAAAAGAAAAAAAAAAAATTATTCGAATTCACAGACAACAACACAGACAAAATATGTAATGCTGCTGTGTTGTTCAACTATCATAAAGGATCGTCATGCAAACAGGCAATGCCGCATGCTTGTGTTTTCAACAATATTTGTACTTTGAGTGATTTTTTTTTGTTTTTTTGTTTTTTTTTTTTTTCATCTTTAATTACATGAATACACGTAAGAGGTTGGCATGAAAAGGTTCACCAATGAAATCAATTTAGTTTAATAAATTATATGAAGAAAGAAAAAAAATGTAATCAACATTAACATATTTTTAAAATAACAAATGATCGGGTCGATCGGTCGGTTAGTCTGTTGACACCAAATAAACTACCTCGTGAAAAATTCAATTTTAATCGATAAATTTAAACATAGTTTTTTTTTTCTCCCTCTTTGATTAAATGTACGCATTTCATTTTGCTCTGATTTTCAAAGTGTTAAAAACAAAAACAATTTCCAATTGACATGTGATTGTTCGAAAAGAAGAGAAGATAAAATGAATGGTAGCTGTATGAAATCTCATGTTCGCTTCTTGTTGTTAACGCACTTATGCAATTCAATTTATTCATTATTATTCGTTCGTTCGTTCATTCAAAATCAAACAAATAACATGCAAGAAGGTGTCATTCTGTTCAATTCTATTTTGAGTTAATTAAACAAGCAGCATGAAGTGTGATTCATATCTGCATCTACAATTTCCGTTACACTGCATTATTTCTTGCAGAGAGTAATTTATATGTAATTCTAATTTTTTTTTTTTGTTTTTGTTTTTCTCTAGCATGTTTCGATCACTATCAATGCCCGTGGGTGCCTTCTCTCGGTTCTTTTTTTTTCTATTTCATTCTAATACGGAGAATTTAATATCGCGTTTTATTCAAAAAGATTTGTTTATTCAAATGAAATTGTCGACTGCACACGATACATTTTAACAGTTTTATGTGTCCGTTACACAAAGCATGAAGTGTATTTAATAATGCGAAGTGATTGCTAAGTTTAAAATTTATCGCAAATTGAAAAATATAAATATTCTCTTTTTTTTTCTTCTCTGTCTCTCTCGACCACTTGTCTAAATAGGAAGAAAAAATATCAAATTTGCCGCGAAAATGATTCAATTTACGTTGAACATAATTCAAATGCTTGTTTTAACGGAATTTAAACAAGTTTGAAATGGCATATCTGAATGATATATGCAAATACATAAATTTATTTAGAACAACACAAAGGTTTTAAGATTTATGGATAACATCAACAATTCGACATCTGGCTATGATTGTTTTTTTCTTTTCTCTCAACACACGACAGTCCACAAATAAATCGAGTACAAAAGTGTCACCATGTCATGTGACTATTGTTGTCGGTAATATGCAATTTTGACTTATTTAATTTTGATGATGCAATTCATGAAAAAATATCAACAAAAATGAAAACTGAATTTAATTGACGTGGTTTTGCGTCAGCAAAAAGGAAAATTAATTTGTTGAACTTTCAATATTCATTAGCGTGAGAATTGGCATAGATGCCATTCGTACTGGGCATTGCATTGAACCAAACTATTTAGTGATTCGAACATATTCGAATGGTTGATATTTTTGGTCCTAAATCATTATCCAACTAAAACTAAATAAATTGAATCTAGTTCATGCATCGAAATGACCATTCACATTGTCCGCCAATGAATGGTCACCATATATGTTGTCCATTTTTTCAGCGAAAAATACAATCAGTTTTACTCTCGATAATTAACCATAAATTCCAGTAGAACTTTCAATTTTCTGCATTACACACCTGCATACAGCTTACCTAACTGATTGCGTTTTAAAATTAATTGTGTCATTGCATTGCATAAATAAATATACAATCGGTTTATCAGTTGCCATTGAATGTATGCTACCTTCTAATTCTAAGAACAATTGAATGAAATCCGAATGTTTATTTCATTTACTTGATTTATTTATAAGTATATTGAGAAAAGACCTACAGTATACTGTATTATTATCATTATATGATTCATAGTGTGTGTATTTTTTTGTTATTCTATATTTGAAAAACATGACTAAATGAGATTACCACGAATAATGAATGGGATTGGACTGTCTATATATAACAATTTCTTAACTTAAATATGTTTGTATGGATATTGATTTAATGTGAGCGTCAAATGAGTTTTTAATTGGATTAATTTGATTGTTCATTGTTTTTCTCTGAATTGTCAGTGTCATTTGTATTTAATTCGCTGATAGTTTCATCATTTCCATCTTCGTCAGTGCCAGAAGAATGTTCGCTGCTATATTGATCATCTTCGGTATTTTCAGAATATCGGCGACCTGATAATTCGGGCGATAGAACTTTATTTTCAGCCTCTGGAGCACTCTCAGTACTGCTACTCAAAGTCGAATTCTCGAATGTTTTGCGGTCATTTCGAAGTTGTAACGTTGATGCAGTATTGGCATTTGATGTTGATGGTAGTGTTGAACGTGATGATGATGAACCTGGCATGTTACCATCAGCAGGTTGATGATTAATATCACCGTAAACTGTTTGTGGTTGACTTTGATTTTGAACATTTCCATTTGGAAATGTTCCATCGGTGATTCGACGCACAGATGCTGGTCGAAATGAGTTATTTTCAGAGAGTTCCCATTGACGAAATGGATTTTCTGGCTGTGGATTTGCATGAAAATTGTGTGGCAATTCATTAATATCAGAATTATTTCCATCATTTGAACGATATGTTGCTTGTCGGCTTTGTCCATGTATTCGACGTGAATTTAATCCATTGAATCGCATTAAACTGTTATTATTGCTACTACTGTTGCTGTTGTTATTATAACGCATTGGCCTTGATACCGTATAATAATTATCTTGACCAAAATCTCGACAGCAATTTGCATATGAAGCAGCATTTGATTCGTCATAAACTAAAACATTATCGTCTCTTTCACAACCGTCACAGTTGCGCGAAAACATAAAATTGAAATCAAGCACATTGCAATCAGATGATCCATTTCCAATCCAGAGTGGTAGCCAGCGATTCATTAAAAGCCATTGCAACGATGATTTTGAAATGCGATTCAATGCCGTCGAATGCGAAGGATTTGGTGATTTTCGCATGGTATTTTGCATTTTATTCTTTATCTTTGGAATTGCGCCCGTATGTTTGTTGGTATTTTCATTTTGAGATTGTGATGCTGGTGGTGCTGCAGATGTAGCTGCTCCAGCACATGCATTTTGCTCCGAAGTGTTGGTATTATTACTTGATTCACGGCAAATATTACTCATCGATTGTGAATTTTCTCTGCCTAAGCAGCTAAAGAAATTCGTACTTTTGCCGGCCGTTTCTTTCGTATTATTAGCATAAACGTGACCAACTGTACTTAAATGACTGTGTCCCAAAATGGCATAAGTACCTCCCAAATTATAATGATCAATATTACCACATGAACTGCTCAAATGACGCTCAATTCTTCCAATACCGTGACCAATAACATCCATTCGTCCATACAAGCGATTGGCTGCATTTGGACGTTGCAAACCGATATTTCTATAAATCGGTTCTTCGCGAATTTGTTCATAAATATTTTCATATCGAAAATTATTGTTATGCGAATAATGATAAGATTCTGTATCATCAAAACTACGTTGTCGAAATGCGCGATTTGCATTCGCATTTGCATATCGAATTCGATTTGAATTTGCTTCTAAAGTAGCTCGACGATTTGCACTGCCAACATTCGATGTATAATAGTTTCGGGCATGACGTGGAATATCGTATGCACAACCGTTTCGTGCGTGTGGATGTAAAAATGATGATGCATTGTAATGAAAATTATTATTATTATTTCTGTTGCGCAAATTAATGCGGCCATTATTTATAGTGGCCGCAACGGGGGGTATTTGGGCATTTTGATGATTTTGATGATTTTCAGCAGGGGCAGGAGCGGGAGCATTAACAGTAGCGAATTGATCAATGGATTCATAAATATTCTCATAGTGTGGATTTCGAACTAAATTTGGATTATTTTGATTGCTGGTGTTCGTATTGCGATTATGTGAATTTTGTACATTATCTGAACGAACTAAACCAGCCGATATATCAAATAGTCCTTCTGCTTGACTATTTTCATCGTCTCCACAATTTGCGTACCGGGCTGCTGCTGCACCCTGCTGTTGCTTTCACATGGGCTTATCAACAATGCATACGCCCGCATAACTGCGACCAATGCCCATGCTACAGCTTAAAATGCGCCATGTGTCTGTCTTTGGACAATAGACCTAGATAAAATTGCAAAGAAAAAATCGTTAACAATTTGCTTAAATTGTTTGAAAATAATTGCTAAAAAATTACCTCAACATTTGATAAATTCGATGAACCATCATCACCGCCAACAACAAACAAAAATCCATCATGGCAAATAACGCCAGCATTTCTGCGTCGATATGTCATATCTGAAAATTTCATTAAAACATTGTGATTTATAGGAAAATAGCTTTTTTTTTTTCAAAAATATCTTTGGTAAAAACAAATGTCGAACAATTCTTACCAGCGATGGGGCTCCAAGTATCAGTTTCGGCATTATATTTTTCGCAACTTTTTCGAACAAGAGGGCCATCGTGACCACCAATAGCATATAAAATATTATCCACAACACCTACACCAGCGCCACTACGACGTGCACTCATTTCAGCGATTTTTGTCCATGTATTTGTCTCAATGTTGTATCGCTCAACACTGTGAATATACGCAAAAAAAAAAATTATTTCATTTATTATTCACATTTTCAAATTTGCTTCGAAATGAAATCAATAATGATGATGTTATAAAGAATCAACAATAATGAATATGCACATACGAATTTAGGCATTGACGTGAGCTCCCGTCATAACCACCCACTAAGCGAACAGAAAAAGAGAGAGAGAAGAGAAAGAGAAAAGAAAAAAAATTGATTGTTATTGTTATTTCGTTTGTCGCCAGCGGAAAGATGTATAAATAAAAACCCATACCGGCATATAATTGATTGAATACAACACCCACACCAACGCTACTTCTGCGTGTTGACATAGATGCGATCATATTCCATGTATTTTGTTTCGGATCAAATACTTCAGCACTCTCCAAGCCTATTGAATGAATCTCATTGAAAGTAAAATTGTGTGTTTTTTTTCATTAATTAAGAGAGAATTTACCTCTGTTTCCATCAAATCCACCAACGGAATAGATTAAACCATTCAAAACCGCAACACCTGTCAAAAAGATTACAGTCGTTAATATATCACAAACACCTAATGATCTGAATGTAATATGAATTTTTGGTAATCCAAAAAAGGATAAATTATAACTTAATAACTTCAATAAAAAAAAACTACTAAATTTAATCAAATAATACCTAATGTTGATCGTCGTGCTTCCATACTTGTTGATGTTGACCATGTATCGGTTGATGGATCATAGACATCCACTGTTCGTACACGACTTTCACCTTTATAAGGAATGTTTGAAATAAAAATTAGATTAAAACATGGGATTAATCTAGGGATTAATGTAATGAAATCTCCAAATATGAATCTAAATACCATTAAATCCACCAACAGTGTATACTTTATCATTCAATACCGCAAGTCCAGCCCTATTTCATCGTAAATCATGCAATGGAAAATTTGATTTAAGAATTTCAGGTAATTTTTAACAATTCCAATTGTCTATTTAAAAAAAAAAAAAAAAAAAGAAAAAAAAAAGAAAAAATTCCATACCGGCATCGTCGCGATGGCATTTCAGCTGCTTGGTACCATTGTTCTTTTCTTAAATCGTAGCATTCAACGCTTCGGATTGCTTTCGGTGCTTGTCCACCAATGACGAGCAAAATTTTCGGTTGACCAATGGGTTGACGAGGTATGGTTCGGGTTGTTTTCAAAGTATTTTTCGCATCTCCTTTTAGTAAATGATATTTCAATGCTTCAATGATGAAATCTTTTACAAGTAAATCTTCTTTTAACAATGGCTCATTCTCAACGCGTGTCACTAAATAATCTTGCGAAACTAATGGCAAACGAACATGTTCAAGTAATTGTGGCAAAAATTTTCGACGTTCTTGTGCATCAAATTGAATCCATGCAATAACTGATTCATACACTTTCTCTTCGGAAGCAACAGTCAAATGATCATTTTTCAATAAAATTGCTAATTGATCATGTTGCAAATTGAAAAACTCATCATATTGAATAATTTCACTAAAATTGTCGAAAAAAAATACCAAAAGAAATTAAAAAAAAAAAAAAAAATTGAAATGAATATAATAGAATATCATGATTTGAGATGCTTACGAGAAATGCTGTTCGATATAGGTGTTTGTGTAGTTCAATAAATCAATACATCCATGAATGTCAGCAAAATCTCTTATTCCCAAACAATTGCTCGGATCCAGTTGCGTTTGTAAATAATCGCAACAAGCATCGCGAACATCAGTCAATTGAAGCAAATTTGCTGCAGTTAAAAGTGTCTAAAACAAGCAAATTGAACATTGAAATTCGAAAAAAAGACAATTATATAGGGAAGATGAAAGCATACCTGAACATTATCTTCAGTAACATCAACATATGATGTGTACACATATTCAACGAGCAATTGAAGAGCATGAAAATCAACGCCTTGAACATGGATTTTATCTTGACGAGATTCCTCAAAGTCTGATCCAGAGAACATGGCATAAAAGTATGGGCTGCATGATGCTAACACCATTTTATGGGCTGGAATTTCCATATTGTCTGCAATTAATGTTACATCACAGAATAGGTTGTCTCTGAAAATATCAATAATTTTGAATTATCACGCATCACAAAATCATTTTAAATTCAAATTCGGTCAAATTAATGTGAAAAATGGAAAATTGACTTTTAAAAAGTCAAATTTACATTTTTCAAATTATACAAAAATTGAAATCATTGACATTGACTCGGGCAACATTTATATTTTAATTTTCTTAGCAAATCTATTTAGCAGAGCATGGTTACATGTAGACTATCGTATGTACGTATTGACTTTACATGTGACTTATGCCGTAGTACATAAATTGATTGTTGATATACTTGCTCACGGCATGTATTCTTCTTCATTTTCTCTGCTTTTTAGATGGATAGCATTTGACAATTGATTTGAAGCGACTTAAACCATTTTTTTTACAGTGATCATGAACCATTATGTTGGTCTAAATAAAAACTTGTCTTTGAATATGTTGCCCGGACAAAAATAAATAAAGATAACCGAACTGATGTTATCATTGCATTCGATTTGCATCAATAATTTGTTGCATTGATGCTAATTGTGCACTTGTCGTGTAACAGAAATAAACTGAAATTAGTGTATCTTACTTTCTCATTTCATTCATTGCTTTAAAGCATTTGAATGTGTGTTCATCATTTTGATATGTTCCCGTTGTTTTGTCCTTCAACGAACGTGGAATTTTATTTTGTGAGCTTTCATCCAATGAATTTTGGCTAGCGTAGCGTAATAAAATGCAGCTGAAAAATAACAAACGAATAGTCGCATTATCAAAAAAAAAAAAAAAAAAAAAATGTTTGATTTTATTAATCTTTTTGATTGTCATTACAAACCTTCCTCTTTCGACAATTCCTTCAGCAGCTAAACTTTGATTGCCGTTCATATTGTTACCGCCCGTATTATTATTTGAAATGCTCATTTTGCAAATGCTTACTTAAATCGAATATCACAAACAAATTATGCATAATAATTAAAACGCATTTCAATTTTTTTCTATATCACTGGTTTGGTGTCAAAGGGCGAACCATTAACTGGAAGTCAAATTGATAAAATTACTTCACTTTGTTTAGTCAAATATCAGATTCTTTATTTTGCACGCCAAATCAATATTTACGCTTATTAAAACACTTTAAACGAAAGAAACTCTCAAGAGAATCTATTAAAATTTGCGAAAAAACCACCCGTTATAGTGTTAGTTATAACTTACAAAGACGCCATATTTTATTCAATGAAAAAAAAAAAATCAAAGTCACTCTTTGTACACAAAGAATTGACCGTCGATGACATTTATTTTTTGAGGGGAAATGTAAACAAACAAACAAAGAAAATATCCGTTAAAAGTGAGAAATTCAATTCAATTATAAACTTGAATTTAGAAAAAAATTCACTGTTTTCTTTCTACAAAAAAAAAAAAATGTTTTCAAACAATTCGTTGAATACACACATTCAATGTTTATAGAAATGAACAGTTTTTTTGTTGCTAGCCTTAGTTCTGTTTTTTTTTTCTGTGAGCAGATGTTGCTGTGAAAAAATACGTAAATGACGTTTGAATTACGTAAAATACATCAATTCATTTCCAGACGTAAAATGTCAAATTTCGAAATTCTCATCATATGTTCGAGTGTATTTTGAATTGAACTAGAATAACATGTCAGTTTAGATGGAGACACCACATAAATTTTTCATGTAATGGAATTTACTCATTGTTTGTGGTTCAATTTAAATACACCGTGGGCACATTATGTGTTTATATCAAGCGAGTTTTTTTTTTTTAATCAGAATGCAGTAATTGATTATCATCAATTATTTTGTGGAAAAAATGTTCTGTCTTCTTCGAATTTATTTGCGTCATGAACCGTAATAAATACAATAAGCGTCACTTTATCATATGGCCCATCCTTGTAAAAGTTGGTAATTTATGACTTTCAGAAATAAAAACATTAGCAAATATATCTACTTGTTTTCCCCATTTCGTTCAATGGTTTGAGCAGGTCATATCGCATAATTTATTTTTCTTTCCTTTTTTTTTCAGTGAAAAAAGATGAAAGAGGAAATTAATCAACATCGATTAGGTATGCTGAAAGAAAAATGAAATTGTTGTAACCAATAAAATTGATCTACATTTTAATATTATTGCTTAATTATAATTATATGCGAATTGCTTACTGCGCAAAATTGACTGTGATTATTATGAAATTTTATGACTGTTTTCCTTGGCGCCATAAAACTTGATTGTATTTACTTTTTCCAACGAAAAAACAAACATATTCTTTATACTGTGTCTCCATTCTTATGGCATTTATATGCTTCAAGAGGGTGCGAATAAAATAATTAATATCGCAACTGACACTCTTTGCACGAACATACACACACACACACAGAGACACTGGGTCAACAACAGTGGTCTTAAATGATGTATGTGATTACAATGCGTGAATGAAATTCATTTGACTAAAAATAGATTGAAATCGCATTCAACTACAATGATAACCGAAATTCAATCGAAAAATGAATAAAATTATGTTTTGTACAAATGTACGGAAGATTAGACTTTTAGTATTAGTTCGGGTGAGTGATAAGAAACAGAGACGCACTAACGTGCGTATTTAAAAAGTATCGAACCAAATAAAATTTAAATAAACACATATCTTTGTACACAACATCAATAGAATCAGACGAAAGCAAATATGGACATAAGAAAGATATGCGAGAAAGAAAGGAAACAAATTATTATTATTAAAAAGAGCCAAAAACAACAACAACCATATAGTCGGCATTGTGCGAAGCGCTATCGTTAATAGACTCGTGCCAAAAAAAAAAAAAAAAAATATATTTTCGTATTGAACACATGTCTCCTCTCTCTAGTACAGAAAAAAAAAATTACATTCGGTAGTGAATGCATAATAGCAACGGCTGTCCGTGCGAAATAAAAACCAATAAATTGAAAAGTGAACGTAGTTGAACAGTTGACTCGAGTATTTGTTTTAGACTGGTTGGATATATCGCATGCATCCACACACAATTTCAACGATACGATTTAAAATTTATTCGTATGTTTGTTTATTTGTTTTTTCTTTTTTTTTACTACAAATTTTCCACATCATAAAAGCATGTACGGTGAACTAAAATTGCGATTTTCATGCAAATGTGAATGATGTTTTTTTTCATTTAATCGAATAAATTCTATTTCGGCTACCATCTGTTACATTTTTGAAACGCAAAATTGTCGATAAAAGCGAATTATTCAACGATTTGTTTTTTTTTTTTTTTTTGTAAAAAAACGAAGAAAGAAACAAATTTCAAGTGTTTGCACAGAATAATAAGAATTTGTACTGGCATTCGTAATAAGAAATGAATTAAACTCCTGCAATTGCAAATTGTGTAACCTAATTTACTCGATGAAAACATTATTTATTTAGACCAGAACTAAATCTTCACCAACGGAAAAGGCCGCATTATATAAAGTGAAAATTGACATCGTGCTAATCCTCTCTATTTCGGTCGCTCTTTTTCTCGGCCCAATCCGAAAATATTATAATTTTAGTTGAGAAGTGAAGAACAAATCGCTGATTACATTTCTCAAATATAGACAGCGAGTACGTAAAGTGAAATATTGCAAAGCAGACGCAATAAATTAATTCAATTTATTCAAGGTAAGTGCGCAATGATATGTGTTGAAATGATTGTCAATTTTGATTGTTCATTCAAATTAATACTTGGTGCAAAAAAAAAAAAAAAATAAATAAATAAATAAACAGAAAAAAAAAACAAAAATCAAAATAAAAACAAGAGGAGTGAGAGGCAAAGTAGAAAAAAAAAAATCACATTATCGTATGTGACCTGTATTCGAAAATGTATTGTTTAAGGATAAAGTAAGCGCTCATCACGAAACACAGCCTATAGGTGGTTTGCTTTTTTATTATTATTATTATCAAGTAAATGACAACAACATTGTGTGACAGGAATATATATTTATGCAACTCGATAAATTGTTATCGTTGAAGGTTGGCACAGTTTTTTTTTTTTATTCAAAAGTATAGTGTTCAATTATTTTGTTTCTTGCATAACATATTCCACTGTAATAGATAAACCGTCTAATCTTCAATTCCATTTAATTGTTTGTAACAATTTGTTAAATATACAAAAAGCAATTGTGTTCCCGAACGCTTCATATCGATTGAATTCAGTCGATAGAGACGTAGGTCGTGTAATTTCCAAACTGAATATTGTTCGAAAAATTGTATAAAAGAAATATTTTCATCAGCGGGAATTTTACAGATATTTGAAAACACAAAATAAATGGGAATTCTTTGATAATATATTGAATTGACAAGTTTTAAGACGGTTCTAGTTCATTCTCCTCTGTTTGTGCCTCTACCAGTACGTGTTTCATTGGCAATGTCAGCCGTAACCCGTTGACTTTTATTCACCTGAATAATGTGTCGTTCAAAAGTTTGATGACATCAAATTGCAAATTACAACATGATTTCAAGATGATTTTGCAAAATATCAGATAAACAGATATGAATTGTAATGAGAACGCAACTAGCTTAGCGAATAATTTATATGCAAGATTTAAAAGACTACCTTTCATTAAAAAAAAAAAAAGAAAAAAAAAAAATTCCTAATTCATGTTGATAATCCACGCATCTTCTACACCATTTGTTTATTTATTTGTTTGTTTATTTATTAGGCAGATATAACTTTGTGTGTAATTACATGGCTCTGTGTGATGCCAGCAAAAAATTCTAATCGCACACATTAATATTTAATAATAATAATGATGAAGACGATGACGGTGGTGGCGACGACGACGACGACAACGACGACAAACCGCTGTTCCAACGTAAACAAATTCGTCAAGTATTGAAATTCTGTATTGTTCGTGAGATGAGTATTGTCAATAGCAAAAAAAAAAAAAAAAAAAAAAAAAAGATGTGGATGAAAAAAAAGAGGATGGGAAATAGAGCGTGAGAAAAGGAGATAGAACGTATTGCATAGCCTAAAACAGTATTTGTTGTACCGTTTGTGCGCGCGACACACAATAAACAGAAAGCGACTAGTACAATTTAATTGTGGTTTCATTGCAAGAGAGAATACTTGACATAAACTCATCGGAAATATCGTAAAAACCAATACAAATGCAATCGTTTAGATGTGCACAAGCAAAAAAGATGAAAAAAAAAAACACAATTTTATGGTTCAACGCTCACTTTGACAGTTTAACCACATGGATAGATTTTGATTCTACGATTCATACGATGAATTCTGTGTGCGGCATGCTTACAAACACTCGTTTATTTTTCCACAAAACCAGTCCGTAAAGCGTCCGCGAACTGTATTAAATTATCATAAATTCTAACATAAATCTTCCAATATTACCTGAATGAAATGTGTAATGATTTAATTAAATTTGTAGGCCATTTATGAAATGGACCTTGTCAAAGATTTTCTTAAATATTTTCTCAAATAAATTGCAAATGTATGGCCGGACTGGAACAGTGTCACGGGCTCTATGTTAAAATATAATACAGTCTCCTATCACACATAGATAGAGAACCGATGAACACAAAGCAGTAAATTCGCCTAAGCAAAAGCCATTGTCAGTGTTTTGCTTTAGTTTATGTAAATCGTTCGCGCATTTAGCATATCGTATCGTATCGTTATGTTATATTTTCTTTTTTTTTTTCTTTCTCGCTTTATATTCAAGCTGCCAATTTTCGTATGTTTCCGCCTGTGTTTTTTAGTGTGTGTATTTGAAGTGATGATCATTTCAGTCAAAAGCAACAAGTTAAACATTTGGAAATTTTCGTGTTTTGATTACTTATTGCAGCCATTATATTGTTGACTTTCTTGAAAGAAAACATTCAATGATCATTGTGTTGTCCTATTATATCGATTGTCGTTCATTGTTAATTCGCGGTGGGTCTTGGAATTTCGCGTGCAATTGTCACTCCAATGTTGTGAATGATATATTTTGTTTGCGTGCTCTTCTTATTGATAATTTCATTTAAAGAATAATAAAAAAAAAGGAGTAAAAAGGAGAAAAAAAAAAACAAGAAAAAAAATTGACGTCTCATTTTTAATGGGCAAAACAAGTGATACAATACCAGTGCAAATAAACTAGTGACGAACAACAATAACAAAGATAAAAAAGAGCATATTTAATCGCAGAATAAAAGGCATCACACACAAGAAGAGCTCTGGAGAGGTTACATTTGTGAGACAAAAAAAGAAAGAAAAAAATAAAAGACGACGTCTTCTATGGAAGAGAAACAACGCAACACACTCAAAAAGAGTGAATATCTGGAAAAATACTGAATGCGAAAAAAAAGTTAATGATTAAAATCAAATAAAAGACAAGACTGTTGACGACTACATGTTTTTTTTTTCTCTTCTCTCTTCAATGTGTATGTGAACAGAGAGGGCTTTCTATTCGATTAGTTGTTTCGAGTGGAATAACGAAAATTGATTTGAATGAAAACAAACATTTAGGCCAAAAGCATTACAACGCGAAAAAAAAAAATAAGTGAATTGAACTTTCTAACAAATCGAGCGAGAAATTAAAAAAAAAAAAAAAAAAAAACAAAAACAAAACAAAACACGACACGACACTATCTCAAAATTGCGAATTAAAGAAATTATGTGCCTGGCCACTGAAAATCTATTGAGTCATTTGTGTTTCGCTTATGCGATAATTACGAAGTAATCAATTATAATCGACGTTGTCTTAAATTCAATTTTAAACAAGTCTCTCTGTGTATGTGATATTTACGGTTCGTTAATAAACGTTCGTGACTTATCGTTGTTGCCTCATTCCATAGAGATAAACGTTCGGCCCGAAAGGAAACTTATATATATATTACAAGTGTGTGTGTGACTTTACCTTCTAAATAAATTAAAAAACCTTCTAATACCATTAAAACATTCATTAAATGATCTATAGATATATATATATTCTTTAAGAATTGAAGTGTTATTTGGAATTCTTGGTGGAGGCAGTTCTGATATACAAATTAAAAGAGCACACTGTTTGTCCTTGTTCATGTAAATTCGGATGAAAAATGTAAGAATTCATACGATCAAATGCATTTTTCATCTAAAACACACCTTCATTTCATTCTTTTTTTTTTTTTTTTTTTTTTTCTTTCTTCTCTTCATTCTTATTTTCATGCATACAGCTTAGGTGCGATATTACAAATATTAGTCAATAAAAATGAGATGAACAAGCAATTGAAATACAAATGTTTACTGTATTTATATGCAGTAAAATTATCAATGAGTAAAATATGCTTTTATTTGCCATCTGTTTGTACAATATTTTTTTACAATATTTTATTTGTGATGTTGTGATGCTTTAATGAATGGCTTTGCCGTATTTTTCCTTAGTTTGCCTTAATTTTTCTCAATCAGTTCATATCGATGGAATTTTGAAATTGTCTAGATGATTGTTTTTATTGTTTTGATTTTATTTTGTATTTTGATCATATTTCATTGTCACAGTTAGTTAAGATCAGCCACATAACCTCATCATATAGCATGTCAATAATAACACGCGTTAAAATCACATAAATTGGCATCGCTTACATTCAAATGAATTGCGCTCCCTTGACTCTATCATCGTAGTCGATGTAGTTGCCGTCGTCGTCGTCGATGAGTGAATTTGTTACCAAGTTAAATAACACGAAAAAACTGAAACATATTATCGCAAATTGTAAACTCGTCGAACGACTTTTAGTGCATATTTCACACATCAAAACGGAATTAATAGGCTAGCCAATTTGGTTGAAGTGAGCGTAAGCGTGATCATCACACATTCTCTCATTTATATAAACACAATTCTAATACACATACACAACAACATAAGAATCTTAAATGAATGCAAACAAAAGCCGTCCAAATTCATTTGAATGAAACCACCTTTCAATTTATGCTTTTTTTCTCCCTCAATATTTCTTGTTAATTTCAACAAAACAAAGACGTAATACCTATCACGTTGTTTTGTCTATGAGAATATGAAATGGCACACAGGTTCAATGGATTTAACTGATTGACAAGCAGTTTGTTATTTTTCCTCTATTCTTCATTTAAATTCACGTGCAATATTTAATGGGAAATGGGAATTACTAGTTTAATTAATCGTTTCTGACCTAACAACTAGTTTTTTTTTTTCATATAGTGAGCGAGAGAGAGAGAGAGAGGGGAGAGAGAGGGCGAAAAACACGTCGTTCTATTTGATCTTTGATTGCAGAAACCTCACGTTCTAGAATCACCAAGCACTTTAATTTAATGTGGATTCTTTACAATTTAATAAATTCATAATTGATTTGACAAAATAAAAAAAAATAAAAAAAACATAGATTTTATTGACAACTCTTTCTTGTTTTCTTGTTTGTTTCAGGTTTTTTATTTCATTCCATCACACTGGCTGCCTGTAATAATACTAATCTTCCGGTTCACTGGCGTAGAAAAGCCGGTAAGTAAATAAATTTTAATGAAATCTCATTGTTCTGCTGCTGTGCGAGCAGTAGCAAAAATTACAAGTCATCATCAGTAAACTCTTGACTCTTGATGTTCTACACACATAAAATAAGAATATTGTGCATTTTTCTATTATGCCATTTTTCACTCATTCACTTACTCATTCATTTTCCTGCATATTAGTAGAATTATAGTTTATGACTTTGATTGCCAATCGACAAATAAGTATTAGCATTCGCATTCGCATTCGCATTTCAACGCAAATCAGGAATAACGGTTTAAATGATGAGTTTGCTTCCATGTAATTGACTCTCTTGGCATGACAATGATGAATGGAATTTTCCCTTCTGTTGTTCATTTATTTCGCTGAAATAATAATGACGATCGTTTTTTTTTTTTTTTTTTTTTTTTTTTGCTTTTTATATAAGCCAAACCTAGATTAACGTTTTGTTAATTATTATTCATAACGGAGAAAACGAAAAAAAAATATTGTATACTCATACGCGACAAAGTGAATAATGTTGAGAAGGTTTCATTAAATGTGTGTATAATTTTGGCTTATGGTCTTATGGATTTGCGTCATCATATCGAAATGATTACAAAGAAAACGCATTATTTATCATTATATAAGATTGAATGACATCAAGAAAAAGCATTTTAAGCGTCTGTATCACATAATTTTCGCTTCAATAATGCATTGATCAAATAGCACAATTTGGAAATGTTACAATGACAAAACCACCAATCAAACATGTTATTTGTTTTTGTGTATAAATTTAACTTGAGAATGACAGATTCGTCCATTTACACAGAGATTAAATGAGATTTGAGTGTCATCTCAAATTTCAACACAATTAATCACAAATGAAGGTCCTTTTGTTATGCGATTTATATACATATGATGCGGTGCAAATAAACAACGGGAACCAACCAACCAACCAATCAATCGAACAGAATCGAAGACAGAAGTGCGACTGAAAACATCCGAATGTATGTTTAATTGAAATGTTTGCCAATCCAAAACAATGAATAGAACTAAAACCATTTATCAATGTGAACCGATTACGGATTGAATGTGTTGTTAAGAGCGATAAGCATCGGTTAAGTGGCTTCGAATTGAATGAATTTTTTTTTTTTTTTTCTGAAAGAAACGGAACAAAATCAAACACATATCACGTTTCAATGCACTATAAACGACAACGTGTATGAATCAACGAACTAATACGAGAATCGCACGTACGCCACAATGTGTGTTCGTAAATCTTATTCCAATATAGAGTGTTCGAAATGTATATATACAAATACTACTACGGAATAGTATAGTCACAATAACACACATGTGTATCAACAAAAAAGAAAAAAAAAAAAAAATATGATGAACAAAGTTGAAACACAGAAACTGAACCAAAAGCATGAACAACCAAAAAAAAACTGACTTTCGTTCCTATCGTAGTATTCAAAGTGAATCGAATGCAGCAGTTTCAGTGGCTAACGCCAAAAATATAAACGGTTTTATTCATCAGAAAACCTGCAAATTTGGTTTCTTCTTTCTTTTAATTTTGTTGTTCATTAATCATCCCCAGAGGAATGAAATGTGGATTTTTTTGGACTTTGAATTATATCGTGCTGTGCTAGATTTCAAACTTGATTCTATAATGCGCGCGGTAAACTGTTTTACAAGCAGTTTTAGTCTGTGCAAATGGTGATCTGTCCACGATAAATGAATCAATTTTTGTTTTTAAATGTATAGAGAATGTGTATTTATGAGTATTTGCTTTACATTCACATTTGTATATCGCAACATTATCTGTACATGCAAACATTTCTCCTTTTTTTCTTATATACACAACACAAATATATTACACATACACGCGTTCAACGTCAAAACCGTACATTACTTATCTCTCTTTCTCTTGTTTTTTGGTGTCGGTATTCTATATGACAAATGCTGAAACTGTATTCAGTTTTGTCGCGACGGATGTTTGGCATTGTTGTCCATTGTTGTTGTGTGTATCTCTCTTATGGTTCACGTTTTTTTTTTTTTTTTTTTGTATTCTGGTCGCTCGTTGTTTGCTGCTGCGTTTTTTTCTTTTCTTACTCGCTGTGACTAGAGTTTTAAACGAAACAAATGAATTTTTATACATATTTATTGGTTGAATTTTTGCATTGATCATTTTATGGTGCGATTTTGTGTATGCAAATAAAATATTTTGATGCGTTACATCGAGCCGGTTTCAATTTTTTCGAGTTTACATTTTAAATTTTTGTTGTCAAACCTTCCCTTTATTTATTTTTCGTTCCTTTGTGAAAATATCATTGACAAGAGATTTCATCTTATGTGAAAGATTCTACGCAGAAAGAAGAAAAAAAAAATTATATAAATATATAAAACGATAAACATATGAATATACTTTTTTGTTCGTCGGTGACATTTCAATGTTTAAAGGTTGTCTAAAGCAGTTTCTGATGAATATATTATTATTATTTTTCGAATATTGTCTTAACTAAAGCATTGACAAGCTCGCGCCGAGAGAGAGAGAGAGGGAGAGACAGAGAGGGAGAGAGAGAGAGAGAGAAAGAGAAAGAAACAGGGAGAGAGAGTGTGTTTGAAAGAAACAATGTTTTCATCGATTCAATTGAAAAAAGTCTGACTAGACTGTAATATTTTGCAATCGATGATAGCAACAGAATGAAGTGATTTGTAACAACGTAAAATTGAGAAAAAAGAAGAAAAAAAAAAGTCGTAATTTCCGGAAAAATAAAACAGTGTTTTTCAAAAGTCAAGTGTACAGTTTAACCACAATAATCAATAATTCTTCAAGCAAGAGCAACATTTACAAGTGATTCAAAACAAAACACAATTACAATGACAAACCATTTGATTCATATGTAAACGACAAAATGTTTCGATTAATTGTACGTCTTACGAAAATGAAACAGACACAGTCAACAATGATAAAACAAAAGGTTTTGCATTTAACAATTTCTTGTTAATGCTTTTTCGAGTGTTATTTCCAGGTACATTGTGTGTCGGATAGACACAATAAAAACCATATTAGCGATCAACGAAATTATTAACAAGAAACGAAAAAAAACAAAAAAAAAAAAAAAAACAAAAAAATAAAGGAAATATTACAAAACGAAACATACCATGCATGTGCTACATATTGTGTTTGCAATAAGATCAAATTTCGATTTCAGTTGAAATGAGACAATCAAGGAAAAGTAATCGACGACAATTTTTTGCGATCATAAGCTTAAAAAACTCGTTTGTTTATTCAAGTGGAAAAATGCTGAGTGCTAAGTGCTGATGTACTGTTAGGATACATAGATATATATATATTAGCGTCATTACAAGTAAATATGTCGCAAAATTGAACGTTTAACAAAATGATGCGCCTCCTCAAATACACTTCAATTAATTTAAAATTGCCGCAAAAACACTTAAAACGAAAATCAAACAAGAAAGAAAAGGAGAGAAACAGAGCGACAGGGAAAAAGAGTGAGAAATAGAAACATTTATTCGATTCGATATAAATCAAAGCGATTTGATATCTATCTCAAATATATTGAATTGTGTACAATTTATAAACGTAAAAGCACACATCGGAATCGTTCTATTTGCAGAAATATAAATCGTTTCACATTATTTATTTTCATATTAATGATGCCAATCCAACTCACACTATATAATTAAAATATGCATCTAATGGGACCGGAAGGAAGAAATGTAAACAAAATGTATACCAGCAAACGTTACATTTCTAATTTCGTGCACATCTAAGATGGAGATGTTTTCATTATCTTTCTTCCTTCATTAGGGTTTTTCGCTCTCTTCTCATTGTATGCATGTGTGTGTGTGTGTGTGCGGTTACCGCGAATTAAAAAGACTCTGAATGCAGTCTGTTTGTCTCAATGGTGCCAATCCATCTGTAATAATTTATAAACCTTTGACGTCAACTCTGGCTGTGTGTATTTCGTTTTTCTGGTTCTTCTTTTTTTTTATTTTTTTCAAATTATTCAAAGCAACGCAAATAAGTATATGGCACATACATGTATAATCAATAAATAATATTGGCAACTTACAAAATGAAATAGCGAGCGAAAAGAAAAAAAAAGAACATTGAACATTTCCAATACAACAAAGCAGATAAAACAAACAACTATGTTTTTGGAGGATCGCTGATTATAAATATTAATGGAAACTCATTCAAAAGTAATGGTCCGTGTACTGGTGTTCACTCTTCCAGGCAATCAATTTCGAATACATTGATTCATTGAGTCTATAGACATATGTTGTTGTTGTTTTTTCGTTTATTTTTTTTTTTTTTTTTTTTCTTTTTAATATTTTTATCGATCGCAATGTGCATTTTCCAGCAATTTAACGTATTCAAATTCATCGTATTCATCCTCATACAACATATACATGTATTTTTGTAACTTTTCACTCGGTGCAAACGATTCTAAATTTAGAAAATATGCTCGACTCGTATTTACCACACCAATTCGTTTGATCGCATTTGGTTAAGTTGGCGCGAGAAACACACATGACGTTTGTCCTAATTAATTAATATGATTAGTTCGTAGTTTCTGGGCTCTTTGTCGCAAATTATGAACAGTAATCGATTTTATTTGTTATAGCCAAATGCCAATTTATTTATTCATTTTTTTTTTTTTTCTTTCCGCATATTATAGTGTTCAGTCATTTAAATGCATTCAATGGAAATAGAGACAATAAATACAAGCGTTTGGTGGTAGATTAATTCAAAAATAATAATGTGTTTTGTATTTGTTTCGGTTTCGGTTTCAGGTTTGCATTTACGCAGCATAGAGGAACCAAATAAAAACAGAATGCCCGCTGAGCAGGGGGGCACAGAACGAATCGATAGTATTGGCTCACGTTCTGTTGTCCTCCTGCCATCTTGCCAAACCTCATATGAATATGATCCAGAATTTTCACGTATAGAATCATGGTTGGACGAAAATCCAGAATTTGTACAGGATTATTTTATAAGGTAAAGCTTTCTTTTTTTTCTTTTTTTATTTTTTGATAAATTTTTCCAAAATTTCAACTATTAAATATTACGATGAATATTTACGTTTTTAGAAAAGCAACCAGACAGCTAGTTGATACATGGTTAATTTCACATGCGAATTCTGGAAGTAGTGAATTACCATCACCGATACATGGAAATGCACCGAATAATTCATCGAGGGGAGGGTCCGGGGCAACTACACCTGTTCGGTGAATAAATTTCAAATTTTAATTTTAATTTATGCACCAAATAAACCATCAAAATAACCTTAATATTTATTTATTTTTTTTCTTTTTTTTTTTTTCTTTTCATTTTGTTCTCAAGCAGAAAAATATCTGCACACGAATTTGAACGTGGCGGTTTATTAAAGCCAATTGTAAATACGATTGACGGAACACCAACATTCTTAAGTATAAGTTCACAGAATGAAATGGTCTCAGGATCAGGATCATGTCCAATCAATTCAACGTCTAGTCATCCACACCGGCCACAGCGGTTGTCGCGCAATGAATTAAAGCATTTAGATGAAAAACAGCTAATTTTTGAATTGGTATGTGACATTTTGTGAACCTGTTTACGAAAAAAAAAAAAAAAAAAAATGCAATTATGTCATGATATTATTTTTATTTGTTTATTTGCTGTGTTAAAAGAACAAAGAACTTTAAATTGCTTGCCCTATTAAACTGTCTTGTTTTTCATGTTTTTCAATGTTTTTGTTTTTGTTTTTGTTTTTTTTGCAGCTAAAAGATATCTGCAACGAGCTGGATGTAAGATTTTTATGTCACAAAATATTACAAAATGTCTCTATATTGCTGAAAGCAGATCGAGGCTCATTATTTTTGGTTCAAGGCAAATGCACTGATAATTTAAATCCAGATGCGCCAAAAAAGTAAATATCAACATTCAAGTTCTATTTAAATATTAAATTGATCCTATAACATAATCATGTTTGATCTTAGAAAATTGATGTTTTTATCCATTTTGTTCCAATAATTAATTTTTTATTCATTGATTTAAATAGATGTTTGGTATCAAAACTATTTGATGTATGTCCTCGAAGTACAATTGAGGAAATTGAACAACAGGAAGAAGTTCGTGTTGCTTGGGGAACTGGCATAGCCGGACATGTAGCTAAAAGTGGAGAACCTGTCAATATACCGGATGCATATCAAGTAAATTTAAAAATAAAAAACTATGGAAATAAATTTCATTCAACATTTCAAATGAATTTGTTACGGATTCAATATGATATTTATTCATTTAATGAAATTTTATTATAGGATGAGCGTTTCAATCGTGATATAGATTTGCATACGGGATATCGAACAAAAGCTTTACTTTGTATGCCCATTAAGGACTCATCCGGTGATGTAATCGGAGTCGCGCAAGTTATCAACAAGCTGAATTGTGAACGATTTACTGAAAATGATGAAAAGGTATTCATTCATTTTGAGCTTTAATATTGAATGCTTTTTGCTTACATTAAAATGAATGTTTTATTTGTAGATATTCGCATCATATCTTCAGTTTTGTGGTATTGGTCTTCGAAATGCTCAGCTTTACGAGAAATCTCAATTAGAAATAAAACGTAATCAAGTTTTATTGGATTTGGCACGAATGATATTTGAGGAACAGTCAACTATTGAGCACATGGTGCTAAGGATTTTAACTCATATGCAGAGTTTAATTCAATGTCAACGTGTTCAAGTAAGATGTGCAAATGAAATGAAGATTGATTGTTGATGTATTATATTAATGACCGTATTTTATTAGATCCTTTTAGTTCATGAAGCATCGAAAGGTAGTTTCTCGAGAGTTTTTGATTTCGAAGCAAATGATGTTCGTGAAGAAGAAAATAACCCACGCACCAGCCCATTTGAATCAAGATTTCCCATTAATATTGGTATTACCGGTTACGTAGCTACAACTGGTGAAGTAAGTTATTTTCATTATTTGCATTGATATCATTTCAATTTTCAACCGTTGTTTTTTCTATATAAATTTTTATAGACGGTAAATATTGCCAATGCATATGATGATCATCGCTTTGATCAGAGTGTAGATGAGAATTCAACATTTACACACAAAACTATACTTTGTATGGCAATTAAAAATTCGCTGGGTCAAATTATTGGTGTGATTCAATTAATAAATAAATTTGATAGCTTGGTAATGTTATTAATAATATAAATATGTCAAACAATTTGGAAACTAATTAAATTCTTTCCCTTTCATTAGACATTTACAAAGAATGATGAGAATTTTGTTGAAGCATTTGCAATTTTCTGTGGAATGGGCATACACAATACCCATATGTATGAAAAAGCGATTGTTGCAATGGCCAAACAGAGTGTAACATTGGAAGTGCTCAGTTATCATGCTTCTGCGTCAATGGAAGACGCTGTTCGCCTACGCGTAAGAATGACGTTATAGTAAATAGCCACCACTTTAAGTGATTATCTCATTATGTGGTATTACTATTTTCTCGTTTCACAGACTCTGAAAATTCCATCAGCCGCATATTTTCATTTGCATGACTTCAGTTTTGATGATATACACATGGATGATGATGACACATTGAGGGTAATTGCAACAAACTTGTCACCTGTCAAACACAATTAACCGATTGCCATGTTGTTGTTTTTGTCTCTCTCTCTCTCTTTCTCTTTCTCTTTCTCTTTCTCTATGTGTGTTTTTCCCTTTTTGAATGTGTGTTTGTGTATGTAAATGACAGGCGTGCCTGCGAATGTTTTTGGAGCTGGACTTTGTTGAACGTTTTCATATTGATTATGAAGTGCTGTGCCGTTGGCTGTTGAGCGTAAAAAAAAATTATCGAAACGTTACTTATCATAACTGGCGTCATGCTTTCAATGTTGCCCAGATGATGTTCTCCATTGTTACTGTAAATATGATGGTAATTTTATTTATGTGAATTATAAATCTTATGACGTGTGTGTATTAAATATATCAACAGTCAACTCAATGGTGGAAAATTTTTGGTGAAATTGAATGTTTGGCTTTGATTATTGCTTGTTTATGCCATGACTTGGACCATAGAGGAACGAACAATTCATTTCAAATTAAGTATGCAATCGCATGGCATTTTATGATTGAAATTTAAATTGAATATGAAATTTTAATGGCAATTATGATTTTATTGATTATTTTGTTTTCCGTAGAGCATCATCACCATTGGCACAATTATATTCAACATCAACAATGGAACATCATCATTTTGATCAATGTCTAATGATTTTAAACAGTCCGGGAAATCAAATTCTAGCACACTTGTCTTCAGAGGAGTACAGTCGAGCGATTCGTGTATTAGAAGATGCCATTCTATCGACTGACCTGGCCGTTTATTTCAGGTTAAATGAGATTTCATTTGTTTTATTCGCATTTGCAATTGAAATGACATTTTGACATATTTACTAATGATATGCAGGAAACGCGGGTCGTTTTTGAAACTTATCAAGCCAAATACCTCCATGGCAAACTGGTTGAGTGAAGAAAATAGACAATTGTTGCGGGCAATGAGTATGACTGTGTGTGATTTATCGGCAATTACAAAGCCGTGGCCAATTGAAAAACGTGTTGCCGACCTTGTGACGTCAGAATTTTTTGAACAAGGTGATATGGAGCGACAAGAGCTTAATATCACGCCAATTGTAAGTTTTTCAACTTTTAAAAACTTGAAACAGAAAAAAAAAAATCATTTTAATTCAAAATGTGGACAATAAAGAAATACATTTTTGTTTCTGATAAAAAGGACATAATGAATCGGGAAAAAGAGTCGCAGTTACCCATGATGCAAGTCAATTTCATTGATACCATTTGTCTACCGATTTACGAGGTATCTAATATTCAATTTGATTGACATTTTCATTTTCGTAATGTGTAAACTAAAGAAAGAAAAAAAAAAAAACTAATTGACATTTTGATTGACAGGCATTCGGAACACTATCAGACAAATTGCAGCCACTGGTGAATGGCGTTTTAGAAAATAAAGAACATTGGCTCCAATTAGCACAAAATGTACAAAATCGAACCAGTTTATGTGTTAATGCATCAACAAACACTAACGATTCAATTACGCTAGTCGCAACCAGTAAAAATGATAACGACAACAATTTAAATAACAACAACAATATGGTGAACAATAATAAATCACCGTCAATAACAAATCATGATGACAATATTATATGTAATGGCACAACCAGTGAAATACCAAAAATTGTTGGAAAAATTGGAAGACTGAGCTCGCAAAATATTTTTTCATCGAAGCAACAGAATGGCATAAATTGTGAGAATTGTTCAACGCGAGATCTTAAACAGGAACCAATGGAGGTATTTTGTTTTTAATTTTTTTTCAAAAAAAAAAAGTTCACAACACACATGTTATGTATCTAATATTTTGAATTCTCTTACAGGAACCAATGGACCAATGAGAACAGAAGAATTTATTATTTTGTTTTTCTTCTTCTCTTTTTTTGTTTTGTTTTTATTTTCTGTCATTGGATGTAAATAGCTTTCACCACAGCACCAAAAAGGAAAACTTTTTTTTTTTTTGTATCACATTGTATCAATTTCTAACTTGGTGAGAATATTGTAACAATTTTTAGGGTCAAAAATCCTGACAACAATAACTATATAATGTTTATTGGCTTTATAAGAGACGATTAATGATATTATTGTAATGTTTTGAATTTAACGAAATGTTTGTTTCAAATGTTTAGTTACTAAACTTTTAAATCAAATAAATGCAACAATTTGTTGCCAAATTGATGTGGAAAATTATTCGAAACACAACAACAACAACAACAATTATTTTATACCTAATTTTAATGAATAATATTTTATTTTTGCACAAATTTGTAGTGATTTATAATTTGTGTCGATGTGTAAATAATAAAAATAATAATAATAATAATAAAAAAAAGGAATTGTAAAATTTTCAAACACAAAACAGTTTGGGTGTTTTATTTAAATGGAAATTCATAATTGAAAAGATGCATTAATCTAACGTTCACGCTTTCATCAGTTTATTGTATATCTTGTTTGTTTTTTTGTTTATTATTATGTTTTTTTTTGTACACAGACATTTACAATATTAATTAACAAAATAACTTATAACCCTGAACATTTTACAAATAGTTTTTTTTTTTTTTTTTAACATAAATCACATTGATAAAATATTACAGTTATTTGATCTTGTTTGTCGTTATGTAACGTTTATTTCATTTTCTGTTTATTTGACATTTATACACTTAAACACAAAAACTAAATTCTACACAGTTAATTGCATGGATTCCGCCATAAATATTGATTCAGTTTGAATTTTGGCTCATTTCTGACTGAAAAACATTCACATTTAATTTGTTGCGCGCTGCTACATAAAAACACTTCACACTTTCATAGTAGTTTTCCAGCAGTAAATGTTAACAAATATATATGGGTATGTTTTGTGCTGTATTTGTATTGATAAATTTGGGAAATTTTTTGTGGTGTGGAAATAAATTACAACAACATCTGGCTTATCTTTGGCACTCACTCATTTAGACAAATAAGAAGCTTTTCATCACGTTTGTGTTCTTTTTTCAAAATACTTTTGTGTGTTTTTATTTTCTTTTTTTTTTTTTTAAATTATATTCATTAAATAACTTTCATTTGAATTAAAAATATTGTTGATTGAATCAACGCATTTTGATCTTTCATCAAGAATTAACACTTTTAATTGACATCTATTCTATTCATCGCATTCATTTTATCATCTTTTTTTTTTTCTTCTTCGATGGGTTTTTCAATAAATTCTATCTATAATTATTTATGCTGGATCTATCAATAAATTGGATTAAAATGGATTGACGGTTATTTTTTTTTTTTTTTTTGGGGAATAACATTTTCACATTTAACAAATCCGGTTTTCTGTCACAAAAACTGAATTTTGAATTCGAATCAGTTTTTTGTTTTCACTTTGCGAGAATTTCAGACAGAAAAATACACTTTTTTTGGGGGACGAACGTGGGTTAACATCTGGATCACATTTGAAACCATTTCAACCCGAGAGAGTTTTCTTTGTCTACAAGAAACAACAATTCCTTCGAAATAACTTTATATCTGTTTGATTAAATAGTTTATATTTCAATAATTATTTAACAAAAGTCTTGCCATTTTTAATTTTTCCTTTTTTCATCTAAACTAAAATCATATAAAATCTCAATAAAACATATAAATAAACAATTATTATTCGTCATTTTAAATAAATGCGTCCAAATCTGTTAACAAAAATTGTTTGTTTTTTTTTTTTTTGAGAATCAAACTATCTTAGATTTGAGTTGATAATTTCTTTGTTTTTTTTTTTTTTTTTTTTTTTTTTTTGTATTCATTTGTAGCTATTATTAATTATTATTTATATTTCAAATGTAATTCTTTTTCTTTATGTGGTTTTGATTCAGTCAATGCGATCAAATTTATAGAAAAATAGGAAGGCGATTCGCTTAATGAATTAGATCCGCTTTCTACGTTCAGTTTTTGGTGGAAATTTTTCGTTTTTTTTTTTTTTTTTTTTTTAATTTTTAATTTTAATTCAATCCATCGAATGTATTCAGTTGAATTTTATTTTATTTTTTATTTGTGCGTCGATGTTTGATATGGCTTTAAAGAAACCATCACAACACAATGTGTTCTGAGAAGAAACGTAATTCGATGGATTTGCCACTAAAAAAAAAAAGACGATACACATTTGTTCACGGTCACGTTTACCTAGTTGAAGAATTCGTTTCATATATCGACCATCAATCTATCAAGCCGAACTTTTACCGATGCTATTAGTTCCACTGTGCCCACTGTGGCCATCTTCACTCACACCACTCATTTGTTCTTTGGAATTTTTCGTTTGTGTTTGTGCTGAAGTCGCTTTGCTCGTTGGGCTTTGTATTGATGATGCTGAAGAGAAATAACCACCTGGTTTCGGCTTAATATGACGATTATTAATTTCCATATTTACGATTTTCATAAATTCAATTTGAGCAGCCAACTTTTGAATTTCCTCCTGTGATTTCATCAAAGATGAAATTAATAAATAATCATTTTTTATGATCAAAAAAAAAAAAAAAAATCTTTTATTCGTTTATACAAACCTTTAGTTCTTCGTTCTCTTGATATAAATCAGGTGAATCTTCAGGTACTAAACCAATGCCATTCAATGAAAATGATGCTGAGATTGGACCTCGATTTCGTTTATCCCATTGATCACCCTGTCCTCGTAAAACTCGCAATACTTTCGGACCAAATACCAATAAAATTGTTGTTGACGTCGACAATTGTGTTCTCACAAAACCCAAAAAGTATTTAACATCGGGTCCAGCTTTTGGAAATATAAATAAGCTGCAAACGAAAGGTAAATAAAAAGTTAATTCCATTCATTTCCATCAGTTTTATTATAGCATTTTTAGTACTTACTGAAACGATATCATCACAATATTGACAACTGCAATGTTATAAATTGCATATGATATTTCTCGAGCCTCGTTGTATAACGACTCTGCATTTCGAACTGTGTAACAAATGTATATGCCCCATGCCAAAAATACTAAAAAAAAAAAAAAAAAAAAAAATTACAATTTAATTTGCAATTTCAAATTCAATTTACAAAATGTTAATGAACAAAACTTACATGAATTCATAATGGCTAGACAATGATCCCACCAATTGTAAACACATTGTTTAAACTTTAATCCATTCGAATCATAAATCTAATTATAAAATGAAGAAAATAAATATTAAATGTGTGTTGTGTAAAGAATTATGTTGATTTTAATTGAAACAAACCACTTCGGCTGTGGGTGTTGCTGAAATTGACCATGCACCCAAGTAAATGATCATAACGAGTAAAACTGGGACCATCCATTGTAAAAGTTGTTTGTCTGTGAGTTTTACTTTATGTGCAGACTTCACACGATATGTTAATGAAACCCTATAAATTAAGAAATTGTTTGACATTGAAAATTGTTTGAAATTTTCCCATATGCTTGAATAATATAAAGTGTAATTAAAATGATAAAAATACCTCCATGTTTTCATCAATAATGCAGTATACGTAATACAAAAACCCATATGTCTTGTTAATTTCGTTGCTGTGCATGATATTTTATCAAGAATTGGGAAAATTGCCGCCATTTCCATGTACATAACGGTACAACCAAGTAAAGTAATTGTTAAAAATATTGGCGATGCAACTTTGAACACTTTCTCCTTACGATGACGATATAAATAACAAGCTAACGCAATTGTAAATCCAGCGCACATGATTGAAATTGTGAGCAATGATATTCGAAATGCCCAATTATAGGATGCCATACATGGTGCAGGACTTGTGCAAATATCACATCCTTCAGCACATCGAGTGCAATGAAAAATTTCATCATTATATGTACTAATATTGTCTCGATATTCTTTATAAGCCACTTCCATTACAGTTCCATTGACACCGTCTCGATGGCGCATTGAATAAAATCCAGGTTTGCAAACGCATTGATAGGCGCCTCTTACCCATACTGTATTCCTTCCATATGGCGGTCGATATTCACACTGGTTTTTTTGCAAATGGAAATGTTTTTTTTTTTTTTTGGCAAAATTCAATTTTCTCAATACTTTTGAAAGAATAATCTATTGATTGGATTTTTTTTTTTTCAAGAAAAAAATAAAATTATACTCACCAACATACTGTGCGGATGGCATTTGTTTGAATCATGGAAAATCTCAATTTGTCTGAATATTTCATTGTAATACTTATTGGCTGATAACGGTTCTTTCAAACGTGGCGAATTACATTGATTCACTTGCAACTCCGAAACATCAATATCAATGCTAAGGAAACCTTTTATGCTGAAAATGTTGCGGATTATTGAATTTGTTTTTTTCTCTTTTTGTACGGGAGAAAATAAAGAGTGAGGAGTAATATAGAAAGCGTAAATCAGTTCAAAGGTTCAGTCAATTACTTGAATTCAATTTGGCGAATAGCCTAATTATAGAAGGTTTTCAATTTTGTTTCAACTGTGGTTTAATTTATTTTTTTTTTTTTTTTTTGTTTCGAAATTAACCGAATCCGATTAAGGTGAATTGGTGACGCAGTCAGAGAGAATAGAAACAACGTACTCATAATTGATTTATTTATTTTTCAATTTCGTCGCTATTGGATAATCGGACTTAAGCCACAGTTATACACAAAATACACATAAATATTCACACAATGGATAAAGTTAAGGGGAAAATTACCATTGAACATTTTTGTAACATTTTTTTCGATTGTCTTTTCTTTTGAATTTAATTTTAATTTGCAAATCACCGACAATTGTGGCTTTATTGAGGTTAACTAAAGTTAATTTATAGTGGAAAAAGGTTTGAGTAGAGGATGATGGTGATTCACAATTACTGAATCATAACTATTGTCATAAAATCATATTAATATTCGTTTTCATCATGAATAATTTTAAAATGTTTAAAAACCACATCCAAAACTCTAATATTTATTCATTTTAAGTAATAAAAACTTTCAAATTAAATGTGTGTTTTTTTAAATTGTATCTTTTTACTTGTTGAATTATCAAGCGTACGTTTCAAATATAATTTATATTAAATTGACATTACATTGATAGTAGTGCTTTCCCCTTGTATCAATCTCAATAACATTAATAAATTCGAATGAATATCCCCAAAGCTGCGGTGCATTGATTTATGTACATAAATTGATTGGTTACAATGCAAAGATTTATTCGCAATTTATTTACCTATGTTTTCCAATCGGTGGTATAGCAATGCTATACGATAAAATCCAAGATTTTTGTTTGCACGAATAATATGGATATGTCCACCAGCCACGGTATGATGTTGTATCCGGGCCCGGAATGAATTTTGGCGAACGTAAATCGGATGATGTTATTTCATCTTCATACCAAGGAAACTCAATGCTTGGTACAAAACCAACTTTAATTCCATCATCATCGATTCGTATTGGATCACTTAATGTTTCGCCAATTTTTCTACTCCACCATACCGATGAGATTAATGCTCCGTTAGTAACATTTAAAATAAGCACACGTGCATTTGAAATAAACTCATCATTGAGCAGTCCTTTGGCAATCGCATCAAACAACGTTACTGAAATGATTCAATAAAATGAAACTAATTGTATTTTGTAAACAATGGACACTTTATGACTAGTGGACCAAAAGCAAAAGCAAAAACAAAAGCAAAAACAAACAAGCAAGTGAAGTAAATGCAACACTTGAAATATCATAAAAGTCGCCACTTCAACTTACCACCATGGTGATTTAATCCAACATCTTGCAAAATTCTTGAAGCAAGGTCTGCTTTTTGTCGTGTTCCCTCATAACGTGCAGTATTTAATGGAACTTGTAGTGTGTGAAATGTTTTTGAGGCACATTTTATATCTAAATTTTCTGTAGCTATTTCATTGATGGTTTGAAGTGAGGACTCAATGGATTCCTGAAAGTAAAAATGGAAGTTTTTTGTTTTTTCGTTTTGTAGTTTTTGTTTATGTCAAGAACGTGCTCAAATGTAATGTGTTAAAACTTATGTTTGATATACGAAACGAGTAAATATGTGAAAATAATACCTTGCTGATATAATTTAGGCTGTGAATTGCGCTTCGTTTGTTTGCGGTTACCTGGATCGATAATGTGGCTGTTAAGATTAGCAAAAGCGGTAACAACCAAACAATTTCCATTAAGTTTTTACTGTGAACACATTTCCATGGCTTAAATATCATTCTGAATGCTATTTGTCATCTGAACTAGCCTATGAAAATGGGAAAATGTGTAAAAACAAACGAATGAAATTTTAAATTGAAAATGAAAATGAAAATGATGAAAATCAGAACAATAAATAGAATATCTCTGTTGAAATAATCTTGAAAACGGGTCAAAATGAAATGTGACATTCAACAATGATAGATTAACAAAACTTCAACATTACTTGTGTTGGGAAAGTTTACAGTGATGATGTTTTTTCATTATTTTCTCGTTTTCTTCTTCTTCTTCTTCTTCTTCTACTTTTTTTTTGATGGAAGTTCTGTTTAGACATTTCTCATGAAAATGGATTGAAAATGTAGTTCTTGGTAAATTGAATTGGGTTGCACGCGCCGTAATAATAATAATGATAGCAACTGAAAATAGAAAAGCTATTTCTCACACCAATTCATAAGAAATTTGCCGTTATGTGTTTTTATTATGAGACGCACAATGGATAATTTCTTTGACTTTTTTATGCTATGACAATTTTACACATGATTATTCACAATATATGCCCAAACCAATGGAGAGAGAATATTTGTATATCTCTAATCGCAAAATGCTTTTCATCCCAAAAGGCCTTGAACCGGAAAAAATGCTGTTATGCCACAAAATGGCAAAATAGATGAGAATATTGGTTTGAAGCTAGGCAAAAACAAAATCGATTTTTTTTTCCGAGGGAGAGTGAGAGAGAAAGAATTTTTTTTTTTTTTTTTTTTTTTTTAATGTGTACGTCTAAAAACGCACCCGTGGAATTTAGCTCGGCAACGAGCAAAAAATGTATCTATTTTAACAATGATAGAAATTGCCTTTTCAAAGTCACTGACGTTCTGAATCGATCACATTACTTAACAAATATATTAATCATCAACGGTGGAATCCAAGCAATGTAATTTATTGTGTGAATGAACAAAAAAAAGAAGAAGAAATTTCTATTAAATGATGTTTCATAAATAATATCATTTCCAGTCATTAAGTCAGTCTTCTTCTAAACATATTTTATATTTTCAATTGCCTTCCATTGAAATGACGAACAAGTTTAGCTTTTTGAAAAAATAAACTTGGAACAGAACCAATTTATAAATATAACATAATTTGAAAAGCTTTCTATATTTTACATTGTTTTCAAACATCCCTATTAAGATGCAATTAACAAGGAGACTAAATTAAATAAAACACAAATGGAAACAACATAGCAAAAGTGAGATAAAAACAGAGAGACAGAATGTGTGTGTGTTTGAGAGAGAGAGAGACGGTAAAAAAAATAACAAGCATAATTGAGTATTGTAAATCGTATTTACCGCATTTAAATTAAGTTCTGATAACTTTCGAAATTGCGATGCGACACAACACAACATAATTGTTTGCAAAGGAAATTAGATTTCAATTTAAATATTCATAGACATAAAAGTAATTACTTGTTTGTTCATAATATAAAACAAACGCATCAATAACACTGGAATTTGTTGTGTAACCAGAATAAAAGAGAAAGAGAAAGAGAGAGAGAGAGAGAGAGAGAGAGTGGGAGAGAGTGAGAGAGAGTGAGAGAGAGTGAGAGAGAGAGAGAGAAATTCTTGTGTTGTGTTCATTTATATTATCGAAATTATATAGTCACCTACATACACGCGTTTGTGTCACTGGTGCGCGCACGCACACACATCGGCTCCTTTGTCTGGGCACTCTCTGGTGAATGCAAACGATTGTGGTAAGAACTACAACGACGACGATGAAGACGAAGACGGCAACAACGACGACGACGACAACGACTTTGATGACGGCAACAACAACAAATCAAACAGCAAAAGGGAAGTTTGTCAGAACCCTGAACAAAACAGATCACATTTCTGCGCGCTTCAATACACAATAACAATAATAAATATTATTCATATCTCGGTATCATCATGTTTGGTATTAATGTTTTTTGTTCCGTATCTCGAAAACCAAATATTCACAAATACATTTACGCAAGCACGCACGCAAACAATCAAATCACAAATGATGTGCTCCCATAGCCGTAATTGAAAGGAGAAATATTCAAACGCACAAAAACAGAATGTGAGAACACAAACAAAAAAAAAAAAAAAAAAAATTACTGCACTGTTTGCTTTATTAATGTTTCGTTTTCATGTGTTTAAGGCAAATTCTCACTTAATTATTCACACCGAAACACAATTGCATGACGACAAAACAGTCTTTTCAGTCCGCTTCAATTATGCCCTTTTTGTAAAGTTGAAGTAGCATAAAAGAAGAAACACATTCACATACACAGAACAACAGAAAGAAAAAAAAAATTAACAAGAAAAGCACCGCCGATAGAGAGACCAAACACGCACATACGTCAAACACTCACAAAGGCTCTTCGATAACTGAATTTTCCATTTTCGTTTCGGTGCGAACGAAACGCAATGAGAAAAATGTTCAATATGGATGTGATATAAGCTTAAAGCTGTAGCTGAAGCTGAATCTGAAGCTGGAGAAGTGAAAAGGTATTTAATGTGCAAATTGAAGAATATGCTGCACGATTTAATCGGCAAAGCGAAAGGGACGGAAAGGAAAAAGACCAAGAGAGAAGATAAATTTGTGTGTGTAAGAGGGAGAGAGGGAGAGAGAGAGACTGGATAAGTGGGCATGTGTGTGTGTATAGTGTGAGTGAGAGAGCATATTAAAAGAGAATACATTAACGTGAAAGAGCAGGGAGCGTGTGATACAGCATACAGATGGATAGATGAATGTATGACTGAAAAAAGCAATGAACAAGCGTTTTGAGTTGATGTTACAACGAACAACGGAAACAGCAGCTCAAAACGAGGCAAAAACCAAGTTTTGCAAAAAGGCAAAAAGGAAAAGAAGGGAAAAGAAAAAATAAAATAAAATTTATTAACAGCCGACACAATCTCTTTCATCGCACTGACTAACGCACCGATGGATTTTTATGACATACAAGCAAATTGGAATACCCATTGATATAGAACATAGAATCGCTTTCATGGGATATAAATACGACACGCATTCCTTTTGTGCTCCTGCCATTCAAGCTTTTTCACATCGACATCGCAAGCTTCTTCTTTTTTTTTTCATCTCTTCCCATTCACTGTCTATCATCATCTCTGTGCTGTTCATTGCTTTTTCACGGTGCGATGGGGTGATTTAAAGCGAAGCACATAATGTGGTCCACTTTGTGGCACAAACATGTTACACCATTGTTACCATCGCTATCCGCGCCGATTGCGAATGTCGATTGGGAAATTGTAATGTCTAATTTTAATCCAAATCTCTGGCAGCCAGAAGTGCTCATGCTCTACTGAACTTTTATGCTATCGCGAAGAATATTAATTTTGATAAAATATTGTGTACTCAAAAGTTTCTAGAGCATACAATCTCAATTTATGAATTCATCATTTTCAATGGCATTTTTCTTTTTGTTGTTGTTGTTTTTTTTTCAATTCTAATTGTTGTCTTATTGTTTTTTGGTAATTTCAAAGGCATTTTAATTATCAATCAAATCAAGATGATGAATCCATGCCACAATAAAACAAAATCTAATAATGTGTTGAATGTGGAAATCATTTGAAATCTTCAGTTACCGCATTGAATAAACAATGCTAAAGCATCTTGTTAACAATGATACACATAGTTCAACCGCTAATTCAAGAGCTTTAACAATAACGAACTGTTGATACCTACAAAATTAAATTCCGTAGTAGAAAGATAGAGAGAGAGAGAGGAAGAGAACAGAAAAAAGAAGTGTATGCGACAATAGGGAGAAGAAGAAAGCATTTTTCTCACTTCCTTTTACAAAATCGTTTTCAATCTTGTATCTGAATAACATACAAAGTTTTTGGAGAGAACTTGTATTGAATGACAATGCTTCCATATCAACTTCAATATTAATTGATATAATGGCACACACTCTATATATTGTTGTGCTATTCATAGTTTGTTGTTGTCACACCGCAGCCACTCAGCATCGAATCAACGATTGAACGGGAAAACGAGATAGCTGATATGTTGTGGAATGTATTTTTATCAGCGCGCATGTCACATGACCCTATACCATTGAAATATGAAGAACAATTTAACTGTGTGGGTTTACTTGTGCCGCTTTCTATTCAATATCTTGACGGAGGAAACATACTTAGGGGGAAAACATAGATAGACCATTTGCTATTTACATGGTGATGCTGCTTCTACTGGGGGGGGGGGGGAGGTCAGTTTTTGTTGCGCTCCAATTTCATCGCATGCCATCAAGTATTTTTCAATTTCATATTTTTAATGGGAATTCAAGAGTATTCAATTGATCCTATTATAGTAAAAGAATACTCAATATTCAATGCATTTATACAATGGCTCAATGTATTGATAATATTGAATTGAATCTGGGTGTGCCAATAATCATTTGAAATCGTCTATGAAATCAAAACAATTTAGAGAAAAAAGAAAAGAAAATATATAGCTAAATTGCTATAGAGACAAATGTAACGGTTTCCACGCACTCAACGGGCATTCTAAGCTAATTCAATGAAATGAGCATCAGTGACAAAGGTCATCACTTAATTGAAAGGAAAATAAAACATTGAGAACACTTTTTAAATACACAGATATATTCGCCGGAGGCAAATAACTCATATGTGTACGTACAAGAGAGAAAGAGAATGAGAGAATGAGAGAAAGAGAACGGGAGGAAGAGAGAGGGAGACACACAGAGACAGACAGAGAGACAGAGAGAGAGAGCGCATGAAGGCTAGAGAGAAAGTCGAAGAGAGACAAAGAGAAAGAGAGAGAGAGAGAGAGCGAGAGAGAGAGAGAGAGAGAGGCGAGAGAGAGAGAGAGAGAGAGAGAGGCGAGAGAGAGAGAGAGAGCGAGAGAGAGAGAGTATGAAGTCCTGAGAAAAACAGAAAGAGAGAGTCGCTCTTCAGAATGCGCTCGAAACTTCAAGGCCCTTGAATCAAGGGCTCAAATAGAATAAGGCAATTGACTGAATGGTAAGACTTGAATTACGAAAACAAACACAAAACGATATAAAAAAGGAGGTTAATGCGTGCACTTGAACCAAAATATCATAAGATATTTTAGGATATACAACCTTTACCAAGCCATTTGATGGCTTTGCCAATTCATGCGACTTCATTTTTCCGCTTTTTTAAAAGAAATTTCACAATTATATTCGATATAATATAGAATATTTCAAGATATTCGTTTGTGCACAGTACATTCGCCTCAATTTCGGCTTCGAATATCGTATCGTATAGCAAATGCAATTATCCAAAAACTTGTCTCTCGCCATCTAATTGATAGCCATGTTCATAACATATTTGAAATTTTTTTTTGGATTATGACTGTCTGTGTAAACAGTTTTGTGGCTAAATAATAATAATAATAATAAAATATATCTCGTGCCGTAAAACTGAAATATCAATTTGAGGTGGAGTCTTTTGGAATAAGAGTACTGAGTTAGTTCTGTAAAGATATATGTTTGTCATCGATTACTACAATGATATATTTTCCGTCGTGTTAAATAGCAGTATTAGGTTCTAGTTGTCTGAATATTTCATAATTACAATGATTGACATACAAATGGAGTGTGTAATCAATATAATGGATTGAGTTGCACGTGATTTCAAGCTTTTATTTGTTAATTAAAAACCATTGAAAACATTTGGAATTTGTGTCCATTTGATTATTTTTTAATTGCTAAATTATTCCATAGCATTTTGTCAATTTTTTTTTTCATTTTATTAATAATTTCTCAACTAGTTGAAATAAATTTATCTTTTTTTTTTTCATTCTATTACAATTTTTCTATATAAGACAAAAAATCGACTAACGAAAGTATTGATTGCAATCAATTTCAATAATGAAATAGAAAAAAAAAGAGCAACAAAAATCAATATTGTGCGAGAGCGCATTGTAAATTAAATACGTTCCTGGTATTACGTTGCGTGTTTTCAAATTGCGATCGATTCGAAACTCAATAAAATAAACTATGATCGAATATTTCCTTTTTTTTTTTATTTGTTTAGAAACTATTGCAGCTGATTGTGATTCGACATACACACAGTGAGAGATTTTCAAAATTAAAATTCACTTAATGCTTGAATACTGCATAAAGCGGTTTATTGAACGATCACGCTCGAGCACCGAAATCTCAATACACATAATGTCGCTGAAGTTGAGTATATTTGTGTCTCAATACGTTCGTTTCGACATTCGTATGCTTGAAAATTATATATTTTTAGCATCGACAAAACAACACAGCTAAAAAGTCGCGTCAATACAAAATTTCATGGGATATGCGTCATTATCTCTGCTGTAAATTAATTCAAATGTGACTTCATTTAGTGAGCATTTGCTCGACCTGATCATCGGTAATGAAACTTAATTACAGTTTTGCTCTCTCTATCGTTATCCAATTCCATTCGAGTTTGCTCATGATTTTGGTTTTTGAACAAAAAAAAAAAAAGAAAAACTTTGTTTTGTTAAAATGAAATCATTTGATTCAATGTAATAAATTGTGATTGAAAAATGAGTTATAATGAATGACTTGTGATAAAATTATACAGAAAATACAAAGTGAAAACTAAATGAATTTAATTTTTGCATAGTGTTAAAATAAAGTGATCTCACATTTAAAATGCCAATAAAAGCACATGTGAAAGGGAAAAGAAAAGCTCCACCACCTCCAACTGGTAAACCAAACGTAAATGTTTCGAATGAGAAATTGAGCATAAATCAAAATGAAAATACAATTCCAAATGGGAAAACTGGCAACACGCCCGAAACTATGGCATGCTATACTATACAAAAACGTAAGAAAGCAGCACCATTGCCACCCATCGTAAGCAATACTGGTGGCGATATAAATAAGGAAAAACATGCAATTGGCAACGAAATGAATAACTTATCTGGCATATCAAAGAAATTCAGTGACAAATCTGCTGTAAAAGCAATTAATCTGAATATTTTTGAGCCCAACAACATTCGCAACAATTTCCAATGCTCAACAAAAGAAACAAATGAGGTCAATGTGAATTTGGATTCAAAAAAGCCACATAATATGTTTGACTATGATTTCCGTCAACAACAACAACAACAACACCAACGACAAGAGCAACGATATGATCAAGTTTGGATTTGCAACTATTGTACATTACAAAATCCATTTTGGAAGATTATTTGTGATGCATGTGAACGAATCAAACCATACGATACGCCAACAATATCAAATGCCAATGTAAATAGAACATTTGCGTCAAATGCTGTTGACAATGATTCAGCTAGAGTTAATAAGAAACATTTAATGAGCACTGTCATGATGCGGTCAAAGCCAATAAAATCAAATCATGATGTGGATAAAATACTCAACCGAAATTCAATGAATGTGGACATTAAAAGTGCGTCATCATCGAAGGAAATGCCAAACAAACGGAATAGCTTATGTTTATTTAATTATGGCGATCAAAATATATCACCCGAAGCCTTAGAAATGGAAAAAGAGCGCATTCGATCCCTCATTCGAGCAATGAATAATCGTGTAATGGCACAAACGCATCCAACAAAAATGGAAAACGATGCTAATGATAATAAAAATGAATTTGTCACTAAAACGGCCACAATTAATAGACCCGGGAAAAAGCGAAATGGTCTATTGAAATACGATAGTGAAAAAGATTACAATCTTCCGTCCGTTCGTGAAAAATGCCCAACAAGGGCGAATGATTTAAAAGAGAATAGTAACGGGATGAAACCAATTAAAAAAATTGAAAATACTGATAATAAATTGAAATGCAGTAAACATATTGGCAATAGTCATGCTTACTGTGATGAAATATCTCCGATAAATGTACAAAAACAATTGAAACGCGATAGAAATGTTAAACATGAGAATGTCAAAATTATAAATGGAAAATCACTTAAAACTAGCAATGAGAATGACGATATATTGTAAGTTGCAAAGTTTGATATAAGTAAGATAAGTGGATAAACGTTTGTTTTTTGTTTGCTCTACTTTTAGTCTCAACTTATACATAAATTTCAACAATGCAATTGAAGTGAAGGTTCAACATACCATGACTTTGGATGAGTTCAAAAATTACATTTTTAACAATTTGATTCCATGTAAAAATTTAAAAATTTATTTCAATGGTTTGCAATTGAGAAACGGTGACCAATCTCTAGCCAAATATGGCATCCGAAATCAATCGTGCATATACATAAATACAGAAAGTGTAGTTGGTTGGTGCCAATTTTTTATTTCATAATTATTAAGAAGAAAAAAAACAGAAACTAAATTTTCCTTTTTTATTTTCAGTACAAGCGCATGCAAAAACAGAGAAAAAGTCGGTCATCGTTCAAACTGAAGAGACTGAATCACGGAAAAATGCAAAAAATGAAATTAATGCGGTAAAACTTGAGGAAAAACTTGAGATAAAAAGAGACGAGAGTGTGCAAAATGAGAAAAAGAAGGAAACGATTGAAAAAGCATCAGCGAAAACGCTTTCTGATAATAATGCGAGCAAAAATGCAGATGGTGAAAAATTTCTGATAGAGCACGTCACACTAAACAGATATCTCATTGAACGTGTACCACCACGCAATGAAAACATAAGCAAAATCAAATACAGAGGCGTATACAATTATAATCCACGATGCAATCCAGAGATAATGAAAATTTTAAATGAAAAACCTGTTAACGTTGCAAGAAAATCATTTAATAACATCAAATCATCCAATTCAAATGATGCAAATAAATTGAATTCAACTACATCAAAAGTTGTAACAAAAACCGAGCCAATTACTCAATACATTGAATTGTTATCGTTGGACGATTCCATGGATCTAACAAAAAATACCGAAATTTTTGAATGTTCCGTTTGTCTCGTGGAATATCAACCATTAGAAGGTGTTATTTTACGAAATTGTTTACATACATTCTGTAAAGATTGTATACAAAATACAATTATTTATGCAGATGATGCTGAAGTAAAATGTCCATACATTGATAATACATATTCATGTGATTGTTTATTACAAGATCGTGAAATTAAAGCTCTTCTTTCGAAAACTGAATATGATGAACATTTAGCAAAATCGTTACGAATTGCAGAAAATCAAATTGAAAATTCATTTCATTGTAAAACACCAGATTGTACGGGATGGTGCATTTTTGAAGATGATGTTAATTCATTCAAATGTCCGATTTGTCGCCTTGAAAATTGCTTAACATGTCGTGTTATTCATGATGGTCTTGATTGTAAACAATATCAAAATATGATGGAAAATAATGTTGAAAATAATCCGGAAAATGCAACAACGCATGAAATGTTACAGGAAATGATCAAAAATGGCGAAGCAATGAATTGTCCGGCTTGCAAGGTGATTTTTCATTTTTTTATTCTCTTTTTTTTTTGCTTTTTTTCATGAATAGATATTTCACACATTTTTAAATATTCTAATTGGATTTTTCGGTGTCCTTTTATTAATTTCCAGATCGTTCTTATGAAAAAATGGGGCTGTGATTGGCTCAAGTGTTCAATGTGCAAGACAGAAATTTGCTGGATAACTCGTCAAAGAAGATGGGGCCCAGCTGGGAAAGGAGACACGTCGGCCGGTTGTCGATGTGGTGTCGATGGTTTTAAATGTCATCCAAAGTGCAATTATTGTCACTAATATTACCTTTTATACAAGAATAATAAATGAAAAAAGTTCCAATTCAAATTAAAAATTGAGAAATTATATTTTTTTTTGTATATAAAATATTGAGTTCAATTAACATGTTTTCCTATTCATAAAATAAATTTGAAATTAAAATTGAATTTTGAAATAAGTGAAAAGTTTTCATTTTATTCGTCTTTACATTTATAATAAGAATGAATGAATAAAATATCTTATAAGTACGATCAATGATGATTTAGTAGTTTATATCAATTGTGTAGATCGGCGTCTAAACATCTATTGAAGTCAATGCACCTCTATAATGAAATTAATTGGCGTTTATCCAAACTATAGACTAAATATTGATATTTATTTTGTTTTTTTTTTCTCTGTTATCAAAGAAAATATCCGCTAAATTTAGGTGTGTGTGTGTGTGTGTGTATAATATACACTGTATAATTATATCATAGTTTTGTTTTTGTTTCTTCGGATATCACTTATGAAATTAAATTTTAATCCATCCATAAATTAGTTCAATGTTGTGAGCTCGATAGTTTCAATATATTATGAGTGTTAGTTTCATTTATTTTATTCATTCAAATCACAATCATATATTGATGATGATGAAACTATCGAGCTCATATTGATGTATGCTTTTTGTTATCCATTTAAATAATATAAGTAAATCAAATAATAAAATGTTCAATGAATACAATTCATGTGTATAAAAAGTCAGCAAAATTTTTTATTCTTCTTGCTTTGTAAATGAAGATCTTTTGCAAAATTCTGAAAATAAAAAATGTTATGCCATTAATAATTGTGCAATTGAATTGAAAATTGATATTAATACAAAGATTAATACCAACTTGGTAAAAAAAAAAATTTGTATTTAAACCATGCCTCCTTCTTCCATTGCAAATTCAAGGCCAATCACGGATAAATCTGAAGCATTCATTTGGACTGAGCTAGAAAAATCGAAAATCAAACATTTGAATCAAATTAGAAAAAAGGCGCGAAAAATAAATTTTAATTTTTCAAAAGAAAAAACCAACATGATAGTTGTCGTAAAAGAAAAAAAAAGAAAGAAAGAAAGAAAGAAATGATTTACTTGATTGCTCTGCAGGTGAAAAATACGATACGTTTGAGTTTTTTGTTATAAAAAAAGTAGTTAAATGACCATAAGCAGCCTGGTTCCCCATACGGATCCGAATTAAAATCCGGATTATAGCTGTAAATATCACACTCATTCAAGTTGATTTCATCATTGATTGCAGTCCAAAGTGCTTGACGCAACGCAGCAAATTGTTCACCGGCAATGGCCGATAAATTCGAGTGAACTGAATTCATTATATAGTCAATTGACGGTTCTTTGCTAAATTCATGACTCTAAAATAAGAAAAAGGAGAAGCGGGAGAACGAAAAAACAAAAAAAAAACCCCAATGAATCATGATTGTTATTTCTTAATTCATTCATTAAAATGTTAAAATGACTGTTCAAAAAGTCCTTTTGTTACATTTCAAATGTCATGCATTTCATTTGTTGTTATTTTTAACCATAATACCTTTGCATCTGAAAAATCATAGTCCGGTTCAAATGCAGCATTTAATGTGGAAATCAAGTAAAACAATGATTTGCGCGAAATTGTATCGCAAAGTACGGTATTTTCATCACCGGAATTACTTCCGCGACCGATATTCGGCGACATATCCATGAATCCTTGTGGTGGCGATAGTGCCTCTAAATCATGAGCATTTGATTCGCTTGTGAATCGTTTGTAAAGTGCTTTATCTGATCCAGCCATTTTACACGAATAGCTTTCAATTCGGCCAACGATTGCACTGTCACCTGTTTTAATGGACAATGCATTGTTGATAGCCTCAAATTTGGAATTTTCCAACAATTTCATTGTTTTTTTTTTTTTTTTCTTGTCTCGAGATTCGTTTCGTTGATGATCTTCGTTTCATCCAATAACAAAAGCAACAAAAAAAGAAATATATGTTTTCTTTTTGTTTATGTTTATCTGATTACTCAAGGTTTTGTTTTGTGCAAATTCTCGTACAGTGTCTTTTCTTCGCAAAGCTGAATTCTATTTTTAGACATTCACTTGAATCGTTCGCAGCGATGGTATTTTTAGCAAATTGAATGTTTGTTGATAAATGCGCGCAATATTTACGTATTTCGCTTTTCTTGATGCTTTCAAAATCAGATAATTTCATTTATGCTTTTTAAGCAATTCTTATCACACTTTTTCTTTTCAATAAATTTTTTATTATGTGTGCTAATTTGGCGTTTTTAAACAATGACAAAAATTGTATCAATTGTTTTACTGGGCGCTTTGCAAATGTGCTATTTCAGAATACTAATATAGTATTTTATTTGGTAATTTTTGGGTTTTCGGCAAAATTTATTTTTGACAAATTGACAATTGACACGGACCATTTATGGCAATAAAGCCGAAATGATTACACGAACATATTCTAAACATTGTGGTTGGATGCACTGAAATTCCCTTTTTCACAATAAGATGTATGCAATCACTCGATTTTAATCTTAAACACATTACACTTATTGTTCTTCTCTGTACCTGTGCCGATGTTCTAAATTGTCTTTTTTATGTTATCGTCGTCGTCGTCGTAGTCGTCGTCGGGCTGGCTTTCACACAATTTATTTTGAGTTACATACAGTTTTTTATGTTTAGTTTATTGAATAACAAATCAACTTGACTCTCTTTGTTTCGAATTATATTGAACTAGTTTTATTCTAGCCAATATATAGGACCTCTTTCCACTCTTGTACGAATTTACACTTTACCGTAATACAAATTTTCCCATTGGATTTTAATAATTGATATTTTCACAAGTTTCATTAAATTACGACCATTTGATATATCATTTCAATGCTGAACTTTGAGTAAATCAATATTTATGGACAAAAAAAATCACTTTGGACTCGATTTTAGCGTATTAAATTTGCTCTAGAATCAATATTAAACTTTGTTTTTTATTTATTATGCAGCCATTTTCATGTTTATATTTTCGTCATCTGAAAATAGGCTTTTTTTTTTTCTTTTGTTGAAGTTGTACACTTCAAAGACCTTGGACAATACACGTACAGAAAAGATGGCAATACATGTACTCAAAGGCTTTTTTCTCGACACTTGCATAAAGCCAACTTCACAACATGCAAATTGTTTTTTGATTCAAAATTATTTTTTATTTTTTTTGTTTAATTTGCATTTTGTCGAGGATAAAAATTTTTTTTCCAAAATTATATTGAATATAACTTTATGAAACAAAATTTAATTATTCAATAGCAATATTGAAGAGTCTAAATGCAATTATTTTTAAATTACCTCTCTCTCTCTCCTTCTTTAGAGCATGAAAAGATTACTAATATCCATTTTCAGATGGCGATATACTTCACTGTTACCACATTTGACACAACCAACTTCATGTTAAATGGATTGCTTAATGCATAATAATAGTATTTATATTGTTGACGCAACATGAAAGAATAACAAAATATTCAATTTTTTTTATTTGTTTAAATCCGAATAAAAGTTTATTAGTTTTTAATTTTGTTTTGTTCAACAAACAGTTACTACTTAATCTTAACAAATGGAAACGAATAAAATTTTCCTATTTGTAGCTATTTTGTCCACATTTTGCATCGCAAATGGTAAGTAATTAAGAAATTCATACTAATGGGAGTGGCAATTAGTTGGAAATATCGTCGAAATAAATGATTTAGCATAAATTTTTCAAAAAAATAATCATACAATTTATGCCATTTTAGTGCTGTCAATTAGATGCTATCAATGTTCCACTCAAACTGATTTAAAAGGTGTTGATAGCTGTGGAGCATACAAAAAATTTAATGAATCTGAACATATACCCATTGAATGTAATTCGGATGAATCTCATATGCCTGGATCATTTTGTATGAAAGTCGTTCAACAAGGTCCCAGAGGATTTATTTGTAAGTTAATGAAATAAAACTGAGCTATTCAGGCATTCTGTAAGATAAATTGCTAGATAAATTGACTAAATAATTTAATATTGTATTATTTTCAGGGGATGGACGTTGGCGACACGTTATACGTCGCTGTGCTTCTGTTGCCGATACTGGTGTAACTGGTGTATGTAATTGGGGAGTTTATGAAAATGGCGATTATTGGGAAGAATGTTATTGCTCACATGATTCCTGTAACGGATCAGGACAAAATGAAATTTCAACGTTTGGCATTATCATTGGCACAATCCTGTCAGTGTCTGTGGCCATATTTACTAAATTTGGCCATTTCTAGCAGCATTCCTTTGATCGAGCATTCGATAGTTTTTTTACGCAAAATTGAATCTCATTTCAGAAGATTCCGTCCATTCGTCTTTTTTTTCGAAAAGATTTTTTTTTTTTTTTATACAAATACAAATTTTAATTGTAAATTGTGCCTTTTAAAACTTTCAATAAAGACAAAAATGCGAGTTTTCTCGTTAATATACAAAAGTTGTTTTTTTTTATTAATTTATTTGAAATTTGGCGTAAAAAAATTTAAAAAGAATGAAATTTTTTTTAATATGATATAGAAAAATATCTATTGCTTTAATGTACGTATTATGGCTCATTAAAGAAAAAACTTTCGTGACATTAATAAAATGCTAAAATTGTGAGCTAGTTTTTTTTTTCTAAAATTAATAACAACAATATTGTTTTATTCAATTGTTTATTACAAATTTAGTTTAAAAATATTTCGTATTTAAAATTGAGATAAAAACATTTGGACGGAACTCGATTTATTCTCATTTTGTATTTAAGTTCAAAATGTTTTTTTTTTTTTTCGTTTACCTGCTTACAAAAGACTAAATTCAGCAACAAAATACGTTTGATGCTGTTTCATTTCAATTTAAATTCCTAATAATTTATTATTTCACACGCATGCTATGGACGTAATTGATGAGTTAAAAACTAAACTTTTGTATGAAATGGAATTGTACGAGTTTGGACGGTTTTGTAGTTGTTGTTGTTGTTGTTTTCTTTTTTGGCTATTTGATAAGTAACAAATTATTCAATAGCCAAAGGCACTCATTTGACATACAACGGCGTATTCGAAATAATTGAACTAAATAAAGAGATTCTTCAGACTTTAACTGATTATGTGCATAAAAATTTTGGCAGGCATTTAAGTAGTACTATTGAAAAAATGCCAGCAATTATTGTGAATATACTGGAATTAACGATACCAGCCGAATTACAACCATCTTTGCTATTACATTGACAATATTCCATAAAAATGTTGAATGTACCAGTTCTCATCAAACAAAATCGTTCATCGCCAACAATACCCGGCTCTCCCATGTATGCACAGCTTCGAAAATATCGCCATTCACCATTCACTGTTGAAATTGAAATTAAAAATAAAAATTATCATTTCAATTACTCTCGATATAAGTTTTTTTATTATTATTATTATTATTTTTTTTATATTAAAAGCAACTAAACATACCTTTTTGTCTAATTTTTCGGCACATAGTCGGTTTAACTCCTGGCAAATGCTCTAATTCCCCAATCGTTTTACAGTCTGTGATCGAAAGTGTAGTATTATCAAATGGATCGGCACATTTTGGATCAGAATCTGATCGACAGTCCCAACATTTTATGCATACACCTATTTGTTCGACAAAAAAAAAAATTGTCTTATTATTAATCTAAATAAATGTAAAAATGTTTGAAATAATTATTTCAAATGTAACATATAACTCTTCGACGTATATAACCTCACTTGTTGACATATCATTGAATTAATTAAAAATGGGCAGTGGCTTTTACACTATTGTTGAATCACTATTTGATCGATCACAATGTTTTCGAAAAAAAAAACACAATTTCCACAAGAAAAACTTACCTTTTTCAACGCAAAATGCAATAAAAATTATTCCAATAACTAAATTAAAATAATTCATTTTGATTTTATTAATAATTATTTAAATATTTCACTTTTGTTTACGACAGTTATTGGTTTTGATTCGAGCAACAATTTGGTTGTGTTTTGTTCAGACGTTTTAATGTTGTGCCTATGTGTTAGTTTTTTTTTTATTGTTTCTTTACGATTGTATGCATTTAATGTTTGAATGTATGATCACGTGATAAATGACGCTGTTTCACCACACCCAAACATTTGTATGTAATGTATTACTAAGCGACCGTAATTTAATGACATATAAATCTAGACTGAAGTTAAATAACAATTAAGGCGGAGAAGAACGACGTCACATATTCGAAGGGGAATAATATACATATGTAATTATAGTGGCTAGAGATCGCATTAGCCCTGTCGCTACTTACTGTAAGCAAAAATAATTATCATATGTTGCTGTGCACAATGGACATACAAACGGGAGAGAATGAAAAAGAATTAAAACAAAATTCCAACACAGCCGTACGACACTGTATGTTTGGTGTTTTCCTTTTTGTTCTCTCCATTCATACACACAGCTGTTGTGTTAGCGAACATGAGAGAAAAAAAAGCAAAAACACAATACCATCTCTGCATATACGACAACGCTGTTGGCAAGTTTCATTTTTTTTTTTCTCCCGTTCGCCAACGTGTATGAACGATGATCGTGTACATTAACTACAAACGGGAGAGGAGAAAATGAAAAACAAATTTCAAACACACAACCTTTGTGTTAACCGTGTGTTTTGTTGTTTTTTCCCCATGTATTCTCCCATATTATTTAGTTTTCATCTTTTAAAGCTAAATTTACCTGACTATAACGCAACTTAGTAGGTTTTATTTTGTTACGTTGCGTTATAGCCGACAAACTTTTTATTGCTCTTCATATTTACATATAGATTCAGGTAGTCAAAACCATTCAAATGCCCTTTATTCAGTTGGATGTTATTGCATTTCGTTGGTTTCTAAAATCAGAATTTTTGTCTATGATCACATTTTTTTGCAAAATAGCCGTAATTACTGTCAATCTGTTTAACTGTTTCATATAAATTGAAAACCACAATGCATTTAAAAATCTCATAAATTCTCAAGGTATTTGTTCAGCATGTGAAATTTTACATTTATTTTTAATTTGAATCGTATAAACTTATTGATTTTTATGAATTAACAAAGCGTTGAGTTTTTTGTTGCATAAACTTGAAATATTCAATTTATTAATGATTTTCCTTTTGGTTCTTGCTAATTGCATTGTGTTGTAGAATACAATATAATACATTCATTTCGTTAACAATTTGCAAAAATATGACTCAAATTACGTGGCATCTATTCAACAAATTAACATTCATTTTATTATTTAAACGCTTATTAAATAAATATTCACACATTGATTCATTCTTTTCATTGATTCATTTTATTGTTCTAATCAAAATGACACAAAATTATCGCCTACTTTGTAATAATACAAAACATAAAATAAATAAAAACCAAACTACACGTTTGAAATTCGGAGAATTTTCAGAATGAAGGTAATACAAAAGAATTTGTGTTTAACAAACAATATTGATAATGATAAGTAATTTAAATAAAATTTAATTTCAATTAGTTTTTGTTATTCAAGTGTCGCAACTGGAATATCCTAACTAGATGATTTTCTAATTGACTAAAGAGACACATTTCGTACTCATAGTTTGAATGAACAGCTATAAATAAATGCCAATAGTTGTTATAACGACATTCGACTAGATGTTCAATCGATATTCGTTAGAATTTTTGGACATAATCGACGAACGGACAAGATTCCAAAAGTGCGATTCTGACGAACGGATGGACATCAAACAAATAATAATATGCGACTCAGATGAACAAAAAGAACATTTCAACATGCGATTCGGACGGATACATATCAATTGGGGATTGTATTCAAAACCTCGAAGAAATATATTTGTGTAAATACATTTCTGTTAGCAAATTCGTTTTATTTAAATCGAAATTTTTGTTTTAAGAAAAGTTTGCTCTGAGTTAAATTACGACATATTTTTAACTAGAATCAAGTGTTGGATTTCTCTCATATGCTTGTAATATGCATAAAAATTGAAAACCACACATTGTACAATTGTCCAAAGATAAGCAAACAATTATTTAATTGAGCTTTCCTGATAGTCTACAGCAAAATGAGTAATACAGACCATTGACACCAATATATGTAGTTTGCATTCAGAATTCAACAATTACGAATGTTATTATTTTGAGAACATCAGACTTCATTCAAAGCGTAGGTATTAAGCCTGTACCGTTCATAATAATTGTTAAATTCACATAATTAACCTATGGCTGAACAAAGATCGCTTCCAAATTGACCTATTTGGCATAAACGATTTAGGGAAGAATGTTTCCATTTCAATGTGTGAGACCAAAAACTTCATAAACTGAAGGTCGATTATAATATGTGAGTCATAGAAATTCTGATGGAAAAATATGGTTACCTTATCTGAATATTGTTTGTTTTTTGTCATTTTTTCTTTTTTTTTTTTTGGAGAAAAAAATAATTCTTTTTGATTAAATCACTAAATCATTTTGATTAAATCATTAAATTCATTTAAAATCTACAAACTGATACTTACATTCATATTCCTTTTGAATTGTGTCCCATACTTCGTCCTATTTTTTCCTATTAAATAATTTTTTACAATTCAAGCGATGTGAAAAATCAAAAAATCAATGTCACAGTGTTTTTTTTTTTTTTTTATTCATTTTATTTGATTGTTTATATACATTAGCACGAACAGCTATGTCTACATTTTAACAAAAATATGTTGGTTCGGTACGAATGTTTTATTGATTTTTGCTCAGATGATCTATTTACACGATCAATCAATTTGGTTAACTTTGATAATTTTTCTGATGCAAATATTGGAAACTTTTCCAAAAAAAATCGTTTTCATATAAAATTCGTGAATGCCCTGAATTACTAAAAACACTATATTATTTGTTCAAAAATTTGTCCAAGGAGCAGTTGTTCAAATAAAATCACTTAACAATTAATAAATAGGTCATATCAGATGACTCGATTTCGTTTAGTCAGATGACGCATTTCGAATATATTCAGTTCATATGTGAATATGTGCCTATCCAAATGATAAAACTACAGTTTTCAACAGTGGTCTCTTACATTTAAGGCAATTGCCACTTTTTACACATTTTTCAATATAATTTGAAATGACGTAATAAATGGAGAAAAAAAATCAATCTGAAAACGATTTGAAACGGATTTTTTGCGCCCCTGGATGATTCAAACTATTCCGTTTGACTTTCATAAGGTGATCTAAACTTTGTATCTAATAAGGCATACTTCGGTTAAAACACACTAAGGTGGTAGACACTTCATATAGAATGATAGAATTTGCAAAAAATGAACTGTTTACGTATTAAAAAAAAAATATAGGTGTTTTAAATCCATTTGCACTTGAAAAATAGACAATGCAAGATTGCAATAATTTAAGTAAAAGCAACATCAACATTCTACACAGAATTGCAAAGGAAAGCAATATTTTGTAATATGTTTGGAAAGTCTGAGCGGTTTTTTTTTCTCATATAATATTTGATGGACTTTTAGTAAATACAGTATATATTGATTGTAATCGTCAAAAAGAGTTGAATATAATTTGGTCTAATTTTGTGTATGAAAGTGTAGAAAGGTCATATTCAGTTGATAAGTACAGTAAATTTTAACTCTGTTAATTATTATAATGAAATATGAAAAGTTGAAAGAAATTGATTGTCCTGCTGTTTTGAAATATTATACTCTTAATTAGTGACTTAATTTTGCGCATCAGAAATGGTTCATATTTTTTTCTGTTTAAAAAGAAATCTTATACTTACTTAAGGCTACAAAGAAAACAGCATATATTCAAAATAATTGTGTTCATACTATTATTGTACATTAATTTGTAAACAATTGAAAGGTTAATTTCAAAACTGTGTGCTATATATTTAGGTGCTCGAATGCTTGTAATATTGCTCGAAAATGATGAGATTCTCATATGATTCTAAACAAATAAATTGCATGGAATTATTTTTTTTTTTTAAAAAAATATCTTTTGAGATAAATTAAGTCATACTTTTGAAGTAAAAAGAGGACAATTTTCGGATTGAATTTATTCATTCAGATTTCGTCGTAATGCAAAGAATTTTTACAAATTAAAAAAAAAAAAAAAAAAAAAAAAAACAAACCAACATCAATTGTTTTGAAACACATATTTGTTTTTAAATACAGCTTACAATAATAAGATCTTTGCAACAGCCACTGGGATTGCAACTAAAATAGCAATTGGACCATATTGAGCTGCACCATTACATCCGTCTGTTGTACATGTTTCACAGAATTCTGTTCTAATATATGAAGGTGTGTTGCTGCTTAAGCATTCATCTCTTGGTGCGTTTATATTCTCCCAGAAGCATGATCGGGAAACGACGACTTTATCATTTACTGAAAATTACCAATAACAAAAAGAAAAATAACATTATTCCACTATGATTATCGGAAAGTGCCAATGGCATCATTGGCAAATTAAGTGAGATACAATGTAATTTGACTTAAATACTCTGACTTCATCCGTTTATTTCATTATAGATTTGATAAACGTGAGACAAACGATGAATTAATTTTTCTTGAAGTAAGCATTCCAGAACAAAGTCGAATAAAATCATACATATACGGGCAAAATATGCGTCAAAATTACAAATGATGTAAGTTAGAACAAAACATTTCGACTAAATACATGAAATGAATTCAGTTAAATAAATTTATTAAATTGTTTGTTTTAATTGAATAACGTCTTCAAGCGTTGCTCATTTTGATTAGTAGAAGAAAATGTGCGTAGGAACTCCCAAATTAGTTAAACTATTGATTAAGTGTATTAACTATATGGGAACATTTTGATCGATATTAAGTAGAGTATATTGGATTTTGAGAAAATTGAAGAATTGTACGAAATACAGTAAAGTAAATTTGCAGATTCGCTTCAAAAAAGAGAAATATTTTGAGTTACTTCATAGAAGTAATGAATCAACTACGTCATTTCACATTCACTGTATGTTTTATAAACTACGTTCAAAGTCAAGATTTTTCCCATTAAAATGTAAGAAATAATAATAATACAGTTTCTTATTTCTCTCTAAGAAACGAGTGTTCATTTGTTATTTTTCTTTTTTGTGCTACAAACAAACAAAAATTTCAGTTGAAAAATTATGGATAAAAATCTCGCGATCATTTAGCAGGAAATGGAATCACGCAACTTAATCTATGCAAATCGGGACAAAATTACAATTAAAACTATTTTATTTTTTTGAATAATGATATGATTCGGCATGTGGTCATGTTCGTCTGAACAACGTATAATTTTGATATATACGATGAATGTAAATTTGATTGAGGTAGAATCATGAACAAGTAATCACATTTTCTTCTTTTAAAGGTGAACAAAACTTTCATTCAAATATGAGTCTTTCGTTGTGGTTCATTGACATGAAAATCGAGTATGTCATTTAACATTCAACATTTTTTTCCATTATTTGGTACAATATGATAAATATAAATAATTAAATGGTTGATAAAATGTTAATAATCGTAGAGAATATGAGTACCATAGATATTTTGAAATAGATTGCTGTGTGAATGGTGAAGTTAATTATTATGATTTATTTATTCAAACATTTTAATCGAAAAAGGACAATGAACGATTAAACAACATATTACAATTCAACGAATATGTCGATTAAATTTGGACATAGGTGTAGAAATCATTCATTCAATATGGATATATTGAATGTGAAAATAACCTAGACAACCCAACAACAGAGTTTTATTGGTCAATCAATTATTTGAGTTCAATATCTCTTCTTTTAAAGATAAATATATCGCACAAAAACACTTACCATATTGTTTTGTCTTTTTACAAACAGCTCTATGATTCGATGTTAAACTGTATGGATTCGCTTGACCTGATAATGAATAAATAAATTCCGTTGAAAAAAATTATTTATTTATATTAAATAAATAGTTTTTTCGTTGATAGATATTACCATAGCTGGACCACTGACCTGGTGGATAATTACATTCCACATAACTCCATCGTCTTTGTTGATCGGTAACAGTACTTGCGTCAAATGGATCGCTACAAAATTGTGCACTTGATGTATCTGATGAACATCGCCAACATTTTAATGCGGATGCTAAAATTGTAATAATAACATTTTATTAGTTGGTTTTTATTGAATTTTTGTGCCACTACACAAGTATCGGTTTTAACCTAATTACAAGCAACGTTGTTTACACATATATTTTTTTTTTTTTAATATTCCTCTAGGCAAATTCGCATTATGCATCCTCTAATAATATCAACAAAAGTCAAAGTGACCTTGGCGTCCCCCATTCGTTTTTAATGAGTTCAAAAATTAAAATTATGTTTTTAATTATAATTAATCGTTTAGTAAATTATAAAGAAATCTAAAGAATCTTGATGCGATGAAAATAGATTTATTGCGTATTAATCATAAGAATAACAGAAGGTCTTCATGAAAATTTATCATTTGATATGATAAATAACATTTGTTCATCAGAATACTTGGAATATTTTCGATACTAAAATCAAATATTTCATGATTTTATTTACATTGAGATCAAAATCTATGTAATGAACCACTTCACCTGAATAATTCATTGGTTAAGTTTCATGTTTTTATCTATTTTAATAAAGTATTGACAAAAGTAATCACGTGTGAAAGAATTCAGAAAAGTTGATTGTCTTTGTTTGTACAACAGCGACTATTAATGATTTCCTATTTTTTTTTATTCCTCGATCGAAATACATTAGTCTTAACGATGTCGTATTTGTTACACATCAACAAAAATTGTTATAGAATGACCCCATGAAATATTGTAGTTTTAATCAAAAATGCTTAATTTGAACCAAGTTCGTGTAGTACCGTAAATAGTTCTATTGGTTATTATCAGTAAACAGAGAATGTTTTTTTTTATTAAGGATTTGACTTTACATAGAATTTGTTCATTTTCCTAAAAGTATTTACGAAAATAAACTAATTACTTAATGTAATCACTAGTTTCTATCTTCTTATTGTCTACTCGCTAATGATTAAATTTCCATGTGTTGTGTTGATTTTCTTCATTTTCGATTAAATTCCTTTTAATGATGAACAAAATACTTATGTTGTCCCCCCTGTGGGTCTTATCAAATGGACATTCAACCTTGAACTATCAATCGAAATTGTATTCAAAAAAAAAAAAAAAAAAAAAATGAAGTTAGAATGAGAAAACAAGTCATTCTAAATAACTAACAATACCCTTGAAACATAAGGAATGTTCATAGTGAAATTCCATTGTAAGTATTGCATCGAATTCAATTGAATATCATGAATATTATAGATGATTTATGGAATTATTTTTCTTTTTTTTTTTCAAAATGTCCATTATTGTGCACGTGTTCTTTTAACATGTGAATTTTCTAATAGGAAATTATCAAGCTTGATTAAGTAAAATTTATGCTTGAACATAGCACCTAACACCAATTTGTATACAATAATACTTAACGATATTAACTACGAAACAAGTGGTTTTGGAATTATTTTTTTTTTTTCGCTGTCGCTGATCTTTATGCATATAGATCAATGTAAGCTCTGGCGCTATGCCAACAACAATAAAAATAGTCAATTCCATTTATAAAATTGTGTTGCGTAATCAATTACACAATTCAATGCTTTGTGCTCAAAGCAATGATGGGCACACAAAAGCATTTATACTTGAAACATACGCAGATAGAATATTTATTATTTACAAACACAAAGCCAACACATATGAAAAATATATTCATATAAATTTGCCGTTATGATCACGTGTTTTGTTTACACAATTTTTCATATCTTGTTGCATCCACGGACATTTATGCAAAGGATTGTTTATTGAATAAAGCCAATATAGATGCAAACGTGTAGTCAGCAAATTTTTTGAAAATGATTCAATTAATCTCTGTGTCTTTTAAACCTAAATTAAGTTTCTATTTCACAAAAATCGACCATATTTTCTTTTTTAGTTTTCTTTTTTGCGAAACTTTTCTCACGCGTAGTTCTTTGCTTTTTTTCTTCGTTTGTTTTTTATGTGAAAGTGATTCGAGGCAACATGGAAAAGGTGTTTGTTGTTTTGAAATACGACCATTTTAAGTGAAGCATATACAATAGGAAATAAAATCTGATCGTGGCTGATATGATGTATGCGGCATATTTTGTTTGTATTTTTTTTTTTTTTTTTTTTTTTTTTTTCAAAATGTGTTTATTGAACTCTAGCATTTCGTTTGTTAAATATGAATGTTCGTTTGGTCGCACAAGTTTGTAAGCCATATCATTGTTTCATTTCCATTTTCCCTTTGTAATAAAGTTTCAATTGCATTTAATTATTTTGTGTGCATATAGAGACGTGTAGTTGCAATGCATTCAAATAGGTCATCATATTAGTTTCGTTTATACTTTGTGTGTTGCAAGAAAAATATTTTAACATAATTGATGAACTCTTTAACTAACAAATGATTATTAATGTATGGAATTTTCAGACGATTTTTTTTGTGTTGTTGTTTTCACATATTATGCTTATGACAAGAAGAAATGTGGCTGTTTCAACAAAAAGCTCTTTAATAATAAATTCATGAAAAAAAAAAAATTCCACTTATGTTGATAATAACACATATTTACTTTGTCTATGCGATTTGTCACCAGACCATGATGACATTGAATATTTCATGTGTAAATGTTTTGATATTTTCAAGTCAAATATAATCATTATTATTACTGTGGCATGCCAAAAATGTTTTGTTCGTATTTTAAACGCAATTCGGTCAATTAATATAGTTGATTTTGGTTTTTAAGTCGATAAAAATCATTTGATGTTATTTAGCTTAGGTTTAAATGTTCTGTCATTTAGCATCTGGTGCGTATTTAATGTCATGCACATGATTACTAGTTAAGCCTGGATTGTTTTTAGTTCAATGTAATATCCCAAAATAAAGTCGTTTCTGTTCCGAAATCAAGGTTAATATAAACATCATTCGTTTTGAATATAAACGTTTGTATAAAAATTATTATGATGGTACATGAATCGACTTTATTTATTAATTTTAAATATTTAAATCATATTTTGGTGATTTAAGATTACATAGAACGAGAATATTGTGTTGTCAGAATTAATCAAAATGAGAACACATTCTGACAAAATCAAAGTACACATAAAGTATATGTGTTGAAACAGATCGACTGCACAATTTCATTATTTATTTCGAATCTGGTTTGAGATTACTATGTGCGAACAGCGCACAAAATATCGAACACTTTATACATCTTATATACAATTGAATTTACAAGACTTCAATGGAATTCAATACTCTATTTGATTTGTTGTTTGCTTGTCTTAAATTTATTAGGCTTTTAATTTGTTTTGCGCTGCCTCTCAATCTAAATAAATAAATAACATATGTATTCGACTATCTCGCGCCGAGATGTTTATTGAAGAAAAAAAAAAAAAAAAATTCAAAAATAGCACATTCAATTAAAAATTGAGAAAAAGCGCTTCACAGTTTAACGCAAAATGCACTAAAATGCACACACTTCGCTTGGTGTGAACTGAAATCAATGCAGCAAATTGCTTGAGGGAAAAAAAATACTAAACACACATTCGTGATTAAAAAAATATCAGAGAAGAAAAAGGGGCCGTCAGAGAAGAAAAAGTTTGAAGTTCACATTTTATTATGAGAAAATTATCAAGATTCTCTTTTGTCTATTTATGGGGCTTTACAATCAGAAAATGATTGAAATGTATGTCAGCAATATCAAATGAGAAAACAGCTAAAGTAAACAATGTTCTGTTAAAAAACTCACTCACACAATTTGTTTTTTTTTTTTTTTTTTGTTTCAGATACACTATTCTAAGCCAAAACACATAACTAATATTCGGAATATTTTCATTGTACATCTCGTTCTACAATTTTCGTAACCGAATTTCGGTTTTTTTGATGAAAAGGTCAATAACCGACCTAATGAAAATGATGCGGTAATCTAAAATGATTATTAATTAGTAACAAATATGAAAAAAAAATGAAACAAAAAAATGAAAAAGAAAAAATTAATAAATTCAAAAATGTTTTCGTCAAAAGAAAACAAACGTAAAAGATTTAAGGCTAATAAATTTGTTACCTATGCTATTGAATTCAAAACAAAACAAAACAAAACAAAACAAAAAAAAATGGAACTCGAACGAATTATTTGCAATGACATCTCAGCATTTAAGGAACATTAATTCAAGATGTAGTTGAAAAGTGACTAATTTTTTCAAAATAATTGCCATATTCAAATGCAAGGTCGATGGTAAATAATTTGTATGTGCTTGTTTTTTTCATTCTTATTTTCAATACATCCGACATGCACGTAATTTTCTACAGAAAATTACAATAATATGTGGCTTTGTTTATATTTTTTGCCTGAGCGACAATTTGCCGTAAATGTCTCATTTTGGTATGTCGTCAAAAGGAATATTACGTGCTTGCATATGAATCGACATTGATGAATTCGACAATGTCACATAAATATGCAAATATTTATTATTAAAAAAAATATATTCATCTAGATAATTGAAGAGAGAATAATGCTTAGCTGAAGAAAAATATCACAAAAGAAAAACAAAATTAGAATGGAATTGTACAATTACCATTATGGGAACGATTACATAAATAAATGAATAGTATTGCTATTGGATTCGATAATGAATGCAGTGATAAGCTACATGTAATGATTTAGTTCTTTTTTTTTTTTTTTTTTTTTTTTTTTCAAGAAAATACATTCAAATGTATTTTAATATAGCGTAAATCAAAATTTGCTTGACATTTATGATTAATTTTTTCTTTTCACTACTCGTAACAGTCACATTAAATTATCAGATGTGTCATCTTGTCAATGTGATCCATTGTGGGGTGAATGTCGTCTCTCCAGAATCCAGTTTTTTCATACTGAATTTTTAGAATTTTTTTTTTCTCATTAGCTGGCACAAAATACTTTTCAATTCCAAGAAGCACTTGTCAATGATATTTTATATGAGAATGACTTTGTTTTAAATTTATGCTGCTCACATACCTGATCGATGTGAAATCAAAACAGAATATTGCTCATCATGACCAGCACATTCTACTTACTTGTTAGTGAAATTTTTTTTCACCAGTTATATTCGAATTAGTTAATTATGAATATAGTTTCGATGTATCATCATGTGAAAATGTAGTTTATTTCTTAATATGGAATTGGATTTATATTGCGTCAAATGGAATGAGATTCGTGCATTTTATTTTAATTTCAAAAAGTTGAGAGAAAAAAAAAAACTGCATTACACAATTCATTGTTGCAGTATTGTTTACGGAAAGTGGATGATTATTTTATTATTTTTGACCAGTTTTGCGGCGTAAAATTCGGTGCGACAAAACAAAAACAACGAAAAAAAAAATGTCGTATATCGAAACAATTCATTTGGTTGTAATGTGTGCGCGGAAAAACATCAAATAAGAGAGTACAATGGGGGAAAAAAAATTGTCCACAAAAATAATGAATGTGAACAGACATACGACGAAATAACTACGCGTTGTTCAGTCAGAGTGTTTCATGAATAATGAACATTTGCCAATTTGTTTTATTTTGTTTACCTGACTCTTTGCAATGAGATGCTAAAACGCTTGACTGCTACTACTTCAAATCCTAAGCAATTCGAATTGATAACCTTGAATTGATTCATGCATGCGAATTATTGACACCTTTGTGAATCATTTCAAGCATCCAGAAATCACATCTCAATTTATTACACATAAAACGTCAAACTTCGATACAATTACTTTTGAATTGTACGCTATTTAGTGTGCTGAAACATTCAAAATAGAAGTAAATGACGTTTTTATAGTCAAAAACAATCAACAAGTTTAACTACAGTTGGAGTTTAAGCGGCAAAATTTGTTGAAGGTATTTTTCAAAACACGTAACAAATTCACTTAGTTTATGTATTTGTATTTTTACTTTACAAATAGCTGTTCTTTTGGATGATATTTTTGTTTTTGTTTTCATTTTAAAGCGCGGTGTTGGAATGTGAATGTGAACGTGAACGTATAAATGTAAAGGTATGCGTATGTTCAATGTTTATTTGTATTTGTATTTTGAGTGCGTATATACCAGTGTTATTGATTTGTTTTCCACGTTTTAAGGTATATTCGTAATATAAATGAATTGTGGTGAGAGTTGTGGTTTTCTGGTAACATATATACATTCGATTTTTCTTTTTTTAGCTACTTTTAACTGTGTATTCATATAAAAATCGTCATGACGATTCAAGCATTTAAATTATGTTCGCGTATATGCTTGACTTGTATATGTGCTGCATAAAAATGTTTTCGTTACCTATATGTTATGTTAGCAATTCAACGCAGCACAACTTATTAGCATTTAAATAGTAAACTCACACTATACAACTATACCACTATGTTGAATATTACTTCAGCGATCACGTTCAAAATAAAAACAAAATGCAAATCAACTATTACGTGATTCTTACAATATAGTATATAAACCGGTTCTATGATGCTTCTTTTTATATATGAGGCAGTAGGTTGTAAGTTATATACATATAATATGCTTTAGTATTATTAAAACCTGAAGTTGTTTAACGTAGAAAAATCATTCATCGACAAAATGAAAGGAAAAAAAAAGAACCGTGTATACTTGTCATAGTTCTCATTGATTTTTATTATTTTTGATTTAATCTACTCATCAATGACGAAACGACTACAGATTCATATAGAAAAATTTATAAATATTATATGATGAAACAACTTTTGAAGAAGGGATCATACTAAGCCATTTTTGATATAATACACAAATTTACGGTTTTACGGTAGTTGTAGTTTTCTACTGAAAACAAAAGTTATTGTTGTTTATAAGCTCATGTTATTAGATTTACATTTGGCTCTTCTTTTCTTCGTCATTGTTTGGTTTCAAAACTACAGAAAACAATTTAACATCTTCCATCACTGTCCATTAACTAACACAATATTCCTATTATAATAGAAAGCAAAAAAAAAAAAAAAAAAAAAAAAATATTTTTCTTTGTTTCACATTGTGTTACATAGATCTTCGTTTGTACTTATGAAGGTAAAGCGATGATGAAAGACTTCAATTCAATGCGAAGGCCATAGAAACTAAGAAACTATTATCATAAAAGCGCTTGTAAATTTATTTCCTTGGTACATGCAATGAAGCGAAAGACGACAATCTCACGCAATCTAATCACATATTCACCATCAAGGTAGTAAAGAAGAAAAATTAATTGTAAAAAAAAATATCTGATAATTTTCATGCAAAACAAAACAAAACAAAACAAAAAAAAAAAAACATCGATAATTTTTTGAATCAACATTGTTCACTTTCGATGTTTGCATTTTAATAATATCTTTGATGTTATCATAGTTCCGTATTATTTGATTTAAATCCATCAGGATTTTTTTTTTTTTTTTTTGTTTAGAAAAAATATTTTGCAAATTCGCTGATTTTTTTTTTCTAATCGCAAAATCAATGAATTTAACATTACAACCTTCTAAACGTGTTTCCATATCAATGAGCTTCAAATGCCACACCCAAAAACAAAAAAAAAACCTGAACACAATTTTAAAGCTTCAACAAAAGCTAGTATATTTAGTGGTGGTCAAATTTACTGAAATAGCTTTGTTATCGATTGGAATGGTTTTATAAATGTCTACAAAAAATCCTAGTCAATGATAGACTACGATCATTTAGACGTAAATATAAATATTTCACCAAAAATTGTTTTATCAGACGGATGTTTAATTTCCATCGGATAATGAATATTTACTTAGGTGTGTTACAGTAAATCAAATATTGTTTTAAAAATTTATGTAATGAAACTTTGCACATTTGTTTGATTTCTTAAATTTTTGTGTCAAGTACCTGACCGCTATTTCCTTTAACTCCCTGAATTTGGTAAAACATGCAATTTCCGACGAAAAAACAATCAGCAAGGATATTATTACTGTCTTCCGAATAAAATTGAAAATATATACTTAACACACAAAGCAGCTATCATACTAATTTCAATGTAATTGTATACATTTTAATTTATGTAAGACAATGTCTTACATGTAATGTATGTTCATACAATACATCGTAACTTGATATTGACATAGAATGATTCATTCAAGTTGTATAAATTCGTGTTCAGTCACTTTAGTTTTAAACTATGTGAAACCGATTAATGCAACGCTTGAAAATATTGAGAATCTAAAAATATTGTGAGATGATGACATCAGATGTAAATTGGTTTTAGAGCAAACGTCTGATGAAATAAAGGCATTACAGAATTCTCATCATTTCGATTGAATGCGCGCCAAAATATTTCAATTTAAATATAATCTATTGTGTGTCGACTGGTGAGACAAAAGTTGTCACTAGTTTTAAATTGATCAATGAGTGTGGACATACTAAAATTGTGTTCTAAATATCTCATCTGTTTTTACGAATGAATAAAAAAAAAACTATTTATACTGCAAAAATGAAAGCAAGAAAATGCAAACGTTTGATAAGATGAATTTAGGTCTGAAACAAAATGTTTTTAAGTACATCTTCCTAAAGTTTTTTTTTAAATAGTATTTGTCAATTCTATTCAAGGAATAGTTATTGCTATTTAAATGGCAATTTAACTAACGCCCATTCTTAGAATAACACAAAACTGTTTATTATTTACACTTTGAACAAAAAACTATTGCGTCACTGTATCTACATATGACATTCTATCCTGAAATGTTCATTATATCTTATATCTGAGTGCGGGTGAATGAGTACCGGTGATGACTTCTTTATGTTTCGCCTACAAAAATCAATTAAGATATAGACAAAAATATTCTGCTAATTAATACTTGCCACAGTTTCGAATAAAAATTCACGAAGCACAAACAGAGACAGAGACAGATAGATAGACAGACAGAGAGAGAGAGAGAGAGAGAGAGAGAGAGAGAGAGAGAGAGAGAGAGAAAATGAGAGAGAAAATGAGAAAGTGAGAGAGAAAGAGAGAGAGAGAGAGAGAGAGAGAGAGGAGAGAGAGAGAGAGAGAGAGAGAGAGAGCAGTTGAAACATTAAAGATTTGATAATGAATGTTCTCAACGTAGACTAATTTCAATAATCTAATTTATACCAAAGCACAACTATACGAGAGAAAAACGTTGGAATAAAAGCATCATGATTGTATTGTGAGCTCAGTCAAAACAGTCGTAAAATCAATATTTATTGTGTTGATGTGATATTCTACATCTCAGTTTTTTCCATACCCATATTTGTTATATTTAACGACGTAGTATGAATTGTCCCTGAAACGCTGCAAATTATTTTGATGGGCAAACTTTTTAATCATAGTTTTTTTATAGCAAATACTAAATAGGAAAAACTCTAGAAAAATAGGAAGTACTTTGACATTTTTGTCAAAAAATTGCGAAACGAGAGGCTCTCGAATTGACGTATGAATTAACAGTGATATGCGAGGAGACGTTTTGAATGAAAACATAAACAATGCAACTTGGCAAAAAAAAAAAACGTCGACAACATGCGAAAAGTTTGTGACATGGTTAATAAGCCTTTGTCGCCAGTATAATTCGCAAAATACGAAGGGGAAAATGAAACAAAGGCATGAAAGTTATCGAATGAATCCACTTTCACCGATATTCTGATATAAAACCATATCACACGTTACAATATTAATGTAATGTTGTTTGTTGACGAACCTTTCCCATTTTACATCATATCGAAGAGCCTTATATTTCTTTTTCCAATGTAGGCACGCACAGGCGCCAAAATAAAATAGGCCTCATTGCATAATGGTAGCTTCAACTTTTCAAAATGAGAATATGATAAACAATGAACATATTACCCTCCAATCGCAAACATTCGAAACACCATGCATATAAAGCTCGTATACTCTTGAAATATTGCAAACATGTGAATGTTGTGCGCAATTTCTTTTTTATTCACAAATAAATTACAAATGATCGAGCTTAATTATCAATTCTTTCGTATTTTTTTTTTATGATATTATATTCAACTCTACAATGAGAACATGAATGAAAAAAAGCAATATCTTTTTCTAAAACACCAAATTCAATTCTGTGCCGTATTCCATTGCGTACAATTTGATATGGGAAAATGTGCGCGTTTGGCGCCAACAAGACTACATTCATCCATTCCTTTGCTTATACATTTATCCATCCCATTGCCTTTCAATGTTGACATCATTTTGAACATAAAAACAACTGTCCCACAATAACAAACTATTTGGATCAGCTGAATATGCTGAGAATGCATAATTTATTGACATAATAATGACAAACTGGCATGTGATATGCTCAGTGATTGGTTCCTGTACGATTCGATTTATTCGTCTTTTTATAGAATAGTTTTTATTCTATTATTAGATGAAAAAAAAAAAATATATATATATATACACAATTAACCTATATATAAATCACATGAATGATGCAACAAATTAGACAACAGATTATTTACATTTTACACATAAAATGCTACTATGAAACTGAATTGAGAAAAATTTCGTGAACAAAAAATAACAATAATAATTCAATTTGGAATGTCATCGAACACTGACTGAATCTGAAATGCTGTTTTCATTTTGAAATTCCCTTTCATTTCGCAATTAATAACATGTGATTAATATGAATGAGAATTGGTGTCATTCACCAGTCACATATTTTTTTTTTTTCTTTTTTCTTTTTGAACATTTTTCTTCGATATTTCTAGCATGTGCTAACTATACATTTTCTATTTTTCTTTTTTCAATCGCAAACATAACTTTAAGTTTTATTTTATTTTATTTTTTTTTTTTTTTTCAATTTTAAACACACATAAATTGGTTAAGTTTATTCATTTGCACGTACCCTCTTCAAATAAGACTGCCATAATAACGGCGCAAATTCCAATTGTAATAAAAACACTTCGTGACATTTTTTTTTTCTTCCCTTTTTTTGCCGTAATGATTCAAAGTCACTTATCAAATCAACAATTTGCTATTAAATGTTTTATTTTATAAATAAATGTGCACCTTCCAAATTGAAGTGAATAAATGCTTTGAAATTGTATAAAATGTTTCGTTTTCGTTAAAACACGTTCAAATACTTCAACGGTTAACCACTAACTAAATCATGTTTTTAAACAGAAGCGTAAGCGAAGTAAAATCTACATTGAAAGTATTTTGAATGTGTGCATGGAAACGCTTTGTATATAAACAATATATACTCATACAGCGACTCTCTTACTCTACGCGCATTCATGTGAATTATTCAATTTCAAAGCAAAACCATTTGTTTACTTTGTGTAAACTAAAAAAATAAGGTGTATTTTAAATAATAATTTCATATTTTTTTTTTTTTTTATTTTTGTAGTCGTTTAATTCGACAACAGAACATCTTCAGAACCAGTTTTTAGAATAGAACATTATACGTTTATAGTGCAGAAATGCGCTTTTTGCACTCAAAGTTTTTTTTAACAAAAATTTAACCGCACGTGTTGGACAAGTGCGTCATGATTAATTTCAAAACATATCATATCACCTCCAAAATTTTTGATTTTATCAAATTATAAACAATTTCCATAAAATCGTACTAAAAGCGCAAAAATGAAATAAATGACATTTTGATATTGAAAAAGGGAAAAAAAATTTAATGTGATGACAATAATAATTTGAATATCAAATATGTTCATTATGCAAAGTTTGATGTGACGTAAATATTTAGTTATTAATCATAAAATGACCATGACCTTAAACATAGTGGACAAGAAGAAATTTAATTCTTTTTTTTTTTTTTTTTTTTTTTCTTCTTGTCCTTCAACCAACCAAAGTTTTTGATGTATTTCCACTGGACTCCGATGATCGAATTGTATTAGCGTACATTGTAAATGTTTTTGAATTCACATGAAAACGATTTTAAATGATATCATCGAATTACGATAACTCACTATTGTTCTACTATTCATCACATATTTTGTTTTGGTTTTTATTTTTATTCACATCGTCTTACGTTCATCACAGCACTCAAATTATACGTAAGATTTAGATACACACTGAAAATATACGCAAAATGTTTGGGTTGATGTCTAGTCATACTTTCATGGTCATTGATGCTTAATTTCTTAAATACTTATCACCCAAATAGAATATGATGACATAAATCGGCGAAAAGAAATACAATTGTACCCAATTTCGAGTATAAAATGCACTGAAACTGAAATTCAATTAAATAATAAATAAAAAAATTTATTTTAAGAAATTGATTTAACCGAATCGATGAAATAATAAATGTTAATTTTAATCGATTCGATCAATTAGAAATGTGAAAAAATTCGTCAATTTATTTTAATTGTTTCCATTTTTTAACTGTAGTAGACAATCCGAAAAACGTAGTCAGGACATTTAAACGTTGGTTGCTTTGCTAATTATGTTATAAATCATATTGTTTATATGAGAAATTTGAAAACAGTGACATCTATATTTTAGTAGCTTAAACCAAAAAACTTATTATTTGATGTCCAAATGGAATGTGAATAAATTTCCTTATAAAATAATACAAAACCAACTGGAACTTTTCCAAAAAAAAAAAAAAAAGTACAAAAACTCGTATTTTACTTCTTTACTCGTTTTATTCATTGTTATATGTTATATTAGTAAAACCCTGATATCCAAAGTAGTAGTAGTAGAATAGTTTTCTTTTAGCTTTTGAAAAATTTCTTCAAACTTTTAATTAAATCTGGTTTATTTTTATTTTGTTGACTGTCCGAAGCAGTGTTCTCATTCTTGTTCGTCCAAATACTACTTATTTTGTCAAAAATACCTATTTCAGGCGTAGTCTTTGGAGAGTTGGTTTTTTTTTGTAACTGTGTTTGTTTGCTAACATTTTGTTGAGATGATTTTGTATCGATTTCAATTGGATTTGATTCAGATAACAACGAACGGTCCATTTTATCGGAATTAATATTAGTTTTGCTAGAATGAGAACACGCGATTTCCTATTCGGTTGTTTGCTTATTGCGACGATTTGATTTAGTAGTTTCTTCTTTGAATCGCATTTTTCGAACTAAATGAACATCATCATTAAGAATCATTTTATCCTCCCATTTTTTTAGATCATTTCTGTAAAAGTAAATAATTATTATGCATATTAATCAGTGAATTAGAAATGTGTAAATCATTCATTGTATTACTTATAAGCGTCACGAAGCCGTTCTGCTTCTTGTATATACGGTTTTTTTTCGTCAATATTTAATGCATACCAATGTTCTTTTACTTCTGCAGGTTTTAATTTCAAAATTTTAGTTTGTTCAGCTAAAAACAACAGATAAGAACTTGGTGGTTGTTTCGGTTTTCCCAAAGCATTCTTTTCATTTTTCACAATTTTCTTTTGAGCATTAACAGTTTTCTTTTCTCTTAGCATTTTTCGTTCAGCCTTGATGGCCTCCTTCTGTTCCGGTGTTAACGAATTTATATAGTTTTTAAAAATTTTACGATATTTTTCCTGAAAAATTTCAAAATTTGCTTAATAAAATATTTCAAATGGAATTTCACACAAATGAAAATGACAGAAAAACGATTTACAGCTTCTAATTTATATTCATTGTTGTATTTTTCTTTTTCATTTTCTGGTAATTTTTTCCAATGTTCTCCCAATCGGGCAAATAAATCACGATTTGTGTTTGCCGTTGTTTTTAAAGATTGTATATTTTCTTGCGAAAAACGAATGTAAGCACTTAGTGGTTTTTTTGGAGGTTCTGGAAATCCAAGTTTCTGAACAATTCGGCTAATTATTGATACACTTGAAGCACATGCAATCGGATTGCTCAAAAAACTGAAATTTTTTATAAATAAAGTACATAACCTTAAACATAAATTTCAAGAATGATTTTGTTTTTTTTTTTTTTTTTTTTTTTTTCAATAAAAAATATTCACCTTGGCGTTTGTAAGATAAATCGACGATTAACAGCAGATGAAATATTCGGGGAAAATAATTTCATTAATAAAGCCATATTGATCGTTGATTTTATGCGATAATTTATATTTCTTTGTTGTTTTTATTTGGCGGAAAACAAACATCGACTGATGATTGTTTTTGTATACGTCAGATAATGTCATTAATGTGAAGTTGACTTTACATTTGACAATCGCAAATTCAATGGGATATTTTTTTATTATAAGATTTTGTACATTTTTGTTCATTTTTAAATGATTTTTTTTTTTATTTCTAAATTTTTATTTATTTACAATATGTGTTCTCAGAATATATCAAAGAATTAAGAAAAAAAAAAGAAATTATCAAAAATGTTCTATAAAAATTGTCAATTTAATTTGAAAGAAGTTTCTTTAATTCGGATATTTCTTTAACACAATCCTTCGTTAATACTTCAACACCGGTATTTGTGTAAAGGACATCATCTTCGATTCGAATGCCTATTCCTCGAAATTCTGGTGGTACATCTTGACAATCAGCTGGTATATAAATTCCTGAAATTTTTTTTATTAATAAAAAAATAAATAGCAAAATTCATTATTAAAAATGTTTAACACACCTGGCTCTACAGTGAACACCATCCCAGGTTTGAGTATGCGACTACGTGGAATTAATGGAGTATCATGGATATCCATGCCTAGATAATGTGATACATGATGTGGGCAAAATTTAAATGCAGCATGTTTTGCCGAATCTAATTCATTCAACATCTTTCTAATCACACCAATTTCTTGTAAATACTTTCCGAGACGATAACACATCAAATCGAATAACTGATCCAATGTTACATTTTCTATTGTTGCGACAACATTCAATAATTCATTTTGAATTGTATACACAATTTCATAAAGAACTTCTTGAGCTGGTGTGAATTTTCCATTGATTGGCCATGTTCGTGTAATATCACTGCTATATCCACCATATTCACAACCTTTTCAATACAAAACAAAATAGAAATGTTGCGTGAGTTATGTTTTAAATGCTTTATGAAGTAAGTCTATATTTAAATTGGACAAAATTATTGAATTTATTTAATGCAAATTTATAACTCTTATTGGATGAAATAAATGAAAATGATTCGAAACAGTTTGTAGACATAAGAGCTAACAGTTTAGTTTCTATTATTTTCACTGCTAAAGTGATAATTTAAACGTTTTATAACATTCAAGGAGAATCCAATGTCAAAACCGTACAAAATACAATCCGATAGATTCTTATCAGTAAGTAAAATCGTGACAAATAGATCGACATCAATTGTCCAATTTGAATAAGATTTTTGTGAGGAAAAAAAAAAATTTTGAGAAAACTAACCGGCATCCATTAATACAAGGTCGTTATTCTTAGTCATTTGTGTGTTATTTATGTAGTGAATTACATTCGCATTATTTCCGGATGCAACCACCGGTGGATATGCCAAAAATTGTGCATTGTTCATTCGACAATGAAAATCTACACGAGCATGAATATGATGTTCCGAATCACCTGAAAATATATAACTGATTTTGAGTAAAATTAATCTAAAACAAGATAAAATCATCGCAGTATTACCTGGTTTAGATTCTTTCATTGTCATATTAACAGCTTTTGATGCAATTTCGCATGTTTTTCGCATCAAATCTACTTCAGCGGCTGATTTAATGAGTCTTAATTCATGTAGAAATTCCATTGGTGATTGAAACAGTGATTTTGTTGACAAAATTGGTCTTAAATTTGTATATAATTTCGGTTGAATGTCATCGTTATTTTCATACCATACATTCACTGAATTCGATTTTGCAATATATTTTTCAATAAATTTTCCCAATTCACTCAATGAATATGATTCATCAACACCAAAAAAATTAATAGAATGCTCAACACCTGTTCTGGGCCCATCCCATAATTCATCATGTGGGTTATTTGGTCGCATAAACAATGCCGATTTGGCTTCACCGTCATTTTCTGTCCATAAAACTAAAACACTTTCGGGCTCTAAACAACCAGTGAGATAAAAAAAATCGGAATTTTGCCGAAAGAAATACGGAATTTTTCCTGTCATATATTTCTTCATTGCTGCGGGTATTATAACCTAAAAAAAAAAATAATATTAAATTGAGATTATTCACATTTAAAGTGTTTAAAATAAATCGAAATTACAATATTGTAACTGGATTTGTTATGATTAACACAATGTTCCTTGATTTTCTCCATCAATTTTGATCTTCGTTCAGCAAATTCGTTTGGTAATAAACCAATTGCCAGCTCATTTGTTTTTAAAAGATGAGAATGACTGAATTGAGTTGGTTGGCCAAAACGAACACCATTTCGATGTAAATTTTCCAAATGTTCCGTGTACAACTTTTCCGAACGTGGTATGGATGTTGAAAAATGTTTTGGACTCATACATTTTGGATGCACTGCAAATATGAAATGAAATTAATTGTTCATTTTTTCAAGAAGTTTTATCGCTTTAAAATTACCTAATGATCTTGCATTCAATAAATTTCTCCCCAATTTGCAAACCATTGAATTTGCAAATGTTTTCAAAAACATTTTCATTAAAAACTATTTGATTTACTATTGATAAAAATGTCAAAGCACAAACACGATAAACAATTATCGTTTAATTTTTAAATACATTAATTTTATTTTTTGATTTTTATGTGCTTGAATAAAAGTGCACCTTGATTTTATTGAATCGCCTTAAAATCTCAATTAAATCACAATTGAATTTAAAATTTTTATTTAAATAATATTTCATTTAATTGAAATGATGAAAATTATGAAATTAAAATGGGATTTTTATGGGATCAATAGACAGCTGTCAAAGTTGAACACATGTTTTGACAATAAGTTTACTTGTCAAACAGTTAAATGTGTTAGTATTTTGTTTTTGTATCTTTACGTCTTTGTTTTTAGTCGGCGAATATTTCGGTTTCTGAATGAATGTGATTCAAACTAGATAAGCAACATTATTCGTATCACTCATTTTGACGCAAATAAATTTCGATGTATATGTTCGTTTAAAGTGTGAATCATAATAAAAACTGCGTTTTTTTTTTCATACATATTAATTGTTTGCTGAAAAATTGTCAAATTGGAAAATATTCACAGTGTGTGCGAGACTAGGACTATGTTACCCTGTTGATGTAACAGTATACGATATATATGTAGAAACTGCAATTATACTTGCATCACTATTATCTGGCCATATTTTGTGTTACTGATAGCACTGTGATAACATATTGTAGCAAAGTCGAATCAGTCTTTGGCTACTTTTTGATCAGATCGGTACGAATATCATTTTAAAATACAAACATGTCAATTTATCAGGATTTATCTGAGGTGTGTACTTTTTTTCACAAGTGTTTTTTTTTTTCATTAATTTGGATCATTTTAATTCGGAATAATTTATGCACTTGAAAATCATTTATACAAAATAATTTTTAAAAATGTTCAGAAAATGTTTTATTTTCGAATATTTGTGTAGTTTTAATGTAATTAGTTGAAGATTAATGTGTGCTTATTTATATAGGAGCATCCAAGAAAATTAATACCTGAATTATGCAAGCAATTTTATAATTTGGGATGGGTAACAGGCACTGGTGGAGGAATCTCCATCAAACTTGAGTAAGTGAGATACAAGATTGTTTCTTCTATATTTTATGAAAATTTTTTAAATATTAACATAGTTGTTTAGAATGTAAGAGAAATTGAAATCTGAATATCAATCATTCAATTTGAAAAACAAAAATATGGTCAAAATTGCCAAAAAACAAAAAAAACAAAAAAAAAATTCAATTGAATTACATAAATGATTTAAAAAAATATTTATCAAAATCGTCAATTACTGATAGCTGATTTTGTTGATTATCAATTCTATGGACACATTTTGAATACAAAGAACACTTGAATTAATTTCAAAAAATTTTTGCTTCATTAAAACTCCTTATTTGTTTCGAGTAAATATGCTAGAATTACACAGTGAGATTTTTTACTTTTATATAAAAATTTCTAATTTTAATGCTTGAAATCAATTTTGCAAAACTGAAATGGCTAACAGAATTTTCGTAGTTTGTAATTTCATTTTGTTTATTACAAACGAGAATTGTATGTTTTTCGCTTAATGAATTAATGTAAAGTTTAGTATACGTATATCAAAAGATGTAATTAAAAAAGTTTACCATCTATGCGACCGGTATATTTTCGATATGCTCGGCATCCATTTACTTTGTAAAGTCGTAATTATTTTCTGGGTTGAGTGCTTCATTAGCTTTGTTGTCACGACCATGGATGGAAATTGCAATTTTCCAAGTGCACTTATTTTTACACTTTAAACAATGTTACAGAAATGTTCCACCACAGCACATTTATGATAAATAAATACAATTTCCAACAGTTTGTCACGACCACACAGTTTCATTTTTTGTAGATTGATTGCTTCACTTGATTAGCGAAACCAACACTATTAAAATAAATTACAACATCCAAAGGCCAATTAATTTTACTCACAAGATTCGACATCATTTTTCTTTTTTAATTGTGAAGTTTATTCAAAGTCATTGTGAAGTTTATTCAAAGTCTTTATCCAAAGATTATATTGGAAAATATGTTTACTATCGATTTCGATATTATGACTGTGACGCATGAAATTGTAGCAATGAAATGTTGATTATTTTTTTTTTTTTTTTCTTCTTCCTTTCCAATTTTCTTCGAAAAAAATTAATTTTCTTTTTTGTATTCATCCAGTGATGAAATTTACATTGCTCCATCGGGTGTACAAAAGGAACGTATAATGCCAGAAGATCTATTCATTCAAAATATTGAAGGTGATGACATTCAAGTGCCGCCAGAATACAAAAAGTATATTCAAATTATTATTTTCAAATAATTGAAATTACCGAATGAGCTCTAATAAATTTTAATTTTTTTTTTTTTTCTCACTACAGATTGAAGAAGAGTCAATGCACACCATTATTTATGTTGCCATATCGCCAACGTGGTGCTGGAGCGGTAATTCATACCCATTCACCGAATGCAGTGATGGCAACGCTTCTTTGGCCTGGAAAAGAATTTCGTTGCACTTATTTAGAAATGATTAAGGTTAAATTTTAGCATTTTCTAATAAAAATCTAAAATCTATCAATTCACATAATTGCAATTTATTTTCGAAAAAGGGCATTTATGATCATAATTTGGGACGTTATTTACGCTATGATGAAGAGTTGATAGTGCCAATCATTGAAAATACACCATTTGAAAAAGATCTTGAAGACCGTATGAATGAGACAATGAAAGAGTATCCTGGATCAACAGCAATTTTGGTACGTCGACATGGCATTTATGTTTGGGGCGAAACATGGCAGAAAGCTAAAACACAGTAAGTGCTATTTAATAATTGTGCACATATTTTTTGTACACATCTTTAATTTTAATTTCATTTTAGATGCGAATGTTACGATTATTTGTTCGGTATAGCTGTGGAAATGCGTCGATTTGGATTAGATCCAAATTCATTGCCAACACAAGTTGAAAATACTGAGAAAAAGAAAAAATAATTTAAATCAACAATTCAAGAAACAGCTTCACTAATGTTACATTGGATTTGAATTGAGACTTTTTCATTGGACACATAGTCAATTGGCGAATGCAATATCTAAATGAAAATTGAAAAAAAAAAAAGAAAAATTATTACCAAAAGACGTATTTAATCTATTATTTTAGTATCCAAATATACTAATTTTCATTGAAATTTTCCTCAAAGTTTAAAACTTTATAAAATATTCAGTTTAAATTGAATAGAAATACATAGTGTGGAGATTATTGTTTTAAGTATTCATTTAAAATAAAAACGATTTCCTCAAATTTTTTCCGAATGTTTTATTAAAATTTGTTATATTAATTCTTTAGTTAATTTTTTTTTTTAAATTAATTGTCACACGCTTTTCTTTTTTTGATAAAAAAAGTTGATTTCTTTCAGAACTTAATGTTTACGATGTGCTCTCAAGTAATCGGTTCGCTGTTGTCCAGTTCCAAATTTACTGAATTGATCTTTGGCACGTGCCCATTCTTCTGGATTACGACTGTTTACAAATCGGCCAGCATGATATGTTCCATGAATGACTGGTCGGGCAATTCGTTCATAAATTGGATTATTATGAAATCTGTTATCTAATCTGTTGGACAAACCACGATGTGATGGATTATCTTTATCCAAATCACCTGAAAAAGGGGAAAATGATAAATAAAAATGAATCATTAGAAATTCTCAAGAAATAAATTTAATATTTAATAATTACTCAAATATTAATTTTTTTTTTTTTTTGAAGTAAAGAAAAACCCAATGAAAAATGCAATTTTAAACAAAAATTAATTAAAAATGCTCACCAGTAACTATTGCGATGATCGCAAACAGAACAATAACGAGAAAGTATTTCATGATGAATAAATTCAAATGTCTTCAGATGATGCAAATTCTCTGACTGATTTATTCGTGATAATTGTTTGCTATTTATATGCTCTTGGATTACGCTGAGCTGGTAAGTTTATCAATGAGGCGAATGTTTGTTTTAATCAATACATAATGGGGATTTTTCTTCTTTTGATGTACGGGGATTTTTTTAATTTATGTAAATATTTCATATAAACGGTCACTTTCGTTCAAGGGGATATTCACCAACACAAAAAGTGCTAGTTTTTGCTAGTATTCTAGTTTATCAATTTCATAAAAATCACCACAAAAAAATATTTTCAATAAATTTCTGTTCTAAAATTGATTTGAATTTAGTATTACACCATTTAAAATCGGGTAATAATATACGTATATAGATATTTTGACGAAAAGAGATATAAAACGAAGAAATAATATTATTTCTAATTTCTGCTAGTTTTTTCTAATGTTCGCTAATTTTCTAGTTCTAGTTTTTGTGAATATCCCTCTGCTTTCGTTCTAAAAACTGAACGTTAATTTTTAATAGAATTGCGGTATAGATGTCCTATTAATACAAAATTATTATAATATCGTAATACTTAATACTGACAAAAGCTTCATCAACTATTAACAACAATCATAATACTCGTATTATGATTAGTCACGAAGAGACGACAAAACTAAAACTCATTTTGTAAGGTTTTTACATTCAAGAGAAAGAGATGCAAATACATACTTGCATATATGAATCTCTCTCTTCGTACAATAAAACCTTACAAAATGAGTTTTGTCGTCTCTTCGTGTGATTAGTATTGTTTATTAACATCCGTAGCAAGCACAAATAACATTGTAAATATGCAAATAGTTATTGGTGTTCATTTGCAGTATTTGCACCATTTGTTTCAGTTCTTTCCCCCTAGAGGTTAAGTCCCTTTTGTATATCAATAATAAAAGTCCCCTTTTCATTTACATTTGATGAAACATACAGCTTCCAAATGCTGTAAACTCATTTCAATAGCAAGAAACGACAATTCATTATTATCAAAGAATTTTTTGCTTTTTTTCACTCTATGAATCATTATTTTTTTGTTTGAATATGTAAAAAATTTAATTTTGTGTGTTGTTTTTTGCGATTTTAGTTCAACAGCTGACGATGATGATATTAATGATGCGCATTTTTTCATTTTATATTTGTATTTAGTACGAATTTTAATTGGGTCAGACGCATATATTTAAAAAGGTTCATAACTACTGAAATTGCAACCAATTCAGTCAGTCAAGTTTTTAATCAACATGAGATACATTCTCGCTGTTTTCTTTGCAGTCATTGTTATTGTGATGGGTAAGAATTAGGATTTTTATAAATTAAACAATTTGAATTTTGAAGAAAATTGATTAAATTTAATGTAAAACTATTTGTCCGCGTCAATCGTATTAAAATGTATTATATTTTCATTTTTCAGGTGGCTTAGAACCAGATAATCCATCACATCGTGGTTTGTCCAACAGATTGGATGAAAGATTTAAAAATAATGCCGCATATAATCAATATGCCAGGCCAGTAATTCATGGAACATATCATGCTGGCAGATATGTTGGCAGTGGTAATCCAGAAGAATGGGCACGTTCTAAAGATCAATTCAGTAAATTTGGAACTGGGCAACAGCGAACCGATTACTTGAGAGCACATCGTCAACAACAACAACAACGTCAACACCATAAATAAATGCAATAATTGGCAATTGATGATGATGACAACAAATGGTTAAAAAATTTGAAATAAAAATCTATACACATGCATTTTACATAGAAAATAATATGGAAATATATATTTTAAATAGAAATGTTTATTCATTCAAACAAATGATTTGATATTTAAAATGATTTTTCCCTTGACGGTAAATCATTTTTACATTTTCAAGTGTAATAATAATTATTGATTTCGTATACTTGAAGATCATACAGAAATTAAAAGGTGAATGAAGTAAGTAAATTTGAAAAATTTTCTCCTTAAATTCCCTCTTTACACCATGTTAATATTTGAATTTGGATGAAATGTAATGCTTGTAACTTCAAGACCAAAATCCAAATCTCTCCAAGTTATTCCAACACTGTATATCCATCCATTAGTAAATGGCCTGATATATAGTTTATTACCATCATGCTTAAATCCAATACCAATTTCAACGCCTACATTAAATGCCGAATGCGACAGATGGGATTCAACAATATACTTGTTATAGAATTCATTCTTACTGAAATTAATAGTTTCAAACTCCAAAGTGCCAAAGCGTCCTCTGCCGACATCACCAAAAGTAGACATTGAAATTGCTTTTCCATTTGTTTCTATTGTCACATACGGATATTTATTTATAAAATCATCAATACTATTTGCATACTTGGTGATATCCTCTACAACTGGATATGGTATGGGGAAATTACTTGCTTTTGAAGTGGTAGACCAATTTGCACCAATGTTCTTATACCATTTGTATCGCATACGATAGATAATTACTGGTGGTGGGCTGCAATCTACATAATTCGATTTTTTTTGTTCATCGGTAATGCTATTGGCATTGAACGGATCATTACACAATTGTTGACTTGATGCAGTTCCTAAAATTGGAATAAAATTATTACATTTCATAATTTTATTTTAGATTTTTTTTTATCCAAATTTAAATCAATTTTACTAGATGCAGTTTTATTAAAAACCATCCATATATTACAATATAAATAATTCGCTATGTCAATAGTGAAATATTTTATTTGATTGAGATTTACGTTCAAAATATTATTATTTATAATGAAGTCTTTTCAATATTTTCAATCGACAATAAGGTCAAGCAACGAACGCAAATAATACAAAAAACATAATTTAAAAATAGTCAATTGTTAAATTCTTAAAGAATTAATTTGAAATTGAGGTAATTTGATTTGTCGAATCGAATTTATATTGAAATATTGCTTAATATTTTTTAATCGATAGTTTTTTTTTTTTTTTTTTTTCAAACTTACCTCCTCCAAAGTAAACAACGAAAATAAAGGAAAAAACTGCAATTGATATAAAAATAGTACGTGCCATTTTATGTTCAAAGAATATTCAATCAAATTAATTATTAATTATTGGCTGTCAAATTTCCTAAAACAATTATTTAATGTTTTTAATTCGAACTGAAACCTCCGAACTAGAAACGAAATTCAATATTGTTTATGATTCATAAATGATGAAATCGACATAAAATTTTTAGCCAAGGTTATGGACACAATATACATATTCTCATCGTCCACATGGCAACTTAACTTAACTCTACACTGTCAAAATTATTCGTGAAGTTGGTCACAGATACACGCAAAATTTTTTTTAACAAAACTGAGACACTATTTGTCTCAAAAATGGGGTGAGACAATGAAGTGTCTCAGTTTTGTAAATTTTATTTAAATAATTGTATATTCACATTTATTTTAATTGAGACTTGAATATGAAAATTCCATGTTTTGAAACTTTGAAGAAATAACAACGACAATGCGCTCTCACACAGTAGACGACTGAGTGAAGCTGACTAACACATGCGCAAATTTGTTCTATGTAAAATCACAGACTTGATTGATATTAAATTATCGAAATATAAATATTTTTGAAATAAAATAATAAAAACACGCGAATCGAATAAATATGCGGAGACTTAATATAAATAGTTTGTATTGCTTTAGTTGTATTTTTAATTTCTCAATGAAGTGTTTTTATTATTTTATTTCAAAAATATTTATATTTCGATAATTTAATAATGAAAAATATTTTATTGTACATAAATATTTAATTATTTTCATATAATTACACATAATCAATTTTTATTCAGATTCAGTATCAAATGTTGGTGAATCTAATTTATGTTCGTGAGTTTGGATGGCGTTCGGGAACGTGTTTGAATTTTTTTTCTCACTGCATAGCTCCCTAGGTTCATAGACATTCATAAAAGGGAATTTATATGTAAAAATAAGAAGCAATGCTATAATACATACAGAATCACCATTGTGGCATGCAGCTGCATATGTAGATTACTTTAAATGAAATTTCAAATACAAATTTTTCATATTGCCAAGAGGCACCAGCTATTATTCTCAATAGTGAACATTTTTTATCCAAGAGCCTTCTCAAATCCATCTGTGATAAGAATAAAGTCACTTGCAATATTAAAATTCATTACAAATTAATAACCGATCAGTATGCCCTATCTCTGGTCTAATAGTAAATGTGTTTAAATAAGCTTGATAATTGTAAAAACTTGTAAAAGAACACGTGAAATATATGAACCACTAATGGGTGGTTCGACCTCATATAGGAAAAAACAAATTAAATACGATTTCAGTTTCTGTATATATTATTTATTAGTTCCATGTATTTGATTTCCTATGAAAGTTAAACTTTGCTTATTTTTACGTTTATGCCTTCTAAAAGTGCAGTTTCCATATGGTGTTAGAACACCTGGAACTAAGTTTATTCAATTCATTCATTATCTACAATTTGTGTTGCACAATCACAATCATAATCATTTTCACATTTATTTTATGCACAATTCATGTAGTTTAAATCCAATTGTTGTGTCAGTCAGTAATTAAATCTGCATTCGAGCTTGGAGAAACTGTGCTAGAACCAAAATTGTGTTCTTGGGAAGCAAAATCCATAAATTGAATTGAATTGAACCAAACTCAAAAAAGAATATTGATTCGACATACCATAATACTATAATAATATTAAAAACTATTTTCAATCCATAATAATAAACAGAAACGTTCAGTTTTCTATATTCCGAGAGATTTAATTTTTATATATTTTTTCAAATAAATTTATATAGTCACTTTTAATAATTAACTGCCACGTTACAAAATGCATATACAAAGCTCCGATTCAATATAATTATTGATATTCTTTCACAATTACTCATAGTGCAGCTACAGAACACAGAATTGATTAATTACTGATCAATCTGACATTACAATTGAATTTATATTACATGAATTATGCATAAAATGAATGTGAAAATGGTTATGTTTGTGTAACACAAAACGATTTCGAGAAATAAAATATCTCAGATTGCATTGAACGTTATTTGAAAACAGAAGCATTGTTATATTTTGTCCAAACTTTCGTTGAAAAATATTTTCATCAGTTAAAGTTGTATTGAAAGTTCCACAAAATGGAGAAATTGAATCGTTTGAAAAGGAATGTCCAGGCCACCATCGGAGCCACAGTAAGTCTCAACAATTTTTGAATTGAAATAAATCTATTATTTATATTATAAAAATGAAATTAAACAAATTTGGCATCAACTCCTCGCACATTTTTTAAACGACTTCGACCGAATTTTGTACACATATACTTTGGACCGAGAACTAGGTCACTGGAATTCAAATTTTGGAAAATCAAAAGAAAAATGCCCCAAATACTTCATTTCAATGCTCCAAATTCATCAATTAACAATTTTCGAACACTTTCAATCCAATTTTCAAATTTTGATTTTTTCTCGAAAATAACATTTTGGAACATACAATCCAATAAACAGCAAATTTTGATCATAAGAAATAAAGAAAAAAAATTGAGAAAACAAACGAAAATTAAAAAAAAAAGTTGTTTCGACTTTATAATTTCGAAAAAATGGAATTTGATAAACTTAGGTGATAACAAAAGACATACGGAGAAAGGGTAGTGGCAAAGATAGTTCGATAAAGATTGCGATAGAAAGAATATATAGAATGAGACAGAGGAAGATAAAGATTAGGAGATAGGGAAACAGACAGAGATAAAGAGACAAGGGGAGACACCAAAGCTAATTTTACTAGTTTTTCTATTGAATCACTAGTTTCTCCTATTTCTAATACTGCTAGTTTTCCCTTGTATTTTTGCTAATATTCTAGTATTCAACTGACATTTGACAAGTTCCCTATAGGGAACTGGCAGGTCAAGTATGAATTTATACGTTTAGTATAAATAGAATTTTGCGATGAAAACAATTGAAAATATATTTTGCTTCGATTTCTTGAATAATTTCTGATGCAAAAATTGCTTGCGTTATTGTCAATTAGTCAGTACTTTCAAAAATTCTTGATAACTTCGGAAAATTTGGTGATAAAGCAAATCATAATAAGCACGTATTATTTGCTAATTTCTCTAGTTTTTGCTAGTTTTCACTAATTTTTGTATGGACTTGCATATATTAGCTAATGGTGTCTTTCCCCAAGTAAAGAGATCTTCGTGAAAAATGTGTGTCTTACCAGTCGGATAATTTAAAACTAAAATGGCAAGAAAAATTAAATTTAAATGTCTAAATCAATTTATTATAATAAATTGATTTAGACATTTTTTTTCATAATTATTATTATTTTGGTCGCGCACAAGAACGCATTTTGGTCGCAATACTATTTGTACTGAAAACTCCACTTTGACCCCACTTTGTCTATCCTCATCCCCGAAATTTGTCCTTCGTCTAATGTTTCCCCGCTAAGGTAAATAAAAACGAATTTTAGTCGCACTTCAAAACGAATTTTGATAGGACAAAAAAACGAATTTGGGTCGCAGCAAAATTCCCATATGTAAGTGCAGCGCGACCAAAATAGTATGGCACATTATTATTATTTATTATTATTATTAGCTTTCGCTTTGTTTAAGTTAATTCAGTTTTACATTAGTTTACATTTTCTTAACACTAGCTTATTTGTTTAATGTTCATAGCAAGACTCTTTTCTAAAACCTTTAGACTATTTATATCTTTAATTTCACTCAAAATTTCATTAAATAATTGCAGAAAATTAAAGAAAAAAGCAGAGCAAAATTGTCGCAATAAATATGAAGTTAGTCATAGTTTGACGTTTTCAAACCTCTGAATTGATTTTATACATGCATGCGATATGCGATATGCGATATGCGTATAGCGATTATATGTAAATTTATGTGTAGAAACCATATTTGCAAGGGGGACCGCTGACAAAACCTCTTTCTTGAATTTGTCAAAATATAATAATTGCTCTACAAAAAGTTTAGAACTTGTGGACGCCGAGACGGCCAGTAGATTATATTTATTGATGCTCGGTTTTCTTTGCAGGCAATATTTATTCATTGGATTTATTCGCTTCATTTGAAGTTGCTCGCACAGATTGCTCGTATATGGTGTGTATTCTACAGGGACTTTTGCAGAGAGAGTAATATTCATGGTTTGCGATATTTCAATGGTCCATTATTACATTGGACAGAGAGGTGAGTCACACATTTTATTCTTTATTTGACCATTTTGGTATATAATTGGGTGAATGATTCAATAATAACTACTTGTGTGAGTGGATTTTTGTGTGTAATGGTAGATGGTATTCCTAAGAAGATTTATATTTAACCTTCAACTCGTTCACACGTTTTACAACTTAATCCCTTTCACCCGGGTCAGATTGATCCGTAGTGTATTTTATATGGAAATTGGACATGGATCAATGAAACGTTCAAACCAAGGATTAATATTTCAAATTTTAAGAATATTCGAAAATCCTGTAAATTTGATTTAGAAGATCCCAAAAATAAAATGAGAGTGTCCGGAAATCGGATGTTAGAGAAAATGTCGAAGAGACCTTTTGCAACACATTTCGCATTTATTGATTTTTTGCACGCGATAAGGATATTTTGATTGAAAAATCCTCTGCAATATATTTGCAGTGAAATCGAGCTCCGTTCATTGTTGCCATTGGAGCCACTTTTCGGCACTATTGAGTTTTACAATATTCGGCTAAGAAAAATATATTTTGCAACGTGCAAATTTTTTTTTCCTTTTTTGTGCAAAGTTTTCTAAAATTCATAGCTGGATACAAATACTACTACACTGCTTTTCATTTCGGCGGTTTGTCCTAATTTCAAAGCCGAGGCGCGCCGTTTGTTTATCAGTGCCGATTGATTTTTTTATTTGTGATCAATTTGAATTTCTGTAAGAAATACTATACTTTCACATTGTGTTGAAAGCATAAATGACTAACAAATAAAATAAGAAAATTTAAAAAAAAAGGAAATCTTTATTTATGCTTTCAAAAGGTAAACAACAAGAAAAAAACCATATTGAAGACAAATTTGGTAATGAAAAAGATGTTTTTGTACTGTTAATAATATTAATAACCTTGAATTAAAAATGTGTGTAAAAATAGAAAATATTCAGTTCACGAAAAGTCAATACTTTCTCCTAGTGAGAAAACTAATTATAGAATATTGTCGTTATACTTTCTCTTCGGGAAATGTATTAATAGATCAAATTTCATTTTCACCGGAGAAAATATATTTTATAAAAAAACATATGATTTTGTATATGCGTCAAATATTGTTTCAAGAGTGAATTTATTTTTAAAAGAAAAGGAAAAATTATAAAAATAAAGTAACATTTGTGTAACCATATTTGGTAAGGAAAACTGGTAGAGAAACAGTATATAAGACATGTAATTAAGTAAAACGCAGTTTGGGCAAAACTTATCAGTTCAATATTGACTGATAGTGTATAAAGATCAGGGTATTGTCACCAGACAAGTTGTTTGGGCAAAAAAGATCAGTTCAAATTCAACTGTTGGTGTGCAAGGTTAGGGTATTGTCAGATAAATTGTAAAAAATCTGAAATCTGTAAAATCAGTTTAACTTTCTCTCTGATTTAAATAAAAAGAGAACCATTCTGGGGTTTTTTAATTGAAATAAAGTGTTGGAGTTTTAACAAAAACAAAAAATGAGTTTTTAAATGAATTTTCAATAAACTTCATCATCTGTGATTTAAATTAATCCCCCAACATTTTTTGGCGCCCGGAAAGGACAAGGTTAAATAAAAAATTAGATAACGAAATTAAAGTGAAAAAAAAAAAAAAAAAAAAAATTAAATTAATTACATGAACAAAATTCCAATGTGGTTTGAAAAAAGCAGATATGCTGAGTAAATGGCAATCTTAAGTTTTTAAAAAAAGGGAATCAAAGTGATATAAAACATTTAAATGCAAGTTTTGAAGAATTTAGAATATTGGTGTAAATGTAACACGTTCATTTTCGAACGAAGGAGTGTTTTTGCTGCATCAAACATAGACGACGAAAAAGATAAATATTTGTTTGTATATGACAAAGCAATAGAAAAATCAAAAATTAGTGTAGACTATGTAAATTTACGATTAAAGTGCCAAAATTGCTACCGTTATTTGGGCCAAAGAATTTATCATTTTGAATATGATAAAGACGGAAATAGAGATTATTCTAAAGACAGGATAAAAGTGAATCGATTTTTAACGCGACGAATGGACATTAGAAAAGTTGAAGTATTTCTGTTTCAAGAACAAAACGAAAAAGGAATAATAGTGCCGGGAAGTTTTTTTTAAAAAAAAAAAATAACAATTCAAAAGGGAAATGAAACATTAATATGTGATGAAACGAATTAAAATAAAATCCAAGGTATTCCCTGAGTTAGAATATTTTTCCGAAATTGATTTATACTGTTATGAACAAATTGAAGATAAAGACTATAAAAAATTACAAAGAAGCAGTTCTGAAGTAAGTAAAACAATCAGCAGTAGCAGCAGTTTAATAAGTGAATCAAATAGTGAATATAATTACAGCGCAGACATAAGTAGCCAAGATGGAACAGGTGAATGAAATTAAACAACTTCTAACTAAATTAGAAACAACAAAACAAACTCTAACTCCAGAATTTTTAGAAAGAAAAAATCTAAGTGATTTGAGACAATTATTAAAAAATTCTGAAGAGGAAGAAAAAAAGATAAGACATTTGTGGGATGCTGTACATCCAGACGACGTAGATAATATAGACTCCACTAAATGGAGATCAATTAAAAGTGAAGCTGAATAATTAAGAAAAGAAATAACAAATTTAATTCAGCCAATTTTAGATCAATTTGAAAGCCAACCAGAGCAAACTAGTGGAACAAAAGACAAAGAAAAAACAACGCTTGAAGTATTGATCGAAAAGGAAAAGAAAATATTAGAAAAAAATAAAACTATAACTAAAGAGTATTTAAAGTCTGCTGCAAAGGAAAATTTAGAAGAAGATTTAATCACAATCAAACAATTGCTAAAAGAATTCAAAGAATATGCAGAAACATGCGATAAAAGTCAGCTTCTGCCCGGACAAATACAAAAATTAAATAAAGATTTAGAAAGACTTGAAAAAGAAGTAGAAACTTTAGAAGAAAGAATAAGTGAAAGAGTTTTGATTAAAACCATAGAAGATCAAACCGTTTGGTTGAAACAACACTTCAGTGAAGAGGAACAAATAAAAATAGATGCAGCTAAAGTCAATAGCAAAGATAAAGATACCATCATTTCAAATATTCAAGAGGAGAAGAGGAAAATTGAAACAAAACTCGAAGAAGCCTTACAAACAGTAAGAGATTTAGAAAGGAAGATCGAGGTAATAGATGAAAAAAAAGCAGGGCCCTCACAACATGAACTAGATTGGAACGATGAAAGTGAAATTGTAACAGGAACAAAGAAAAAAGAATTAGGGAAACGTGCAGAAAATGTTATACAATTAAAACTAGATACAATCAGTCTGCCGTATTTCAATGGCGATCCAACAGAATGGCTATCATTTAAGGATTTTTTCGAATATCTAATCCATAACAATGAAAATTTATCAGAAACATTGAAATTTCATCAGTTAAGAAGTCATTTAAAAGGAACCGCTTTAGAAACTATCAAAGGATATCAATTAATTTGAGCTAATTATGCCTCAGCTTCGGAAGATTTGAAAAAACGTGGCGCCCGGAAAGGGATCCAACGGTCAAGGGTTCATGTCCCTTTCCGGGCGCCAAATATTGTTGCTGTCACCCGTATCAGCTTTTTCTATTCAATATATGCTTTAATTAACAGAAAACTTTCTTGTCTGTCTTTGTTGAACTTGAACCACTTTCCTCTTATTAAATTATTACTTGATAGTTCAACTAAATGAATTATTTTTTCTTCTCTTTTAACCTCTGGATTTTCTGAAAACTTAACTACTTCTTGGCTGCTTGGCCAGTTTTCTGACTTTTCCCTCAACCAGTGTGGACCATTCCACCATTTTATTTCCTTTTTTAATTCTAAAATTGTTGTTCCTCTTGAAATTAAATCTGCTGGATTTTGTAAACCTGATACCCAATTCCAAGTAATGTTGAAGTTTTCATTTTTGGTTTGGATATTTGCAACTCGATTTGCTACAAATGTTTTTAAAGTAATAGATGGTTTTATCATCCATTGTAAAATTATTTGTGAATCTGTCCAACAAAAAATACTTATTTGTTCCTTTTCAAATACAGGCAAAATTGTTTCAATTAAATTAACTAGCAAATTTGCTGAACATAATTCTAACCTTGGTATTGTAGTCACTTTCAATGGTGCTACTCGTGATTTTGATGCCATTAATTCAGTTCTAAATTCATTTCCTTCCCTAATTCTTGAATATAAAACTGCTCCATAACCTTTTTCTGATGCATCACAAAATCCGTGTAATTGTATTCTGTTTTTCCTTTTAATTCCTAACCAGCGATTGATTTTAATAGCATGTATATTTTTCAAATCTTCATTATAAATTGTCCATTGTTTTTTAATGGGATTATCAATCTCTTGGTCCCAGTCTAATTTGTCTCTCCATAAAGCCTGAATAATCATTTTCCCTTGCATTATTACTGGCCCTAAAAATCCATTTGGATCATACATTTGACCTATTTTTGATAAAATTTTCCGTTTTGTCCAAATCAAATTTGTTTCTTCTTTTTCTTTAATTTTAATCTTATAGAAAAAGTAATCTTCTTTCAAATTCCAATATAAACCTAACACTGAATCATTTTCTTGATCCTTTAATTCTATGTTTTCCACTACTTCTCCATTTGTTCTCCATTTTGTTATGTTAAAACCTCCTTTTTTCAATAATTCTGTTACTTCTGTTTTAATTTCATTTGCTTCTAACAAATCATCTCCAAACATTCCCTTTAATGATTTTACTTTATTTAAAATATTATATTGTTACAGTACATACAAAATATAAAATTCACAACAATAGTTTTCTATTCTTCTCTTTGAATATATTGATAACTTCTTCAACACCTATTTTAATTTCTCGATGAATGCTTAACAAAGCTAAACCGTTTAACCGATTTTCACTGGTAGTATTTCTTAAATAGGTCTTGATGCGTTTTAAAGTTGAGAAACTGCGCTCTGTGGTAGAAACAGTGACCGGAATTGTTGCACAAACTTGTAACATTTCAAAAACGTTAGGAAAAATCAGTTCATTACA